>LS990920.1:23596530-24196530 GCA_900464855.2 Musa schizocarpa | reverse complement strand
GAGCGACGAACAACGATCGAAGTGAGAGGCTGCGTCGTCCCTGCTATATGAAAACCCCATCCAGCCCTATGCCGCCCGGGGTTTTCCAAGGTGCTGAGTGTTGAATCTCATATTTTGATGATGAAACTACTTGATATATGTTTATGATTTAATCTACGTTTTGAGTGACGTAGGGTGCTTCGATCAGGATGAGACAATTAAAGCAGGAACATCATGTTGTGCCGGAGGAACATGTCAGAAGATTGGACGTCGGGCCGGTGGATCGGTTGACGTATCGACAGAAGGCTTCGGGCCGTGGACTCGGGCATCGGGCCAAGAAGAGCGAGTATTGTGCCAAGGATATCGGAGTTGCAGAGTCAACTGGCCGATTGGGCAATAGGCTGCAGGAGAGGACGATGCACCGAAGAATCGGACGAAACGTCGAGGGACCAATGACATACCGGACAACTTGGTTAAATTGCTTAGGATTAATTGTCTCGATCGAAGTTTTGTTGTGCAGGATTAACTACGATGAAAGTTAGACAAGCAGCAGGAGTTGCGCCGGAGTCAAGATCATGATCACGTTGGGAGTTCGAGAGTTCGACGGAAGTTCGAACGGTCGTCGGAGGTTCTGCGAGAACAGATCCGAGAAGTCCGGAAGCTTGCCAAGCGAAGCTCGTCGAAACTCGCCAAGTGGATCGTCACAAAGTCCAGGAGTTTGTCGGAAGTCCGCAGAAGAATCACCGAGGGTTCATCGGATGATCGACGGAAGTTCGCCGGAAACTCGCCGGAAGAAGCGATTGACGCATCGGAGCAAAGCTGCAGAAATTGTCTTAGATTTAATCGTAGTTAGCACATTGATTAAGTTGGAAAATGGGAGGTGATCCCATTAGCTTAATCTTGGGGCAATTGGGTCCCTGAAAAGATTGAAATTGGGCCGAATGGAGCTAACCATTCGGACCCTGATTACACCAGGAGGTGCAACCGCCTAGGCCAGGAGGTGGCACCGCCTGGGCAATGTCTCCCAGCGAGACTAGGCGGTGCAACCGCCCAGACAGAGAGGTAGCACCGCCTGGGGCTCAGTCTCCGAGCCAGACTCAAGCGGTGCAACCGCCCCTGACAGAGAGGTGCAACCGCCTGGGCTCAGTCTCCGAGCTCTGCCAGGCGGTGCAACCTCTCCAGTCAGGAGGTGCAACCGCCTGATCCCGGAATTCCGGGATTTGATCGTTTTGAGCTCCAAATTTGAACTGGGTTGGGGCCTATAAATACCCCACCCATTCAGCACAGAAAGGGCAAGAGACCTACACCGAAATCTTGATCTTCTCTGTGATTCTTGAGCTCAAAATTGTTGTAAAGCCTTTAAGTCTCCTCCTTCTGTTCTTTAAGTTTCTGAATTGTAAAAGTGAGGAGAGAAAGGTTCTGTAAGGGTTGTCTCCCGAGCCCATCAAAAGGAGTGAAAGTGTAAAAGGGCAGTTGGCCTTCGCCCATTGAAGGAAGGCAGCTAGTTGACGTCGGTGACCTCGTCGGAGGAGGAAGCCAAAAGTGGAGTAGGTCAAGACTGACCGAACCACTCTAAATCTCTGGTTTGCTTTTACTTTGAGCACTTTATCATTACTGCAAACCTCCTACATAGCTACTGCCCTCTGCGCTTTTACGAACGAGTCTCTAAGTTCTGATCTTTCTGAATCTGCATTCAGACGTAAATCGGTGTTTTCGTACTATCTTTACACTGCAGTTTATGCTTACGTTTTGATTCCATTTATAACTGCAAATTGCTTTCTGCGTATTCATAAAACGCTTTTCAATGTTCAAAACTGCGTTTAGACGCAAAACTGCGTTTAGACGTAAAATTACGCTTTGACGTAAAAACTGCGTTTAGACGTAAACTGAGTTTAGACGTAAAACTGCGTTTAGACGTAAAACTGCGTTTAGACGCAAAACTGTGTTTAGACGTAAAACTGCATTTAGATGTAAAACTGCGTTTAGACGTAAAACTACGTTTAGACGCAAAACTGCGTTTAGACGTAAAACTGCACTTAGATGTAAAACTGCGTTTAGATGCAAACTGCGCTTAAACGCAAACTGTGTTTAGACGCAAACTGTGTTTAGACGCAAACTGCGCTTAGACGCAAACTGTGTTTAGATGCAAACTGTGTTTAGACGCAAACTGCGCTTAGACGCAAACTGTGTTTAGACGCAAACTGTGTTTAGACACAAACTGCGCTTAGAAGCAATCTGTGCTTAGACGCAAACTGCGCTTAGACGCAATCTGCATTTAGATGCAAACTGCATTTAGACGCAAACTGCGTAAACTACACTTAGATACAAACTGTGAATCGGCTTTTACATCGAAATCGTTTTTATCGGACGAACGCAGCTTTCGTTTTTAAATCGCTGAAAGATTTCCGCTGCACTAATTCACCCCCCCCCCCTCTTAGTGCTCTCGATCCTAACACTGAGATGGCTGACGTTTTGCTCCGCTCACGACGGTCACGGTGGCATGTAAGAACAGCCCAAAAACAGGCCAAAACGACCCAAAAATGGGTCAAAACTGGTCATTTTTGGCTTAGCAAGTGAGCGACGAGCGACGGACAGCGACCGAAGCGAAAGGCAGCACTGTCCCTATACGAAAGCCCCATCTAGCCCTGTGCCCCCTGGGGTATTCCAGGGTGCTGAGATGGCTGACGTTTTGCTCCGCTCATGACGGTCACCGCGGCAAGCAAGAACTGCCCAAAAATAGGCCAAAACAGCCCAAAAAGGGGACAAAACTGGCCATTTTTTGTTGTGCGAGTGAGCGGCAAGAGACGAATAGCGTACAAAGCAAGAGGTAGCACCTTCCATACTATACGAAAGCCCTATCAAGCCCTGTGCCACTCGGGGGGTTCCAGGGTGCTGAGATGGCTGACATTTTTCTCCGCTCATGACGGCCACCGCGGCACGCAAGAACAGCCCAAATACAGGCCAAAATAGCCCAAAATGGGGCCAAAACTTGCCATTTTTGGCTGAGCAAACGAGAGGCGAGCGACGGACAGCGAGCGAAGCGAGTGGCAGCACCGTCCCTGCTACACGAAAGCCCCATCCAGCCCTATGCCGCTCGGGGGGTTCCAGGGTTCTGAGATGGCTGACGTTGTGCTCTGCTCACGATGATCATTGCGATACGCAAGAACAGCCCGAAAACAAGCCAAAACGGCCCGAAACGGGCCAAAACTAGCCAATTTTGGTTGAGTGAACGAGCGGCGGCTAGCGAGTGAAGCAAGAGGCAACACTGTCCCTGCTATACGAAAACCCAATCCAGCCCTATGCCACCCGGGGGTTCCAGGGTTCCGAGATGGCTGACGTTTTACTTCACTCACGATGGTCACGGCGGCACGCAAGTACAGCCCAAAAACAAGCCAAAACGACCCAAAAACTGGCCAAAACTAGCCATTTTGGCCTGAGCGAGCGAGCGGGAAGCGACGAACAACGAGCGACGCGAAAGGCAGCGTCGTCCCTACTATACGAAAGCCCAATCTAGCCCTATGCCACACAGGGGTTTCTAGGGTCTGAGATGGCTGACGATTTGCTCCGCTCACGACGGTCGCGGCAGCACGCAAGACCAGCCCAAAAATAGGCCAAAAGGGCCCAAAAACAAGGCTAAACTGGCCATTTTTGACTGAGCGAGCGAGCGAGCTACGAGCGACGGACAGCGAGCGAAGCAAAAGGCAGCAACGTCCCTGATATACGAAAGCCCCATCCATCCCTGTGCCACCCGAGGGGATCGTGGGTGCTAAGATGGCTGATGTTTTGCTCCGCTTACGACGGTCGCCGCGACACACAAGAACAGCCCAAAAACTAGCCAAAACGGCCAAAAACGGGCCAAAACTAGCCAATTTTGGTTGTGCGAGCGAGCGGCGAGCGGAGGACAGCGAGCGAAGCGAGAGGCAGCAACATCCCTACTATACAAAAGACACATCCATCCTTGTGCCACCCGAGGAGTTCCAGGGTGCGGAGATGGCTGACATTTTGCTCCGCTCACGACGGTCGCTGCAGCACGCAAAAGCAGCCCAAAAATAGGCCAAAAGGGCCTAAAAACAGGGCTAAACTGGCCATTTTTTACTGAGCGAGCAAGCTACGAGCGACGGACAGCGAGCGGAGTGAAAGGCAGCACCGTCCCTGATATACGAAAGCCCCATCCATCCTTGTGCCACCCGAGGGGATCCAGGGTGCTAAGATGGCAGATGTTTTGCTCCGCTCACGACGGTCGTCGCGGCACACAAGAATAGCCCAAAAACAGGCCAAAACGGCCCAAAAACAGGCCAAAATTGGCCAATTTTGGCAGTGCGAGTGAGCGGCGAGCGTCGGATAGCGGGCGAAGCGAGAGACAACACTGTCCCTGCTATTCGAAAGCCCCATCCAGCCCTGTACCACCCGGGGAGTTCCAGGGTGCTGAGATGGCAGACGATTTGCTCCGCTCACGACGGTTGCCACGGCACGCAAGAACAACCCAAAAACAAGTCAAAACAGACCAAAAACGGCACAAAACTGGCCATTTTTGGCTGAGCGAACGAGCGATGAGCGGTAGACAGCGAGCGAAGCGAGGGGCAGCACCGTCCCTGCTATATGAAAGCCCCATCCGGCCCTGTGCCACCCGGGGGGTTCCAGGGTACTGAGATGGCTTATGTTTTGCTCCGCTCATGACGGTCTCCGCAACACGCAAGAATAGCCCAACAACAGGCCAAAATGGCCCAAAAATGGGCCAAAACTGGCCATTTTTGGCTGCGTGAGCGAGCGGCGAGCGACGGATAGCGAGCGAAGCGAAAGGCAGCACCTTCCCTACTATACGAAAGCCCCATCCAGCCCTATGCCACCCTGGGGTTCCAGGGTGCTGAGATGGCTGACGTTTTGCTCCACTCACGACGGTCACCGCGGCATGAAAGAACAGCCCAAAAACGGGCCAAAACTAGCCATTTTTGGCTGTGCGACCGAGCTGCAAGCGACGGACTGCGAGCGAAGCAAGAGGCAGCACATTCCCTGCTATTCGAAAGCCTCATCCAACCTTGTGCCACCCGGGAGGTTCCAGGGTGCTGAGATGGCTGACTTTTTGCTCCGCTCACGACGGTTGTCGCGGCATGCAAGAACCGAACAAAAACAGGCCAAAATAGCCCAAAAAAGGAGCCAAAACTGGCCATTTTTGGCTGCGCGTGTGATCTGCGAGCGACAAACAGCGAGCGAAACAAGAGGCAGCACTGTCCCAGCTATATGAAAGCCCAATCCAGCCCTGTGCCACCCGGGAGGTTCCAGGGTGCTGAGGTGGCTGATGTTTTGCTCTACTCACGACGGTCGTCGTGACAAGCAAGAACAACCCAAAAAAAGGCCAAAACGGCCCAAAAACGGGGCAAAACTAACCATTTTTTGCTGCGCGAGGGATCTGCGAGCGGTAGACAGTGAGCGAAGCAAGAGGCGGCACCGTCCCTGCTATACGAAAGCCCCATCCAACCCTGTGCCACCCGATGGGATTCAGGGTGTTGAGATGGCTGACGTTTTGCACCGCTCACGACGATTGTCGCGGCACACAAGAACAGCCCTAAAACAGGCCAAAACTACCCAAAAATTTGCCAAAATTGTCCATTTTTGGCTGCTCGAGCAAGCAGCGAGCGACGGATAGCGAGCGAAGCGAAAGGCTACACCGTCCCTGCTATAAGAAAGCCCCATCCAGCCCTGTGCCACTCGAGGGATTCTAGAGTGCCGAGATGGCTGACGTTTTGCTCCGCTCACGACGGTCACGGCGGAAAGCAAGAACAACCCAAAAACAGGCCTAAAACGACCCAAAAACAGGCCAAAACTGGCGATTTTTGCAGAGCGAGTGAGTGGCGAGCAGTGAATAGCGAGCGAAGCGAGAGGCAGCACCGTCCCTGCTATACGAATGCCCCATCCAGCACTGTGCCACCCGGGGGGTTCCAGGGTGCTGAGATGGCTAACGTTTTGCTCCGCTCACGACGGTCGCCACGGCATGCAAGAAAAGCCCAAAAACCGACCAAAACAGCCCAAAACAGGCAAAAACTGGCTATTTTTGGCTGAGCGAACGAGCGACGAGCGGTGGACAACGAGCAAAGCGAGAGGCAGCACCGTCCCTGCTATACGAAAGCGCCATCCAGCCCTGTGCCACCCGAGGGGCTCCAGGGTGCTGAGATGGCAGATATTTTGCTCTGCTCACGATGGTCATCGCATAACGCAAGAACAGCCCAAAAACAGGCCAAAAACGACCCAAAAACAGGCCAAAATAGGTCATTTTTGGCAGAGCGAGCGAGCAGCAAGCGATGGACAGCAAGCGAAGCGAAAGGCAGCACCGTCCCTACTATACGAAAGCCCCATCTAGCCTTTTGCCACCCGAGGGGTTCCAGGGTGCTGAGATGGCTGACGTTTTGCTCCGCTCACGACGGTCGCCTCGGCACGCAAGAACAGCCCAAAAACTAGCAAAAACATCCCAGAAAAGTGCCAAAACTGGCCATTTTTTGATGTGCGAGAGAGCGACGAGCGGAGGACAACAAGCGAAGCGAGAGGCAGCAACATCCCTGCTATACGAAATCCCAATCTAGCCCTGTGCCACCTGGGGGGTTCTAGGGTGCTGAGATAGCTGACGTTTTACTCCGCTCACGACGGTCACCGCGGGACGCAAGAAAAGCCCATAGATAGGCCAAAACGACCTAAAAAGAGGCCAAAACTAGCCATTTTTGGCTGAGCGAATGCGCGGCGAGCGGCGGACAGCGAGCGAAGCGAGAGGCAACACCATCCCTGCTATACAAAAGCCCCATCCAGCCCTGTGCCACCTGGGGGGTTCTAGGGTGTTGAGATGACTGATGTTTTGCTCCACTCACGATGGTCATCGTAGCACGCAAGAACAGCCCAAAAACAGGCCAAAACGGCCCAAAAAGGGCCAAAACATGCCATTTTTGGCTGAGCGAGCGAGCGACGAGCGACAGACAGCGAGCGAAGCTAAAGGCAGCACTGTCCCTGCTATATGAAAGCCCCATCCAGCCCTGTGCCATCTAGGGGATTCTAGGGTGTTGAGATGGCTGACATTTCGCTCCGCTCACGGCGGTCGTTGCGGCACGCAAGAATAGCCCAAAAACAAGCCAAAACTGGCCATTTTTGGCTGCGCGAGTGAGCTGCAAGCGGTAGACAGCGAGCGAAGCGAGAGGCAGCACCGTCCTAGCTATACGAAAGCCCCATCCAGCCCTATGCTGTTGAATCTCAGATTTTGATGATAAAATCAATTGATGGGTTAAATGATCTAATCTATATTATTGAGTTAAGTGTGCAGGATTAACTACGATAACCAGAAAACACAAAGCAAGGATACTGGAGTCAAGTTCGATGGACGTTTAAGAGTCCGAAGAATCGTCGGAGATGCTGCCGGAACCAACCAAGAAGAAATCGGGAACCTGTCAGAATTTTCGGAAGTTCGCCGAAGAGATCGTCGGAGGTTCACATAGATCACCGAGAAGGCTCGGCTACTCATTAAAGTCATCACAAGTTCGGGAGCTTGCTGGGAGCCCGTCGGAAGAAGTTCGTCGGAAAGCTCGCCGGAACAATACTCGACGTTCGTGGTTGAAAACTTGCTTAGGATGTGTTTTGTTATGTAGTTCACTTGTAATTAGGATTAGGATTAAGAGATAATCCAATATCCTGGTTAGGGGCCAATTGGGCCCAAAATTAGACTTGGTTTGGGCTAAATTTGAAGCCCAACAAGTGAACCGAAGGGTCTGGCGGTGGCACCGCCAGACTGGGCGGTTGCACCACCCAGCACCCAAGAGCTGGGTGGTAGCACCGCCTGGGCTGGGCGATGGCACTGCCCAACACTGTCAGTGTCTGACATTGACTGGCGGTGGCACCGCCAACATCGGGAACTCAAAGGGAATTTAAATTTTGGAGCCCAAATTTGAATCCTCTTGAGGCCTATAAATACCCCTCAAATCTCAGCTGAGAGAACAACTTTTTGAGCAGCAAGTGTTTGAGAGAAAGGCCTTAGAAAAGTCTTAGCAAGCCTTGTTTTCAATTTGCTAGTGTTCACCTCCTATTTTCTTGTTGAAAATCAGTAAGAGAGTGAACTGCTTGTAAAAAGTTGTAAGAGGGGTATTCACCCTTCCCTTTCAAGAGATTTGCTAGTGGAATGTGGGAGCCTCACCGAAGAGGGGCCTCGTAAGTGGATGTAGGTCACTTGACTGAACCACTGTAAAATCGACGTGATCTCTGGTTTGCATTTACTTATTGTCATTTACATTACTGCAAACCATTTGCACTTTAATACTATACTACTTTGTCTCAGTCTTACTTATCCCTTCAAGTTAAAACGTAATCAAAACGATTTTAAACAAAAACGTTGCTTTTATCGTACGAAGTTTCTGAAAAGTGTTTAAATCGTGAAAAGTTTTTGCACTTTACCGCTGCACTAATTCACCCCCCCCCCCTCTTAGTGCCGCTCCGATCCTAACAATTGGTATCAGAGCAAGGCTCACTCTCATATTTGGTTTAATACCCAAGAGAGATGGCTTACTCCGGCATACATAAGGGATACTCTATCACACGTCCACCTATGTTTAATGGGTCGGATTACACGTATTGGAAGACCCGTATGAGGATCTTCCTCATTTCCATGGATTTCGAACTTTGGACTATTGTCGAAAATGGATTTCAAAAATCTTCTTTTCCGATGAGCGAATGGAATGAATCGGAGAAGAAGGTTTTTGCTTTAAACGCAAAGGCTATGAATGCCTTGTTTTGTGCACTAGATAAAAATGAATTTAATCGTGTTTCAATTTGTGATTCGGCTTTTAATATTTGGAGAACTCTTGAGGTCACTCATGAAGGTACTAGCCGAGTGAAAGAGTCCAAAATCGACATCCTTGTGCACTCTTATAAACTTTTCCGAATGAAACCAAGTGAGTCCATCGGAGACATGTACACCCGTTTCACAGATGTCATCAATGGACTCAAAGCTCTTGGTAAAGATTTTACTAACTTTCAACTAGTAACTAAAATCTTAAGATCCCTCCCTAAAAGTTGGGATCCAAAAGTTATGATAATTCAAGAGGCCAAAGACCTTAAAACATTCTCTCTTGAAGAACTTATTGGGTCTCTAATGACCTATGAAATGACATGTCAAGCTCATGATGAGCTCGAGAACCCCCTTCCAAAGAACAGGAAGGATCTGGCACTCACATCACAAGAAGACCACTTGAAAGGAACATCAAGTGATGAGGACAGTGACAATGACATTGCACTTTTGACTCAAAAATTTAAAAAATATTTAAGAAAGAATAAATTTAAAAATAATACAAAAAATAAGTTCGAACACAAGAAGGACCAAGTGATTTGCTATGAATGCAAAAAACCGGGACACTACAAGAACGATTGCCCTCGAGCCAAAAAGAGAACATCAAAGAAGAAGGCGCTCAAGGCAACGTGGGATGATTCAAGCGCGTCCGAAGAAGAGAAGTCCAACACCGAGCAAGTTGCTCATTACGCCCTAATGGCCATCGGCGAAGAGGTAATAGATTTAATTGATGCAGATTTACCTTATCATGAATTATTAAATGCTTTCCATGAGTTATTTGATGAATGTAAGACAATTAGTAGAAAATACAAATTGCTAAAAAAGGAACATGATAGTCTCACTTGTGATATCGATAAATTAAAAAAATTGAATATCATGATAGTTTAGCTCCATGTATAAAATGTCATGATCTAGAATCTCTCCAAAAGGAGAACTTGCTACACCTTGAAGAAATTCGAGGTTGGTAGCAAATCTTTGAATATGATCCTTACAAATAAGGGTCAAGTTCCTAAAAGAAGTAGAATCCGATTTGTGAGAAGTTCTCACCAAAATCCAACCACCTTCATTAAAGGCCTCGTCTTACATGTTCGACACCAAAGCAATTGCAACTTTTGTGGCAAATATGGACATAAAACTTATAAATGTCCATTCAAGAAAATTAGTCCGAACAAACTAATTTGGGTTCCTAAAGGAACCATGATCAACTCTATGCAATATGATGAACAAGTTAAGTTAGTTTTTAAGGCACCCAAAAGAAAATGGGTACCTAAAAATAATCCCTTCTTGTAGAAACATACACCATCACAAGCTAGGAGCAAGAGATGGTATCTAGATAGTGGATGCTCAAGACATATGACTGGAGATCCATCTCATTTCTCTATGCTCACTAGCAAAGAAGAAGGGTACGTCACCTTCGGAGACAACAACCAAGGGAAAATCATTGGCAAGGGAACCATAGGTAACAAATTAAAATTTTCTATTGATGATGTCTTACTAGTTGATGGATTGAAACATAATCTCTTGAGTGTTAGTCAATTATGCGATAAAGGTTATATCGTTAGATTTGAATCAAATGTATGTATTATTGAAAAACCAAACCATAACATGACTATGATTGCATTAAAACAAAATAATGTCTACACCATCAACCTTGATGAACTAAGTAATGAAATGTGCTTCTCTGTTTTAAATGATGATGCTTGGCTTTGGCATAGGAGACTAGGCCATGCAAGCATGAAACTAATATCTAAGATCTCATCTATAGAATTAGTGTGAGGAATTCCAAATATAAAGTTTATTAAGGACAAAGTATGCGATGCATGTCAACTAGGTAAACAAATAAAAACTAGTTTCAAATCAAAAACTCAAATTAGCACCACTAGACCATTACAATTGATTCATTTGGACTTATTTGGACCAATTGATATGACAAGTCTAGGAGGAAGCAAATATGCATTTGTAATTATGGATGACTATACTAGATACACTTGGACCTATTTCTTAGCTCACAAAATGGAGTAGTTGAAAGAAAAAATAGAAACCTACAAGAAATGGCAAGAACTATGTTAAATGAACATAGTTTACCTAAGTATTTTTGGGCCGAAGCTGTAAATACGACTTGCTACATCATGAATAGGGTCCTAATAAGACCATCCCTATCAAAAACTCCCTATGAATTATGGAATAATAAAAAACCAAATATTTC
Source organism: Musa schizocarpa (assembly GCA_900464855.2). NCBI lineage: Eukaryota > Viridiplantae > Streptophyta > Magnoliopsida > Zingiberales > Musaceae > Musa > Musa schizocarpa. The sequence goes on along the minus strand of LS990920.1, from coordinate 24,185,533 downwards.
CTATTTTAAAGTTTTCGATTGTAAATGCTTTATTTTGAATGAAAAGGATGCCTTAGGAAAATTTGATGCTAAATCCGATGAAGGCATCTTTCTTGGTTACTCTTCCGTTTCTAAGGCTTTTCGGGTATTTAACAAAAGAACCTTAGTAATAGAAGAGTCTATTCATATAGTTTTTAATGAAATTTCTAATTTAAAGAAAAATGATTTTGATGATGATCTTGGTTTTGATAATTTGAATTTAAATGAACCCCCTCCTCAAAATAGCAACTTGGATGCACCTTCTTCCGAAATTTCCTTACCCAAGGAATGGAAGTTTATAAATGCTCATCCAAAGGAGCTAATTATAGGAGATACATCAAAAGCGGTTCAAACTCGTTCCTCTTTCAAGAATTTTTGTGCTAATGCCGCCTTCCTTTCTCAAATCGAACCTAAGTACATTGACGAGGCCATAAAAGATGATTTTTGGGTTATTGCAATGCAAGAGGAATTGAATCAATTTGAGAGGAATAAGGTGTGGAAGCTTGTTCCTAGACCTTGTGACCATTTAGTCATTGGTACTAAATGGGTCTTTAGAAACAAGCAAGACGAAAATGGTATCATTGTTAGAAATAAGGCTAGATTAGTGGCCAAAGGTTTCAACCAAGAAGAAGGTATCGATTACGAAGAAACCTTCGCTCCCGTGGCTCGATTAGAAGTCATAAGGATGCTCCTTGCCTATGCTAGTAGTAATAATTTTAAACTATTTCAAATGAATGTTAAAAGTGCCTTCTTGAATGGTTTTATTTCCGAAGAAGTATATGTCGAACAAACTCCCGGATTTAAAAATTCTCTTCTTCCTAATCATGTATTCAAATTGACTAAGGCTCTCTATGGCTTGAAACAAGCTCCTAGAGCTTGGTATGAAAGGCTTAGTTCCTTTCTTATTTTAAATACTTTTACCAAAGGCAATGTTGATACTACATTGTTTATTAAACATTTTGAAAATAATTTTCTTATTGTGCAAATTTATGTTGACGATATTATTTTTGGCTCTTCGGATGAATCACTATGTGAATCATTTACTAAATGTATGAGTCATGAATTTGAAATGAGCTTAATGGGTGAATTAACTTTCTTTTTAGGATTACAAATCAAACAACTTAGTGATGGTATATTTCTTAACCAATCTAAATATACATTAGAATTGTTAAAATGATTTAACATAGATAATTCAAAAGCAATAAACACCCCTATGAGTACTGCGACTAAGTTAGATATGGAAGAAAATAGTAAAAGTTTCGATCAAAAAACATATAGGGGAATGATAGGTAGTCTACTCTACCTTATCGCGACTAGACCGGATATTATGTTTAGTGTAAGACTTTGTGCAAGGTTTCAATCAAATCCTAAATTATCTCATCTTAAAAGTGTTAAAAGAATATTTAGGTATCTTAAAGGAACTCCAAATCTAGGACTATGATATCCAAAATCTGAAAAATTCGATTTAATAGCTTATGCAGATGTCGATTTTGGCGGATGCAGGATTGATAGAAAAAGTACATCCGGAACATGCCAATTTTTAGGACATGCACTTGTTTCTTGGACTTCCAAGAAACTAAATTCAGTTGCACTATCTACGGCGGAAGCCGAATACATTGCTGCAAGTGCATGCTGTGCACAAGTTGTTTGGATGAAAAATACATTAGAGGACTATGGAATTCACTTTAAAAATATTCCCATAAAATGTGATAATACTAGTGCTATATGTCTTACTAAAAATCCAATTCAGCACTCTAGAACTAAGCACATCGACGTTAGGCGTCATTTCATACGCGATCATGTCCTTAACAATGATGTTGTTCTAGAATTCATTGACACAAAGCATCAATTAGCAGATATATTTACAAAAGCCTTGAATGAAGACCAATTTGAATTCATTAGAAGGGAATTAGGTATGTTAAATTGTCCCTAAACAATAAACTTGTTTGAATGGATTTTCCGTAAAGTTTTTCATCTTCTCTCCGTTCCTCGGTGAATCTAATCCTTCTCCTTCAATTCTAAATGACATGTTAAATTATCTTATCCTACCGCTCCAATCTGCTCAAGATTAATGATTTTATGACATTTTGTGAATCTCGAAATTGATTTTTTGATTATGAGTTTCAAGTTGACAATTTGAATTTAAATGAGTTTGTATTCGAATTATGATCTTGACTTATTGAAGTTACTACTTGAAATTTTTTTTTTATCCCAATCTCTTCCTTGTACATCTACAATTTCTGTTATTTATAGAAAGAAGAGATTAGATAATATGGATGCATGCTGAATTTTCCTTTAAGATGAACTCTGCGTAAATATTTTTGCATACTTAATTTTGAATGATAAAATCTTTGTATGACAAAATATGTGCTTCAGGTCTCATTTCCCTTTTTTTTTTGCTGATGACAAAGGGGGAGAAAAGTGATGACTTGTATCATTTTAACAGCATGACTTATATGAATTGCAAAAGCTTTTCAAAATCTTTGAGAAAAGTGATCGATCGATGAATGTCTTATATGCCTTGCAAAATCCTTGAGAATATCATAAGATTGATTGATCATATTGAAAGCATGTCTAACATGTATATTATGAAATTCATGTTGAAAATCTTTATCTCCTGTCGTAGTAAAAATTGTCTCTTATCATTCGACTTGAAAAGGATTTTTATCGAAGTTTCACATTTACATTATGCTTAATGAGAATAACGATAAGTTATACTGTTAGAACTTATCGGTTTATGCTTGAATTCAATGGGATTGAATTTAAGTGTTTTTATCTTCTCATAATATGGCATATAGATAGGGGGAGTTATGTTTAACTCCGTCATCAATTGATTGTCATCATCAAAAAGGGGGTGATTGTTGAATCTCGGATTTTGATGATAAAATCAATTGATGGGTTAAATGATCTAATCTATATTATTGAGTTAAGTGTGCAGGATTAACTACGATAACCAGAAAACACAAAGCAAGGATACCGGAGTCAAGTGCAATGGACGTTTAAGAGTTAGAAGAATAAATCGGAGATCTTTGCGGAACCAAGCGAGAAGAAATCGGGAAACTGTCGAAATTTTTCGAAGTTCTAGAAGAGATCATCGGAGGTTCACAGAGATCACCGAGAAGGGCTCGGCTACTCATTCAAGTCATCACAAGTTCGGGAGCTTCTTTGGGAGCCCGTCGGAAGAAGTTAAATTCGGAAAGCTTCGCCGGAACAATACTCGACGTTCGTGGTTGAAAACATGCTTAGGATGTGTTTTTGTTATGTAGTTCACTTGTAATTAGGATTAGGATTAAGAGATAATCCTATATATCTGGTTAGGGGCCAACGGGGCCCAAAATTAGACTTGGTTTGGGCTAAATTTGAAGCCCAACAAGTGAACCAAGAAGAATCTGGCGGTGGCCTTTGCCAGACGGGCGGATTACACCACCGACCACCGAGAGAGTGGGCGGTGGGTGCTTCAAAGCACTATCGATGTCGACTGACACGGACAAGTGGTGGCACCGCCAAAGATCGAGGAACTCAAAGAGAATTCAAATTTTGGAGCCCAAATTTGAATCCTCTTAAGGCCTATATATACCCCTCAAATCTCAGCTGAGAGAACAACTTTTTGAGCAGCAAGTGTTTGAGAGAAATGCCTTAGAAAAGTCTTAGCTAGCATTGTTTTCAATTTGCTAGTGTTCACCTCCTACTTTCTTGTTGAAAATCTGTAAGAGAGTGAACTGCTTGTAAAAAGTTGTAAGAGGGGTATTCACCCTTCCCTTTCAAGAGATTTGCTAATGGAAGGTGGGAGCCTCACCGAAGAGGGGCCTCGCAAGTGGATGTAGGTCACTTGACCGAACCACTATAAAATCGGCGTGATCTCTGGTTTGCATTTACTTATTGTCATTTACATTACTGCAAACCATTTGCACTTTAATGCTATACTGCTTTGTCTCAGTCTTACTTATCACTTCAAGTTAAAACGCAATCGAAACGATTTTAAACAAAAACGTTGCTTTTATCGTACGAAGTTTTCGAAAAGTGTTTAAATCGTGAAAAGTTTTCGCACTTTACCGCTGCACTAATTCACCCCCCCCCTCTTAGTGCCGCTCCGATCCTAACATATGCCTCCCGGGAGGTTCCAAGGTGCTAAGATGGCTGATGTTTTGTGTTAGGACCCTTTTTCTATGCTTTTGAATAATGTTTATAGAGTTTGTTTAGTCCATTTATTTATTGAGTCAGTTTGGTTCAGTTAGAGTCAAGTAGAGGTTTATCTAATATTTATTTATTATTAGAGTTAAGTCATGATGGACTCTAGGTGGAACTCTATAAATAGGGATGTAGCTGTTTTTTTTCAATAATCTATGAAAAATACTATTTTATCTTTTGAAAAACCCTAGGAGGCCGATCCCCTCGAAGTGATCAAGGAAGGCCGATCCCCTCGAAGTGATCAAGGAGGGCCGATCCCCTCGAAGCGATCAAGGAAGCCGATCCCCTCGAAGCGATCATTATCATCCCCATTTCTCCCCTTTCTTCGATGATAAGACTTTAGGGTCTTATCATTTGGTATCAGAGCGACGATAAGACTTTAGGGTCTTATCATTTGATATCAGAGCGACGATAAGACTTTAGGGTCTTATCATTTGGTATCAGAGCAACGATCCTTGGCGCAACCTGCGCGCAACCTTGCTTCCCTTCTTCCCCACCACCCCTACAAGGCGCCACCCCTGCGTCCCCTGCTTCCGGCCAGCCCACCCGCCGCTGCTGCTCTCCGGCCAGCGCCCACCATCGCCCCGCTTCCCGGCCGGCGGCCACCACCGCCGCTGTTTCCCGGCCAGGAGACGACGCTGCCAGCGTCCATCCCAGCCCTACTGCCGCCACCCGGCTCCCCTTGTGTCGCAGCACAGCCGCTCGACTCTCCTCCTTGGCGATCGTTGGTGACGCTGCTCCCAGCCGCGCCACCACCGCTGCCTCTCCACCGCAACTCTAGCCGTGCCCCCCCCTTGGGTCGCAGCCGCAGCCGCCTGTTGCCGCAGCCCCTCGTTGCAACGGTTGCAGAAACAGAGTTCCTCTGTTGCCGCAGCCCCTCGTCGATCGCAGCCGCGCCTCCACCAGCCGCGCCGCCTCCAGCACTCCTCTTCCCCTCCAGCGTCGTCGCCGCCCAGCCGACCCATCACCGCTGCGGCCACCGTGCGACTACCGCCGCATGCCTCCCAGCAGCCGATCCTCCTTGCTCTGCATCTTTTGTAACCGAAACAGGGCAATCACGGGCAACTCACATCTGCTGCCCTTGTTTCCAGCCGCCGCCGTCGCCGTCGCCTTCCAGCCGCTGCTCCCCCGTGCGACGACCACCGCTCGCCTCCCAGCCGCTGCTCCCGCTCACTTCCCAGCCGCTGTTCCCCCTTGCTCTGCATCCGTGGTGACCGAAACAGGGCAGTTACCACCGTTGCAGTCGCGGGTCCCCTTGCTGCCGAAGTCGCGGATCCCCTTGCTGCTGTGAACGCCGGTTGCCACCACCGCAGCCGCTGCGCTCCGGCCAGCAATGACTGCTGCTGCCAGCCCCCGCAGCCTTCACCTCAACCCCCTCGATCTGCACCGTTGCTGCAGCCCCCTTGCTCTGCATCTTTGCCGCTGCCGCCGGTTGCCACCACTGCAGCCTCAACCCCGGCCGCTTCAACGCCACCTCCCTCTTGTTCTGCCTTCGCTGCTGCAGTTGTTGGTTGCCATCACCGCAGCCTCAACCCGATTGGTCGGTGATTGCTTCCTTGGGTCACAGCAGTCACAACCGTCGCCTTTCAGCCTCGGCGCTCTCATCTCATACAGTGACAAAAACACAGGGTAACAACTCTTCCTCCATCGCAACCACCGCAGCGGCGAGTCCTTGTCGGCGCTGCCCCCAACCACACCACCATCGCTGCCTCCCAGCCCTCAGTAGCAGCGATCTATCCACGCAGCGACTGCAACAAGCATTGTTGCCTCTCACCAGCGCCTCCTTCTGCAGTGTGACAGAAATAGAGCAACGCTGCCTTCCATCCGTGCCGTCGCAGCCATCGCAGCGGTGAGCCCTTGGCGGTGCTGCCCCAGCCGCACCACCATCGCTGCCTCCAAGCCCTCAGCAACAACGATCCCTCTACGCAGCGACCGCAACAAGCATCGCTGCCTCCCACGCGGCGATCGTAGCTACATCCCCGCATCCTCGCAGCAACCCTTCATTCCCATAGTGTTGCCACCGACTGCATCACAACAGCAGCACCGAATAGGGCAGTGATTGATGCCCTTGACCAACACCAAAAATAAGAGTTGAGATTACAGATTTGCAGTCTTACGAAATGGCCACCGATAACTCAGTGAAAGCACAAATGGAAGCATTGGAAATTAGAATTGAGAACCGTTTACAAGAAGTACTTAATGATTTCAAAATGGACTTACTGGGGAGCCTTAGTAAATTTCAACAAGGTGGGAGCTCAAGTTCCACATTGCACAGATCTGGAAATACTAGAAAAGGGCTCCAAGATTTAGACACAATCTACTCGTACATGAAGGCGGATGGACAGCTCGCCAAAATTTGTCAGACTTCTACAGTGTTGGAATATCAGAGTAGGTTTGAAAGATTGTCAAATCAAGCTAGAGATTGGTCGGAACGACAACTTCTAGATACATTTATTGAAGGGTGTTGAATCTCGGATTTTGATGATGACATCAATTGTCATTTGTTATCTAATCTATATGTTTGGATAAGTGTGCAGAATTAACTACGATGAAAGTAAGACTTGCAGCAGGAGTTGCGCCGGAGTCAGGACTATGATCACGGTTGGAGTTCGAGAGCTTGACGGAAGTCCGGACGGTCGTCGGAGGTTATGCGGGAACAGATCCGAGAAGTCCAGGAGCTTGCCAAAAGAAGCTCATCAGAACTCGCCAAGTGGATCATCGCAAGTCCAGGAGTTTGCCGGAAGTTCGTAGGAGCATCGTCGGAGGACCGTCGGATGTTCGCTGGAAGTTCGCCGGAAGCTCGCTGGAAGAAGCGATTGACGCACCGAAGCAACCTGAAGTAAAAGTCTTAAGAATTGTCGTAGTTAGCACGATGATTAAGTGTGATTTTGGAGGTGATCCCATCAACTTAATCAAGGGGCAATTGGGCCCTTAAAAGAATCAGATTGGGCCGAATGGATCAACCCATTCGGACCCAGATCTCTTGCCTAGAGGTGGCACCGCCTAGGTCGGCGGTGGCACCGCTCAGGGCTCGGTCTCCGAGTTCTGGCTGGGCGGTGCAACCGCTCTGACAGCGGTGCAACCGCCTGAGCTCGGTCTCCGAGCTCTGCCAAGCGGTGCAACCGCCCCTGACAAGCGGTGGCATCGCCCAGGAGCTCAGTCTCCGAGCTCTGACAGCAGTGCAACCGCCAGACCCCGGAATTCCGGGAATGACAGTTTTGAGCTCTACTCTTTCAGCAATGAAAGAGCAACGAAAACCACCAAAATTCTGATCTTACTCTGAGATTTTTGAGCTCAAAAGTGTTGTAATAAGCTAAAGGTTCTTCTCCTTCTCTTCTTCCAAGTTCAGATCTTTCAAGAGAGGAGAGAAAAGTTTGTAAGGGTTGTCTCCTAAGCCCGTTAAAAGGAGTGAATCTGTTAAAAGGTGGTTAGCCTTCGCCTATTGAAGGAAGGCCTCTAGTGGATGTCGGCAACCTCATCGGTGGAGGAAGCCAGAAGTGGATGTAGGTCAAGATTGACCGAACCACTCTAAATCGCGCTGCTCTCTTGTTTGCATTTACTTTAAGCTCATTATCTTTACTGCAAACCTCCTTCATAGCCTACTGTGTTCTGCGCTTTTACGTCTACGTTTTCAAGCTCAATACTTTCCGAATCGTGTTTAGACGTAAATCGATTTTCTCGCAAACCACTCTAAATCGCGTTGCTCTCTGGTTTGCATTTACTTTGAGCTTATTATCCTTACTGCAAACCTTCTTCATAGCTTACTGTTTTCTGTGCTTTTACGTTTGCGTTTCCAAGCTCAATACTTTCCGAATCATGTTTAGACGTAAATCGATTTTCTTATACGAACATCGTATTTCAGTTTACGCTTACATTCTGATTTCTATCACAACAACAAACTGCCTTAAACAGATTCGTTTTAATTGCCTCTTGCCTAATCACAAGTTAAAGTGATTTACGAATCGAAGTTTCTGTTGAAATCGGCTTTGTCGTACGAACTCAGTTTAAAAACGTAGAAAGTTTTCCGCTGCACTAATTCACCCCTTAGTGCTCTTGATCCTAACAATTGGTATCAGAGCTCGGTTCATTCTCAAACGGATTAAAACCCAAGAGAGATGGTATACGCCGGAAACCAAGAGGGCCATTCTATTACACGTCCACCCATGTTCAATGGAACGAACTACACCTATTGGAAGACCCGAATAAGGATCTTCTTTATTTTGATGGATTTTGAACTTTGGAATCTTGTCGAAAATGGTTTTTCGAAATCTTCTCTTCCAATGATCGAATGGAATGAATTGGAGAAGAAGACTTTCGCTCTTAATGCAAAGGCTCTGAATGCCTTATTTTGTGCGCTCGACAAAAATGAGTTTAATCGTGTTTCGGTTTGTGAAACCGCATTTGATATTTGGCATACACTCGAAGTGACTCACGAAGGCACAAGTAGAGTGAAAGAGTCAAAAATCAATCTTTTGATACATTTTTTCGAACTTTTTCGAATGAAATCGAGCGAGACTATTGGCGACATGTACACCCGTTTCACGGATGTCGTTAATGGTCTAAAAGGACTCGGCAAAAGTTTTTCGGATTTTGAGCTTGTAAATAAAATTCTAAGATCCCTTCCTAAGAGTTGGGACCCTAAAGTCACTGCTATTCAAGAGGCTAAAGATTTAAGCAACTTCCCTCTTGAAGAACTAATCGGGTCATTAATGACTTATGAAATGACATGCAAGGCTCATGAAGAGCAAGAAGACATCCTTCCAAAGAATAGGAAGGATATGACACTTAGAACTTTTGATGACCACTTGAGAGAAAACTCAAGTGATGAGGACTGTGACGATGACTTGGCACTTCTAACAAAAAAATTCAAAAAAATCATTAAGAGAAACAAATTTAAAAATGACACAAAAAATAAACTTGAACCCAAAAGGGACCAAGTTATTTGCTATGAGTAAAAAAAGCCGGGACACTACAATAGTGATTGTCCCCAAGCCAAGAAGAGAACATAAAAAAAGACGACGCTCAAAGCAACATGGGATAATTCGAGCGCATCCGAAGAAGAGGAGTCCAACACTGAGTAAGTTGCTCATTACGCCTTAATGGCTATTGGAGAGGAGGTAACAAATTTAATTGATGCAGATTTATCATTTAATGAATTATTAAATGCCTTCCATGATTTATTTGATGAATGCAAGATTATTAGTAGAAAATACAAATTGCTAAAAAAGGAGCATGATAGTCTTAATTGTGATTTCGATAAGTTAAAGATTGAATATCATGATAGTTTAGGCTCTTGTATCAAATGCCATGATCTAGAAACTATCCAAAAGCAAAACTTGTTACTTATGGACACCTTAAAGAAATTTGAGGTTGGTAGCAAGTCTTTGAACATGATCCTTACAAACAAGGGTCACGTTCCCAAAAGAAGGGGAATCGGATTCGTGAGAAATTCTCACCAAAATCCAACAACCTTCATAAAAGGCCCTATCCTACATGTTCAACACCAAAGCAAATGCAACTTTTGTTGCAAGCATGGACACAAAACACATTATTGTCCATTCAAGAAAATTAGTCTGAACAAATTAATTTGGGTTCCAAAAGGAACCATGATAAACTCTATGCAACATGACAATCAATATAGATCAACTTTTGAGGCACCCAAAAGTAAATGGGTACCTAAAAATTATCCTTTCTTGTAGAGACATACACCATCACAAGCTGGGAGCAAGAAATAATATCCTGCTCTTTGGATTCTCCATATTCATAACCCGAGATCCAAAAAGAACACATGATGCTCCTTAAGCGTAAATAAAAAGAAGATTAGTAAACTAAAATTACAAAAGCAATACAAACCTATTTTATCCCTCAGGATTGGAAACCCATATATACCTTTACATACCCACTAGATCTCCGATCCCATCAAACTGATAAGTTCGTTACTTTTAAGATCAACTATATCATGAACTTACATTTTGTAAGCAAAGTTTGTCATGAACTTGCAAAAGCTTACCAATGTGGACAAACTGTCACAAACATAAATACGACATTTGAAGAAGAATATGCGCATCACTAGATTTATCTTGATCGTGCAAATGTCTCATCTTAAAATAAAAACTCTTACGTAGTTACGAAAGTAAAGTTGACTGCTTCATAAATAAAAACTCTTCTCAAGTAAGAAACATTCAAAATAGACCACAAACCAGTCAAGATGAGTGCTCACTGCCTACAGGCGGTGGCACCGCTCCAGCTAGCGGTAGCACCGCCGGCTGTCACGGGTTGCAAGCGGTTGCACCGCCCGCAATCCTGCCCCCTATTAAACCAAGCTAGGGCCGGCGGTAGAACCGACCCCAACTTACTCCCTTCCCCTCTTCTCTCTTCCAAAGCCTCTCCACCTCCATTTCTCCCATCTTAGCATCTCAAATCCTCCCCATTTCGAAGCAAAAGATCAACAATCTCTCCTTCTCTTGAAGATCTCACTCAAGGTATTCTCTAAGAGCCCTTTAAATTCTATTTTTGATTCATTTACTCTTGTTCTTTACTATCCTCTCAAATAACAGTAGTTATGGGCTCTAGAAGATCCTCAAGGGACAAAGGAAAGAGGAGATTAGTGGAAGATTTTGATCTTACCCTCTTTGATTCAAAGTATCATGCTGAAAAATTCTCCGCCTTTGAATTTAGAAGTGTCCATAAGGGAAAACATGTAGATTTAGATGAACTAAGAGACTTAGAGACAATCCAATGGTTTGCCAACCTAGATCTACTCCCTATTTTACAAATTAGTGAACCTATCTATCCAAGACTTGTTAGATTGTTTTACAACAATCTATAAGTAGATGAAGAAGAAAGAATGTCCACCTATCTCCTAGGACAACACATCTCCATTACTGATAAATTAATTTGTGACATGATAGGTATTCCCGTGAAAAATAGAGGACTTTATTTTAGAGGATCATGGGACAATGAAACAGTTGGGACAACATATGTTGAAGCCTTAGGAATAATTTTTGGTAATCCCAACTTAGCGATAATTCCTAAAAGCTGTGAACACCTATTACCACTAAACACTAAAGTACTTCATCATATCCTAACTAGCATCATTCTCCCTAAACAATATCATCATGATGAAGTAAGTCAATTGGAGTTAGATATCATGTATTGGATTATGAAAGGACATAACATCTACTTTGGATACCTCATTCAACAAAACATGATAGAACTATCTAAAAGAGACATGATGCTTCCATATGGTGGAATAATCACTAGAATCCTTAAAGCTTACGATATCCAAATCCCACCCGACGAAGAAGTGATGAAAGTGGATAGGTTTAGCATAATAAACAAAAATCTACTTCATCGATTGAGATGTGTTTATAGAAATGGTAATTGGGTTCGAATGCCTAGAAGAACTGATCACCCTTAACCTAAACTAGAACCCGAAACACCAATCTTTAGGGGCACTCAATCTCCTCCGATCTGTCCCTTAGAGGAAACACATCCATTTGAGCAAGCTCATGCAACATCCATTGAAGACATTGGGATACGGATGGACCGATTTGAACAAAGACAAGATCGGCTTGAACACCAGCAAGATCAAATCTTATCTGAACTGCAGCAAATTCATCGTCAATTTGACTCTTTATTTAGGCACCTTAATTTTCCACCTCCTGAATAAAGTTTGTATGTGTGGACACAATAACCTCTTGTTGTAACAATTTCGTTGTTGTAAACTCTTTATTATTCACCTTGATCACAATGCATTATGGTTACTTGATGTAAGAATATGCAGGGTTAATCTCATTACTCATTTTCAGATTTCATGTTAAATGTTTCTTTGAAAACCTTGTATCTTGGTTTCCATGATGAATGTGAAAGTAATATAGCCTTGAATTTGATGCTGATACCATAATATTGATGTATTACCATGATGCTGATACCATGATGTTGATGTATTATCATGATGTTGATGTATTACCATAATATTGATGCCATGTTGATGTGTCCGAATGTATAAATTTGTTAAAATTATTATTTGGACTTTATTGATTGAATTACACGACAAAAATAACATGTTGGAAAAATTTTCATAAACAATGAGCATACCCTCATAATCTTGCATGAAAGTGTTAAATTAAATTTTCGGTTCCAATTGGATATCATTTCTCTCTTTCAGATTTTGATTCACATTCTAGACAAGAATATTACCTTTGAAACATAAAATTGATGATTCCTGCTTAAAGAAAGATATTTTTTTGCAAGGACTTTACTCACATAGATATATTGATCCTTGTAAAGCATGCTATTGATTTGAACTACACAAATGACCTTCCTCTCTCATGCAAAAATAATAACAAGGAAGAAGTTTTCATTCTATGTATATACTCTCCATGTCATGGTCTTCTTGAGATGTTTGTATCCTATAAATGACATGAACCCACTTATGGCATCACATGTAAATTCAAAAAATGCATATATCGTTCTCCTTTTTGTTGATGACAAAAGGGGAGAAGTATATGAATTGATACTATAAATGCCATATTATGTTAAAAGAAACAGACATATGATTATTGATGCTATGCCATGTTTACTATGATTGCCATATTTGCATCATATTAAGATATCAAGAACTTGTATTGTAATTTTACATGTTGATATCTTTCCAACCCACTTATGACATCACATGTAAAGTCAAAAAATGCATATATCATTCTCCTTTTTGTTGATGACAAAGGGGGAGAAGTATATGAATTGATACTATAAATGCCATATTATGTTAAAAGAAACAGACATATGATTATTGATGCTATGCCATGTTTACTATGATTGCCATATTTGCATTATATTAAGATATCAAGAACTTGTATTGTAATTTTACATGTTGATATCTTTCCATATGATGAATTGCTATCATTACAACAATTCACATTTGAAATTTGAAAATAGATGTCGAGTCTTGACATCATACAGAAAGATACATCATGATAGGAATCATGATGGGAGTATTGATAAGGTTAAATGACTTTAACTTTATCAATATGTCTCTTTAATTCAAAGGACTTGAATTCAAGAATGACTTATCTCAATTATGGCACATAGATAGGGGAAGTTAAGGTTAACTCCGTTATCAATTGATTGTCATCATCAAAAAGGGGGAGATTATTGAATCTCGGATTTTGATGATGACATCAATTGTCATTTGTTATCTAATCCATATGTTGAGATAAGTGTGCAGGATTAACTACGATGAAAGTAAGACTTGCAGCAGGAGTTGCGCTGGAGTCAGGACTATGATCACGGTGGGAGTTCGAGAGCTTGACGGAAGTCCGGACGGTCGTCGGAGGTTCTGCGGGAACAAATCCGAGCTCCAATTTCAAATTGGTTTGGGGACTATATGTTAGGATCGGAGCGGCACTAAGAGGGGGGGGGTGAATTAGTGCAGCGGTGAAGTGTGATAAACTTTTCATGATTTAAACACTTTTCGGAAACTTCGTACGATAAAAGCAATGTTTTCGTTTAAAAACGTTTCGATTGCGTTTTAACTTGAAGAGATAAGTAAGACGGAGACAAAGCAGTATAGCATTGAAGAGCAAATGGTTTACAGTAATATAAATGACAATAAGTAAAAGCAAACCAGAGATCACACCGAGTTTACAATGGTTCGGTCAAATGACCTACATCCACTTGCAAGGCCCCTCTTCGATGAGGCTCCCACCTTCCACTAGCAAATCTCTTGAAGGGAAGGGTAAATACCCCTCTTACAACTCTTTACAAGCGGTTCACTCTCTTACAAATTTTCAGCAAGAAATAAGGAGGTGAACACTAGCAAAATGAAAACAAGATTAGCTAGGACTTTTCTAAGACCTTTCTCTCAAACACTTGCTGCTCAAAAAGTTGTAATCTTAGCTGAGATTTGAGGGTATTTATAGGCCTCAAGAGGATTCAAATTTGGGCTCCAAATTTGAATTCTCGTGAAGTTTCGATCTTTGCGGTGCCACCACTTTGTCGGTGTCAGTCGTGATCTTGGAAGGCCACCGCCACCGTGCCAAACCAGCGGTGCTACCCAGCTTTGAGACACTTTGTGTGCCATAAGCTCTCGCGGTCTTTGATGCAGCCGCCAGTGCTGCCAATGCCTTGACTCTTGGTTGTTGGTTGGGCTTCAAACTTAGCCCAAACCAAGTCTAATTTTGAGCCTAGTTGGCCCCTAACCAGGATATAGGATTATTTCTTAATCCTAATCCTAATTACATGTTAACTACTTAACAAAACACATTCTAAGCAAATTTTCAACCATGAGCGTCGAAGTCTTGTTCCGTGAAGCTTCCAAGCGAACTTCTTCCGGCGGGCTCCACAAAGCTCGAACTTGTGATGACTTTAATGAGTAGCCGAGCCTTCGGTGATCTCCGTGAACCTCCGACGATCTCTCAAGCGAACTTCCGAAAAATTCGACGGGTTCGTTTTTTTTTTCTCGGTTGGTTCCGGCAGCATCTCCGACGATTCTTCGAACTCTTAAACGTCCATCGAACTTGACTCCGGTATCCTTGCTTTGTGTTTTCGGGTTATCGTAGTTAATCCTGCACACTTAACTCAATAATATGGATTAGATCAAATAACCCATCAATTGATTTTATCATCAAAATCCGAGATTCAACAATCTCCCCCTTTTTGATGATGACAATCAATTGATGACGGAGTTAACATAACTCCCCCTCTCTATATTCCATATTATGAGGAGATAAAAATACTTGAATTTCATCCTATGAATTCAAGCTTGAACTGATAAGTTCTAGCCATAGAACTTATCGTTTTTCTCATTCAGCATAATGTCAATGCTAAACTTCAATAAAAAAAACTTTTCAAGTTGCAAGATAAGAGATAGAAATTTTCAACGTGATTAAACGATTGTGCGATATGCTCAAGGATTATGCAAGGCACATAAGACATTCATATCACATTTGCTTATATAAGTTAAGTCATCATTTTTCTCCCCCTTTGTCATCAAGAAAAAGGAAAAATTATTTTACAAAAAAATTCAGCAGTCATTCTATCAAGAATTCATGTTCAAAGAGAAAGATAAGCATTCATCCAGAAGCATATATCCAGAATTTAAACAACAAAAGTTTAGTTTTTGTTCAAAAGACGACAAGCGTGGAACATAAGAGCAAGAGTAAAACAGAATACAAAGATACATCAGTCCGTAGGAGGTAATCCATAGTGATGATATATAACATTTATTTTTTGGTTTAGCTGTCGTAGTTCCTTTAAGATTTCCATTTGCTGGAGCTGAATTTGTTCTTATTGCGATTTGAGTTGGTCTTGTTGGACTTTGATCTGAGATAGTTCTGCCATAATAATTCCTTCAGAGGATGAAACAGGGGCTGAAGGCGCTGCATCAAAGGGACTAGGAGGAGGAGATTCATTTCCCATAAGAATTGGTGTTTCTGGTTGTTCTACTGGTGGAGGAATAGGATCTGTCCTTCTAGGTTGCCTTACCCATACTCCATTATTAAATATGCACCTAAGTCTTTTTAGCAGATTTTTATTGATGACGTTATATCTATTACTTTGAATTGTTTCTTCGTCGGGTGGGATGCAGATGTTATAGGCACGAAAAAATCTAGTGATTAAACCTCCATATGGCAACATAATGTCTTTAGCTGTAATTTCCTGCATGTGTTGCCGTATTGAGTATCCAAAACAGTTTTGTTGACCAGTCATGATCCAATACATGGTGCTTATCTCTACTGTACTCATTTCATCAAGATGATATTGCTTAGGGAAAAGTATACTTATCATAATATGATGAAGAACCTTAGAGTTAAAAGGTAGTAAGTGTTCGCAACTCTTGGGTATTATTCCAAAGTTTGAGTTTTCAAAAATAGTTTCGATAGCTTCGGCGTAGGTTGTTCCTATTATCTTCACATCCCATTTTGCTCTAAAATAGCAGCCCCTATCTTTTTCAGTGATGCCGATTAGTTCACAAATAGAATTATCAGAGATCCTAATTTGTGTTCCTAACATGTAAGAACTTAGCCTATCGTTCTCTACCCATAGGTTTGCATAAAAGAGCTTAACTAATCGAGGATAAATTGGTTCATCTATTTGTAAGAGAGGTAGGGCCTCTAGATGAGCTAACCACCTAATGGGTTCTAAATCTCCTAGTTCATCAAGATCAACGTATTTTCCCTTATGGACATATCTTGTTTCAAAGTTTGGAAATCTAAGGGCATCTTCTTTGGATCTAAAAAGATTATGGTCATATGAATCTCCTTCAATCCTTTTCCCTTTTGATCTCTTAGGAGCCATTTTATAGACAAAATGATAAGAAAAATATGAATTGTAATGAATAGATGACATAAGAAGAGAGTGAAGGGAAGATTTTACCTTATAGAGTTTTCTTAGATGATGGAGAGTTTGGATCAACAATCTCCCTTCTCCAAGGTCTGTAGAGGTTAGAATGAGGGTTTGAGAGAGTTTGGGAGAGTTGGAGCAAGGTTTCCAAGGGTTGGGGGCGGTGTCACCGCCGGCCCTAACCCTCTCGGGTTTAAAAGAGATCTCGGGCGGTGCCACCGCCTGACGCCAGAGCACTCAGGCGGTGCTACCGCCGATTCTGGCGGTGCCACCGCTGGCTGGCCGCGGATGAAGGAAAAAAATTTTTCTTCCTCCTTCTTGAATTCTAGAGGTCTTTGACGCAAACAAGGGTTGAGATATTGAGTTGTATTTTAATATTTCATTTGGAATCGAAAGAAGAGGATGAAATCAAATCCACAAACGAGCGGGACAAGAATGAGCCAATTTTCGTAAACTACATTCAAACTTCTTACTTTAAGGGACAATTTAACATGCCCAGTTCCCTTCTAATAAATTCAAATTGGTCTTCATTTAGAGCTTTTGTAAATATATCTGCTAATTGATGCTTTGTGTCAATGAATTCTAGAACAACATCATTGTTAAGGACATGATCGCGTATGAAATGATGCCTAAAGTCGATATGCTTAGTCCTAGAGTGCTGAATTGGATTTTTAGTAAGACATATGGCACTAGTATTATCACATTTTATGGGGACATTTTTAAAATGAATTCCATAGTCTTCTAATGTGTTTTTCATCCATACAACTTGTGCACAGCATGCACTCGCAGCAATGTATTGGCTTCCCTAGATAGATAGTCAACTGAATTTTGTTTCTTTGAAGTCCAAGAAACAAGTGCATATCCTAAAAAAATTGGCATGTTCGGATGTACTTTTTTTCTATCAATCCTACATCCCCAAAATCGGCATCCATAAGCCATTAAATCAAAATTTTCAGATTTTGGATACCATAAACCTAAATTTGGAGTTCCTTTAAGATATCTAAATATTCTTTTAACACTTTTAAGATGAGATAATTTAGGATTTGATTGAAACCTAGCACAAAAGTCCTACACTAAACATGATATCTGGTCTAGTAAGCGGTAAGGTAGAGTAGACTACCTATCATACCCTATATGTTTTTTGATCGAAATTTTCACTATTTTCATCCATATCTAACTTAGTGAAAGTACTCATAGGGGTGTTTATTGCTTTTGAATTATCCATGTTAAATCGTTTTAACAATTCTATCGTATATTTTGATTGGTTAAGAAATATACCATCCTTAAGTTGTTTGATTTGTAATCCTAAAAAGAAAGTTAATTCTCCCATTAAACTCATTTCAAATTCATGACTCATAGATTTGGCAAATGTTTCACATAGTGATTCATCCGTAGATCCAAAAATAATATCGTCGACATAAATTTGTACAATAAGAAAATTATTTTTAAAATGTTTAATAAATAATGTAGTATCAACCTTAACCTTGCCTTTGGTAAAATTATTTAAAATAAGAAAGGAACTAAGCCTTTCATACCAAGCTCTAGGAGCTTGTTTCAATCCATAGAGAGCCTTAGTCTATTTGAACACATGATTAGGAAGAATAGAATTTTCAAATCCGGGAGGTTGTTCGACATATACTTCTTCGGAAATAAAACCATTCAAGAAGGCACTTTTGACATCCATTTGAAATAGTTTAAGATTATAACAACTAGCATAGGCAAGGAGCATCCTTATGGCTTCTAATCGAGCCACGGGAGCGAAGGTTTCTTCGTAATCGATACCTTCTTCTTGGTTGAAACCTTTGGCCACTAATCTAGCCTTGTTTCTAACCACGATACCATTTTCGTCTTGCTTGTTTCTAAAGACCCACTTAGTACCGATCACTAAATGGTCATTAGGCCTAGGAACAAGTTCCCACACCTTGTTTCTCTCAAATTGATTCAATTCCTCTTGCATTGCAATAACCCAAAAATCATCTTTTATGGCCTCGTTAATGCACTTAGGCTTGATTTGAGAGAGAAAGGCGGCATTTGCACAAAAATTCTTGAAAGAGGAACGAGTTTGAACCCCTTTAGATATATCCCCTATAATTAGCTCCTTTGGATGAGCATCTATATACTTCCATTCCTTAGGTAAGGAAATTTCGGAAGAAGGTGCATCCAAGTTGCCATTTTGAGGAGGGAGTTCATTTAAATTCAAATTATCAAAACCAAGATCATCATCAAAATCATTTTTCTTTAAATTTGAAACTTCACTAAAAACTACATGAATAGACTCTTCAATTACTAAGGTTCTTTTATTAAAAACCCGAAAAGCTTTAGAAACGGAAGAGTAACCAAGAAAGATGCCTTCATCGGATTTAGCATCAAATTTTCCTAAGGCATCCCTTTCATTTAAAATAAAGCATTTACAATCGAAAACTTTAAAATAGGAAATATTCAGTTTTTTGTTATTCCATAATTCATAGGGAGTTTTTGATAAGAATGGTCTTATTAGGACTCTATTTATGATGTAGCAAGCCGTATTTACGGCTTCGGCCCAAAAATACTTAGGTAAACTATGTTCATTTAACATAGTTCTAGCCATTTCTTGTAGGTTTCTATTTTTCCTTTCAACTACTCCATTTTGTTGGGGATTTCTTGGAGTGGAGAAGTTGTGATTGTATCCATTAATTTCATAAAAAGTTTGAAAGTCACGGTTTTGAAATTCGCCACCATGATCATTTCGAATTGATGAGATCATGAACCCTTTTTCATTTTGAGTGAGTTTACAAAATTTAGAGAAAAACTTGAAATAATCACTTTTGTGAACTAAGAAATAGGTCCAAGTGTATCTAGAGTAATCATCCACAATCACAAAAGCATATTTGCTTCCACCTAGACTAGTTGTATCAATTGGTCCAAATAAGTCCAAATGGATCAATTGTAACGGTCTAGTGGTGCTAATTTGATTTTTTGATTTGAAGCTTGTTTTCATTTGCTTCCCTAGTTGGCATGCATCGCATACCTTATCTTTAATAAACTTTATATTTGGAATCCCTCGAACTAATTCTTGAGATGAGATTTTAGATATTGTTTTCATGCTTGTATGGCCTAATCTCTTATGCCAAAGCCAAGCATCATCATTTATGGCTGAGAAACACACTTCATTACTTAGTTCATCAAGATTCATGGTATAGACATTATTTTGTTTTAAAGCAATCATAGTCATGTTATGATTTGGTTTTTCAATAATGCACATATTTGATTCAAATCTAACGATATAACCTTTATCGCATAATTGACTAATGCTCAATAGATTATGTTTTAATCCATCAACTAGTAACACATCATCAATGGAAAAACTTGATTTGTTACCTATGGTTCCCTTACCAATGATTTTGCCTTTGTTGTTGTCTCCGAAGGTGACATAGCCTTCGTCCATGCTAGTGAGCTTGGTGAATTGGGATGGATCTCCGGTCATATGCCTTGAGCATCCACTATCAAGATACCATCTCTTGCTCCTAGCATGTGATGGTGTATGTTTCTACAAAAAGGAATTATTTTTAGGTACCCATTTACTTTTGGGTGCCTCAAAAGCTAATCTAGCTTGTTTATCATGTTGTATAGACTTGATCATGGTTCCTTTAGGAACCCAAATCAATTTGTTTGGACTAATTTTCTTGAATGGACATTGGTAAGTCATATGTCCATATTTGCAACAAAAGTTGCAATTGCTTTGGTGTTGAACATGTAAGATAGGACCTTTAATTAAAGTGGTTGGATTTTGGTGAGTACTTCTCACAAATCCGATTCCACTCCTTTTAGGGACATGACCCTTATTTGTAAGGATCATGTTTAAGGACTTGCTACCGACCTCGAATTTCTTCAAGGTGTCCTTAAGTACCAAGTTCTCATTTTGGAGAGTATTTAAATTATGGCATTTAGCACATGGAGCTAGACTATCATGATATTCAGTTTTTAATTTATCAAAAGCACAAGTAAGACTATCATGCTCCTTTTTTAGCAATTTGTATTTTCTACTAATTATCTTACATTTATCAAATAACTCATGGAAAGCATTTAATAATTCATTATAAGGTAAATATGCATTAATTAAATCCGATACCTCTTCTTCGAAGGCCATTAGGGCGTAGTGAGCAACTTGCTCGGTGTCGGACTCCTCTTATTCGGATGTGCTTGAATCATCCCATGTTGTCTTGAGCGCCTTCTTCTTTGGTGTTCTTTTTTTGGCTTGAGGGCAATCATTCTTGTAGTGTCCCGGTTTTTTACATTCATAGCAAATCACTTGGTCCTTATTTTGTTCAAATTTATTTTTTGTATTATTTTTAAATTTGTTCTTCCTTAAATATTTTTTGAATTTTTGAGTCAAAAGTGCAATGTCATTGTCACTGTCCTCATCACTTGATGTTCCTTTCAAATGGTCTTCTTGTGATTTGAGTGCCATATCCTTCCTGTTCTTTGGAAGGGGGTTCTCGAATTCGTCAAAAGCTTGACATATCATTTCGTAGGTCATTAGAGACCCAATGAGTTCTTCAAGAGGAAATGTTTTAAGGTCTTTGGCCTCTTGAATGGCCGTAACTTTTGGATCCCAACTTTTAGGGAGGGATCTTAAGATTTTAGTTACTAGTTCAAAGTTAGTAAAATCTTTACCAAGAGCTTTGAGTCCATTGATGACATCCGTAAAACGGGTGTACATGTCTCCGATGGACTCACTTGGTTTCATTCGGAAAAGTTCGTAAGAGTGCACAAGAATGTTGATTTTGGACTCTTTCACTCGGCTAGTGCCTTCATTTGTGACCTCAAGAGTTCTCCAAATATCAAAAGCCGAATCACAAATTGAACACGATTAAATTCATTTTTATCTAGTGCACAAAACAAGGCATTCATAGCCTTTGCATTTAAAGCAAAAACCTTCTTCTCCGATTCATTCCATTCGCTCATCGGAAGAGAAGATTTTTGAAATCCGTTTTCCACAATAGTCCAAAGCTCGAAATCCATAGAAATGAGGAAGATCCTCATCCGAGTCTTCCAATATGTGTAGTCCGACCCATTAAACATGGGTGGACGTGTGATAGAGTGTCCCTCATGCATGCTGGAGTAAGCCATCTCTCGTGGGTATTAAACCAAATATGAGAGTGAACCTGCTCTGATACCAATTGTTAGGATCGGAGCGGCACTAAGAGGGGGGGGTGAATTAGTGCAGTGGTGAAGTGTGATAAACTTTTCACGATTTAAACACTTTTCGGAAACTTCGTACGATAAAAGCAATGTTTTCGTTTAAAAATGTTTCGATTGCGTTTTAACTTGAAGAGATAAGTAAGACGGAGACAAAGTAGTATAGCATTGAAGAGCAAATGGTTTGCAGTAATATAAATGACAATAAATAAAAGCAAACCAGAGATCACACCGATTTTACAATGTTTCGGTCAAATGACCTACATCCACTTGCGAGGCCCCTCTTCGATGAGGCTCCCACCTTCCACTAGCAAATCTCTTGAAGGTAAGGGTAAATACCCCTCTTACAACTCTTTACAAGCGGTTCACTCTCTTACAAATTTTCAGCAAGAAATAAGGAGGTGAACACTAGCAAAATGAAAACAAGATTAGCTAGGACTTTTCTAAGACCTTTCTCTCAAACACTTGCTGCTCAAAAAGTTGTAATCTCAGCTGAGATTTGAGAGGTATTTATAGGCCTCAAGAGGATTCAAATTTGGGCTCCAAATTTGAATTCTCATGAAGTTCCCGATCTTTGGTGGTGCCACACTTTGTCGATGTTAGAAGTCGACAAGATCTTTGGTGATTGCCAAACTTTAAACCGGTGTGCTACCGCCCAGCTCTCGCAGCTGGGGTGGTGCCACCCAGCCCAGCCGGTGCCACCGCCCAGCTCTTGGGTGCTGGGCGGTGCAACCGCCCAGTCTGGTAGTGCCACCGCCAAACTCTTCGGTTGATTGGTTGGGCTTCAAACTTAGCCCAAACCAAGTCTAATTTTGAGCCTAGTTGGCCCCTAACTAGGATATAGGATTATTTCTTAATCCTAATCCTAATTACATGTTAAGTACTTAACAAAAACACATTCTATGCAAATTTTCAACCGCGAACGTCGAGTCTTGTTCCGGCGAGCTTTCCGACGAACTTCTTCCGACGGGCTCCCAGCAAGCTCCGGAACTTGTGATGACTTTAATGAGTAGCCAAGCCTTCTCGGTGATCTCCGTGAACCTCCGACGATCTCTTCGGTGAACTTCCGAAAATTCCGACAGGTTCCCGATTTTTTTTTCTCGGTTGGTTCCGGCAGCATCTCCGACGATTCTTCGAACTCATAAACGTCCATCGAACTTGACTACGGTATCCTTGCTTTGTGTTTTCTGGTTATCATAGTTAATCCTGCATACTTAACTCAATAATATGGATTAGATCAAATAACCCATCAATTGATTTTATCATCAAAATCCGAGATTCAACACTATAAATACCCCACTCTTTCAGTAATGAAAGAGCAATGAAAACCACCAAAATTCTGATCTTACTCTAAGATTTTTGAGCTCAAAATTGTTGTAATAAGCTAAAGGTTCTTCTCCTTCTCTTCTTCCAAGTTCAGATCTTTCAAGAGAGGAGAGAAAAGTTTGTAAGGGTTGTCTCCTAAGCCCGTTAAAAGGAGTGAATCTGTAAAAAGGTGGTTAGCCTTCGCCTATTGAAGGAAGGCCTCTAGTGGACGTCGGCAACCTCATCGGTGGAGGAAGCTAGAAGTGGATGTAGGTTAAGATTGACCGAACCACTCTAAATCGCGCTGCTCTCTGGTTTGCATTTACTTTGAGCTCATTATCTTTACTGCAAACCTCCTTCATAGCCTACTGTGTTCTGTGCTTTTACGTCTACGTTTTCAAGCTCAATACTTTCCGAATCGTGTTTAGACGTAAATCGATTTTCTCGCAAACCACTCTAAATCGCGCTGCTCTCTGGTTTACATTTACTTTGAGCTTATTATCCTTACTGCAAACCTTCTTCATAGCTTACTGTCTTCTGTGCTTTTACGTTTGTGTTTCCAAGCTCAATACTTTCCGAATCGTGTTTAGACGTAAATCGGTTTTCTCGTACGAACATCGTATTTCAGTTTGCGCTTACATTCTGATTTCTATCACAACAGCAAACTGCCTTAAACAGATTTGTTTTAACTGCCTCTTGCCTAATCACAAGTTAAAGTGATTTACGAATCGAAGTTTCTGCTGAAATCGGCTTTGTCGTACGAACTCAGTTTAAAAACGTAGAAAGTTTTCCGCTGCACTAATTCACCCCCCCCTCCCCTCTTAGTGCTCTTGATCCTAACAAAGGGCTTATTCCAGAGATTCGGTGTGAAGTTAAGGCTCGTCAACCCCGCACTATGATAGTTGCGATCTCATTCGCACATCTATATAAGAAAAAAATCAATAGGGAAAATCATGGAAACAGAAGTGACAACAACCAGATGATTGGTAAGCCATTGGCCCCATCTATTCCCAACCAAAGTCTTGACACCTGAAGACTAACCCAAGAAGAACTCAATGAAAGATTAGTAAAGGGTTTGCACTATGACGAAAAGTGGAGTATGGAGCACCAATGTAAACAAGGGCTACATATGATGATTGAGCCAATTAGAGAGGAACCGAAAGCGGAACCAAAAGCAGAAGAGTTGGACTCCGATCATGAAGGTATAAATTCTAATGAAGATGTTGGACCTACCATACATACAATGCATGCATTAGCCGACTACTCTAACCCGCAAACTATGGAAGTTGACGAAACTCTAGAACAACAGCCTGTTATAGTTTTGATTGATACTAGTAGCACTAACAATTTTATGGACAGTGAGACTGTTGACCGATTGGCCCACCACATTGAAGACTACGCCAGATTCGAAGTAAAGATCGTTGATGGACGGATTTTCCCTTGTGATAGCAAAGGTTCAAAGATAAAATTGATTATACAGGGCCAAAAGTTTCATGCAACGATTACTACACTGAAAGACCGACCTATTGCTTACACTATCTAAAACTGGAGACCATACTTACTTGATCAACGGGTTGTAATGTGTTACAGATAGTCTATGGCTAAAGTGCTGAAAGAGAAGCTCCTTGAGATTGATGCTGCTCAGCCTTGAGGACAAGGCTGATTTGAAGAGGGAGGAACTGTTAGGACACTTTTTCTAAGCTTTTGAATAATGTTTATTGAGTCTGTTTAGTCCAGTTGTTTATTGAGTCAGTTTGGTTCAGTTAGAGTCAAATAGAGATTTATTTAATATTTATTTATTATTAGAGTTCAAGTCCTGATGGACTATGGGTGAAACTCTATAAATAGGGATGTAACTGCTTCTTTTCAATAATCTATGAAAAATATTATTCTGTCTTTTGACAAACCCTAAGAGGCCGATCCCCTCGAAGTGATCAAGGAGGGCCGATCCCCTCGAAGCGATCAAGGAGGTCGATCCCCTCAAAGCGATCATTATCATCCCCATTTCTCCCCTTTTTTCGATGATAAGACTTTAGGGTCTTATCATTTGGTATCAGAGCGACGATAAGACTTTAGGGTCTTATCATTTTGCTCGGCTCACGATCGTCACGGTGACACACAAGAACAACCCAAAAATAGGCCAAAACAGCCCAAAAGTGGGGCAAAACTAGCCATTTTTGGCTACGCGAGGGATCGGTGAGCGACGGACAACGAGCGAAGCAAGAGGCAGCACCGTCCTAGCTATATGATAGCCCCGTCTAGCCCTATGCCAACCGAGGGGTTCCAGGGTGCTGAGATGGCCGACGTTTTGCTCCACTCATGACAGTCACGGCGGCATGCAAGAACAGCCCAAAAACAGGCCAAAATGGCCCAAAAACGGACCAAAACTGGCCATTTTTAGCTGCGCGAGTGAGCTGCGAGCGGCAGACAACGAGCGAAGCGAGAGGCAGCACCGACCCAACTATACGAAAGCCCCATCCAGCCCTATGCCACCCGGGAGGTTCCAGGGTGCTGAGATGGCTGATGTTTTGCTCCGCTCACGACGGTCGCCGTGACACGCAAGAACATCCCAAAAACAAACCAAAATGACAAAAAAACGAGGCAAAACTAGCCATTTTTGGCTACGCGAGGGATCGGTGAGCGGTTGACAGCTAGCGAAGCAAGAGGCGGCACTGTCCCTGCTATACGAAAGCCCCATCCAGCCCTGTGCCACCCGAGGGGATCCAGGTTGCTGAGATGGCTGACGTTTTACGCTGCTCATGACGATCGTCGCGGCACGCAAGAACAACCCTAAAACAGGCCAAAACAACCCAAAAATTTGCCAAAACTGTACATTTTTTGCTGCGCGAGCGAGCGGCAAGCGGCGGACAGCGAGCAAAGCGAAAGTCAGCACCGTCCCTACTATAAGAAAGCCCCATCCAGCCTTGTGCCACTTGGAGGATTCCAGGGTGCTGAGATGGCTGACGTTTTGCTCCGCTTACGATGGTCACTGCGGCACGCAAGAACAGCCCAAAAACAGGCCTAAAATGGCCCAAAAAGGGGTCAAAACTAGCCATTTTTGGCAGAGCGAGCGAGTAGCGAGTGGCGGACAACGAGCGAAGCGAGAGGCAGCACCGTCCCTGCTATACGAAAGCCCCATCCAGCCCTGTGCCACCCTGGGGGTTCTAGGGTGCTGAGATGGCTGACGTTTTGCTACGCTCGCGACGGTCACCGCGGCACCCAAGAAAAGCCCAAAAACCGGCCAAAACGGCCCAAAACTAGCCATTTTTGGTTGAGCGAACGAGCGACGAGCGGCGAACAATGAGCAAAGCGAGAGGCAGCATCGTCCTTGCTATACGAAAGCCCCATCAAGCCCTGTGCCACCCGAGGGGTTCTAGGGTGCTGAGATGGCTGATATTTTGCTCCGCTCACGATGGTCGCCGCAGAACGCAAGAACAACCCAAAAACAGGTCAAAACGGCCCAAAAACGGGCCAAAATAGGCCATTTTTGGCTGAGCGAGTGAGTGGCGAGTGACAGATAGTGAGCGAAGCGAAAGGCAGCACCGTCCGTACTATACGAAAGCCTCATCCAGCCCTGTGCCACCCGGGGGGTTCCAGGGTGCTGAGATGGCTGACATTTTGCCCCACTCATGACGGTCGCCTCGGCAAGCAAGAATAACCCAAAAACTGGCAAAAACGTCCCAAAAAAGGGCCAAAACTGGCCATTTTTGGCTGTGTGAGCGAGCAGCGAGTGTAGGACAGCGAGCGAAGTGAGAGGCAGCAACATCCCTACTATACGAAAGCCCCATCTAGCCTTGTGCCACCCGGGTTCTAGGGTGCTGAGATGGCTGACGTTTTGCTCCGCTCACGACGGTCGCCATGGCATGCAAGAGAAGCCCATAAACAGGCTAAACCGGCCTAAGAAGGGGCCAAAACTAGCCATGTTTGGCTGAGCGAACGAGCGGCGAGCGGCGGACAGCGAGCGAAGCGAGAGGCAGCACCATCCCTGCTATACGAAAGCCCCATCCAGCCCTGTGCCACCCGGGGGGTTCCAAAGTGCTGAGATGGTTGATATTTTGCTCCACTCATGATGGTCGCCATAGCATACAAGAAAACCCAAAAACCGGCTAAAACGACCCAAAAAGGGCCAAAACAAGCCATTTTGGGTGAGCGAGCGAGCGGCGAGCGACGAACAGCGAGCGAAGCGAAAGGCAGCACCGTCCCTGCTATACGAAAGCTCCATCCAGCCCTATGCCACCCGAGGGGTTCTAGGGTGCTGAGATGGCTGACATTTTGCTCCGCTCATGATGGTCGTTGCGGCACGCAAGAATAGCCCAAAAATAGGCCAAAACGACCCAAAATGGGCCAAAACTGACTATTTTTGGCTACGCGAGTGAGCTGCGAGCGGTAGACAGCGAGCGAAGCTAGAGGTAGCACCGTCCCAGCTACAAGAAAGCCCCATCCAGCCCTATGCCTCCCAGGAGGTTCCAGGGTGCTGAGATTGCTGATGTTTTGCTGCGCTCACGACCGTCGCCGTGACACGCAAGAACAACCCAAAAAGAGGCCAAAACGGCCCAAAAACGTGGCAAAACTAGCCATTTTTGGCTGCGCGAGGGATCAGCGAGCGACGGACAGCGAACGAAGCAAGAGGCAGCACCATCCTTGCTATACAAAAGCCCCGTCTAGCCTTGTGCCACCCGAGGGGTTCTAGGGTGCTGAGATGGCCGATGTTTTGCTCCGCTCACGATGGTCACGGCGGCATGCAAGAACAACCCAAAAATAGGCCAAAACGGCCCAAAAAAGGGCCAAAACTAGCCATTTTTGGCTGCGCGTGTGAGCTGCGAGCGGCAAACAACGAGCGAAGCGAGAGACAGCACAGTCCTAGCTATACGAAAGCCCCATCCAGCCCTATGCCACCCGGGAGGTTCTAGGGTGCTGAGATGGCTGATGTTTTGCTCCGATCACGACGGTCGCCGTGACATGCAAAAGCAGGCCAAAACAGCCCAATAATTGGGCAAAACTAGCCATTTTTGGCTGCGCAAGGGATCTGCGAGTGCAGACAGCGAGCGAAGCAAGAGGCGGCACCGTCCCTGCTATACGAAAGCCCCATCCCGCCCTGTGCCACCCGAGGGGATCCAGGGTGCTGAGATGGCTGACGTTTTGCACAGCTCATGATGATCACCGCGACACGCAAGAACAGCCCTAAAACAGGCCATAACGACCCAAAAATTTGCCAAAACTATCCATTTTTGGCTGAGCGAGCGGCAGACAGCGAGCAAAGCGAAAGGTAGCACCGTCCCTGCTATAAGAAAGCCCAATCCAGCCCTGTGCCACTCTGGGGTTTCCAAGGTGATGAGATGGCTGAAGTTTTGCTCCGCTCACAATGGTCACGACAGCATGCAAGAACAACCCAAAAACAGGCCCATAAAGGCCCCAAAACTGGCCAAAACTGGCCATTTTTGCATAGCAAGCGAGTGGTGAGCGGCGGATAGCGAGCGAAGCGAGAGGCAGCACCGTCCCTGCTATACGAAAGCCCCATCCAGCACTGTGCCACCCAGGGGGTTCCAGGGTGCTGAGATGGCTGACGTTTTGCTCCGCTCACGACAGTCGTCGCGGCACGCAAGAAAAGCCCAAAAACCGACCAAAACGGCCTCAAACTGGCCATTTTTGGCTGAGCGAACGAGCGGCGAGCAGCGGACAGCGAGCAAAGTGAGAGGCAACACTATCCCTGCTATACGAAAGCCCCAACCAGCCCTGTGCCACCCAAGGGGTTCCAGGGTGTTGAGATGGCTGATATTTTGCTTCGCTCATGATGGTCGCCGCAGAAGGCAAGAACAGCCCAGAAACAGGCCAAAACAGCCCAAAAACAGGCCAAAATAGGCCATTTTTGGTTGAGCGAGCGAGCGGCGAGCGACCGAAGTGAAAGGCAGCACCGTCCCTACTATACGAAAGCCCCATTCAGCCTTGTGCCACCCGGGGGTTCCGGGGTGCAAAGATGGCTGACGTTTTGCTCCGCTCATGATGGTCGCCACGACACACAAGAATAGGCCAAAAATTGGCAAAAACGTCCTAAAAAAGGGCCAAAACTGGCCATTATTGGCTGTGCGAGCGAGCGGCGAGCGGAGGACAGTGAGCGAAGCGAGAGGCAGCAACATCCCTGCCATACGAAAGCCCAATCAAGCCCTATGCCACCCGAGGGGTTCTAGGGTGGTAAGATGGCTGACGTTTTGCTCCGCCCACGACGGTCGCCGCGGCACGCAAGAAAAGCCCATAAACAAGCCAAAACGGTCTAACAAGGGGCCAAAACTAGCCATTTTTGGCTGAGCGAACGATCGGCGAGCGACGAACAGCGAGAGAAGCGAGAGGCAGCACCATCCCTGCTATACGAAAGCCCCATCCAGCCCTGTGCCACCCGGGGGTTTCCAGGGTGCTGAGATGACTGATGTTTTGCTCCACTCACGATGGTCGTCGTAGCAAGCAAGTACAGCTCAAAAATAGGCCAAAACGGCCCAAAAAGGGCCAAAACAGGCCATTTTTGGCTGAGCGAGCGAGCGGTGAGCGACGGACAGCGAGCGAAGCGAGAGGCATCACCGTCCCTGCTATATGAAAGCCCCATCCAGCCCTATGCCACCCCGGGAGATCCAGGGTGCGGAGATAGCTGACATTTTGCTCTGCTCACGATGGTCACCGCAGCACACAAGAGCAGCCCAAAAATATGCCAAAAGGGCCCAAAAACGGGACAAAACTGGCCATTTTTTACTGAGCGAGAGAGCGGCGAGCGATGGACAGCGAGCGAAGCGAAAGGTAGCACCATCCCTGATATACGAAAGCCCCATCCATCCCTGTGCCACTCGAGGGGATCCAGGGTGCTAAGACGGCTGATGTTTTGCTCCGCTCAGGACGGTCGCCGCGGCTGCAAGAACAGCCCAAAAATAGGCCAAAACAACCCAAAAACGGGCCTAAACTAGCCATTTTTTGATGAGAGAGCGAGTGGCGAGCGACGGACAGCGAGCGAAGCGAGAGGCAGCACCGTCCCTATTATACGAAAGCCCCATCCAGCCCTGTGCCACCCGGGGGGTTCCAAGGTGCTGAGATGGCGGATGTTTTGCTTTGCTCACGACGGTCGCCGCAGCACGCAAGAACAGCCCAAAAACAGGCCAAAACTGCCCAAAAACTGGCCTAAACTAGCCATTTTTGGATGA
This sequence comes from Musa schizocarpa, assembly GCA_900464855.2. NCBI lineage: Eukaryota > Viridiplantae > Streptophyta > Magnoliopsida > Zingiberales > Musaceae > Musa > Musa schizocarpa. The sequence goes on along the minus strand of LS990920.1, from coordinate 24,155,318 downwards.
GCGAGCGACGGATAGCGAGCGAAGTGAAAGGCAGCACCGTCCCTGCTATACGAAACCCCATCCAGCCTTATGCCACCCGGGGGGTTCTAAGGTGCTGAGATGGCTGACATTTTGCTTCGCTCACGACAGTCGTTGCGACACGCAAGAGTAGCCCAAAAACAGGCCAAAACGGCCCAAAACGGGCCAAAATTGGCCATTTTTGGTTGCGCGAGTGAGCTGCGAGAAGCAGCACCGTCCCAGCTATACGAAAGCCCCATCCAGTCCTATGCCTCCCGGGAGGTTCCAGGGTGCTGAGATGGCTGATGTTTTGCTTCGCTCACGATCGTCGTCGTGACACGCAAGAATAGCCCAAAAACAGGCCAAAACAGTCCAAAAACGGGGTAAAACTAGCCATTTTTGGCTGTGTGAGGGATCGGCGAGCGACGGACAGCGAGCAAAGCAAGAGGTAGCACCGTCCCTGCTATAAGAAAGCCCCGTCCAACCCTGTGCCACCCGGGGAGTTCCAGGGTGCTAAGATGGCCGACGTTTTGCTCCGCTCACGACGGTCACGGCGGCACGCAAGAATAGCCCAAAAACAGGCCAAAACGGCCCAAAACGGGCCAAAACTGCCCATTTTTGGCTGCGCGAGTGAGTTGCGAGAGGTAGACAGCGAGCGAAGTGAGAGGCAGCACCGTCCCAGCTATACGAAAGCCCCATCCAGCCCTATGCCACCTGGGAGGTTCCAGGGTGCTGAGATGGCTGATCTTTTGCTCCGCTCATGACGGTCGCCGTGACACGCAAGAACAGCCCAAAAACAGGCCAAAACGGCCCAAAAACGAGGCAAAACTAGCCATTTTTGGCTGCGCGAGGGATCGACGAGCGGTTGACAGCTAGCGAAGTAAGCGGTGGCATCGTCCCTGCTATACGAAAGACCCATCCAGCCCTGTGCCACCCGAAGGGATCCAAGGTGCTAAAATGGCTGACGTTTTGCGTCGCTCACGACGATCGCTGCGGCACGCAAGAATAGCCCTAAAATAAGCCAAAACAACCCAAAAATTTACCTAATCTATACATTTTTGGCTGCATGAGCGAGCGGCAAGTGGCGGACAGCGAGCAAAGCGAAAGGCAGCACCGTCCCTGCTATAAGAAAGCCCCATCCAGCCCTGTGCCACCTGGGGGTTTCCAGGGTGCTGAGATGGCTAACGTTTTGCTCCGCTCACGACGGTCACGGTGGCACGTAAGTGTTAGGATCAAGAGCACTAAGAGGGGGGGGGGTGAATTAGTGCAGTGGAAAACTTTCAACGTTTAAAATTGCATTCGTACGACAAAGCCGATATCAGTAGAAAAGTCGATTCGTAAATTTCTTTAACTTAAGATTAGGCAAGAAGTAGTTAAAATAAATCTATCAAGGCAATTTATAGTTGTGATAGAAATCAGAATGTAAGCGCAAACTGAAATACAATGTTCGTATGAGAAAAGCAATTTATGTCTAAACACGATTCGAAAAATACTGAGCTTAGAAACGCAATCGTAAAAGCGCAAAAGGCAGTAAGCTATGAAGGAGGTTTGCAGTAAGGATAATTAGCTCAAAGTAAATGCAAACCAGAGAAGACGGGAGTTTACAGTGGTTCGGTCAATCATGACCTACATCCACTCCTCCGATTCCTCTTCTGTTGAGGCCACCGACATCCACTAACGATCTTCCTTTACTAGGCAAAGATCAACCTCCTTCTTACACCCCTCATCTCCTTTTACTGGGTTTAGGAGACAACCCTTAAAAGCACTCACTCTCCTCTCTTAAATAGAATTCTAACACTTAAGCTAGAGGAGGGAAATTCTAGAGATTGTAGCAGTGTTTTCTCTCATTTAATCTCTCTGTGCTTGTGTGTTTTACCCAGGGATTGGAGGGGTATTTATAGGCTCCAAACCAGTTTGAATTTGGAGCTCAAATCTCTCATCTCCCAGAATTTCGGGGTTTGGCGGTTGCATCGCCTGACAAGGCTCGAAGACTGAGCCTCTAGGCGGTGCCACCGCTTGTCAGGGGCGGTTGCACCGCCTAGCAGAGCTCGTAGACCGAGCTCAGGTGGTGCCACCGCCTGACTGGGGCGGTTGCACCGCCCAGCCAGAGCTCGGAGACCGAGCTCAGGCGATTGCACCGCTGTCAGAGGTGGTTGCACCGCCCAGCCAGAGCTCGGAGACCGAGCCCTTGGCGGTGCCACCACCGACCCAAGCGGTGCCACCTCTGGGCGAGAGATCTGGGTCCAAATGGGTTAATCCATTCAGCCCAATTTGGTTCTTTCAAGGGGCCAATTGCCCCTAGATTAAGTTAATGGGATCACCTCCCAATTCTCACTTAATCATTGTATTAACTACGACAATTCTTAAGACTTTTACGACAGCTTGCTTTGGTGCGTCTATCGCTTCTTCCGGCGAGCTTCCGGTGATCTTCCGGTGAACATCTAACGGTCCTCCGACGATGCTCCTACGGACTTCTAGCAAACTCTTGGACTTGCGATGATCCACTTGGCGAGTTCTGACGAGCTTCTTTTGGCAAGCTCCGACGACGTCCGGACTTCCGTCAAGCTCTCGAACTCCCAACATGATCATACTTCGACGCAACTCCTACTGCATGTCTTACTTTCATCGTAGTTAATCCTACATAATTAAATCAAAACTTTAATCGAGACAATTAATCCTAAGCAAATAAATAAGTTGTCCGGCATGTCATTGGTCCCTCGACGTTTTGTCGGATTCTTCGGCGTATCATCCTCTCCTGCGGCCTATTGCCCAATCGGCCAGTTGACTCCGTAACTCCGATATCCTTGGCGCAATACCCGCTCTTCTTGGCCCGATGCCCAAGTCCACGGCTCGAAGCCTTCTGTCGATACGTCGACCGATCCATCGGCCCGACGTCCAATCTTCTGACATGTTTCTCCGGCACAACATGATTTTTCCTGCTTTTAATTGTCTCATCTTGATCGAAGCATCCTACGTCACTCAAAACGCAGATTAAAACATAAACACAATTATCAATTGGTTTTGTCATCAAAATACGAGATTTAACAATCTCTCCCTTTTTGATGATGACAACCAATTGATGATGGAGTTAAACTTAACTCCCGGAGTTTAAACAAACTCCCCCTATCAATATGTCATATTGATAGAACCTTGAATTCAAGTCATTGCAATATTCATCATGAATACTTGCAACACATCATCATGAACTTATGCATAAACTTATGCATGAACTTGTGCATAAACTTATGCATAACATGTCATGTCATCAACAAACTTCTCCCCCTTTGTCATCAACAAAAAGGAGAAGTACCACAATCAAGTATTTGGAATATTAGTTCAACTTATTGCATGAAAATCATAATATCAAGTTTTATCATCATGTAGTTTTGAAGCCAGAAAATTTAGCAAGTATTACATCATGCTTAGAACATTTAAGCTATCAAGTTTCAGATATGCAGGTTTTATAACATACAAGATAGCACTTTTGGTAATGTTCAAGATAGCAAGTTTTACATCATGCAAGCTAGCAATATTATAACATTTTATTACCTGCAAGCTATCAGTTTTGAGATGTTCAAGAAAGCAACTCTTGCTTCTTGAGATATGCAAATTTGTCAAGTTTTGCTAGATGTGCAAGTTAGCATTTTTGCCTCTTGAGATAGGCAAGATAGCACATTTGCTTCTTTTAAGATAGCAACTTTTTGCTTCTCTTTAGACTACAAGCTAACAATTTTTATGATATACAAGTTTCACAATATACAAGCTAGCAAAAACTTTGAAAGCAAATGTAAGATAACTTTCTTGTGTAGGCTCATGATTCTTGCTTCCTATTGCAATGTGCAAGTTGCAAGTTTTGCTTCTTGAGATAGGCAAGCTAGCACTTTTGCAATTTTTGTTTCTTAAGATAGGCAGGCTTGTGATGTTCAAGATGACAAGCTCTTCTTTCTTCTCTTTTGAGAAGTGCCATATTTGCTTTCTTTGCAAAATGCAAGCTAGCAAAATGCCAAACTAGTAAGAGATAATGTTTTACATGAGGCAAGCAAACAATTTGGCAAATGTTATATTTGCATCTTCTCTTTTGAGAAGTACAATTTTTGCTTTCATCTTGAATTGTGCAAGCTAGCTAGTTTGCCTCTTTTCATGATGTTCACGCTAGAAATTCTTGCTCCCCCTTTGTCATTGTCAAAAACAAGGGAAGACCCTTATATCAATTTTTATATTATGACAAAGGTAAGTATCAATCTTATTTGTGCATCATTATATATTCAAATTAAAACATACACAATTTCAAAAACCTTATTTTTCATGCATGATACCGAAAAATAAATCAATTATCATTAATGGGCATATCATACATGATACTCAAACATAAAAATTTTTAAGCATTTATCAACATGTTGATCATGATACCAAACATTCATCATTTAAAGCATTCATGATACACATCATATGCAATACATCATGTATATCATTATCATAAGTATTGCATACATCATTTTAACTTCATTAATATTTCATCATTGCATGCATCATACCAAAACATTTCAAGCCATGCAAGCCATAAATACAAAGAAATCATGTCATGAAGGATAAAATCATTTGAATACCAAAAGATATGATTCATATAGTAAATATCTTCTTTAAATAAAATATCAAGAAAAATCATAGGAGTACAAAGAAGAGATCTTGTTTTAAAAGAAAATTAAGTAATAACTCCAAGAACTCACAAGGAAAAATCATGATTCATTTAGAAAATCTCCTCTCAAGAGAATATCAAGTAAAATCATAGAAGATCGATTAATGAGAAATTTTAATTTATAATAAAATCTCATGTATCGAATGTCGAGAAATCAAAATGATGATTTATATAAAAGAATATCACAAGTTATATTTAAGAGAAAAATCATTATTCATTTTCAACTTATTCAATTTGTCACATCAATATTTCTTAGATATGCATGATACAAATCTTCAACATATAACATGCATAAATTCAAAAAATTGAAAGGAGAAGGGAAGAATTCAAAGGTACGAAGATTTCAACCATCTCATAAACAAATGTAAGACCAAGTCATGAATCCAAAATTCCATGAATCAAAATGATCATCAAAGGTAATCTCATGGTATTCCAAGAATTCAATATCATGATTTTGATAAAACTCATTTCAAATTTAAATCATAAAAATCACTTTTATGATTCACAAAATTCATAACATAGGTAGATTCATGATTTCATAATATATTTTCCCCCTTCTTTTTTAAGTATTTGATTTCATGTTAGCATGCCTTTTCATTTATGTTAAATAAAAACATGCATCAATGTTTAGGATCGAAAAATGAATTTCGACATAAGACCATCAAGATCAATATATTCTAAAAAAATTAATTGTTATGGTTAAGAAAATCCAAAAATGAAGTTTAACACTTTCATGCATTCGGACATGGTTTTGCCATATGTTTTTCAAATACACTCATGAAAATAACACATGCTTATCATCATGTATAACTTAAAATCTCATGCATAAAATTGTCAATCATTATATCAAAAACATTTAATATTTTCATTACATCATTATGCATTACTTCAAATCAAACATGATCGTTGAATCTCGGATTTTGATGATGACATCAATTGTCATTTGTTATCTAATCCATATGTTGAGATAAGTGTGCAGGATTAACTATGATGAAAGTAAGACATGTAGCAAGAGTTGCGCCGGAGTCAGGACAATGATCACGTTAGGAGTTCGAGAGCTTGACGGAAGTCCGGACGGTCGTCGGAGGTTCTGCGGGAACAAATCCAAGAAGTCCAGGAGCTTGCCAAAATAAGCTCGTCGGAACTCACCAAGAGGATCGTCAAAAGTCCAGGAGTTTGCCGGAAGTCTGTAGGAGCATCGTCGGAGGTCCGTCGAATGTTCCCCGAAAGTTTGCCAGATGCTCGCCAGAAGAAGCGATTGACGCACCGGAGCAAACTGTAGTAAAAGTCTTAAAGAATTATCGTAGTTAGCATGATGATTAAGTTAGAATTGGGAGGTGATCCCATTAACTTAATCTAGGGGGAATTGGGCCCTTGAAAGAATCAAATTGGGCCGAATGGATCAAACCATTTAGACCCAAATCACCAGCCAGAGGTGGCACCACCAGGGCTCAGTCTTCGAGCGAGACTGGGCGGTGAAACCGCCTGAGCTCGGTCTCCGAGCTTTGGCTGGGTAGTGCAACCGCCCCAGTCAGGCGGTGGCATCGCTTGAGCTCAGTCTCCGAGCTCTACCAGGCGGTGCAACCGCCCCTGACAAGCGGTGGCACTGCCCAGAGGCTCAGTCTTCGAGCTCGGTTAGGCGGTGCAACCGCCAGACCCCGGAATTCTGGGAATTAACAGTTTTGAGCTCGGAATTCAAATTGGTTTGGGGCCTATAAATACCCCTCTTTCAGCAATGAAAGAGCAATGAAAACCACCAAAATCCTGATCTTACTCTATGATTTTAGAGCTTAAAAGTGTTGTATAAGCTAAAGGATCTTCTCCCTCTTTTCTTCCAAGTTCAGATCTTTCAAGAGAGGAGAGAAAAGTTTGTAAGGGTTGTCTCCTAAGCCCATCAAAAGGAGTGAATTTGTAAAAGGGTGGTTGGCCTTCGCCTATTGAAGGAAGGCCTCTAGTGGACGTAGGCGACCTCATCGGTGGAGGAAGCCAGAAGTGGATGTAGGTCAAGATTGACCGAACCACTCTAAATCGCGCTGCTCTCTGGTTTGCATTTACTTTGAGCTTATTATCCTTACTGCAAACCTCTTTCACAGCTTACTGCATTCTGCGCTTTTACGATTGTGTTTCCAAGCTCCATATTTTCCGAATCGTGTTTAGACGTAAATTGCTTTTCTCGTACGAACATCGTATTTCAGTTTGCGCTTACATTCTGATTTCTATTATAACTGCAAACTGCTTTAACAAATTCGTTTTAACTGCTTCCTGCCTAATCACAAGTTAAACTGATTTACGAATCGGCTTTTCTACTGAAATCGCTTTTCTCGTACAAACATCGTATTTCAGTTTGCGCTTACGTTCTGATTTCCATCACAACTGCAAACTGCCTTAACAGATTTATTTTGACTACTTCTTGCCTAATCTTGAGTTAAAGAAATTTACGAATCAACTTTTCTACTAAAATTGGCTTTGTCGTATGAATGCATTTTGAAAATGTTGAAAGTTTTCCATTGCACTAATTCACCCCCCCCTCTTAGTGCTCTTGATCCTAACAATTGGTATCAGAGCTCGGTTTACTCTCAAACGGATTAAAACCGAAGAGAGATGGCATACGCTGGAAACCAAGAGGGCCATTCTATTACACGTCCACCCATGTTCAATGGAACGAACTACACCTATTGGAAGACCCGAATGAGGATCTTCCTTATTTCAATGGATTTTAAACTTTGGAATTTTGTCGAAAATGGATTTTCGAAATCTTCTCTTCCAATGATCGATTGGAATGAATTGGAGAAGAAGACTTTCGCTCTTAATGCAAAAGCTATGAATGTCTTATTTTGTGCGCTTGATAAAAATGAGTTTAATCGTGTTTCGGTTTGTGAAATCGCATTTGATATTTGGCATACACTCGAAGTGACTCACGAAGGCACAAGTAGAGTGAAAAAGTCAAAAATCAATCTTTTGATACACTCTTTCGAACTTTTCCGAATGAAACCGAGCGAGACTATTGGCGATATGTACACCCGTTTCATGGATGTCGTCAATGGTCTAAAAGGACTCGGCAAAAGTTTTTCGGATTTTGAGCTTGTAAATAAGATTTTAAGATCCCTTCCTAAGAGTTGGGACCCTAAAGTCACTGCTATTCAAGAGGCTAAAGATTTAAGCAACTTCCCTCTTGAAGAACTAATCGGGTCACTAATGACTTATGAAATGACATGCAAGGCTCATGAAGAGCAAGAAGACATCCTTCCAAAGAACAGGAAGGATATGGCACTTAGAAATTTAGATGACCACTTGAGAGAAAACTCAAGTGATGAGGACTGTGACGATGACTTGGCACTTCTAACAAAGAAATTCAAAAAATTCATTAAGAGAAACAAATTTAATAATGACACAAAAAATAAACTTGAACCCAAAAAGGACCAAGTTATTTGCTATGAGTGCAAAGAGCCGGGACACTATAAGAGTGATTGTCCCCAAGCCAAGAAAAGAACATCAAAGAAGAAGGCGCTCAAAGCAACATGGGATGATTCGAGCGCATCCGAAGAAGAGGAGTCCAACACCAAGCAAGTTGCTCATTATGCCTTAATGGCCATCGGAGAGGAGGTAACAAATTTAATTGATGCAGATTTATCATTTGATGAATTATTAAATGCCTTTCATGATTTATTTGATGAATGCAAGATTATTAGTAGAAAATATAAATTGCTAAAAAAGGAGCATGATAGTCTTAATTGTGATTTCGATAAGTTAAAGACTGAATATCATGATAGTTTAGGCTCTTGTATCAAATGCCATGATCTAGAAACTATCCAAAAGAAAAACTTGCTACTCATGGACACCTTGAAGAAATTTGAGGTTGGTAGCAAGTCTTTGAACATGATCCTTACAAACAAGGGTCACGTTCCCAAAAGAAGTGGAATCGGATTTGTGAGACATTCTCGCCAAAATCCAACCACCTTCATAAAAGGCCTCATCTTACATGTTCAACACCAAAGCAAATGTAACTTTTGTTGCAAGCATGGACACAAAACACATTATTGTCCATTCAAGAAAATTAGTCCGAACAAATTAATTTGGGTTCCTAAAGGAACCATGATAAACTCTATGCAACATGACAAACAATATAGATCAACTTTTGAGGCACCCCAAAGTAAATGGGTACCTAAAAATTATCCCTTCTTGTAGAAACATACACCATCATAAGCTGGGAGCAAGAAATAATATCCTGCTCTTTGGATTCTCCATATTCATAACCCGAGATCCAAAAAGAACATGTGATGCTCCCTAAGCGTAAATAAAAAGAAGATTAGAAAACGAAAATTACAAAAGCAATACAAACCTATTTTATCCCTCAGAATTGGAAACCCATATGTACCTTCACATATCCTCTGGATTTCCAATCCCATCAAACTGAAAAGTTCATTACTTTTAAATTCAACTATATCATGAACTTACGTTGTAAGCAAAGCTTACCAACATGGACAAACTGTCACAAACATGAATACAACATTTGAAGAAGAATATGCGCATCACTAGATCTATCGTGATCTTAAAATAAAAATTCTTGCGTAGTTACGAAAGTAAAGTTGACTGCTCAATAAATAAAAGCTCTTCTCAAGTAAGAAACATTCAAAATAGACCACACAGCAGTCAAAACGAGTGCTCACTACCTACAGGCGGTGGCACTGCTCCAGCTGGCGGTAGCACCGCCGGCTGTCACGGGTTGTAAGCGGTTGCACCGCCCCAGCTAGCGGTGCAACCGCTTGCAATCTTGCCCCCTATTAAACCGAGCTAGGGCCGGTGGTGGAACCGACCCCAACTTACTCCCTTCCCTTCTTCTCTCTTCCAAAGCCTCTCCACCTCCATTTCTCCCATCCCAACAATCTATAAGTAGATGAAGAAGAAAGAATGTCCACCTATCTCTTAGGACAACACATCTCCATTACGGATAAATTCATTTGTGACATGATAGGTATTCCCGTAAAAAATAGAGGACTTTATTTTAGAGGATCATAGGACAATGAAACAGTTGGGACAACATATGTTGAAGCCTTAGGAACAATTTTCGGTAATCCCAACTTAGTGATAGTTCCTAAAAGCTGTGAACACGTACTACCACTAAACACTAAAGTACTTCATCATATCCTAACTAGCATCATTCTCCCTAAACAATATCATCATGATGAAGTAAGTCAATTGGAATTAGAAACCATGTATTGGATCATGAAAGGAAATAACATCTGTTTTGGATACCTCATCCAAAAACATATGATAGAACTATCAAACAGAGACATGATGCTTCCATATGGAGGTATAATCACTAGAATCCTTAATGCCTATGATATCCAAATCCTACTTGACGAAGAAGTGATGAAAGTGGATAGGTTTAGCATAATAAACAAAAATCTACTTCATCGATTGAATTGTGTTTATAGAAATTGTAATTGGGTTAGAATGCCTAGAAGAACCGATCACCCTGAACCAGAACCTGAAACACCAGTCTTTAGGGGCACTCAATCTCCTCCGATCTGTCCCTTTGAGGAAACACATCCACTTGAGCAAGCTCATGCATCATCCATTGAAGACATTGGGATTCAGATGGACCGATTTGAACAAAGACAAGATCGGCTTGAACACCGGCAAGATCAAATCCTATCTGAACTAAAGCAAATTCATCGACAATTTGACTCTTTATTTAGGCACCTTAATTTTCCACCTCCTGAATAAAGTTTGTATATGTGGACACAATAACCTCTTGTTGTAACAATTACGTTGTTATAAACTTTTAATTACTCACCTTGATCACAATGCATTATGTTTACTTGATGTACGAATATTTAGGGTTACGTTGCTCAATCTCATTACTCATTGTCGGATTTCGTGTTAAATGTTTCTATAATACCAACTTTGAAAACCTTGTGTCTTGGTTTCCATGATGAATGTGAAAGTAATATAGCCTTGAAATTGATGTGTTATAATATTGACGTATTACCATGATTATCATAATATTGATGTATTACCATGATGCTGATACCTTGATGTTGATGGATTGCCATGTTGATGTGTCCGAATGCATAAATTTGTTAAAATTATTATTCCGACTTTATTGATTGAATTACATAGTCTTGCATGAAAGTGTTAAATTAAATTTTTAGTTCCAAATCGGATTTTATGAATATATTATTCTCTTTCGAACTTTGATTCACATCATAAATTTTTAACAAATAGAAACATCTAGCAAATGCATAGCTTTTAGACTTATCATGTGAAAAATATTGCATTTGAGAAATAAATTTGATGATTCTCTCTTAAAAATGAAAATATTTTTTGCAAGGACTTGACTCACATAAATATCCTGATCCTTGTAAAGCATGCTATCGATTTGAACTACACAAATGGCTTTCCTCCTTCATGCAAAAAGAATAATAACAAATAAAAAGGAAGAAGTTTTCACTCTTTGTAGATAATCTCCATGTCATGATCTTCTTGAGATGTTTGTATCCTATAAATGACATTAACCTACTTTTGGCATCACATGTATATTCAAAGGATGCTTATATCATTCTCCTTTTTGTTGATGACAAAGGGGGAGAAGTATATAAATTGATGCTATAAATGCCATATTATGTTGAAAGAAGTAGATATACAAAGTATATGAATTGATTGCCATTTTTGCATCATATTAAGATATCAAGAACTTGCATTGTAATTTTACATGTTGATATCTTTCCATATGATGAATTGCTATCATTACAACAATTCACATTTGAAATTTGAAAATGGATGTCGAGTCTTGACATCATACAGAGAGATACATCATGATGGGAATCATGATAGGAGTATTGATAAGGTTAAATGACTTTAAATATGTCTCTTGAATTCAAAGGCTTTGAATTCAAGAATGACTTATCTCAAATATGGCACATAGATAGGGGGAGTTAAGGTTAACTCCGTTATCAATTGATTGTCATCATAAAAAAGGGGGAGATTGTTGAATCTCAGATTTTGATGATGACATCAATTGTCATTTGTTATCTAATCTATATGTTGAGAAAAGTGTGCAGGATTAACTACGATGAAAGTAAGATATGCAGCAGGAGTTGCGCCAGAGTTAGGACAATGATCACGTTAGGAGTTCGAGAGCTTGACGGAAGTCCGGACGATCCTCGGAGGTTCTGCGGGAACAAATCCGAGAAGTCCAGGAGCTTGCCAAAAGAAGCTCGTCGGAACTCGCCAAGTGGATCGTCGCAAGTCCAAGAGTTTGCCGGAAGTCCGCAGGATCATCGTCGGAGGTCCGTCGGATGTTCGCCGGAAGTTCGTCCGAAGCTCGCTGGAAGAAGCGATTAACGCACCGGAGCAAGCTGTAGTAAAAGTCTTAAAGAATTATCATAGTTAGCACAATGATTAAGTTAGAATTGGGAGGTGATCCTATTAACTTAATCTAGGGGCAATTGGGCCCTTGAAAGAATCAAATTGGGCCAAATGGATCAAACCATTCGGACCCAGATCACCAGCTAGAGGTGGCACCGTCTGGGACGGCGGTGGCACCGCCAGGGCTCAGTCTCCGAGCGAGACTAGGCGGTGCAACCACCTCTGACAGCGGTGCAACCGCTTGAGCTCGGTCTCCGAGCTTTGGCTGGGCGGTGCAACCGCCCCAGTCAGGCCGTGGCACCACCTGTGCTCGGTCTTCAAGCTCTGCCAGGCGGTGCAACCACCCCTGATAAGCGGTGGCACCGCCCAGAGGCTCAGTCTCCGAGCTTTGTCAGGCGGTGCAACCGCCAGACCCCAGAATTCCGGAAATTGATAGTTTTGAGCTCGGAATTCAAATTGGTTTGGGGCCTATAAATACCCCACTCTTTCAGCAATGAAAGAGCAACGAAAACCACCAAAATCCTGATCTTACTTTGTGATTTTAGAGCTCAAAAGTGTTGTATAAGCTAAAGGTTCTTCTCCCTCTTTTCTTCCAAGTTCAGATCTTTCAAGAGAGGAGAGAAAAGTTTGTAAGGGTTGTCTCCTAAGCCCATCAAAAGGAGTGAATTTGTAAAAGGGTGGTTGGCCTTCACCTATTGAAGGAAGGCCTCTAGTGGACATCGGCAACCTCATCAGTGGAGGAAGCCAGAAGTGGATGTAGGTCAAGATTGACCGAACCACTCTAAATCATGCTACTCTTTGGTTTGCATTTACTTTGAGCTTATTATCCTTACTGCAAACCTCTTTCACAGCTTACTGCATTATGCGCTTTTACGATTGCGTTTCCAAGCTCTATATTTTCCAAATCGTGTTTAGACCTAAATTGGTTTTCTCGTACGAACATCGTATTTCAGTTTGCGCTTACATTCTGATTTCAATTACAATTGCAAACTTCTTTAACAGATTCGTTTTAATTGCTTCCTGCCTAATCGCAAGTTAAAGTGATTTACGAATCGGCTTTTCTACTGAAATTGCTTTTCTCGTATGAATATCGTATTTCAATTTGCGCTTACGTTCTAATTTTCATCATAATTGCAAACTGCCTTAATAGATTTATTTTAACTACTTCTGCCTAATCTTAAGTTAAAGAAATTTACGAATCGACTTTTCTACTGAAATCGGCATTGTCGTATGAATGCGTTTTGAAAATGTTGTAAGTTTTCCGCTGCACTAATTCACCCGCCCCCCTCTTAGTGCTCTTGATCCTAACAATGATTTCATTTAACAATGTTAATCAAACATGATACACAATATGATTTCATATTTTCAATCAAAATCATTTTGTTTGTTTATCATAAATTATGCAATGTTATCATTTTCGAAATTACTAGCATGATCAAAATTTTTGTATTTTTATTTTTAAACATGTAATTTTTAAGAAAATTAATTCTAAACTAAAAAATAAAATACATCATGAAAGCATCAAGTAATTTCAAAATAAATCAGGGGGATTTCGATTACTTTTTCAATGAAGGCGGTTAAGGAGTAGTTTGCCACCTCGCCTTTCTTGATTTTCTCCTCATCTTCGGAGGAGTTTGATTCATCCCACTTTGTGTTCTTCTTCTTTGGCCTCTTCCTCCGTTCAAGTTCATTGTTTAGTTTAGATTTTTGTTTAATAAACTTATTAAGATTTAGTGTTCGAAGTTCAAGTTCATCATTGTCCTCATCACTTGAGTCATCGCTCAAGTGGTATTCATTTGTCCGGGGTTCCAAATCCTTCCTGTTCTTTGGAAGGTTATTTTGTTCATCATGTTCATCATGTGCATTGTGCACCATTTCATATGTCATCAATGAACCAATTAGTTCTTTAAGTGGTAAGTTGTTTAGGTTTTTAGCTTCTTGTATTACAGTTACTTTTGAATCCCACTTCTTAGAATGAGAACGTAAAATCTTGTTTACGAGTTCAAAATCTGAAAAACATTTGCCAAGAGCTCTTAAACCATTGACAAAATCCGTAAAACGGGTGTACATGTCAACAATGGTTTCGCAAGGCTTCATTCGAAAAAGTTCGTAAGAATGCACGAGAATGTTGATTTTGGACTCTTTCACTTGGCTAGTGCCTTCATGAGTGACCTCAAGAGTTCTCCAAATATCAAAAGCCGAATCACACATTGAAACGTGATTAAATTCATTTTTGTCAAGTGTACAAAACAAGGCATTCATAGCCTTTGCGTTTAAAGAAAAATACTTCTTCTCCAAATCCGACCATTCGTTCATCGATTTAGAGGGAAGTTGAAAACCGTTTTCAACAATATTCCATAAATCCAAATTCATAGAAATCAAGAAAACTCTCATTCGAGTTTTCCAATAAGTGAAGTCCAATCCGTAAAACAACGGTGGACGAACAACCGAAAAACCCTCTTTAAAGCTATGAAGAGCCATTTCTCTCGGGTGTAAATCTGAAATGAGAAATACCGGGCTCTGATACCAATTGTTAGGATCAAGAGCACTAAGAGGAGGGGGGGTGAATTAGTGCAGCGGAAAACTTTCAACGTTTAAAACTACGTTCGTACGACAAAGCCGATTTCAGTCGAAAAGTTGATTCGTAAATTTCTTTAACTTAAGATTAGGTAAGAAGCAGTTAAAATAAATCTATTAAGGAAGTTTGCAGTTGTGATGGAAATCAGAATGTAAGCGCAAACTGAAATATGATGTTCGTACTAGAAAAGCAATTTACGTCTAAACACGATTCAGAAAATACTAAGATTGGAAACGCAATCGTAAAAGCGCAAAAGGCAGTAAGCTATGAATGAGGTTTGCAGTATGGATAATTCGCTCAAAGTAAATGCAAACCAGAGAAGATGGGAGTTTACAGTGGTTTGGTCAATCATGACCTACATCCACTCCTCCAATTCCTCTTCCGTCGAGGTCACCGGCATCCACTAACGATCTTCCTTTACTAGGCGAAGATCAACCTCCTTCTTACACCCCTCTTCTCCTTTTACTGGGTTTAGGAGACAACCCTTACAAGCACTCACTCTCCTCTCTTAAACATAATTCTAACACTTAAGCTAGAGGAGGGAAATTCTAGAGATTGCAGCAGTGTTTCTCTCTTTTAATCTCTCTTTGCTTGTGTGTTTTACCCAGGGATTGGAGGGGTATTTATAGGCTCCAAACCAGTTTGAATTTGTAGCTCAAATCTGTCATCTCCCGGAATTCCGGGGTCTGGTGGTTGCACCGCCTGACTGGGGCGATTGCACCGCCTGACAGGGCTCGAAGACTGAGCCTCTAGGCGGTGCCACCGCTTGTCAGGGGCGGTTGCACCGCTTGACAGAGCTCGGAGACCGAGCTCAAGCGGTGCCACCGCCTGACTGGGGTGGTAGCACCGCCCAGCCAGAGCTCAGAGACTGAGCTCAGGCGGTTGTACCGCCCAGCTAGAGCTCGGAGACCGAGCCTTGGGTAGTGCCACCGCCGACCCAGGCGGTGCCACCTCTGGGCGAGAGATTTGGGTCCGAATGGGTTGATCCATTCGGCCCAATTTGGTTCTTTCAAGGGCCCAATTGCCCCTAGTTTAAGTTAATATGATCACCTCCCAATTCTCACTTAATCATCATGCTAACTATGACAATTCATAACACTTTTACTACAGCTTGCTCCGATGCATCAATCGCTTCTTCCGGCGAGCTTCTGACGAACTTCCGGCAAACTCCTGGACTTGCGAGATCCACTTGGCGAGTTCTAACGAGCTTCTTTTGGCAAGCTCCTGGACTTCTCTGATTTGTTCCTGCAGAACCTCCGATGACTGTCCGAACTTCCGTCAAGCTCTCGAACTCCCAACGTGATCATACTCCGGCACAACTCCTGCTACATGTCTTACTTTCATCGTATTTAATCCTGCACAATTAAAACAAAACTTCGATCGAGACAATTAATCCTAAGCAATTAAATAAGTTGTTCGGCATGTCATTGGTCCCTCGACGCTTCGTCCGATTCTTTGGCGCATCGTCCTCTCCTGCGGCATATTGCCCAATTGGCTAGTTGACTCCGCAACTCCGATATCCTTGGGGCAAAACCCGCTCTTCTTGACCCGATGCCCAAGTCCACGGCTTGAAGCCTTCTATTGATACGTCGACCGATCCATCGGCCTGACGTCCAATCTTCTAACACGTTTCTCCGGCACAACATGATATTTCCTACTTTTAATTGTCTCATCCAGATCGAAGCATCCTTCATCACTCAAAATGCAGATTAAAACATAAACACAATTATCAATTGGTTTCATCATCAAAATACGAGATTCAACAGTAAGAACATCCCAAAAACAAGCCTAAAATGGCCCAAAAATGGGCCAAAACTGGCCATTTTTGTCAGAGCGAGCGAGCAGCGAATAACGAGCGAAGCGAGAGGCAGCACTGTCCCTGCTATACGAAAGCCCCATCCAGCCCTGTGCCACCCGGGGGGTTCCAGGGTGCTGAGATGGCTAACGTTTTGCTCTGCTCACGACGGTCGCCGCGGTACGCAAGAAAAGCCCAAAAACCGACCAAAACGGCCCAAAAAAGGCCAAAACTGGCCATTTTTGGCTGAGCGAACAAGCGGCGAGTGGCAGGCAGCGAGCGAAGAGAGAGGCAGCACTATCCTTGCTATACGAAAGCCCCATCTAGCCCTGTGCCAATCGGGGGGTTCCAGGGTGCTGAGATGGCTGATGTTTTGCTCTGCTCACGATGGTCGTCGCAAGACGCAAGAACAGCCCAAAAATAAGCCAAAACGACCCAAAAATGGGCCAAAACAGGCCATTTTTGGCTGAGCGAGCGAGCGGAGAGCGACGGACAGCGAGCGAAGCGAAAGGCAGCACCGTCCTTACTATACGAAACCCCCATCTAGCCCTATGCTACTCGGGGGGTTCCAGGGTGCTGAGATGGCTGACGTTTTGCTCCGCTCATGACGTTCACCACGACACGCAAGAACAGCCCAAAAATTGGCCGAAACGTCCCAAAAATGGGCCATAACTGACCAATTTTGGCTGTGCGAGCGAGCGGCGAGCAGTAGACAGCGAGCAAAACGAGAGGTAGCAACATCCCTGCTATACGAAAGCCCTATCTAGCCCTGTGCCACCCGGGGGTTCTAGGGGGCCTAGATGGTTGATGTTTTGCTCCGCTCACGACGGCCGTCGTGGCACGCAAGAAAAGCCCAAAAATAGGCCATAACGGCCCAAAGAGGGGCCAAAACTAGCCATTTTCAGCTGAGCAAACGAGCGGCTAGCGGCGGAAAGTGAGCGAAGCGAGAGGCAGCACCATCCTTGCTATACGAAAGCCCCATCTAGCCCTGTGCCACCCAGGGGGTTCCAAGGTGCTGAGATGGCTGATGTTTTGCTCCACTCACGATGGTCGTCGTAGCACACAAGAACAGCCCAAAAACGGGCCAAAACAGGCCATTTTTGGTTGAGCGAGCAAGCGGCGAGTGATGGATAGCGAGCGAAGAAAAGGCAACACTGTCCCTGCTATACGAAAGCCCCATCCAGCCCAGTGCCACCCGGGGGGGTTCTAGGGTTCTGAGATGGCTGACGTTTTGCTCCGCTCACGACGGTCGCCGCGGCATGGAAGAATAGACCAAAAACAGGCCAAAATGACCCAAAAAGGGGCCAAAACTTGCCATTATTGGTTGTACGAGCGAGCGGCGAGCGACGGACAACGAGCGAAGCGAGAGGCTGAACCTTCCCTGCCATATGAAAGCCCCATCCAGCCCTGTGCCACCCTAGGGGTTCCAGGGTGTTGAGATGGCTGACGTTTTGCTCCGCTCACGATGGTCGCTGCAACACGTAAGAACAGCCCAAAAACAGGCCAAAACAGTCCAAAAACGGGCTCAAACTGGCCATTTTTGGCTACGCGAGCGAGTAACGAGCGACGGACTGCGAACGAAGCGAAAGGCAGCACCGTCCCTGCTATACGAAATCGCCATCCAGCCCTATGCCACCCGGGGGGTTCCAGGGTATGAGATTGCAAACGTTTTGCTCCGCTCCCGATGGTCGCCACGGCACGTAAGAACAGCCCAAAAACATGCCAAAACGGTGCAAAAACGGCCCAAAACTAGCCATTTTTGGTTCCGCGAGTGAGCGACGAGCGGCGGACCACGAGCCTTTCGTATCCGATGAAGGAATCTTTCTTGGTTATTCTACAGTTTCTAAAGCCTTTCGTATCTTTAATAAAAGAACTCTAATTATTGAAGAATCCATTCATGTTGTTTTCAATGAGATTTCTGAAATCACGAAAAATGATCTTGACGATGATGTTAATTTTGATTCTTTGAATTTAAACGAAACCCCGTCTCCAACTAGCAACTTGGATGCATCCACTTCTCAGATTTCCTTACCCAAGGATTGGAAGTATGTAGATGCTTATCCTAAAGAGCTAATCTTAGGAGACGATCAAAGGGGTTCAAAAAACACGATCTTCTCTTAAAACCTTTTGTGCAAAATCGCTTTCTCTCCCAAATTGAACCCAAATGCATTGATGAAGCCATGAAAGATGATTCATGGATTATCGCAATGCAAGATGAATTAAATCAATTTGAGAGAAATGAAGTGTGGAAGCTTGTTCCTAGGGCCAAATGACCATTTAGTTATTGGTACTAAATGGGTCTTCAAAACAAGCAAAATGAAAATGGTATCGTGGTTAGAAACAAGGCTAGATTAGTGGCCAAAGGTTTCAACCAAGAAGAAGGTATCGACACGAAGAAGAAACCTTCGCCTCCTGTGGCTCGATTAGAAGCCATAAGGATGCTCCTTGCCTACGCTAGCAGTAATAATTTTAAGTTGTTTCAAATGGATGTTAAAAGCGCTTTTCTAAATGGCTTTATCTCCGAAGAAGTTTATGTTGAACAACCTCCTGGATTTGAAAATGATAGCCTCCCTAATCATGTGTTTAGATTAACTAAAGCTCTCTATGGTTTAAAACAAGCCCCAAGGGCTTGGTATGAGAGACTTAGTTCTTTTCTTATCGAAAATAACTTCACAAAAGGCAAGGTTGATACTACATTATTTATCAAGAATTTTGAAAATAATTTTCTCATTATTCAGATTTATGTTGATGATATTATCTTTGGCTCTACAAATGAATCTCTCTGTGAATCTTTTGCTAGAACCATGAGTCTTGAATTCGAAATGAGCTTAATGGGAGAATTAATATTCTTCTTAGGCTTACAAATCAAACAATTAAGCAACGGCATCTTTATTAGTCAAACAAAATATGCTATGAATTTATTAAAAAAGTTTAATATGAACAACTCAAAGGCCATTAACACCCCTATGAGCACCTCCACTAAGTTAGAAATTGATGAAAGTGGAGAAAGCTTTAATCAAAAGACTAATAGGGGTATGATAGGAAGTTTACTTTATCTCACTGCCACCAGACCAGACATCATGTTCAGCGTAGGACTTTGTGCTAGATTTCAATCAAACCCTAAGATATCTCATCTCAAAGCAGTCAAAAGAATACTTAGATATCTTAATGGAACCACAAATCTAGGATTATGGTACCCAAAATCAGAAAATTTTGAGTTAACAGCTTATGCTGATGCGGACTTCGCTGGCGGTAGATTAGATAGAAAAAGCACATCAGGATCATGTCAATTTTTAGGACATGCCCTTGTATCTTGGTCATCTCGATCCTAACAGAGCAAAGCGAGAGGCAGCACCGTCCCAGCTATATAAAAATCCCATCCAGCCCTTTGCCACCCGGGGGTTCCAGGGTGCTGAGATTGCTGACGTTTTGCTTCGCTCACGACGGTCACGGCAGTACGCAAGTATAGCCCAAAAATAAGCCAAAATGGCCCAAAACTAGCCAAAACTGGCCATTTTGGCCTGAGCGAGCGAGCGATGAGCGACGGACAGCGAGCGACGAGCGACGGACAACGAGCGAAGCGAAAGGCAGTGTCGTCCCTACTATACAAAAGCCCCATCCAACCCTGTGCCACCAGGGGGGTTCTAGGGTCTGAGATGGCTGACGGTTTGCTTCTCTCATGACGGTCACCGCGACATGCAAGAACAGCCCAAAAACAAGCCAAAACGACCCAAAAACGGGCCAAAACTGGCCATTTTTGGCTGCGCGTGCGAGCGGCAAGCGATGGACAGTTAGCGAAGCAAGAGGCAGCACCGTCCCTACTATACGAAATCCCCGTCTAGCCCTGTGCTACCCGGGGAGTTCTAGAGTGCTGAGATGGCCGACGTTTTGCTCCGCTCACGACGGTCACTGTGCCACACAATGAAAGCCCAAACACAGGCCAAAACGGGCCAAAACTTGCCATTTTTGGCTGAGCGAACGAGCGGCGAGCAGCGGACAGCGAGCGAAGCGAGAGGCATCACCGTCCCTGCTATACGAAAGCCCCATCCACCCCTGTGCCACCCAGGGAGTTCTAGGGTGCGAAGATGGCTGACATTTTGCTCTGCTCATGACGGTCACCACAGAACGCAAGAGCAGCCCAAAAATATGCTAAAAGGGCCCAAAAACTGGACAAAACTGGCCATTTTTTACGGAGCGAGAGAGCAGCGAGTGACGGACAGCGAGCGAAGCGAAAGGCAGCACCATCCCTGATATACGAAAGCCTCATCCATCCCTATGCCACCCGAGGAGATCTAGGGTGCTAAGATGGCTGATGTTTTGCTTCACTCACGACGGTCGCCGCGGCAGGCAAGAACAGCCCAAAAACAGGCCAAAACAGCCCAAAAACGAGCCCAAACTAGCCATTTTTGGATGAGCTAGCGAGCGAAGCGAGAGGCAGCACCGTCCCTGCTATACGAAAGCCCCACCTAGCCCTGTACCACCTGGGGGGTTCCAGGGTGCTGAGATGGCTGATGTTTTGCTCCGCTCACGATGGTCGTTGCAGCACGCAAGAACAACCCAAAAACAAGCCAAAACTGCCCAAAAAGGGCTAAAACTGGCCATTTTTGACTTTGCGAGCGAGCGGCGAGTAGTGGATAGCGAGCGAAGCGAGAGGCAGCACTGTCACTGTTGGGAAATCAACGGGGGCGACATCATATGCGCAGCGGAAGAATAAGAAAACAAAAATCCCCGATTCCCAAAAAGATGTTCGTCGTCGTGCGAAGATTGGTGCGTAAAAATCCGCAAAACACAAAACTGCGTATAGAGATTGTGTTACCTAGGGAGATCGTATATCCCTGTTTCCTTACAGATCCTTAGGAGAGGGTGAAGGAGGTCAAGCGCCCTCCTCTCTAGCGGTGATCCACACAGCCAGGTTTGCGACGACCCTCCTCAAAACCTGTGCCCTCGAGGTGGAGAGGGAGAGGAGAATAGGAAGGGCAAGCAAAGACTCTAGCCTATGAGGCTGTGAATCCCTCCTATTTATAGAGATCCCGTGTCAAACCCTAATGGGTCCTTCCCTAGTGGGTATTGGATCTGCATCCAATAAGACAAGGGCTCCGTCGGATATCTCATATCCGAACCTCTACTCATCGCAATGCCTACCATATGTTTGTGACCCTCTAGGCCCAATATCGAGCTGGCCGTGAGTCATACCTGTCAGAACTCCTTCTAAGTCAGTGAATTATTTTCTCTGTAATAATTCACTCGACTCATCGACTACGGACGTACTAGGCCACTACGCCGTAGTCCCCACGATCTGGGAATCAATCCATTGGACCATCGTCCTCAATTACCATGTATCTATAGTCCCTCATCCATCTAATATCCCAGAGATCGATATCGAGCATGGTGTTGTCGGAACCCCACGGTTTCTACTGAAGTCTCGCTCTAATCGGATTCTCCGAGAGAACTCTTTCTCTCTCAACCCGAATGACCTGGCCGGGATTTGTCCGAGCAAGAACACATGGGATATTCCTCTCATGACGCCAGAGAGTGGATGATCCTCTATCGACACTCAATAGCCCTCGTAAGGTCGACTACCACTCCCAATGACCAATTTGCATACTAGATGCGGGGACAGCCAAACCTATAAGTCTGGTATCAAAGAGTGGAGCACTCATACAGGACATCCTTGGTGTCTCAAGTCTAAGGACCAGATACACCACTAGGACTACGGAATCGCTGTCCGACAATAAGGCATCATCAACCATCAAGCATTCCGTAGTAGCGGATCAATCAGTGAACTCATTCTCAATGAGCAATTTTGCATGTATCCCTAGTGTCCCTACACGAGCAGCTATGAGACCAGCTGCATCCATCATATGGACGGTATACAAAGACACCCGATCTATCCGGTTATCACGATGTCCCTCTCGAGTAACCTATGACCGGGATTATTTAGGATATGTGTTTAAAGGTGAATCGATCTCATTATCGTGATCTCATCACGATCCGATTCCCATTGCACAAATCCAAGGACATCACAATATATATATATGCATTTATGCAATAGTTATAAAGTGATATACGCCAAAATATAATAAGCAAAAAAGATTCTGTATCAAGTCACACGTGCCATCACTCACGTGATTGGCTTGCTGGGCACCTATGACTAGCAATCTCCCACTTGACCTAAAGCCAATCACCTATCGTCGATCCCCATGGACTCTCGACGCTTCAAAGACAATGCGAGACAACGGCTTTGTCGGTGGATCTGCAATGTTATCTTCGGATGGAACTCTTTCCTTTGCTACATCTCCTCGGGTTACGATCTCTCTTATAATTTGGAACCTCCTCGAACACTTCGATGAGACCGGGTTCCCTTATTTGAGTAATCACCCCATAGTTGTCGCTTAATATAAGGAAGTCGACACTGCCGCTATCTCAGATCGACTCCCAAATCTGTGATGAACTTCTTCACCCTGAGACTCCTCTTTTGCTGCATCGATGCAGCAATGTACTCCGCCTCAGAGTCGAAGTCAACAAAGTGGTATCTTGCTTGGAACTCTTCCAAAGACACTGCTCCTCCATTCAAGGTGTACACATACCCACGAATTGGACTTGCTATCATCGACATCGGACTGAAAACTTGAGTCAGTTGTAGCCTTCAAACCTTAAGGCTATTACCTCCATATACTAGTAAAAGATCCTTAATCCTTCTCAAGTACTTAAGGATACACTTTTATGCTTTCCGGTCTCCAAGCACGGATCCACCGATACCTGCCGTGACACTCAGGAGCATGCACTATATCGGGCCTAGTACATAGCATGACATACATGATAGACCCTATTGCTGAGGCATAAGGTATCATATCCATGTTAGCCCTTTTTCTTGGAGTCTTTGGGAACATACTGAGAAAGCGATATCCCATGTCTCATCGGTATGAGACCTCTCTTGGAATTTTCCATGCCAAACCTTTTGACAATAGTTTCTATGTACCTGGACTAGGACAAGCCAAGCATCCTCTTGGATCTATCTCTATAGATTCTAATCCCCAAGATATAAGATGCTTCCCCTAAGTCCTTCATGGAGAAGTGTCTAGATAACCAAGCCTTTACTGTGGATAGCATTCCTATGTCATTCCCAATGATGAGGATGTCATCCACATATAACACCAAAAAGGTGATACGCTCCCACTTACCTTTCTGTATACACAAGGCTCATCTTCGTTCTTAACGAAGTCATAAGATCTGATTGCCTCATCAAATCTTATGTTCCAACTTTAGGAAGCTTGCTTTAGTCCATAAATGGATCTAAGCAACCTACACACCTTATCTGGGCAGTTCTTGGACATGAATCCCTCAGGTTGCATCATATACACCTCCTCCTCGAGGTTCCCATTGAGGAATGCGGTTTTCACATCCATCTGCCAGATCTCATAATCATAGTGTGCTGCAATAGCCAATAGAATTCTGATGGATTTTAGCATTGCTACTGGTGAGAAAGTTTTCGTCAGTAGTCAACACCTTGCCTTTGACGATACCCCTTAGCCACTAGCCTTGCTTTATAGGTCTCTACCTTTCCATCTACTCCGATCTTTTTTCTTAAAGATCCACTTGCAACCGATGGGTACAATACCTTTCAAGCATCAACTAGGTTCCAAACCTTATTGGAGTACATAGAATCCATCTCGGAATTCATGGCTTCTTTTCCACTTCCTGAGTCTATACTCATAATAGCCTCCTCGTAGGTCCGAGGATCAATATCCTATACATCCTCTGCTCTAATATGTCCCACATATCTCGGGGGAGGATGGGATACTCTATCGGAGACCAAGTAAAGTTGATACTTGTGTATTAGGTACTGAATGGATTCGGGCTGTAGAGTGGTGCTTGAGCTTGGTTCTCCAACCTCGCTCAATTCTATCATTCTCCCACTGTCTCCGTCAAGAATGTGTTCCTTCTCAAGGAACACTGCTCTCTTAGCTACAAAGACCTTTTGGTCCTCGAGATGATAGAAATAATACCCACAAGTTTCCTTGGGGTATCCAACAAATTTTCATCGCTCTGTCCTTGATTCTAACTTATCGGGGTTATGTCTTCTAACATGGGCAGGGCAGCCCCAGATCTTAACAACCTTAAGATCAGGCTTCTTCCCTTTCCATATCTCATATGGTGTAGATACTACCGACTTAGTTGGAACTCTGTTTAGAAGGTAAGCTGCGGTTTCTAGGGCATATCCCCAGAATGAGATGGGTAGGTCAGCGAAACTCATT
This sequence comes from Musa schizocarpa, assembly GCA_900464855.2. Taxonomy (NCBI): domain Eukaryota; kingdom Viridiplantae; phylum Streptophyta; class Magnoliopsida; order Zingiberales; family Musaceae; genus Musa; species Musa schizocarpa. The sequence continues at coordinate 24,130,626 of LS990920.1, read as the reverse complement.
ATGGACCGTACCATATCTAATAATGTACGATTTCTCTTTTCAGAGACACCATTGAGCTAAGGTGTATAAGGAGGTGTCCATTGGGATAATATCCCATGGTCCTTGACGAACTGAGTAAACTCTGTACTTAAATATTCACCTCCTCGATCTGATCGAAGAGTTTTGATACTCTTTCCAGTCTGGTTCTCCACCTCATTCTTATACTCTCTGAATTTCTCAAAGGCCTCAGACTTGTTTTTCATTAAGTACACATATCCATACCTTGAGAAATCATCAGTAAATGTAATGAAGTAGGATTAACCTCCAATGGCATTAGTTGACATGGGTCCACATACATCACTATGTATGAGTTCCAACAACTCATTGGCTCTCTCTCCAGTTCTACTAAATGGAGATTTGGTCAGTTTTCCACGAATGCAAGGCTCACAAGTCGCATATGACACATAGTCGAATGGATCTAGATATCCATCATTTAGCAACTTTTGAATCTTTCTTTCATGGATGTGACCTAGCCAACAATGCCACAGGTATGCACTGTTCAACTCATCTCGTTTCCTTTTGGACACATTTATATTCATGATATGTGGAGTGGTATCTAACATAAATAAACTATTATGCAATGTTCCTTTCGTGATGATCTTATCATCTAATAACATCGAACAACCATTGTTCTCAAAAACAAATTTATATCCACTGACTGTTAAACATGAAATGGAGATAATGTTTTTAATAATAGAAGGAACAAAATAACATGCATCTAATGCAATAAAAGCTCCACTAGGCAGATGTAGGGCGACCTCGCCAACGGCTAATACAGCAACTTTTGCTCCATTACCCATCTTGAGGTCCATCTCGCCTCTCTGTAGTCTCCTAGGTCTTGCGAACAGAACCATTGAATTATATATATGATAAGCACTACTGGGATCCAATACCCATGTGTTATCATAAGAGTCCGACAAATGGAGACTGATCATGAATGTACTGAAGCTTCAACAAGCTTTTGTTTCAGCCCTTTCTGCAAGGTACTCTTTTGTAGTTTCTCTTCCAATGCTCATCTTTACCCACGGTGGAAAGCGGCGGCCTTTTGTCCTTTCTTTGGGTCTTTCTTAGCAACCTTTGCTTTACCTTGTTTGCCCTTGCCCTTTCCCTTCTTAAGGGACCTTTCGCTTTCCTTTTCTTTTCTGGTCTCACCAGTGTAGAGAATTGGCTTCTCTTTCTTAATAGTACTCTCTGCCTCCCTCAACATATTGAGGAGCTCTCGGGAGAGTCACCTCAAGCTTGTTCATATTAAAATTCATTATGAACTGTGAAAAGGAATCTGGTAGGGATGAAGCACAATGTCCACACACAAGTTATCCTCTAGGACCATTCCTAGACCTGTGAGTTTCTCTATCCACTCAATCATCTTTAGGACATGGTTCTGAACGGTGTCCCCTCGGTCATCCTAGCGGAAAAGGCTCTTGGATATCTCATATCGTTGAGTCCTTCCCCTGTTCCTCAAACAATTTTCGGACATGTAGGGAGAATGGATCGGCATCCATCTTTTCATGTTGTCTCTCAGAACTCGAGTCATAGAGCCCAACATATAGCACCTCGAGCAAGAGTGGAGTCATCAATGTACTTCATGTAGCGGCGATCTCATCCTCGCTTGCCCCTTCTTCGGGTGTAGGCATCACTATATCAAGGGATTTATACGATTTTCTCTCATTTGTGAGAATAATTCTCAAGTTACGGAGCCAATCCGTATAATTTGGACCAGTAAAGGCGGTTGACATCAAGTATGCCAACGTAAGGGATTTGAAAACGACATTTTAGAAAATAAAGATGTAGCAGAAATAAATAACATGCAGATTTTGCAAGAAATAAACTATCAAGATATGGACTTCTATCTTAATATGCTCCCCACTATTTTACTAACGAGTCATCGACACCCTCAAACGCATTGAAACGAAGTCTCCAGCAGACTTCTAGTAGGGATCAGATCAATCAAGCGTCTTAGTGTAACCTCGAGGGACTCGACCAATCACACTAAGCCTAAAAGGTAGGCAACTCTTGCCAATCACAACTCCTTGTGATTCCCGCCCCTGTTCGGCCTCGAATCACCATGGCCTCGAGGGACTCGACCAACCATGATGCTCGGTTAAGTCAACATCTTCGTTACAAGATGAGTCCGATTTGATGATATACCCTCGAGGGACTCGACCAAGCATACCATGTCCTCGGTGTCGGGTGACATCTCTATGTCGTAAACAAGATAGCGAATCGCGATATAGGTGAGTCTCGAGGGACTCGACCAACTCAACCTACACCGTGAATCGGTTCCTACCATAACGATGGAAGGCCACGTGGGTCAATCTAATTGCCTCACGTTCTGGGAATTTAATATTATCGAGAGATGTTTCTATAATTTGGTCTCCTAATATGACATGTCACACATATACATATTTAATATATATCTACATCGCATGCAAATATATATACATATCTAGTATGTGTATAAGCAATCACATCGGATGATCATGGATCACGACCTAATATGATTAGGCCCGAGCGATGGGCCTAATCACTCACATCAAGATCTATGTGTGTTAACGGTGCATCTCCATGCCCTTGTGATTGTCCATCTCGCCCTCGCTTCGGTTCCGTCGACATCTTGATGCATCTCCATGCATCACGATCGTCCGTCTCGTGGGTCCCGCTATCGCATCCACGCTCCCGCTGCGCCTCCTCATGTGATTACAACTTAATCATAGGCACGCAGGCCCGACAATAAACGAGAAATATAATGGAGGTTCGCAGACCTCAATAATAATAATCACAAGTATAAATAATCATCATCATGTAGGACTACTAGATAATAATAAAAATAATAATCAACTAAACCTTTTAATTAATTAATATTTTCTGAAATCAAGGACATGTAGGGAATTTCTCAATTCCTAAGGGTATTTTCATAATTTTGACAAAAGACAGAAACTGGAATTTCTCAAATTCCGAGGGGCAAAATTGTCTTTTCCCAGAAAAACCCTAATGCCCTTTCCCCCTTTCGCTGCTGCCGTCGCCGCCACCCTACCGGGCATGGGCGTTCAGGCGGGCGGGCGAGGGCATCGCCCCGCCCAGGCGGCATCGCCTCATTGGCGGCGATCTTGCCGCGGTGGCTGCCGCCCCTCCATAGGGCGGTGACGCCCATCGGGCGGCGATGCCGTCGCGGGTGGGCGCCGCTGCTCTCGCAGGCGGTGCTGTACCGCTGGGCGGTCGCCCCTGTGGGCGGTTTTTCGCCATGGAGCAGCGGGGCGGCAGGTGTCGCCGCTGCCCCACGCATGGGAAGCGCCGCTTCCTTTCGGCGGGCGCCCGCTGCCCTCTTGGGTGCCTCTGCCTGCGCTGCTGCCCCGCGGGCGCCTCTGCCGCGGGGTCAGCGTCGCGATGGTTTTTTCCCGCAGGGCTGCCAGCCCCGCCGGCCGCCAAGCCTGCTGCAAACAGGCGCCGGCGGGCGGGCTGTAGGCAATAACGCTATGCGATGCGCCCGGCTTTTGTGCTGCCTGGCGGGCGGTTGACTGCGGCTGCTGCTGCAGGTGGCTGCAGGCATGCAGATCGAGGGCAGCAACTGTTGCTGCCCTTCCTCGCTTTTTAGCGCCAACGATTTCGGCGTCAATATTCTTCCTAAACACAACACACGCAGTTCAAAACCAATCATTCGCACGAACAACCTGGCTCGATACCACTTGTTGGGAAATCAACGGGGCGACATCATATCAGAGCGGAAGAACAAGAAAACAAAATCCTCGATTCCCAAAAAAAGATGTTCGCCGTCAGATGCTAAGATTGGTCGCGTAAAAAAAATCCACAAAACACAAAACTGCGAGATAGAGATTGTGTTACCTAGGGAGATCAGATATCCCCTGTTTCCTTACGGATCCTTAGGAGAGGGTGAAGGAGGTCAAGCGTCCTCCTCTCTAGCGGTGATCCACACAAGAGGGGTTGCGGCGACCCTCCTCAAAACTCCAGCCCTCGAGGTGGAGAGGGAGAGGAGAATAGGAAGGGCAAGCAAAAACTCTAGCCTATGAGGTCGTGAATCCCTCCTATTTATAGAGATCCCGTGTCAAACCCTAATGGGTCCTTTCCTAGTGGGTATTGGATCTGCATCCAATAAGACAGGGCTCCGGCCGGATATCTCATATCCCAACCTCTACTCATCGCAATGCCTACCATATGTGTGTGACCCTCTAGGCCCAATATCGAGCTGGCCGTGAGTCATACCGTCGAGAACTCCTTCTAACTCGGTGAATTATTTTCTCTGTAATAATTCACTCGACTCATCGACACGGACGTACTAGGCCACTACTCAGTAGTCCCCCGACGATCTGGGGAATCCAATCCATTGGACCTGTCGTCCTCGATTACCATGTATCTATAGTCCCTCATCCATCTAATATCCCGTAGACCGTATATCGAGCATGGTGTTGTCGGACCCACACGGTTTCTACTCGAAGTCTCGCTCTAATCGGATTCTCCGGGAGAACTCTTTCTCTCAACCCAATGATGACCGCCGGGGATTTGTCTCGAGCAAGAACACATGGGATATTCCTCTCATGATCTTAGAGAGTGGATGATCCTCTATCGACACTCAATAGCCCTCGTAAGGTCGACTACCACTCCCAATGACCACCTGTACTTGATCCGGGATAGCCAAACCTATAAGTTCGGTATCAAAGAGTGGAGCACTCATATACAGATATCCTTGGTGTCTCAAGTCTAAGGACCAGATACACCACTAGGACTACGGAATCATTTGTCGACAATAAGGCATCATCAACCATCCAAAGATTAAGTAAGCGGATCAATTAGTGAACTCATTCTCAATGAGCACTGCATCAGTATCCCTAGTGTCCCTACATGAGCAGCTATGAGACGGTTTGCATCCATCATATGGACGGGTATACACCAGTCTATCCGGTTATCACGATGTCCCTCTCGAGTAACCTATGACCGGGATTATTTAGGATATGTGTTTAAAGGTGAATCGATCTCATTATCGTGATCTCATCACGATCCGATTCCCATTGCACAAATCCAAGGACATCACAATATATATATATGCATTTATGCAATAGTTATAAAGTGATATACGCCAAAATATAATAAGCAAAAAGATTCTGTATCAAGTCACACGTGCCATCACTCACGTGATTGGCTTGCTGGGCACCTATGACTAGCAGTCCCAGCTATACGAAAGCCCCATCCAGCCCTGTGCCACCCGGGGGGTTCTAGGGTGCTGAGCTGGCTGACGTTTTGTTCCACTCACGTTGGTCACCGTGGCACGCAAGAACAACACAAAAACAGGCAAAAACATCCCAAAATGGGGCCAAAACTGGTTATTTTTGGCTGTGCAAACGAGCGGTGAGTGGCGGACAGTGGGCGTGGCGAGAGGCAGCACCATCCTTGCTATCTGAAAGTGTAATATCCCATTAGTCCCACATCGGAAGTGGGGAATGTGTATGATTAGCTTATAAGGGCCGGTTGAGTGTACTACGATAAGTCCTGGTTAAGCATTTTGGTCGACGGTTGCAAAGACCAAAATGGAGTTATTGGACAGTTAGCTCATCAGACCCGGGTCGTGACATTCGGTATCAGATCCAACTGTTAGGACTCTAGCTAGGAGAGTCCTAATTGAGAGGGACACTCTATTAGGACTCTAACTAGGAGAGTCCTAATTGAGAGGGATATTCTGTTAGGAGGTTTTTTCTTAGAGAAGAATTAGGAGTTGTAAGGGAATAGGAGTCTTGAGTATGAGTCATATTAGGAGTTGGTTAGAAGTAAGAGTCTTAAGTAGGAGGCCTATTAGGAGTTAGGGTTTAGATGCCCTATAAATAGCCATGTATTCCTTCTCTTTTGATAAGCAATAGATGAATCTTTTCTGCAGCCTTTGAGCAGCAACTTGGAGGGAGGAACCCCTATAGAGTTCCAAGGAGGCCGATCCCCTAAAGAGATCAACCCCAAGTTTAGAATCTGCAAGGGTTCTAACACCTGGTATCAGAGTAGCGTTCTTGGCATCTCGCTACCCTTCCATAGCCATCCATCAACCCTCCACAACTGCCCAAAGCAATTCCCACAATTGCTTAAGAGATCGTTATCAAATTCCGCCATCATCTCCACCACCGCAGATCATCCTTTGATCTCCCCGTGAATTGCAATAGGTTCTGGTTTCCTACCTTACTGCTGCTGCAATTTATTTATCCCTATCCGAAAATCCAAAAAAAAAAAAATTCGTTCCTATATTGCTGCAAATTTTCATCGTAAGTTGCTGAAATTTTTCGACGAGAATTCTGCTATCGCACACCAATTTGTTTGCTGTTACTACCGAAATTTTCTTGATGGACATCCTTGCTGTCATATAATCTGAGATATTGCTATCAACTCTCTCCTCAAATCTCTCAAATTTTTTGTGGAGATTTCGTCGAGAAACCGTTGTTTCTTCGACGATAATTCTGCTCTTATAAGACAACACAATTCTGCAGCAAACTTTCACTGATTTCTATCAAACCTATACATGCCTTTAACTCGTCAACAAAAGAGAGATCTTAACATCATAGATTTGGAGTCATATACTATGGCATCTGAGGAGGCAATCAATGCTAAATTTGAAGCCTTTGAGGCACGAATGGAGGATAAGATTCAGACTCTCCTTACCGAATTCAGTCTGGGCCGACCACCAAGCCCGAAGAAATCACATCAAGGAGAGAGCACTAACCAATCACATCATGCCCAAAGAGATAACTTCCAAGAGAGGGGAGGCTCTATGACCGACCCCAACTATTCGCGCATGAGAGTGGACTTCCCTAGATGGGAAGAAGGAGACCCAATTGGTTGGATCTCGCGCGCGGAGCGATATTTTCGGTACCATAAAACTGCGGATGCATCCATGGTGGAAATTGCATCTATACATCTTGAAGGGGATGCCATACAATGGTTTGACTAGTTTGAACATACTTATGGAGTCCTTTCATGGCGACAATTCAAAGAAGGACTACTGATCCGCTTCGGACCAACTTATTACGAGAACATTGACGGACAACTAGCGAAGATCCGACAAACCTCCACCATTCAGGAGTACCAAACCAGGTTTGAAAGGTTATCTAATCAAACTCGTGATTGGTCTGAAAAAAACAGTTATTGGGGACTTTTATTGAGGGCCTAAAGCCGGAGATCCGGGGAGAAGTTAAGGCGCGACAACCATACACACTTATGGCAGCCATCTCTTTCGCACGACTTCAAGAGGAGCGATTGAACCATGAAGCCCGGAGGACTAGGATCACTCCACGACCTACAATACTAAAGCCCTCAGCCCCCCCTACTATCAACCGAGTCCCTGCACCGAAAAGGTTAACAAGAGAAGAACTTCGGGAGCGATCTGCGAAGGGGTTATGTTGGCATTGCGACGAGCCGTGGAGCCGCGAGCATCGCTGTAAAAAAGGTAGACTTCTTATGATTGAACCAGTAGAAGAAGAGGTCATTGAACATCTAGAAGAGAGCCTTGAACATGAAGAAGAAGATATGGAAGAAGAGCCACAGCCGATCGACATTACGGTACACGCACTAGCCGGCTACTCAAATCCGCAAACGATGAAAGTTGGAGGCCTTCTCAAACAACAGCCGATCACTATTCTCATCGACACGGGTAGCACTAATAACTTCCTAAATAGTAAGGTTGCTGCTCGGATGACACTGCATATTGAAGGTTGCAGCAAGTTCGACGTAAAGGTTGCCGACGGCAGAATCCTAAAGTGCGACCAAAGATGCCCACAGGTGAAACTATTACTGCAAGACCAAGAAATTATCACCAATTTCTTCCTCCTACCTATCGATGACTATGAGGCAGTGCTTGGTATAGAATGGCTGACTACACTAGGTGATGTCTCTTGGAACTTTTCTAAATTAATTATGAAATTCTACTGTAAGGGCAAACAGATCATCCTACGCGGGAAGCGCGGAAGCAACGTTACCACTGTTTCGACCCAACGAATGGAGAAAGTTTTACATAAGGTAAATGGTGCCTTTTTGATGCACCTCCAGCAGCAACCAAAGGGGAAGAAAATAGAATTTGAAGATCAAAATCTTGCCCAATTGCTTACTGAATTTGCCGACATATTTGCTGAACCGCGCGGTCTTCCTCCTTCTCGGCAACATGACCATCGAATTCCAATCCTTCCGGGCAAGCCACCAGCGAACACTCGACCATACCGATATCCTCACCTCCAGAAAGATGAAATTGAAAAGATCGTAAAGGAGATGCTTGAAACAGGGGTGATTCGACCAAGTTGCAGCCCGTATTCCTCACCGGTGCTACTTTGCGCTAAAGAAGACGAAAACTTGGCGGATGTGCATCGACTACCGAGCTTTAAATGGCATCACCATTAAGGACAAATACCCAATACCAGTGGTGGATGAACTTCTTGATGAATTGAAAGGAGCTCGAGTCTTCACGAAATTGGACCTCCGATCCGGTTACCACCAAATTCGGGTATGTGACGATGACATTCCAAAAACTGCATTCCGCACACATGATGGCCATTATGAATTCTTGGTAATGCTTTTTGGACTCACTAATGCTCCTTCAACCTTTCAAAGTCTTATGAATGATATATTTCGGAGCTTTCTTCGTAAATTTGTGCTGGTATTTTTCGATGATATTCTCGTTTCTGACCCTTCTTCCTTGAGACTCACTTTCAAGCATTTACGGATTGTTTTGACGATCCTTTGGAGAATACTTTTTTTTGTTAAGCAACCAAAGTGCAGCTTTCTCCAGCAAAAAGTAGAGTACCTTGGGCATATAATATCAGAAGAAGGAGTGGCAGTAGACCCAACAAAAATTGAGGCAATGCAAGGCTGGCCGAAACCTACAAACGTAAAATTACTGCGGGGGTTCCTTGGACTAACGGGCTACTACCGAAAATTTGTTAAGGACTGTGGGAAGATCAGTGCACCACTCACTTCTTTACTGAAAAAAGATGCTTTCCAATGGTCGGACAAAGCCTCTGCTGCGTTCGACAAACTTAAAGCGACCATGACAACGACGCCGGTATTTTGCGCTACCGATTTCAATAGACCCTTCATCATTGAGGCCGACGATCCGGAGTCGGAATTGGAGCCGTTCTCATGCAAAATGGTCGACCACTCATATATACTAGCAAGGCATTATCTCCTCCCATCAAAATATGTCAGTATATGATAAGGAGATGCTTGCCATTGTACATGCAAGAATAACAGGTGGAGACCCTACCGATCGACCAATGATTTCAAATTAAAACTGACCATAAAAGCCTCAAGTACTTTTTGGAGCAAAAGATATCATCCCCTGAGTAGCAAAAATGGGTAACCAAACTTCTTGGATTTGATTATGAAATTATTTACAAAAAGGGGAAAGAAAACGTTGTTGCAGATGCACTCTCACGGCTACCTGAACAAGCTAAGGTTTCAGCCATCTCCCTTCCTACCACCGGTCTCCTCGAGGACATTAGGGAAGAATGGATAGAAGGATCCAGAGATCAGCAAGATCATAAAAAAATTGGAGGAGGATCCAAGTGCAATAGCCCACTACACTTGGGATTCGAGGGATTTACGCTACAAAGGTCGCATTGTGCTTACACCTGACTCCCCTTGCATCGCAATCATCTTGCATGAAATGCACTCTATACCTTCAGCAGGGCACTCTGGATTCCTAAGAACCTACAAAAGAGTGATGCAAATTTTTTATTGGAGAGGGATGAAAAAAATTATTGCTGAATATGTGGCACAATGTGATATAGAGTGAAACTATGGCAAATCCAGGGAAGCTACAACCACTACCCATACCAGACTCGGTGTGGACTGACATCTACATAGACTTTATTGAAGGGCTACCATCTTCCAAAGGTAAAAGCACGATTCTTGTGGTGGTTGAACGACTTACGAAATATGCTCATTTTTGTGTTGTGAGAAATCCCTACACTGCTATTAGTATTGCCTAGATTTTCATAGAAAATATTGTTAAACTACATGGGATGCCAAGGTCCATCGTAAGTGATCGTGACAGGATCTTCACTAGTAAATTTTGGACCGAGTTATTTCAGTTACAAGGCACTAAACTCAAGATGAGCACAGCGTATCATCCACAAACTGATGGCCAAACAGAGGTGGTAAATAGGTGCTTAGAGACATACCTCCGGTGTTTCGCTAGCGACCGACCAAAAGAGTGGGCAAAATAGCTTCCCTGGGTCGAATGGTGGTATAATACTACATATCATTCATCTACAAAATGTGCCCCTTATGAATCATTGTATGGTCGACCAGCACCTGTGATTCCAAAGTATGTAATTGGCTCGGCCAAGGTAGATCAGGTTGACCAAGAATTGATTGATAGGGACAAACTCTTACAACTATTAAAAGATAATCTCTCTACCGCTCAAGCCAGAATGAAGCAGCAAGCCGACACACGACGAAGTGAAAGAGAATTTTCAGTGGGAGATTGGGTTTATCTTCGCCTACAACCATACAAGCAACTCTCTATCAACACTCGAGCCTCCATGAAGCTATCCCCACGTTTTTATGGGCCCTATCAGATCACAAAGCATATTGGAGCCGTGGCATACATACTTAAAATACCTGAGGATGCCAAAATTCATCCTGTCTTCCACGTATCATGCCTAAAGCCCAAGTCGGGAGAACACGAGTCACCCCAGATCCAACTGCCCAACACAACTGAGGATGGAGTTATTCAAGCCCAACCACAGGCTATCCTCGATCGCAGGATCGTGATGCGTCGCCGACATCCCTCTATTGAAGTACTAGTGCATTGGAATAATCTACCACTTGAAGACACCACATGGGAACCATATGAGGAGCTGAAGACCCGGTTCCCCGAGTTCATGGAATCTCAGCCTCGAGAACAAGGCTGATTTGAAGAGGGCGGGTATGTTAGGACTCTAGCTAGGAGAGTCCTAATTGAGAGGGACACTCTGTTAGGACTCTAACTAGGAGAGTCCTAATTGAGAGGGACATTCTGTTAGGAGGTTTTTTCTTAGAGAAGAATTAGGAGTTGTAAGGGAATAGGAGTCTTGAGTATGAGTCATATTAGGAGTTGGTTAGAAGTTAGAGTCTTAAGTAGGAGTCCTTTTAGGAGTTAGGGTTTAGATGCCCTATAAATAGCCATGTATTCCTTGTCTTTTGATAAGCAATAGATGAATCTTTTCTGTAGCCTTTGAGCAGCAACTTGGAGGGAGGAACCCCTATAGAGTTCCAAGGAGGCCGATCCCCTAAAGAGCTCAACCCCAAGTTTAGAATCTGCAAGGGTTCTAACACCAACCTAGCATTAGGGCAGGGTGAGAGGGCTCGAGTAGGAAAGGGCTACCCATGGATGGAGTCAGAGAACTCATCACGGCGTGGAGCCACCACAGAGTTAATCCTCACATGCACTATGCTAGGGTTCGATCTAGGATATGTCGGGCCTTGACGAGGACGTCAAGCTAATTGAGTTGGGGATAATGTAATATCCCATTAGTCCCACATCGGAAGTGGGGAATGTGTATGATTAGCTTATAAGGGCCTGATGAGTGTACTACGATAAGTCTCGCTTAAGCATTTTGGTCCGCGGTTGCAAGGAGCAAAATGGAGTTATTGGATAGTTAGCTCATCAGACCCGGGTCGTGACAGAAAGCCCCATCCAGCCCTATGCCACCCGGGGTGTTCCAGGGTGCAGAGATGGCCGACGTTTTGCTCCGCTCATGATGGTCACGGTGGCATGCAAGAACAACCCCAAAACAAGCCAAAACGACCCTTAAACGGGCTAAAACTGGCCATTTTTGGCTGCGCGAGCGAGCAGCGAGCGGCAGACAGCGAGCAGCGAGCGGCAGACAGCGAGCAGCGAGAGGCAGCACCATCCCAACTATACGAAAGCCCCATCCAGCCCTGTGCCACCCAGGGGGTTCCAGGGTGCTGAGATGGCTGACGTTTTACTCCGCTCTCGACGGTCGCCACGGCACGCAAGAACAGCCCAAAAAATGCCAAAACTGTCCAAAAATGGGCCAAAACTAGCTATTCTTGGCTGCGTGAGCGACGGACAACGAGCGAAGTGAAAGGTAGCACCGTTCCTGCTATACGAAAGCCCCATCCAGCCCTATGCCACCCGGGGGGTTCCAAGGTGTTGAGATGGCTAAATTTTGCTTCGCTCACCACGGTCGCCGCAGCATGCAAGAAAAGCCCCAAAAAAGGCCAAAACGACCCAAAAACAGGCCAAAACTGGCCAATTTTGGCTGAGTGAATGAGTGGCTAGTGGTGGACAGCGAGCAAATTGAGAGGCAGCATCGTCTCTGCTATAGAAAGCCCCATCCAGCCCTGTGCCACACGGAGGGTTCTAGTTGGCTCATCAGACTCGGGTCGCCCATGGATGGAGTCAGAGGACGTCAAGCTAATTAAGTTGGGGATAATGTAACATTCCAACATCCCTTCGGATGTGGGGAATGTGTATGATTAGCTAATCAGACCCGGGTCGTGACATTTGGTATCAGAGCTGACCTAGCATTAGGGCAGGCTGAGAGGGCTCGAGTAGGAAAGGGCTACCCGTGGATGGAGTCAGAGAACTCATCACGGCGTGGAGCCACCATAGAGTTAATCCTCACATGCACTATATTAGGGTTCGATCTAGGATATGTCGGGCCTTGACGAGGACGTCAAGCTAATTGAGTTGGGGATAATGTAATATCCCATTAGTCCCACATCAGAAGTGGGGAATGTGTATGATTAGCTTATAAGGGCCTGATGAGTGTACTACGATAAGTCCCGCTTAAGCATTTTGGTCCGCGGTTGCAATGACCAAAATGGAGTTATTGGACAGTTAGCTCATCAGACCCGGGTCGTGATAGAAAGCCCCATCCAGCCATGTGCCACCCGGGGTGTTCCAGGGTGCAGAGATGGCCGACGTTTTGCTCCGCTCACGATGGTCATGGTGGCATGCAAGAACAGCCCAAAAACAGGCCAAAACGGCCCTTCAACGGGCTAAAACTAGCCATTTTTGGCTGCGCGAGCGAGCAGCGAGCGGCAGATAGCGAGTAGCGAGAGGCAGCACCATCCCAACTATACGAAAGCCCCATCCAGCCCTGTGCCACCCAGGGGGTTCCAGGGTGCTGAGATGGCTGATGTTTTGCTCCGCTCACGACGATCGCCACGGCACACAAGAACAGCCCAAAAAAGGCCAAAACTGCCCAAAAATGGGCCAAAACTAGCCATTCTTGGCTGCGTGAGCGACCAACGAGCGACGAACAGCGAGCGAAGTGAAAGGTAGCACCGTCCTTGCTATACGAAAGCCCCATCCAGCCCTATGCCACCCGGGGGGTTCCAGGGTGTTGAGATGGCTAAAGTTTTAGTTCGCTCACCATAGTCACCGCGGCATGCAAGAAAAGCCCAAAAGAAAGCCAAAACGGCCCAAAAACGGGCCAAAACTGGCCAATTTTGGTTGAGTGAATGAGCGGCTAGTGGTGGACAGCGAGCAAATTGAGAGGCAGCATCGTCCCTGCTATACGAAAGCCCCATCCAGCCCTATGCCACACGGGGGGTTCCAGGGTTCGGAGATGGCTGACGTTTTGCTTCGCTCATGATGGTCGTCGCGGCAAGCAAGAACAGCTCAAAAATAGGCCAAAACGGTGCAAAAATGGGCCTAAACTAGCCATTTTTGGCCGAGCGAGTGAGCGACGAGTGACGGACAGCAAGCGAAGCGAGAGGCAGCACCATCCCTGCTATATGAAAGCCCCATCCAGTCCTGTGCCACCCGGGGGGTTCCAGGGTGCTGAGATGGCTGATATTTTGCTGTGCTAACGACGGTCCCCGCAACACGCAAGAACAGCCCAAAAATAGGCCAAAACTGGCCATTTTGGCTGAGCGAGCGATGGACAGCAAGTGAAGCGAAAGGCCGCACCATTCCTGCTATACGAAAGCCCATCCAGCCCTTACCACTCGGGGGGTTCCAAGGTCTGAGATGGCTAACGTTTTGCTCCTCTCATGACGGTCACCGCGGCACGCAAGAACAGCCCAAAAACAGGCCAATACGGTGCAAAAACAAAACAAAACTAGCCATGTTTGGCTGCGCGAGCAAGCGGCGAGCGGTGGACAGCGAGCGAAGTGAGAGGCAGCACCGTCCCTACTATACGAAAGCCCCATCCAGCCCTGTACCACTCGAGGGGTTCCAGGGTACTGAGATGGCTGTCGTTTTATTCTGCTCATGACGGTTGCCGCGGCACGCAAAAACAACGCAAAAACAAGCCCAAAAATCGACCAATACTGGCCATTTTTGGCTGCGCGAGCGAGCGGCGAGCCACGAACAATGAGCGAAGCAAGGGGCAGCACCATACCTGCTAAACGAAAGCCCCATCTAGCCTTGTGCCACCCGAGGGGTTCTCGGGTACTGAGATGGCTGACGTTTTGCTCCACTCATGACGATCGCCGTGGCACGCAAGAACAGCTCAAAAACCGGCCAAAACATCCCAAAAATGGGACAAAACTGGCCTTTTTTGCTACGTGAGCGAGCGACGAGCAGTGGACAACGTGCGAAGCACGAGGCAGCACCTTACCTGCAATACGAAAGCCCAATCCACCCTTGTGCCACCCGGGGGGTTACAGGATGCTGAGATGGGTGACGTTTTGCTCCGCTTATGATGGTCATCGCGAAAGGCAAGAACAGCCCAAAAACAAGCCAAAACTGGCCATTTTTTGATGAGCGAGCGAGCAGTGAGCGACGGACAGCGAGTGAATCGAAAGGCAGCACTGTCCCTGCTATACGAAAGCCCCATCTAATCCTGTGCCACCAGGGGGGTTCTAGGGTGCTAAGATGGCTGACGTTTTGCTCCGCTCATGACGGTTGCCGCAGCACGCAAGAAAAGCCCAAAAATAGGCCAAAATGGCCCAAAAAGGGCCAAAACTGGCCATTTTTGGTTGTGAGAGCGAGCGACGAGCGACGGACAACGAGCAAAGCGAAAGGCAGCCCCATCCAGCCCTATGCCAACCTGGGGGTTCCAGGGTGCTAAGATGTCTGACGTTTTCCTTTGTTCACGACGGTCGCCACGGCATGCAAGAACAGCCCAAAAACGGACCAAAACTGGCCATTTTTGACTACGCGAGTGAGCGGCAAGCGACGGACAGCGAGCAAAGCAAGAGGTTGCTCCTTCCCTGCTATACGAAAGCCCCATCTAGCCTTATACCACCCAAGGGGTTCCAGGGTGCTGAGATGGCTGATGTTTTGCTCCGCTCATGACGGTCGCCGCGGCACTTAAAAACAACACAAAAATAGGCCAAAACAGCCCAAAAACGAGCAAAAATTGGCCATTTTTGGCTACGCGAGCAAGCAGCAAGCAACGGACAGCGAACGAAGCAAGAGGCAGCACCGTCCCTGCTATACGAAACCCCGTCCAGCCCTGTGCCACCCGAGGGGTTCCAGGGTGCAGAGATGGCCGATGTTTTGCTCCGCTCACGATGGTCACGGCGACATGCAAGAACAGCCCAAAAACAAGCCAAAACAGCCCATAAATGGGCTAAAACTTGCCATTTTTGGCTGCGCAAGCGAGCAGCGAGCGGTAGACAGTGAGCGAAGCGAGAGGAAGCACTGTCCCTGCTATACGAAAGCCCCATCCAACCCTGTGCGACCCAGGGTGTTCCAGGGTGCTGAGATGACTGACATTTTGCTCCACTCACGATGGTCGCCACAGCACGTAAGAACAGCCCAAAACGGCCCAAAAAAGGGCCAAAACTGGCCATTTTTGGCTGTGGGAGCGAGCGGCGGACAACGAGCGAATCGAAAGGCAGTACCGTCCTTGCTTTATGTGCTAGTCATAGGTGCCCAGCAAGCCAATCATGTGAGTGATGGCACGTGTGACTTGATATAGAATCTTCTTGCTTATTATATTTTGGCGTATATCACTTTATAACTATTGCATAAATGCATATATATATATTGTGATGTCCTTGGATTTGTGCAATGGGAATCGGATCGTGATGAGATCACGATAATGAGATCGATTCACCTTTAAACACATATCCTAAATAATCCCGGTCATAGGTTTTCGAGAGGGACATCGGATAACCGGATAGACTGGTGTGTTTGATATACCGTCCATATGATGGATGCAGCTGGTCTCATAGCTGCTTTCGTGTAGGGACACTAGGGATGAGACAGTTCTCATTGGAGAATGAGTTCTTCGATTGATCCGCTTACGGAATGCTGGATGGTTGATGATGCCTTATTGTCGACAGCGATTCCAGAGTCCTAGTGGTGTATCCGGTCCTTAGACTTGAGACACCAAGGATGTCCCTGTATGAGTGCTCCACTCTTTGATACCATACTTATAGGTTTGGCTGTCCCGGATCTAGTACATACTGGTGGTCATTGGGAGTGGTAGTCGACCTTTACGAGGGCTATTGAGTGTCGAGAGGAGGATCATCCACTCTAAGCGCCATGAGAGGAACATCCCATGTGTTCTTGCTCGACAAATCCCTGGCCAGGGTCATTCGGGTTGAGAGAGAAAGAGTTCTCGGGAGAATCCGATTAGAGCGAGACTCGAAAGTAGAAACCGTATAGGTCCGACAACACCATGCTCGATATATATGGTCTCGGGATATTAGATGGATGAGGGACTATAGGTACATGGTGGCGAGGACGCAACAGGTCCAATGGATTGGATTCCCCAGATCGTCTAGGGACTACGGCGTAGTGGCCTAGCACGTCCGTGGTCGATAAGTCAAGTGAAATATTACAGAGATAATAATTCACCGAGTTAGAAGGAGTTTCGACAGTATGACTCACGGCCAGCTCGATATTGGGCCTAGAGGGTCACACACATATGGTAGGCATTGCGATGAGTAGAGGTTCGGATATGAGATATCCGACGGAGCCCTTGTCTTATTGGATGCAGATCCAATACCCACTAGGGAAGGACCCATTACGGTTTGACATGGGATCTCTATAAATAGGAGGGATTCACAGCCTCATAGGCTAGTGTCTTTGCTTGCCTTTCCAATTCTCCTCTCCCTCTCCACCTCAGAGGCCTAGAGTTTTGAGGAGGGTCGTCGCAACCCTGCTGTGTGGATCACCGCTAGAGAGGAGGATGCTTGACCTCCTTCACCCTCTCCTAAGGATCTGCAAGGAAACAGGGATATACGATCTCCCTAGGTAACACAATCTCTATACGCAGTTTTGTGTTTTGCGGATTTTTGCACACCAATCTTCGCACGACGACGAACATCTTTTTGGGAATCGGGGATTTTTGTTTTCTTGTTCTTCCGCTACGTATATGATGTCGCCCCCTTGATTTCCCAACATTATGAAAGCCCCATCCAGCCCAAAAAAAGGCCAAAACGACCCAAAAAGGGCCAAAACTGGCCAATTTTGGCTGAGTGAACGAGCGGCTAGTGGTGGACAGTGAGCGAAGTGAGAGGCAGCATCGTCCCTGCTATACGAAAACCCCATCCAGCCCTGTGCCACACGGGGGGTTCCAGGGTGCGGAGATGGCTGACGTTTTGCTTCGCTCATGACGGTCGCCGCGACAAGCAAGGACAACCCAAAAACAGGCCAAAACTAGCCATTTTTGGCTACGCGAGCGAGCGGCAAGCGACAAAAAATGAGCGAAATGATAGGCATCACCGTCCCTGCTATACGAAAGCCCCATCCAGCCTTATACCACCCAGGGGGTTCTAGGGTGCTGAGATGGTTGCGGTTTTGCTCCGCTCACGACGGTCGCCGCAGCACGCAAGAACAACCCAAAAACGGGCCAAAACTGGCCTTTTTTGGCTGCGCGAGCGAGTGGCAAGCGAAGCATGAGGCAGCACCATCCCTGCTATACGAAAGCCCAATCCAACCCTGTGCCACCCTGGGGGTTCCAGGGAGCTGAGATGGTTGACGTTTTGCTCCGCTCACGACGGTCATCGTAGCACGTAAGAACAGCCCAAAACCAGGCCAAAATGGCCCAAAAAAGGGCCAGAACTGGCCATTTTTGGATGTGCGAGCGAGCGACGGACAGCGAGCGAGGCGAAAGGCAGCACCGTCCTTGCTATATGAAAGCCCCATCCAGCCCTGTGCCACCCGAGGGGTTCCAGGGTGCTAAGATGGCTGATGTTTTGCTGTGCTCACGACGGTTGCCGCAGCATGCAAGAACATCCCAAAAACAGGCCAAAATGGCCCAAAAACTGTCCAAAACTGGCCATTTTGGCTGAGCGAGCGAGCGGCATGCGACGGACAGCAAGCGAAGAGAAAGGCAGCACCGTTCTTGCTATACGAATGCCCCATCCAGCCCTGTGCCACCCGGGGTGTTCCAGGGTGCTGAGATGAATGACGTTTTGCTCCGCTCATGACGATCGCCGCAGCACGCAATAACATCCCAAAAACAGGCCAAAACCGCAAAAATGAGCCAACACTTGCCATTTTTGGCTAAGCGAGCGAGCGAGCGACGAGCGGCGGACAGCAAGCGAAGCGAGAGGCAGCACCGTCCTGCTATACGAAAGCCCCATCCAGCCCTGTGCAACCTGGGGGGTTCCAGGGTGCTGAAATGGCTAACGTGTTGCTCCGATCATGATGGTCACGGCGGAAAGTAAGAACTACCTAAAAACAGGGCAAAACGACCAAAAAATGGGCCAAAACTGGCCATTTTTGGCTGAGCGATCGAGCGGCGAGCAGCAGACAGCGAGCGAAGCAAGAGGCAGCACCGTCTCTACTATACGAAAGCACCATCTATCCCTTTGCCACTGCTCATGACAGTCGTTTTGCTCCGCTCATGACGGTCGCCACGGCATGCAAGAAAAGCCAAAAAAAAGGGCCAAAACTGGCCATTTTTGACTGAGCGAACGAGCGGCGAGCGGCGGACAGCGAAGCGAGAGGCAGCACCGTCCCTGCTATATGAAAGCCCCATCCAGCCCTGTGCTACCCGGGGGGTTCTAGAGTGCTGAGATGGATAACGTTTTCCTCCGCTCATGAGGGTCGCTGCAACACGCAAGAACAGCACAAAAACAGGCCAAAAAGGCCCAAAAACGGGCCAAAACTGGCCATTTTTGGCTGAGCGAACGAGTGGCGAGCGGTGGACAGTGAGCGAAGCGAGAGGCAGCACCGTCCCTGCTATACGAAGGCCCCATCCAGACCTGTGCCTACCGGGGGGTTCCAGAGTGCTGAGATGCATGACATTTTGCTCCGCTCATGGCGGTCACCACAACACGCAAGAACAGCACAAAAACAGGCCAAAACGGCCCAAAAAGGGCCAAAACTGGCCATTTTTGGCTGCATGAGTGAGCGGCGAGCGAAGCGAAAGGAAACACCATCCCTACTATACGAAAGCCCCATCCAGCCCTGTGCCACCCTGTCACGAACGGTCGTCGCGCACCCGCAACAACTCCGTTCAACGAACCGTTCGTTGCTCACACCTGCATGTACAGTTGCTTGACAGCATGTTTTCTCTTAGTTTTGGGTCATGTTGCTTGTAAATATGTAAGTTCGAACAAGCTGCAGCGTTACAAAGCGATCGCTCACTGAACCGAGCAAAACAGCCCCAAAACAGCTCCGTTTTCGCGTGTCGCGGGAGGCTTGTGGAAAACTGCCTCTGCTCACCAAAACGTCAGCCATCTCAGCCCCTTGGAACCCCCCAGGTGGCACAGGGCTAGATGGGGCTTCAGTTATATACCGGGCGTTGAACTCTCTTTCACAAGTTCGCACGTGGCCTTTATGGGCTTGCAGCTGTTCCTTTATCCTTCTAAAGCCTTGTTTTCTCCCTCTCCCTCTTTTCTCTTGTGCACATAAGGTGCTCGTCAAATTGCTTGTAAAGCTTCCCCTTTCTCGAGACTTCGGGACTTGTCCGTCGCTCGTTCTTTCGAACGAACCAACTTTCTCTTTTATAGGTCCTTCGGGACCTACGAGAGGTTACAAAGTGGGCTGATCCTTGCGCAGCAATATCGCAAGGGTGAAGCGCGACTTACGCAACGCAAGCTAAGTTCGCGTCTTTGCCAGAAGGGTGATTCGCGACTTAGGCAACACAAGCTAAGTTCGCGTCTTTGGCCGCAAGCGTGCCTCACGCCTTAGGCAATTCCAGCTAAGGCTGTGACATTGTGGTATCAGAGTGGGCAAGCACTTCTAGCGAGCAGCGAACGAACTTCGCAACTTCGCCATGGCAAAGCACCGTGGCGAATCAAGCAAGACAGGGCAAGCCGGACCCTTGCCCCAAGCAGCCGCAGGTGGGCTGCATGTGCACACTCGCTCTCATGCTGTTGGAGCCGCTCAAGCGGAGCGCAGCAGCGAACACGATGAGCGAGAAGGTGGCTACTCTCTGCGAGTGGAGGAAGCGCAATCTTGTGCGCTAACTGGGAAAAAGAGCCACAAGGAGAGACTCACAATGGCGGAAACCCACCTGGATGTTATTGAAGCGAGCATGGAGGAGCTCTACCATGGCCAACAAAGGCTTGTTGGGGTAGAGAGCTCGCAAGAGGAAGAAGAGTCTAGGATTGACAAGGTCGAGGCCCTAGTCGATCGACTGTCTGATGACACCAAAGACTCCGTGCAACACTTACAAGATGTTGTGGCAGAACTCACTGCAAAGGTAGCCATGCTTACAAGAACACTAAATGCGGGAGGAGGCAACACCCGCGTTGCACCGCCACAAAACTTAAGGGCACCTGAGCCCCATGGATATGGAGGGGCCAGAGATGCCAAAGAGCTCGAGAACTTTCTGTTCGACATCGAACAATACATCCGAGCTACGAGGCCAGATTCTGAAGATACCAAAGTTTCTATAGCAACAATGTATCTGAACGGAGATGCGAAACTTTGGTGGCGAACTCGTTGGGAGGAGATCCAGCAAGGTCAGTGTTGAGTCGACACATGGGAGGACTTGAAGCGGGAGTTGAGAACTCAGTTCCTACCGGAGAACACAAAATTCATCGCAAGGAGGAAGTTGAGACAACTCCGCCAAAGTACCACCATCCGAGACTATGTGAAAAAATTTTCTGCACTAATGCTGTGTTGAATCTCGGATTTTGATGATGAAGTCAATTGTCATTTGTTGTCTAATCTATGTGTTGAGATAAGTGTGCAGGATTAACTACGATGAAAGTTAGACATGCAGCAGGAGTTGCGCCGGAGTCAAGACAATGATCAAGTTGGGAGTTCGAGAGTTCGACGGAAGTTCGGATAGTCGTCGGAGGTTCTGCGGGAACAAATCCGAGAAGTCCATAAGCTTGTAAAAAGAAGCTCGTCGGAACTCGCCAAGTGGATCGTCGCAAGTCCAGGAGTTTGTCGGAAGTCCGCAGGAGTATCACCGAGGGTTCATCGGATGATCGACGGAAGTTCGTCGGAAACTCGCCGGAAGAAGCGATTGACGCACCGGAGCAAGCTGCAGAAATTGAAGAATCCATTCTAAAGCCTTTCGTATCTTTAATAAAAGAACTATAATTATTGAAGAATCCATTCATGTTGTTTTCAATTAGATTTCTGAAATCACGAAAAATGATCTTGACGATGATGTTAATTTTGATTCTTTGAATTTAAACAAAACCCCGTCTCCAACTAGCAACTTGGATGCATCCACTTCTCAGATTTCCTTACCCAAGGATTGGAAGTATGTAGATGCTCATCCTAAAGAGCTAATCTTAGGAGACGCATCAAAGGGGGTTCAAACACGATCTTCTCTTAAAACCTTTTGTGCAAATGCCGCCTTTCTCCCCCAAATTGAACCCAAATGCATTGATGAAGCCATGAAAGATGATTCATGGATTATCGCAATGCAAGATGAATTAAATCAATTTGAGAGAAATGAAGTGTGGAAGCTTGTTCCTAGGCCAAATAACCATTTAGTTATTGGTACTAAATGGGTCTTCAGAAACCAGCAAAATGAAAATGGTATCGTGGTTAGAAACAAGGCTAGATTAGTGGCCAAAGGTTTCAACCAAGAAGAAGGTATCGATTACGAAGAAACCTTCGCTCCTATGGCTCGATTGGAAGCCATAAGGATGCTCCTTGCCTACGCTAGCAGTAATAATTTTAAGTTGTTTCAAATGGATGTTAAAAGCGCTTTTCTAAATGGCTTTATCTCCGAAGAAGTTTATGTTGAACAACCTCCCCGGTTTTGAAAATGATAGCCTCCCTAATCATGTGTTTAGATTAACTAAAGCTCTCTATGGTTTAAAACAAGCCCCAAGGGCTTGGTATGAGAGACTTAGTTCTTTCTTATATCGAAAATAACTTCACAAAAGGCAAGGTTGATACTACATTATTTATCAAGAATTTTGAAAATAATTTTCTCATTGTTCAGATTTATGTTGATGATATTATCTTTGGCTCTACAAATGAATCTCTCTGTGAATCTTTTGCTAGAACCATGAGTCTTGAATTCGAAATGAGCTTAATGGGAGAATTAACATTCTTCTTAGGCTTACAAATCAAACAATTAAGCAACGGCATCTTTATTAGTCAAACAAAATATGCTATGAATTTATTAAAAAAGTTTAATATGGACAACTCAAAGGCCATTAACACCCCTATGAGCACCTCCACTAAGTTAGAAATTGATGAAAGTGGAGAAAGCTTTAATCAAAAGACTTATAGGGGTATGATAGGAAGTTTACTTTATCTCACTCCCACCAGATCAGACATCATGTTCAGCGTAGGACTTTGTGTAAGATTTCAATCAAACCCTAAGATATCTCATCTCAAAGCAGTCAAAAGAATACTTAGATATCTTAATGGTACCACAAATCTAGGATTATGGTACCCAAAATCAGAGAATTTTGAGTTAATTGCTTATGCTGATGCGGACTTTACTGGCTGTAGACTAGATAGAAAAAGCACATCAGGATCATATCAATTTTTAGGACATGCCCTTGTTTCCTGGTCATTTAAGAAACAAAACTCGGTTGCACTATCAACAACCGAAGCTGAATATATTGCAGCAAGTGCATGCTGTGCACAAGTTGTATGGATGAAAAACACCTTAGAAGATTACAAAGTTAATCTTAAAAATATTCCCATTAAATGTGATAACACAAGTGCAATATGCTTAACTAAGAATCCTATACAACACTCAAGAATAAAACATATTGATATTAGACATCACTTTATACGAGATCATGTTACTAATCATGACGTAACCATAGAGTTCATTGATACTAAACATCAACTAGCTGACATTTTTACAAAACCTCTAAGTGAGGAACAATTTGATTTCATAAGAAGAGAATTAGGAATGTTGATGTGTCCAAATAGATAAACTAGTTAAAATTATTTTTCGGACTTTATTAAATGATCAAATCACTTGATTGCCATTACATAACATGTGTTGAAATGTTTTGTCTTCATGATTATATTTGAAAATCTGTAGCATAGTCTTGTCCGAATGCATGAAAGAGTTCATCTCATTTTCAGATTCGCTTAACAGTTGGAATGCTGAAAATCAAATTTTCTCATACACTCTTATGAAAAATATTTTTTTCTGAAATGGAATGATTCCTGCTTAAGAATTTCATCTTGAAATATGGATGATAGTATTTTTACTTGCAAAAAGCTGTTTCAAACACATATCTTGACTCAAAGTAAACTCACAAATAGTTAGAATCACAAATGGCTTTCCTCCTTCATGCACAAAGCAATCTACGTATCATGCCTTCCTTTATATGCTTGATAACTTGCTTATATTGTTTTCCTGGTATCACAACTACCATGCTTTTTGTTGATGACAATGGGGGAGAAATATATGAATTGATGCTATAAACACTGATGCTATGATTATGCCATGCTTGCATCACCAAGAGATATATGAATAGATGCTATAATTTGTATTATGCCTTGAGTTGATATCTTACCCTGTGAAGAAATGCAACACTTGCTAAAATATTTGAAATGTGTACATCATGTAATGATATCAAAATCTTACTTCACAGCTTTACATGTTGATATCTTACAATATGATGAATTGTTACTATTACCATCATTCAAACTTGTAATGTAAAATCTGAAAATGAATGTCAAGCCTTGACATCATCTTCAGAGAGATACATCATGATGGGAATCATGATGGGAGTATTGATAAGTTCAAATGATTTAACTTATCAATATGTCGCTTGAATTCTTAGGTCTTGAATTCAAGAATGACTTATCTCAAGTATGGCATATAGACAGGGGGAGTTAAGGTTAACTCCATTATCAATTGATTGTCATCATCAAAAAGGGGGAGATTGTTGAATCTCGGATTTTGATGATGAAGTCAATTGTCATTTGTTGTCTAATCTATGTGTTGAGATAAGTGTGCAGGATTAACTACGATGAAAGTTAGACATGCAGCAAGAGTTGCGCCGGAGTCAAGACAATGATCAAGTTGGGAGTTCGACGGAAGTTCGGACAGTCGTCGGAGGTTCTGTGGGAACAAATCCGAGAAGTCCATAAAGCTTGTCAAAAGAAGCTCGTCGGAACTCGCTAAGTGGATCGTCGCAAGTCCAAGAGTTTGCCGGAAGTTCATAGGAGCATCACCGAGGGTTCATCGGATGATCGATGGAAGTTCGCTGGAAACTCGCCGGAAGAAGCGATTGACGCACCGGAGCAAGCTGCAGAAATTGTCTTAGGATTCATCGTAGTTAGCACAATGATTAAGTTGGAAATGAGAGGTGATCCCATTACCTTAATCTTGGGACAATTGGGCCCCTGAAAAACCCAAATTGGGCCGAATGGAACTACCCATTCGGACCCTGATTGCTGTGGGAGGTGCAACCGCCCAAACCAGGAGGTAGCACCACCTGGGCTCAGTCTCCGAGCGAGACTGGGCGGTGCAACCTCCCCTGATAGGAGGTAGCATCGCCTGAGCTCAGTCTTCGAGCTCTGGCAAGCGGTGCAACCGCCCCAGTTAGGAGGTGCAATCACCTGAGCTCGGTCTTCGAGCTCTGGCAAAGAGGTGCAACCGCCCCTGACAGAAGTGGCATCGCCCAGAGGCTCAGTCTTCGAGCTCTGCCAGGCGGTGCAACCGCCCCAATCAGGAGGTGCAACCGCCTGATCCCGGAATTCCGGGAATTGACAGTTTTGAGCTCCAAATTTGAACTGGGTTGGGGCCTATAAATACCCCACCCATTCAGCACTGAAAGAATAGAACGTACACAAGAAATCTCAATCTCTTTCTGTGATTCTTAGAGCTCAAAATTGTTGTAAAGGCCAAAAGTTCTCCTCCGTTCTTCAAAGTTTTGAGTTGTAAAGAGAGGAGAGAAAATTTCTGTAAGGGTTGTCTCCTAAGCCCGTCAAAAGGAGTGAAACTGTAAAAGGGTGGTTGGCCTTCGCCTATTGAAGGAAGGCCTCTAGTTGACGTCGGTGACCTCGTCGGTGGTGGAAGCCAAAAGTGGAGCAGGTCAAGATCAACCGAACCACTCTAAATCTCGGTTTGCATTTACTTTGAGCATTTTATCTTTACTGCAAACCTCCTCTGAAGCTTACTGCTTTCTGCGTTTATACGATCGGGTTTCAAGTTTTGCACTTTCCGAATCAGCGTTTAGACGTAAATCTGCTTTTTCATACGATCATCATATTTCATATTACATTTACGTTTTGATTTTTACCATAACTGCAAACTACCTTTATACCCTTGCTTAAACAGCATCTCGCCTAATCAAGTGATTTACGAATAAGCATTTAAACGTAAATCAGTTTCTTCGTACGAACGTCGTATTTCAGTTTGCGCTTATATTCTGGTTTTCATCATAACTGCAAACTGCCTTTATAGATTGACTTTAACATCATCTTGCTTGATCTTAAGTTAAAGTAATCTTAGAATCACCTTTCGAACAGAAATCGTTTTTATCGTTCGAACACAGTTTCGTTTTAATCGCAGAAAGTTTTCCGCTGCACTAATTCACCCCCTTAGTGCTCTTAATCCTAACATGCTGGACATACCGGACATGTCCGAAAAGGACAAGTTGTTCAGCTTCCTTGATGGTTTGAAACTGTGTGCTCAACAGGAGCTAAATCGAAGGAATGTTATCGATATAGTCGGGGCAATTGCTGCTGCAGAAAGGCTTACCGACTTTGTTTCCTCTGATGATCCAGCAAGAAGGAAACAATCTTCAAGCAATCACCCTCCAAAACATTCTCTAGGGAAGGAGCTCGGGGGCGAGCAAAAGAAGAAAAGTTTGCACAAAGGGCCGAACTCGAAAGGCAAGGCCTCAAAACCTGGAGGATGTTTCTTGTGCGGAGGACCGCACATGGTGAGGGAGTGCCCACAAAAACAGGCACTCAATGCTTTGACGACTTCCATCCACCCCACCCCGATCGAACAAGGGCAAAGCTGTTGCTCTTAGTTCGAGCAGTTCTGAATCCAACAGCGACGACGAAGAGTCGCAAGGACCCCGAATGGGAGCAATGCGTTTGTTGAACGCTATGCGGGGTCAAGTGGGGGAGAACATGAAGACAAAGGTACAAAGAGCAGGAAGTAGTGAACTGATGTATGTGGACATCAAGCTGAATGGCCAAACTGTTGAATCTCAGATTTTGATGATGAAGTCAATTGTCATTTGTTGTCTAATCTATGTGTTGAGATAAGTGTGCAGGATTAACTACGATGAAAGTTAGACAAGCAGCAGGAGTTGCGCTGGAGTCAAGATCATGATCACGTTGGGAGTTCGAGAGTTCGACGGAAGTTCGGACGGTCGTCGGAGGTTCTGCGAGAACAGATCCAGAAGTCCGAAGCTTGCCTGCCGGCTTCGTTTAAAACTCACCAAGTGGATCGTCGCAATGTCCAGGAGTTTGCCGGAAGTCCACAGAAGAATCACCGAGGGTTCATCGGATGATCGACGGAAGTTCGCCGGAAACTCGCCGGAAGAAGCGATTGAAGCATCGGAGCAAAGCTGCAGAAATTGTCTTAGATTTAATCGTAGTTAGCACGTTGATTAAGTTGGAAAATGGGAGGTGATCCCATTAGCTTAATCTTGGGGCAATTGGGCCCCTGAAAAGATTGAAATTGGGCCGAATGGAGCTAACCATTCGACCGATTGCACCGGGAGGTGCAACCGCGCCTAGGCGAGGAGGTGGCACCGCTGGGCTAAGTCTCCCGGCGAGACCTGGCGGGTGCAACCGCCCCAGCCAGAGAGGTGCAACCGCCTGGGCTAAGTCTCCCAGCGACACCGGCGGTGCAAACCGCCCAACCAGAGGTGCAACCGACCGAAGCTCATCTTCGAGCTCGGCAGAGAGGTGCAACCGCCTCAGCGAGGAGGTGGCACCGCCTAGGGCTCGATCTCGAGCAGACTTCAGGTGGTGGTGCAACCGCCTGACAGACAGAGAGGTGCAACCGCCGGGCTTAGTCTCCGAGCTCTCGCCGGCGGTGCAACCTCTCCGGTCGAGAGGTGTAACCGCTTGATCCCGAATTCGGGATTTGATCGTTTTGAGCTCCAAATTTGAACTGGGTTGGGGCCTATAAATACCCCACCCATTCAGCACAGAAAGAGCAAGAGACCTACACCGAAATCTTGATCTTCTATGTGATTCTTGAGCTCAAAATTGTTGTAAAGCCTTTAAGTCTCCTCCTTCTGTTCTTTAAGTTTCTGAATTGTAAAAGTGAGGAGAGAAAGGTTCTGTAAGGGTTGTTTCCTGAGCCCATCAAAAGGAGTGAAACTGTAAAAGGACAGTTGGCCTTCGCCCATTGAAGGAAGGCAGCTAGTTGACGTCGGTGACCTCGTCGGAGGAGGAAGCCAAAAGTGGAGTAGGTCAAGACTGACCGAACCACTCTAAATCTCTGGTTTGCTTTTATTTCGAGTACCTTATCATTACTGCAAACCTCCTACATAACTATTGCTCTCTGCGCCTTTACGAATAAGTTCTAAGTGCTGACCTTTTCGAATATGCATTCAGACGTAAATCTGTGTTTTTCGTACGATCAGCTTACGTTTGTGTTTTGATTCTGCAAAACTGTCTTCTGCGCTTTTATGAACTAGTTTCTAAGTTTTGATCCCTTTGAAACTGTTTTAGACGCAAACTGCATAAAACTGCGTTTAGACGTAAACTGAGTTTAGACGCAAAACCGTGTTTAGACGCAAATTGCGCAAACTGTGTTTAGACATAAAACTATCTTTTAGACATAAACTACTTTTAGACGCAAACTGCGTTTTGACGTAAAACTGCGTTTAGACGTAAACTGAGTTTAGACGCAAAACTACGTTTAGACGTAAAACTGTGTTTAGACGCAAAACTGCGTTTAGATGCAAACTGTATTTAGACGCAAACTCAGTTTAGACGTAAACTGTGCTTAGACGTAAACTGCGCTTAATCTTAAGTAATCTTAGAATCGGCTTTTACATCGAAATCGTTTTTATCGGACAAACGCAGCTGTCGTTTTTAAATCGCTGAAAGATTTCCGCTGCACTAATTCACCCCCCCCGCCTCTTAGTGCTCTCGATCCTAACAATTGGTATCAGAGCAAGGTTAACTCTCTAACGGATTAAAACCCAAGAGAGATGGCATACGTCGGAAACCAAGAGGGGCATTCTATTACACGTCCACCCATGTTCAGTGGGACGGACTACACCTACTGGAAGACCCGAATGAGGATCTTTCTTATTTCTATGGATTTTGAACTGTGGAACCTTGTTGAAAATGGATTTTCAAAGTCTTCTCTTCCAATGATCGATTGAAATGAATTGGAAAAGAAGGCTTTCGCTCTTAATGCAAAGGCTATGAATGCCTTATTTTGCGCACTTGATAAAAACGAGTTTAATCGTGTTTCAACTTGCGAAACTGCATTTGATATTTGGCACACACTTGAAGTGACCCACGAGGGCACAAGTAGAGTGAAAGAGTCAAAAATCAATCTGTTGTTGCATTCTTTTGAACTTTTCTGAATGAAACCGAGTGAAACCATTGGCGACATGTTTACCCGTTTCACGGATGTCGTCAACGGTCTAAAAGGACTCGGAAAAAGTTTTTCGGATTTTGAACTCATAAATAAGATACTAAGATCCCTTCCTAAAAGTTGGGATCCTAAAGTCACTGCTATTTAAGAGGTAAAAGATCTGCGCAACTTCCCTCTTGAAGAACTAATCGGGTCATTAATGAC
Organism: Musa schizocarpa; assembly: GCA_900464855.2. NCBI lineage: Eukaryota > Viridiplantae > Streptophyta > Magnoliopsida > Zingiberales > Musaceae > Musa > Musa schizocarpa. The sequence continues at coordinate 24,101,563 of LS990920.1, read as the reverse complement.
CTATGAAATGACTTGTAAAGCTCATGAAGAGCAAGAAGACATCCTTCCAAAGAACAAGAAGGATATGGCACTCAAAACTTCTGAATGCCACTTGAGAGAAAACTCAAGTGATGAGGACTGTGATGATGACTTGGCACTTCTAACAAGAAAGTTTAAAAAGTTCTTTAAAAGAAACAAGTTTAAGAATGATGCAAAAATTAAACTTGAACCCAAGAAGGACCAAGTGATCTGCTATGAATGCAAAAAGCCGGGACACTACAAGAGTGATTGTCCCCAAGTCAAAAGGAGAACATCAAAGAAGAAGGCTCTTCAAGCAACATGGGATGACTCGAGCGCATCTGAAGAAGAGGAGTCCAACACCGAGCAAGTTGCTCATTACGCCTTAATGGCCATCGGAGAGGAGGTAACGAATTTATTAGATGCTGATTTATCTTTCGATGAATTATTAAATGCTTTCCATGAATTATTTGATGAATGCAAGATTATCAATAGAAAATACAAATTGATAAAAAAGGAGCATGATAGTCTTACTTGTGATTTTAATAAGTTAAAAATTGAATATCATGATAGTTTAAATTCATGTATCAAATGTCATGATCTAGAAACTTTTCAAAAAGAAAACTTGCTACTTAAGGACACCTTGAAGAAATTCGAGGTTGGTAGCAAGTCATTAAACATGATCCTTACAAACAAAGGTCATGTTCCCAAAAGAAGTGGGATTGGATTTGTGAGGAGTCCTCACCAAAATCCAACTACCTTCGTAAAAGGCCCCATCTTACATGTTAGACATCAAAGCAAATGCAACTTTTGTTGCAAGTTCGGACACAGGACGCATTATTTTTTTTTTGGTAAGTAAAAGTAAATTAATTATGTGTAAAGTTTCTACAAATAGCTTTATCTATACAAGTCATAGACAAAGCCATGTAACTCATAGAGTGCGAATGCGATAGTTATGACTACACATGCTGTAGACTATAACTCCTAAGATCTTTAGCTAATAGAAAATGTTTGGCTTCCCAAGATCTTTAGCTAATAGCAAAATTAAAATTGATAAAAATATATTTTTCCCTTTGGGTAAAGTGCTCCGTTTTGAGATCTTGCTCCATACAGGATCTTGAGTCTCTAATAATCTCTTTCAATAGCTGAGCATTGTTTGTGTGTTGACATTCAAAGATTCTGTTACATCTCTCCTTCCACATCCACCAAATAGCTGATCTGAAAGTAACCTTTGCCGGGTTGTGTAAGAAGCCCTTTTCTTGAGAAACATTGCATGAGGTCGCCTAGTTCTTGGTGCAAGTTTGGTCATGGCAGATTTCATCTGAGTTCAAATCATTTGGAGAATCTCCTTCCATATCCATTTTGTATAATCACAAGCAAAATAGAGGTGGGTCAGTTTCTTCTGTTTGCATACAAAGGGAGCATCGGTTAACATGATAGATACCTCTTCTTTTCATATTGTCTATTGTAGGTAGTTTATTGAGAAGGGCCTGCCATGTACATAAGGAATGTCTTTGTGATCCCCGGTCGATCCCATGTCCAACTGCTTGGGACCCACTTGTTATTTCTTTGCCTAATTTGATTCCATGCAGATGTGGCACTAAATTTGCCATTGTCATGAGGCCAAATAAGTATATCCGAAGAGTTGTTCGTGATTGGAATAGCTATAATAGTCGGTCAAAGTGATAACATTTGGGAGAAATAGGATTAGGGAGACACCTGTGCGATTAGCAATGAACTTAGAAACCTTCCAATCTTTGGGAGCCCCAAGATCTTTTCAGTATTCTGTCACCATATAATTGAAATATACTCTTCCCATTCACCCAAGGATCGTACCACATATTAGCACTAGTTCCAGAAGAGATTGCATAGGAAATGTATTTGATTAGCCAATTCCTTGCCTTTAAAATTAATTTCCAAGCTGCAGAGTGGTATGTTCTTGTTGAAATTTCCCAGATTGATTCTTTTGAAAGATACCTAGCAGAAACCCAATGTGACCATAAGGAACATTTTTGTTTTGCAAAAGATCCCACAATTCTTTGCACTGGACATGCTTGATTCCAATCTCTAGTATTTCTCAAGTTTAGCCCCCCTTCATCTTTTCGGTTTGCAAATGCTATCCCAATTTACCATATGCATTGCCTTATCATTTGTGCCATTCAGAAGAAGTTCAATAATAACCATTCAATATCTTGGAGAAGTCCAAAGAGCAGAAGAAATGCATTACACCAATATATAGAGTAGGAGTGCAATATCTAGAACGGATGAGTTCGAGTCAGTCCCCGCTTTTGATAGAAACCTATTTTTCCAAGAAGAAATTCTATTCTTTTTTTTTTTTGCAAGATAGGGTCGACAATGGGTTTTGTGAATGCCTGTGGATATGAAGGGAGACCCAAATAAGGAACGGCAAGCTTCCCTCACTAACCCCCAAAGTTTGTGCAATAAAGACATTATCCTCAACGAAGGGCTCATATATAATTTACTTTTTTCGCATGATTTAATCAAGTCCGGAAACCATACCAAGTCATTCATAATAGTAGCCAGGTTCTTTACTTGAAGTTGGTTCATTTTGGAGAAATATAAGTAAGTCATCTGCAAATGTTATATGTGATATATGAAACGTAACTAGCAATGGGTACCTTAATGTTGCCATTTAAGATGCGTGTTCCAACATACACTAAGTCCTTCCATCGCAATAGTAAAAAAGATATCTGGGAGAGAGTGGATCACCTTGTCGGATGCCATTCGTGCTCCCAAAAAAAACCAATTGGTGAGCCATTAAAGAGTATCGAAAACTTTGGAGTTTCCAGGCAAGATTGAATCAATTAACCCATTCTTTGTGGGAAGTTCATATCGAGGAGCATCTTATAGATAAACTTCCTATTAACTGAATCAAAGGCTTTCCGTAAATCAGCTTTAAAACAGATTTTTGACCCTCTTGCTTTTGAATGCAAATCTTTGACCAAGTCATTAGCAAGCAAAATGTTATGATGTATATTTCTCCCTTTAATGAAAGCAGCTTGATTTGGGCTAATGATCTTGTGTATTACCTTTTGCATTTTATTTGCCAATACTTTGGAGATGATCTTGTAAATAAAGTTGCATAATGATATGGGTCGATAGTTCTCTAGTGAATCAGCCCGGCATTCGGAATTAAGGAAATAAAAGTGCAATTCATCTCTCTAAGAATAAGACACGAAGAGAAAAAAATGTTGGCAAGCCTTGATCACATCATTTCCAATAATAGACCAAGCAGTTTTGGTAAAATTCAGCCTGGAAATCCATCCGGACTGGGCTTTTTTCGTTGGTGACTTAAAGACAACACATACAATTTCATCATCCGTAATTGGGGCATTGAGGATTGAAATAGCTTCGAATCAAGTTTTCTAGTGGCTCCCACATGAATGTTATTAGGTTTCTCATCTTGATTGAGTAAGGAATAAAAAAATTCTGTGTGTGCTTTAACCTCATCTAAATTCTCAATAAGATTATCATCTTTGTCTCTACATTTGTCGATACTGGTTAACAGCCCTTGAGTAGCAATTGAAGCATAGAAAAAATTTTGTATTGAATCCCCCTAGTGTAAGCCAATGTGTCGAGACATCTGCTTTGCAAAACTTTCCTCCTGTTTTAAGGCTTGCATGAAGTTATTTCTGGCTTCGCCTCTTTGTAGATAATATTTTCATCATTTGGTGAAGTTGCACTCATGTTGCAATGACATTAGTTCCTTTTGCAAAATTGAACTCGGTGTTAATATTGCTAAAGGTATTTGTATTCCACTCCTTTAGTCTTTGCTTTTACAGGCTTTGAGCTTTTGACATACGATGTAATGGGGATCCATGCACATTAACATTCCAAGCAGATCTGATAACATCAAAAAAATTGAGGATGAGTACTCCACATTTTAAAGAATCTAAACGGTTTCTTGCCTCTTGGTGTCGCTTTTTTCAAGGTGTATATACATTAAAGAATGGTTAGAAAACAAAGGAGCACCATACTCAAGAAGTGAATCTGGGTAAAACTGTTAACCATTCATGATTAATCAAACACCTATCAAGTCGAGCCATTATTTTTTCTGTTAGCAAAGACCTTAATTACTCCGGAGAGCCAATTACCCACAGATTTCATATCAAACAATGTCAAAGTGTCAATGTAATCATTGAAACTTTGAAGTTGGCTTTCTTAAAGTTGTCTACCCCCTCTTTTTCATTTATGTACCCAACAGTATTAAAGTCTCCAAGAACAATCCAAGGTACATTGAGACAGCCATTTACAATATTAGTCGGGGTCGGACCAAAGAGTATTTCTTTCTTGCATACTTTTTTTTGAAGCATATATACCGGTGAAATTGAATTGACACCATTCTTTTTATCCTCTACCAAGATGAATGAATTGATTAGTAGCAGAAATAAACCAAGCATTAATAGAGTTAGGATACCATAAGACCCATATTCTACCAAAAGTTTCATTTGAGTCATTGTTAAACAGTTCAAGGTCCGCCATATTAAATTCTTTTTTGAGCTTGAACCTTGATTGTTTAATTTTCGTTTCCACTAGAATAACAATATCACATGCGGCAGACTTGATTATTCTGTTGAGCTCCCGACATTTCTCCGGCTTATTAAGTCCGCGAACATTCCAGCATGTAATCTTCATTAGTAAAAGATAGTAAGGTATTCATCCTACGACTTTTGATGGATTGTACCATCCTTTTTCTTATCCTTCGATTTTGTATTTTCCTCCCGCACAATATCCTTACCTTTTATGGCTTTATTCCTATATTTATCCACTTCATCTACAACTTGCAGATTTTTAAACTTTAAAATACCTTGAATCATGTGGTCTTGATTGGCAGGGTTTGTTGAAGCTCGATAAGATTGTTGCATCACAATATCCTGGATAGTACTTGTTGGAGCAGTTTGGCTAGAGAGGTTTGTTGGGGCATGAGTTTGTTGAGACAGAATATCCTTGTTGGCAATGTTTGTTGTGGCCTGAGTTTGTTGAGGAATAATATCCTTGCTAGCGAGATTTGCTTGGACCTTAGTTCGTTGAGCTAGTGTGGATGGATCCGATGATATTGGAAGAGATGAAGTTCCTAACTTATATTTCTCCTGTTCACTAGTACCATGGGAAACCTCTGTTGTGGAAGGCTCTGACATTATAGGTAGAGATAAAGTTTTGGAATTGTCCTTCTGTCCGCGGTGCTTTCCTTGCGAGTCGGAATGCTCAATAGTTTTCGCCACCATCGGTGCTACTGCCATTAGAGAAGAATCACTTTGTTGCTGAGGCGCTTGACGTGGTCGATAGACCTTTTTGGTTGGATTTGGGGTTTGCTGACAAGCTCCATTTGCATGACCAAAAGATAAGCAACGCTGACATCGTTGTGGCTTCCAGGAATATGAGACATGTACCTTCCGAGTGTTCCCGTCAAGATCACGATAGAAAACCTCATTAGGAAGATCTTCATCGGAAGAAACTAGCACACATGCTCGTGCAAATGCTAATCTCGTCTGAGCTGCTGTTGCTTTGTCGATGTAGAGTGGCTGTCCCAAAGTGCTGCATAACTTTGCAATAAAACGTCGACTCCAAATATGTAGAGGCAATCCTTGAAAGGATACCCATAATGGAATAGACTGTAGGCTATCTAACTCCAACAGGACGCATTATTGTCCATTCAGGAAATTTAGTCCAAACAAATTGATTTGGGTTCCTAAAGGAACCATGATAAATTCTATGCAACATGATAGAAAATGTAGATCTATTTGTGAGGAACCCAAAAGCAAATGGGTACCTAAACATCATCCTTTCTTGTAGAAAACTAAACCATCGCAAGCTAGGAGCAAGAGATGGTACCTTGATAGTGGATGCTCAAGGCATATGACCGGAGATCCATCCCAATTCTCTAAGCTCAGTAGCATAGACGAAGGATATGTCACCTTCGGAGACAACAACAAGGGTAAAATCATTGGCAAAGGAACCATAGGTAACAAATCCAACTTCTCTATTGAAGATGTTTTGCTAGTTGATGGTCTAAAACATAACCTCTTGAGCATTAGTCAATTGTGTGATAAAGGATATATTATCAGATTTGAATCTAATGCTTGCATCATTGAAAAACCACACAAAAACATATCTTTGATTGCATTAAAACAAAATAACGTATACACTATTGACATCAATGATTTATGTAATGACATATGTTTTTCTGCTTTAAATGAGAATGCTTGGATATGACACAGAAGATTAGGTCATGCTAGCATGAAGCTAATCACTCAAATATCATCCAAAGAACTTGTAAGAGGAATTCCTCATATCAAGTTCATCAAAGATAATGTATGTGATGCCTGCCAATTAGGTAAACAAATTAAGAGTAGCTTCAAATCTAAAAATCAAATAAGCACCTCTAGGCCCTTACAATTGATCCATATGGACTTGTTCGGACCCATCTCCACATCAAGCCTAGGAGGTAGCAAATACGCCTTCGTCATCGTGGATGACTATAGTAGATACACATGGACTTACTTCTTAAAACAGAAAAGTGAATGCCTTAGATTTTTTACCAAGTTTTGCAAACTCGTTCAGAATGAGAAAGGTTCTATGATTTCGTCAATTAGAAGTGATCATGGTGGTGAATTTCAAAACTATGATTTCCAGGAATTTTGTGAACTCAATGGATACAACCATAATTTCTCTACTCCTAGAAACCCTCAACAAAATGGAGTTGTAGAAAGAAAAAATCGAAATTTACAAGAAATGGCAAGAACCATGTTGAATGAACACAACCTACCCAAATATTTTTGGGCCGAAGCCGTAAATACTGAATGCTACATTTTAAATAGAGTTCTAGTGAGACCTCTACTAACCAAAACTCCCTATGAGTTATGGAACAATAAAACACCCAACGTTTCATATTTTAAAGTCTTTGGGTGTAAGTGTTTTATCTTGAATGAAAAAGACAACTTAGGAAAATTTGATGCTAAATCCGATGAAGGAATCTTTCTTGGTTATTCTACAGTTTCTAAAGCCTTTCGTATCTTCAATAAAATAACTCTAATTATTGAAGAATCCATTCATGTTGTTTTCAATGAGATTTCCAAAATCACGAAAAAATGATCTTGATGAAGATGTTAATTTTGATTCCTTGAATTTAAAGGAAACCCTTTCTCCAACTAACAACCTGGATGCATCCACTTCAAAAATATCCTTACCCAAGGATTGAAGTATGTAGATGCTCACCCTAAGGAGCTAATCCTAGGAGACACGTCAAAGGGGGGTTCAAACACGATCTTCTCTTAAAACCTTTTGTGCTTAATCAAATGCTTTTCTCTCCCAAATTGAACCCAAATGCATTGATGAAGCCATGAAAGATGATTCATGGATTATCTAATGCAAGATGAATTAAATCAATTTGAGAGAAATGAAGTGTGGAAGCTTGTTCCTAGGCCAAATGATCATTTAGTTATTGGTACTAAATGGGTCTTGAAAACAAGCAAAAAATGAAAATGGTATCGTGGTTAGAAACAAGGATAGATTAGTGGCCAAAGGTTTCAACCAAGAAGAAGGTATCGACATTGAAGAAACCTTTCGCTCCTGTGGCTCGATTGGAAGCCATAAGGATGCTCCTTGCCCACGCTAGCAGTAATAATTTTAAGTTGTTTCAAATGGATGTTAAAAAGCTTTTCTAAATGGCTTTATCTCAGAAAGAAGTTTATGTTGAACAACCTCCTGGTTTGGAAAATGATAGCCTCCCTAATCATGTGTTTAGATTAACTAAAGCTCTCTATGGTTTAAAACAAGCCCCAAGGGCTTGGTATGAGAGACTTAGTTCTTTTCTTATCGAAAATAACTTCACAAAAGGCAAGGTTGATACTACATTATTTATCAAGAATTTTGAAAATAATTTTCTCATTGTTCAGATTTATGTTGATGATATTATATTTGGCTCTATAAATGAATCTCTCTGTGAATCTTTTGCTAGAACCATGAGTCTTGAATTCGAAATAAGCTTAATGGGAGAATTAACATTCTTCTTAGGTTTACAAATCAAACAATTAAGCAACGGCATCTTTATTAGTCAAACAAAATATGCTATGAATTTATTAAAAAAGTTTAATATGAACAACTCAAAGGCTATTAACACCCCTATGAGCACCTCCACTAAGTTAGAAATTGATGAAAGTGGAGAAAGCTTTAATCAAAAGACTTATAGGGGTATGATAGGAAGTTTACTTTACCTCACTACCACCAGACCAGACATCATGTTCAGTGTAGGACTTTATGCTAGATTTCAATCAAACCCTAAGATATCTCATCTCAAAGCAGTCAAAAGAATACTTAGATATCTTAATGGAACCACAAATCTTGATTATGGTACCCAAAATCAGAAAATTTTGAGTTAACAGCTTATGCTGATGCGGACTTCGCTAGCTGTAGACTAGATAGAAAAAGCACATCAGGATCATGTCAATTTTTAGGACATGCCCTTGTATCCTGGTCATCTAAGAAACAAAGCTCGGTTGCTCTATCAACAACTGAAGCTGAATATATTGCAGCAAGTGCATGCTGTGCACAAGTTGTATGGATGAAAAACACTTTAGAAGATTACAAAGTTAATCTTAAAAATATTCCCATTAAATGTGATAACACGAGTGCAATATGCTTAACTAAAAATCCTATACAACTCAAGAACAAAACATATTGATATTAGACATCACTTTATACGAGATCATGTCACTAATCATGACATAACCATAGAGTTCATTGATACCAAACATCAACTGGCTGACATTTTTACAAAACCTCTAAGTGAAGAACAATTTGATTTCATTAAAAGAGAATTAGGAATGTTGATGTGTCCGAATAAATAAACTTATTTTTCAGACTATATTGAATGATCAGATCACTTGATTGCCATGTTTAAATGTGAAAATCTGTAACAAAATCTTGTCCAAATGCATCTTATTTGTTCGAATGCTATAAAACAGATTTATTCGTACACTTTCATAAGTTTCTGAAATAAATATGATAAAGTGATTCCTGTGTATGTATTTCATCCTGTAATATCTTTGCGGGTAAAATGGATTATAACAAAAAGGTGAAGAAGTTTTCAAAGCAATCTATGTAAAATTCCTCTATAAAGCTTGCTAATATTGTTTTCCTGGTATCACAATTACCATGTTTTTTTTGTTGTTGACAAAGGTGGAGAAACACTAGTCGAGATTTTTGCATTAAGTATTTTAGTGTAAGCATCCGACAAGGGGATCCACTCTCTCCGTATCTTTTTACTATTGCGATGGAAGGACTTAGCTGTATGTTGGAACATGCAGTCTTAAATGGCAGCGTTAAGGTACCCATTGCTGGTTCTGTTCATATATCACATATAACATTTGCAGATGACTTACTTATCTTTCTTCAAAATGAACCAACTTCAGTAAAGAACCTGGCTACTATTATGAATGACTTCGGTATGGTTTCTGGACTTCAGTTAAATCATGCGAAAAGTAAAGTATATATGAGCCCTTACGTTGAGGATAATGTCTTTATTGCACAAACTTTGGGGGTTAGTGAGGGAAGCTTGCCAGTTCCTTATTTGGGTCTCCCGCTCATATCCACAGGCATTCACAAAACCCACTGTCAGCCTATCTTGCAAAAAATAAAGAATAAAATTTCTTCTTGGAAAAATAGGTTTCTATCAAAAGCAGGACGACTCGAACTCATCCGTTCGGTATTGCACTCCTACTCTATATATTGGTGTAATGCATTTCTTCTGCCTGCTGGACTTCTCCAAGATATTGAACAGTTATTAATGAACTTCTTCTGGAATGGCACAAATGATAAGGCAATGCATATGGTAAATTGGGATAGCATTTGCTAACCGAAAGATGAAGGGGGGCTAAACTTGAGAAATACTAGAGATTGGAATCAAGCATGTCTGGTGCAGCAATTGTGGGATCTTTTGCAAAACAAATGTTCCTTATGGTCACATTGGGTTTCTGCTAGGTATCTTTCAAAAGAATCAATCTGGGAAATTTCAACAAGAACATACCACTCTGCAGCTTGGAAATTAATTTTAAAGGCAAGGAATTGGCTAATCAAACACATTTCCTATGCAATCTCTTCTGGAACTAGTACTAATATGTGGTACGATCCTTGGGTGAATGGGAAGAGTATATTTCAATTATATGGTGACAGAATACGAAAAGATCTTGGGGCTCCCAAAGATTGGAAGGTTTCTAAGTTCATTGCTAAATTTTTGGTGTCTCCCTAATCCTATTTTTTCCGAAATGTTATCACTTTGACCGACTATTATAGCTATTCCAATCACGAACAACTCTTAGGATATACTTATTTGGCCTCATGACAATGGCAAATTTAGTGCCACATCCGCATGGAATCAAATTAGGCAAAGAAATAACAAGTGGGTCCCAAGCAGTTGGACATGGGATCGATAGGGATCACAAAGACATTCCTTATGTACATGGCAGGCCCTTCTCAATAAACTACCTACAATAGACAATATGAAAAGAAGAGGTATCTATCATGTTAACCGATGCTCCCTTTGTATGCAACAAGAAGAAACTGTTGACCACCTCTATTTTGCTTGTGATTATACAAAATGGATATGGAAGGAGATTCTCCAAATGATTTGATCTCAATAGACTTGCAGAACCAAACTTGCATCAAGAACTAGGCGACCTCATGCAATGTTTCTCAAGAAAAGGGCCTCTCACAATAACTGGCAAAGTTACTTTCTGGATGTTTATTTGGTGGATGTGGAAGGAGAGATATAACAGAATCTTTGAATGTCAACACACAAACAATGCTCAGCTATTGAAAGAGATTATTAGAGACTCAAGATCCTGTATGGAGCAAGATCTCAAAACGGAGCACTTTACCCAAAGAGAAAATATTATTTTTATCAATTTTAATTTTGCTATTAGCTAAAGATCTTGGGAAGCCAAACATTTTCTATTAGCTAAAGATCTTAGGAGTTATAGTCTACAGCATGTGTAGTCATAACTATCGCATTCGCACTCTATGAGTTACATGGCTTTGTCTATGACTTGTATAGATAAAGCTATTTGTAGAAACTTTACACATAATCAATTTACTTTTACTTACCAAAAAAGGGGGAGAAACATATGAATTGATAAACACTGCCATGATCATGTCTATGTCATAGTTGCAGATACTTGAGTGATGCTATAAACAATGTTATGGTTATGCCATCCTTGCATCATCAAGAGATATATGAACATGTGCTATAGTTTGTATTATGTCTTGAGTTGATATCCTATCTTGTGAAGTAAATGCAAACTTGCTAGAAAATCTCAAATGTGTGCATCATGTAATAGTCCTTCGCAGCTTTATATGATAATATTCAATTACATGATGAATAGTTACAAACACAATCAAACAAACTTGATGATGTATGTCAAGCCTTGACATCATTCTTGAAGAGATACATCATGATAGGTATCATGATGGGAGTATTGATAAGTTTAACTGATCTAACTTATCAATACGTCACTTGAATTCTTAGGTCTTGAATTCAAGGTTGACTTATCTCAACTATGGCATATAGATAGGGGGAGTTAAGGATAACTCCATTATCAATTGATTGTCATCATCAAAAAGGGGGAGATTGTTGAATCTCATATTTTGATGATGAAGTCAATTGTCATTTGTTGTCTAATCTATGTGTTGAGATAAGTGTGCAGGATTAACTACGATGAAAGTTAGACAAGCAGCAGGAGTTGCGCCGGAGTCAAGATCATGATCACGTTGGGAGTTCGAGAGTTCGACGGAAGTTCGAACGGTCATCGGAGGTTCTGCGAGAACAGATCCGAGAAGTCCAGAAGCTTGCCAAGCGAAGCTCGTCAGAACTCACCAAGTGGATCGTCGCAAAGTCCAGGAGTTTGCTGGAAGTCCGCAGAAGAATCACCGAGGGTTCATCAGATGATCGATGAAAGTTCGCCGGAAACTCGCCGGAAGAAGCGATTGACGCATCGGAGCAAAGCTGCAGAAATTGTCTTAGATTTAATCGTAGTTAGCACATTGATTAAGTTGGAAAATGGGAGGTGATCCCATTAGCTTAATCTTGGGGCAATTGGGCCCCTGAAAAGATTGAAATTGGGCCGAATGGAGCTAACCATTCGGACCCTGATTGCACTAGGAGGTGCAACCGCCTAGGCCAGGAGGTGGCACCGCCTGGGCTAAGTCTCCCAATGAGACTGGGCGGTGCAACCGCCCCAGCCAGGAGGTGCAACCGCCTGGGCTAAGTCTCCCAGCGAGACTGGGCGGTGCAACCGCCCCAGCCAGGAGGTGCAACCGCTTGAGCTCGGTCTTCGAGCTCTGGCAGAGAGGTGCAACCGCCTCAGTCAGGAGGTGGCACCGCTTGGGGCTCAGTCTCCGAGCCAGACTCAGGCGGTGCAAACGCCTCTGACAGAGAGGTGCAACCGCCTAGGCTCAGTCTCCGAGCTCTGCCAGGCGGTGCAACCTCTCCAGTCAGGAGGTGCAACCGCCTGATCCCGGAATTCCGGGATTTGATCGTTTTGAGCTCCAAATTTGAACTGGGTTGGGGCCTATAAATACCCCACCCATTCAGCACAGAAAGAGCAAGAGACCTACACCGAAATCTTGATCTTCTCTATGATTCTTGAGCTCCAAATTGTTGTAAAGCCTTTAAGTCTCCTCCTTCTGTTCGTTAAGTTTCTTAATTGTAAAAGTGAGGAGAGAAAGGTTCTGTAAGGGTTGTCTCCTGAGCCCATCAAAAGGAGTGAAACTGTAAAAGGGCAGTTGGCCTTCGCCCATTGAAGGAAGGCAGCTAGTTGACGTTAGTGACCTCGTCGGAGGAGGAAGCCAAAAGTGGAGTAGGTCAAGACTGACCGAACCACTCTAAATCTCTGGTTTGCTTTTATTTCGAGTACCTTATCATTACTGCAAACCTCCTACATAACTATTGCTCTCTGCGCCTTTACGAATAAGTTCTAAGTGCTGATCTTTTCGAATCTGCATTCAGACGTAAATCTGTGTTTTTCGTACGATCAGCTTACGTTTGTGTTTTGATTCTGCAAAACTGTCTTCTGCGCTTTTATGAACTAGTTTCTAAGTTTAGATCCCTTTGAAACTGTTTTAGACGCAAACTGCGTAAAACTGCGTTTAGACGTAAACTGAGTTTAGACGTAAAACTGTGTTTAGACGCAAACTGCGCAAACTGTGTTTAGACATAAAACTGTCTTTTAGACGTAAACTACTTTTAGACGCAAACTGCGTTTTGACGTAAAACTGCGTTTAGACGTAAACTGAGTTTAGACGCAAAATTGCGTTTAGACGTAAAACTGTGTTTAGACGCAAAACTGCGTTTAGACGCAAACTGTATTTAGATGCAAACTCAATTTAGACGTAAACTGTGCTTAGACGTAAACTACGCTTAATCTTAAGTAATCTTAGAATCGGCTTTTACATCGAAATCGTTTTTATCGAACAAACGCAGCTTTCATTTTTAAATCGCTGAATGATTTTCGCTGCACTAATTCACCCCCCCCCCCTCTTAGTGCTCTCGATTCTAACACAAATGACCCGTGCAATGGTGAACACGAGCGCTACCCACAACTTCATAGCCGATCGTGAAGCACAGCGACTTGGGTTGATCTTGGAGAAGAGCCCAAGCCGAATGATGGCGAATCTCTGGGTTGGCGAAGGGAGTTCCCATCAAAATCGGGACTTGAAGCGGAAATACCAACATGATGGCCGTGCCACTGGACGACTTCCAAGTGATTCTTGGAATAGAGTTCATGCACGCGGCGAAATTGGTGTCGATGCTGTTCTTGAACTCCCTATGTATGATGGGAGGCGATGACCCCTGCGTGGTTCCCGTCTCTCGAAGAGGAACCAAGGAGCCCCAATACATATCGGCATTGCAACTGAAGAAAGGGGTGCAAAAAGGCGAATTGACATTCGTGGCTACTATGAAGCTAGAGCCACTAAACGAGAAGGCCATTCAAGAACCTGCTGTGGTGGCGAATGTCCTGAAAGAGTTCAAGGATGTTATGCCACCTGAGTTACCAAAGACTCTTCCACCACGCAGAGGCGTGGATCACAGTATCGAGCTGGAGCCAAAAGTGAAGCCTCCAGCGAGACCACCCTACTGCATGCCCCCGCCAGAGTTGGCAGAACTCAAGAAGCAGTTAGGTGAACTGCTAAGCGGTGGTCTCATCCGCAGCTCTTAAGCACCTTTCGGAGCTCCAGTTCTCTTCTAGAAGAAACAAGATGGGAGCCTCCGATTATGCGTCGACTACCGAGCCCTCAACAAAGTGACAATGAAGAACAAGTATCCCATCCCGCTCATTGCGGACTTGTTCGATCAATTGGGCAAGGCTAAGTATTTATCAAAACTCGATCTTCGGTCAGGGTATTGACAGGTGTGCATTGCTGAAGGCGACGAAGCGAAGACTACCTGTGTGACCAGGTATGGAGCGTTCGAGTTCTTGGTGATGCCTTTCGGCTTAACCAACGCTCCGGCCATATTCTGTACTCTCATGAACTAGCTATTCAAGGAGTATTTGGATAAGTTTGTGGTCGTCTACTTGGATGATATCGTCATCTATAGTCAAACGCTCGAGGAGCACGTCAAGCACCTTCGGACGATTTTCAAGGTTCTCAGGGAGAACACTTTGTTCGTGAAAAGGGAGAAATGCTACTTTGCTCAAACTGAAATCCTATTCTTGGGTCATCGAATCGGTGATGGCTTCATTTGGATGGATAAGTCGAAGATGCAAGCGGTTGTGGAATGGGAAACTCCGAAGAAGATGCCAGAGTTGAGATCCTTCCTTGGTTTTGTCAATTATTATCGACGCTTCATAGTAGGATATTTGAAGCGTGCAACCCCACTAACGGAGTTGCTGAAGAAGGAGCAGCCTTGGAAGTGGTCTGACAAATGTGAGATAGCATTCCAAGATTTGAAGGCTGTTGTTCTGGAAGAACCGGTGCTCAAATTGCCGGACTATGGAGAGCCCTTTGAAGTCCATACAGATGCTTTAGACTTCATTATTGGGGGCGGTACTCATGCTGGAGGGTCATCCGGTGGCCTACGAGAGTCGCAAACTCAACGAGACCGAGCGGCGGTATCCAGTGCATGAGAAGGAGATGACAGCAGTGATCCACTGTCTACGAGTTTGGCGACACTACCTCCTTGGGTCGCGATTTGTGCTGAGGACGGACAACATCGCCCTGAGCTATTTCCAAACTCAGAAGAAGCTCTCCCTAAAGCAAGCGCAATGGCAGGACTTTCTGGCTGAATTTGATATGGCAATGGAGTACAAGCCCGGGAAGGCGAATGTCGTAGCCGATGCGCTGAGTCGGAAAGTAGAACGCGTGAATGCCGTGCAACTGGAGGGCAGAGGCCAAGCAAGTCAGTTGCACTCCAACTTCTTTCCCGGATCAGAGATGGACTGTATGGTGATCCCCAGGCAGTTATCCTGATGCAACTGTTAGGACTCTAGCTTGGAGAGTCCTAATTGAGAGGGACATTCATGTAAAACTGTTAGGACTCCAGCTAGGAGAGTCCTAATTGAGAGGGACATTCTGTTAAGACTCTAGCTAGGAGAGTCCTAATTGAGAGAGGCATTCATGTAAGAGGTGTTTTCTTAGAGAAGAATTAGGAGTTGTAAGGGAATAGGAGTCTTGACTAGGAGTCCTACTAGGAGTTGGTTAGAAGTAAGAGTCTTAAGTAGGAGTCCTATTAGGAGTTAGGCTATAAATAGCCATGTATTCCTTCTCTTTTGATAAGCAATAAATGAATCTTTTCTGCAGCCTTTGAGCAGCAACTTGGAGGGAGGAACCCCTATAGAGTTCCAAGGAGGCCGATCCCCTAAAGAGATCAACCCCAAGTTTAGAATCTGCAAGGGTTCTAACACCTAGTATCATAGCAACGTTCTTGGCATCTCGCTGCCCTTCCACAGCCATCCATCAACCCTCCACAACCGCCCAAAGCAATTCCCACAATTGCTTAAGAGATCGTTGCCAAATTCCGCCGTCATCTCCACCACCACGAATCATCCTTTGATCTCTCCGTGAATTGCAACAAGTTCCTGTTTTCTACCTTACTACTGCTGCAATTTAGTTATCCTTATTGCTGCATAAACTTTTCGTCATAAAGTTTTCATCTCTACGACGAAAGATGCATTGCAGAATTCCAACCGTATAGCACCGTCTGTTTGATCTTGCTACTGTAATTTTTTTTTCCAAATCTCTATGAAATTTTTATGACATCTTTGACATTTCCTATCAGCAGATTTCCTTTGGTTTTGTCAAAAAATTCTCAATATAAACCATTGATCTTTTACGTCTAATCTGCTATACTTGAAAATCTGCACTGTAAAATTTCAGCCGCATAACACTGTTTGTTTGATCTTGATACTATGTTGTTTCTATCCAAATCTCTACAAAATTTTTATGTTAGCTTTGACACTTCCGAACAGTGGAATTCCCTTTGGTTTTATCAAAAAATTCTTAATATAAACCACTAATCTTTTACGTCCAATCTGCAATACTGAAAAATCTGTGCTACAGAAAATTTTAGCCGCATGTTGTTGCCTTAACCCATCTATTTGCAATCTTTTTTGACTGAAATTTCTTATACACTTCATAGATCATCTTGGCTTCTATATATGATTGATCTATTAAGAAATTCATCTCAAAATATGATTTTGTGTTGCTGCAAATTTTCGTCATAACCCGCTGAAATTTCTCGACGAGAATTCTGCAATTGCAACTTGCACTAATTTCCTTGCTATTATACTGCCGAAATTTTCTTGATTAAATTAGATATCCTTGCTGTCATATAAACTGTGATTTTTCTATCAATTCCCTCCTCAACTCTCTCAAGTTTTTGGTGGAAATTACGTCGAGAAACCGTTGTTACTTCGACGACAATTCTACTCTTACAAGATAGCACATACTTGCTGCAACTTCCACTGATTTCTATCAAATCTTTGCTGCCATCTATCACAGATCCAAAACTTTCATCCATAGCCCTAAAATTCTACCAAACCATGTTGGGAAATCAGCGGGGGCGACATCATATGCGCAGCGGAAGAACAAGAAAACAAAAATCCCCGATTCCCAAAAAAGATGTTCGTCGTCGTGCGAAGATTGGTGCGCAAAAATCAACAAAACACAAAACTGCGTATAGAGATTGTGTTACCTAGGGAGATCGTATATCCCTATTTCATTGCAGATCCTTAGGAGAGGGTGAAGGAGGTCAAGCGTCCTCCTCTCTAGCGGTGATCCACACAGCAGGGTTGCGACGACCATCCTCAAAACTCCAGGCCTCTAAGGTGGAGAGGGAGAGGAGAATAGGAAAGGCAAGCAAAAACTCTAGCCTATGAGGCTGTGAATCCCTCCTATTTATAGAGATCCCGTGTCAAACCCTAATGGGTCCTTCTCTAGTGGGTATTGGATCTGCATCCAATAAGACAAGGGCTCCGTCGGATATCTCATATCCAACCTCTACTCATCGCAATGCCTACCATATGTGTGTGACCCTCTAGGCCCAATATCGAAGCTGGCCGTGAGTCATACTGTCGGAACTCCTTCTAACTCAGTGAATTATTATCTCTAGAATAATTCACTTTCGACTCATCGACTTCTTGGACGTACTAGGCCACTACCCGTAGTCCAGGAGACGATCTGGGGGGAATCCAATCCATTGGACCTGTCGTCCCTCGTTACCATGTACCTATAGTCCCTCATCCAACTAATATCCCGAGACCGTATATCGAGCATGGTATTGTCAGGACCCATACGGTTTTACCGAAGTCTCGCTCTAATCGGATTCTCAGGAGAACTCTTTCTCTCTCAACCCGAATGACCCCGGCGGGGATTTGTCTGCGAGCAAGAACACATGGGATATTCCTCTCATGATGGCGAGAGTGGATGATCCTCTATCGACACTCAATAGCCCTCGTAAGGTCGACTACCACTCCCAATGACCAAATTGTACTAGATGCGGGACAGCCAAACCTATAAGTCTGGTATCAAAGAGTGGAGCACTCATACAGGGACATCCTTGGTGTCTCAAGTCTAAGGACTAGATACACCACTACGACTCTGAAATCGCTATATCGACAATAAGGCATCATCAACCATCCAACATTCCGTAAAGCGGATCAATCAGTGAACTCATTCTCCAATGAGCACTGTATCAGATCCCTAGTGTCCCTACACGAGCAGCTATGAGACCAGCTACATCCATCATATGGACGAGTATACAGCACACCAGTCTATCCGGTTATCACGATGTCCCTCTCGAGTAACCTATGACCGGGATTATTTAGGATATGTGTTTAAAGGTGAATCGATCTCATTATCATGATCTCATCACGATCCGATTCCCATTGCACAAATCCAAGGACATCACAATATATATATGCATTTATGCAATAGTTATAAAGTGATATACGCCAAAATATAATAAGCAAAAAGATTCTGTATCAAGTCGTAGGTGCCATCACTCACGTGATTGGCTTGCTGGGCACCTATGACTAGTTATAAAGTGATATACGCCAAATCTATGATGAACTTCTTCACCCAGACTCCCTCCTTTGCTGCATCTGATGCAGCAATGTACTCCGCCTTTGTGGTCGAGTCTCCAGTGGTATCTTGCTTGGAACTCTTCCAGCACACTGCTCCTCCATTCAAGGTGTACACATACCCTGAATTCGACTTGCTATCGTCGACATCAGAATGAAAACTTGAGTCAGTGTAGCCTTCAACTTTAAGGCTATTACCTTCATATACCAGTAAAAAATCCTTAGTCCTTCTCAAGTACTTAAGGATACACTTTCTTGCTTTCAAGTCTCTCAAGCTGGTTCCTTTGATACTGCCAGTGACACTCGAGCATGCGCTATATCGGGGCCTAGTACATAGCATGGCATACATGATAGACCCTATTGCTGAGGCATAAGGTATCATATCCATGTTAGCCCTTTCTTACGGAGTCTTTGGGGACATACTCAGAAAGCGATATCCCATGTCTCATCGGTATGAGACCTCTCTTGGAATTTTCCATGCCAAACCTTTTGACAATAGTTTCTATGTACTGGACTGGGACAAGCCAAGCATCCTCTTGGATCTATCTCTATAGATTCTAATCCCCAAGATATAAGATGCTTCCCCTAAGTCCTTCATGGAGAAGTGTCTAGATAACCAAGCCTTTCTTGTGGATAGCATTCCTATGTCATTCCCAATGATGAGGATGTCATCCACATATAACACCAAAAAAGGTGATAGCGCTCCCACTTACCTTTCTGTATACACACAAGGCTCATCTTCGTTCTAACTTGAAGTCATAAGATCTGATTGCCTCATCAAATCTTATGTTCCAACTTGAGGGAAGCTTTGCTTTAGTCCATAAATGGATCTAAGCAACCTACACACCTTATCTGGACAGTTCTTGGACACGAATCACTCAGTTGCATTATATACACCTCCTCCTCGAGGTTCCCATTGAGGAATGCAGTTTTCACATCCATCCGCCGGATCTCATAATCATAGTGTGCTGCAATAGCCAATAGAATTTGATGGATTTTAGCATTGCTACTGGGTGAGAAAGTTTCGTAAGTAGTCAACACCTTGCCTTTGACGATACCCCTTAGCCACTAGCCTTGCTTTTATAGGTCTCTACCTTTCCATCTACTCTGATCTTTTTCTTAAAGATCCACTTGCAACCGATGGGTACAATACCTTGAGCATCAACTAGGTTCCAAACCTTATTGGAGTACATAGAATCCATCTCGAGAATTCATGGCTTCTTTCCACTTCCCAAGTCTATACTCATAATAGCCTCCTCGAGGTCTGAGGATCAATATCCTCTACATCCTCTGCTCTAATATGTCCCACATATCTTTCAGGAGGATGGGATACTCTATCGAACTGCGTAAAGTTGATACTTGTGTATTAGGTACCCTGAATGGAGACTGGTCAGAGTGGTGCTTGAGCTTGGTTCTCCAACCTCGCTCAATTCTATCATTCTCCCACTGTCTCCATCAAGAATGTGTTCCTTCTCAAGGAACACTACTCTCTTAGCTACAAAGACCTTTTGGTCCTCTAGATGATAGAAATAATACCCACAAGTTTCCTTGGGGTATCCCACAAATTTGCATCGCTCTGTCCTTGATTCTAACTTATCCGGGTTGTGTCTTCTAACATGGGCAGGGCAGCCCCAGATCTTAACAACCTTAAGATCAGGCTTCTTCCCTTTCCATATCTCATATAGTGTAGACACTACCGATTTAGTTGGAACTCTGTTCAGAAGGTAAGCTGCGGTTTCTAGGGCATATCCCCAGAATGAGATGGGTAGGTCAGCGAAACTCATCATGGACCATACCATATCTAATAATGTACGATTTCTCCTTTCAGAGACACCATTGAGCTGAGGTGTATAAGGAGGTGTCCATTGGGATAATATCCCATGGTCCTTGAGGAACTGAGTAAACTCTATACTTAAGTATTCACCTCCTCGATCTGATCGAAGAGTTTTGATACTCTTTCCAGTCTGGTTCTCCACCTCATTCTTATACTCTCTGAATTTCTCAAAGGCCTCAGACTTGTACTTCATTAAGTACACATATCCATACCTTAAGAAATCATCAGTAAATGTAATAAAGTAGGAGTAACCTCCAATGGCATGAGTTGACATGGGTCCACATACATCACTATGTATGAGTTCCAACAACTCATTGGCTCTTTCTCCAGTTCTACTAAATGGAGATTTGGTCAGTTTTCCACGAATGCAAGGCTCACAAGTTGTATATGACACATAGTCGAATGGATCTAGATATCCATCATTTAGCAATTTTTGAATCCTTCTTTCATGGATGTGACCTAGCCTACAATGCCACAGGTATGCACTGTTCAACTTATCTCGTTTCCTTTTGGACATATTTACATTCATGATATGTGGAGTGGTGTCTAACATAAATAAACCATTATGCAATGTTCCTTTCGTGATGATCTTATCATCTAATAATATCGAACAACTATTGTTCTCAAAAACAAATTTATATCCACTAACTGTTAAACATGAAATGGAGATAATGTTTTTGATAATAGAAGGAACACAATAACATGCATCTAATGCAATAAAAGCTCCATTAGGCAGATGTAGGGCGACCTCGCCAACAGCTAATACAGCAAATTTTGCTCCATTACCCATCTTGAGGTCCATCTCGTCTCTCTGTAGTCTCCTAGGCCTTGATAGAACCTGCAACGAATTGCATATATGATAAGCACTACCGGTATCCAATACCCATGTGTTATCATAAGAGTCTGACAAATGAAGACTAATCATGAATGTACCTGAAGCTTCATCAAGCTTTTGTTTCGCCCGTTCTGCAAGTTACTCTTTGCAGTTTCTCTTCCAATGCCCATCTTTACCACAGTGGAAGCACTGGCCTTTGTCCTTTGCTGGGTCTTTCTTAGCAACCTTTGCTTTACCTTGTTTGCCCTTGCCCTTTCCCTTCTTACGGGACCTTTCTGCTTTCCTTTTCTTTCTGGTCTCACCAGTGTAGAGAACTAGCTTCTCTTTCTTAATAGTACTCTCTGCCTCCCTCAACATATTGAGGAGCTCTAGGAGAGTCACCTCAAGCTTGTTCATATTAAAATTCATTATGAACTGTGAAAAGGAATCTGGTAGGGACTGAAGCACAATGTCCACACACAAGTTATCCTCTAGGACCATTCCTAGACCTGTGAGTTTCTCTATCCACTCAATCATCTTTAGGACATGGTTCTGAACCGATGTCCCCTCAGTCATCCTAGCGCGGAAAAGGCTCTTAGATATCTCATATCGTTGAGTCCTTCCTTGTTCCTCAAACAATTTTCGGACATGTAGGAGAATGGATCTGGCATCCATCTTTTCATGTTGTCTCTGTAACTCTGGAGTCATAGAGCCTAACATATAGCACTGAGCAAGAGTGGAGTCATCAATGTACTTCACGTAGCGAGCGATCTCATCCTCGCTTGCCCCTTCTTCGGGCGTAGGCATCACTGTATCAAGGGCATTACCATTTTTCTCCGGCTGTGAGAACAATTCTCAAATTCTGAAACCAATCCAGGTATAATTTGGACCGGTGAAGGCGGTTGACATCAAGTATGCCACGTAAAGGGATTTGAAAATGACATTTTCTGAAAATAAAGATGTAGTAGAAATGAATAACATGCAGATTTTGCAAGAAATAAACTATCAAGATATGGACTTCTATCTTAATATGCTCCCACTATTTTACTAACGAGTCATGCGACACCCTCAAAGATGACATGAAGCGGAAGTCTCGACAGACTTCTAGTGGGGATCGGGATCCAATCAGCGTCTTAGTGTAACCTCGAGGGACTCGACCAATCACACTAAAAAAAAGGTAGGCAACTCTTGCCGATCATAACTCCTTGTGATTCCCGCCCCTGTTCGGCCTCCGAATCACCATGGCCTCGAGGGACTCGACCAACCATGATGCTCGGTTAAGTCAACACCTTCATTACAAGATGAGTCCGATTTGATGATATACCCTCGAGGGACTCGACCAAGCATACCATGTCCTCGGTCACGGTGACATCTCTATGTCGTAAGTAAGATAGCGAATCACGATATAGGTGAGTCTCGAGGGACTCGACCAACTCAACCTACACCGGGAATCGGTTCCTACTCATAACGATGGAAGGCCACGTGGGTCAATCTAATTGCCTCACGTTTACCGACTTAATATTATCGAGAGATGTTTCTATAATTTGGTCTCCTAATATGACATGTCACACATATACATATTTAATATATATCTACATCGCATGCAAATATATATACATATCTAGAATGTGTATAAGCAATCACATCAGATGATCATGGACCACAGCCTAATATGATTAGGCCCGAGCCAGTAGGCCTAATCACTCACATCAAGATCTATGTGTGCAACGGTGCATCTCCATGCCCTTGTGATTGTCCATCTCGTCTTCGTCGGTTCCATCGACATCTTGATGCATCTCCATGCATCATGATCATCCGTCTCGTGGGTCCCGCTATCGCATCCACGCTCCCGCTGCGCCTCCTCATGTGATTACAACTTAATCATAGGCACGCAGGCCCGACAATAAACGAGAAATATAATAGAGGTTCCTAGACCTCAATAATAATAATCACAAGTACACACATCACACGGTCCATGATCATCCGTCCACACATCATACATCACATGTATAAATAATCATCATCATGTAGGACTACTAGATAATAAAAAAAATAATAATCAACTAAACCTTTTAATTAATTAATATTTTTCTAAAATCAGGGACATGTAGGGAATTTCTCAATTCCTAAGGGTAATTTCATAATTTGGACAAAAGACAGAAACTGGAATTTCTCAAATTCACAGGGGCAAAACTGTCCTTTTGCCCAAAACCCTAATTCCCTCTGCTGCTGCTGCCGCTGCCGCCGCCGCCACCCTGCTGGCGGCGGCCTGTGCGGCGGGGCGAGGGCATTGCCATCGCCTGCAGGCGGCACGCCCGCTGGCGGCGACGTCACTGCGTGTGGGCGCCTCCTTCGGGCGCCGCTGCCTCTGCAGGCGGTGCTGTCCCGCCAGGCGGCCGCCCCTGTGTCGGGGGGGGTTTTCGCCCGCGGGAGCAGCGGTGGTAGGCGTCGTTGCCCTGCGGCGGCAGGCGCCGCTCCCTTGCGGCGGCAGGCTCCGCTTCCTTGCGGTGGCAGGCGCCGCTACCCTTCGGCGCCTCTGCCCGTGGGCTGCCAGCCCCGTCGGAAGCAAGCCTGCTGCAAGCAGACCGCCGGCCGGCTGCTGCAGGCACAGCGCTTGCGCTGCACGCACGCAGATCGAGGGCAGCAACTGTTGCTGCCCTTCCTCGCTTTTGCGTCAATGATTTTGACGTCAATATTCTTCCTAAACACAACACACGCAGTTCAAAACCAATCATTCGCCCGAACAACTTGGCTCTGATACCACTGTTGGGAAATCAGCGGGGGCGACATCATATGCGCAACAGAAGAACAAGAAAACAAAAATCCTCGATTCCCAAAAAAGATGTTCGTCGTCGTGCGAAGATTGGTGCGCAAAAATCCGCAAAACACAAAACTGCGTATAGAGATTGTGTTACTTAGGGAGATCGTATATCCCTATTTCCTAGCAGATCCTTAGGAGAGGGTGAAGGAGGTCAAGCGTCCTCCTCTCTAGCGGTGATCCACACAGTAGGGTTGCGACGACCCTCCTCAAAACTCTAGGCCTTTGAGGTGGAGAGGGAGAGGAGAATAGGAAAGGCAAGCAAAAACTCTAGCCTATGAGGCTGTGAATCCCTCCTATTTATAGAGATCCCGTGTCAAACCCTAATGGGTCCTTCCCTAGTGGGTATTGGATCTGCATCCAATAAGACAAGGGCACCGTCGGATATCTCATATCCGAACCTCTACTCATCGCAATGCCTACCATATGTGTGTGACCCTCTAGGCCCAATATCGAGCTGGCCGTGAGTCATACCTGTCAGAACTCCTTCTAATTCAGTGAATTATTATCTCTAGAATAATTCACTCGACTCATCGACTACGGACGTACTAGGCCACTACGCCGTAGTCCCGAGACGATACAGGGGAATCCAATCCATTGGACCTGTCTGTCCTCAGTTACCATGTACCTATAGTCCCTCATCCATCTAATATCCCAGAGACCGTATATCGAGCATAGTGTTGTCATATCCATATGGTTTCTACTCGAGTCTCGCTCTAATCGGATTCTCCCGGAGAACTCTTTCTCTCTCAAACCGAATGACCCTGGCCAGGGATTTGTCTAAGCAAGAACACATGGGATATTCCTCTCATGATGCCGAGAGTGGATGATCCTCTATCGACACTCAATAGCCCTCATAAGTTCGACTACCACTCCCAATGACCAGCTGTACTAGATCTGGGACATCCAAACCTATAAGTCTGGTATCAAAGAGTGGAGCACTCATACAGGACATCCTTGGTGTCTCAAGTCTAAGGACCAGATACACCACTAGGACTACGGAATCGCTGTCTGACAATAAGGCATCATCAACCATCCAACATTACGTAAGCGGATCAATCAGTGAACTCATTCTCCAATGAGCACCTGTACTGTATCCCTAGTGTCCCTACACGAGCAGCTATGAGACCAGCTGCATCCATCATATGGACGGGTATACAACACACCAGTCTATCCGGTTATCACGATGTCCCTCTCGAGTAATCTATGACCGGGATTATTTAGGATATGTGTTTAAAGGTGAATCGATCTCATTATCGTGATCTCATCACGATCTGATTCCCATTGCACAAATCCAAGGACATCACAATATATATATATGCATTTATGCAATAGTTATAAAGTGATATATGCCAAAATATAATAAGCAAAAAGATTCTGTATCAAGTCACACGTGCCATCACTCACGTGATTGGCTTGCTGGGCAGCTATGACTAGCAAACCACACCCTCAAACTGCACCCAAAACAATCACAAAACAAGCCTAAACCGCAGCTACATCCACCAATCCACCAACCCTTTCAACCATCACTTCTCTCAACTTGTACATGCCTTTAACCCAACAACAAAAGAGAGATCTTAACATCATAGATTTGGGGGCATATACTATGGCATCTAAGGAGGCAATCAATGCTAAATTCGAAGCCTTGGAGGCACGAATGGAGGATAAGATTCGGATGCTCTTTACCGAACTCAGATTGGGCCGACCACTAAGCCCGAAGAAATCACATCAAGGAGATAGCTTTGCCCAATCGCACCAAGCCCAAAGATATGACTTCCAAGAGAGGGAAAGCTCTATGACCAACCCCAACTATCCTTGCATGAGAGTGGATTTTCCTAGATGGGAAGAAGGAGACCCGATTGATTGGAAGGAGGAGCGATATTTTCAGTACCATAAAACCGCGGATGCATCTATGGTGAAAATTGCAGCTATACATCTTGAAGGGGATGCTATACAGTGGTTTGACTGGTTTGAACATACTTATGGAGTCTTTTCATGGCAACAATTCAAAGAAGGACTGCTGATCCGCTTCAAACCAACCGATTACGGGAATATTGACAAACAACTAGCAAAGATCCGATAAACCTCTGCCATTCAGGAGTACCAAACCAGGTTTGAAAGGTTATCTAATCAAACTCTTGATTGGTCTCAAAAACAGCTATTAAGGACCTTCATTGAGGGCTTGAAGCCGGAGATCCGAGGAGAAGTTAAAGTGCGACAACCGTACATGCTTATGGCAGCCATCTCTTTCACTCGACATCAAGAGGAGCAATTGAACCATGAAGCTCGGAGGACTAGGGTCGCTCCTCAACCAGTAATTTTGAAGCCCTTAGCCCCCCCTACTATCGACCAAGTCCCTATAGCAAAGAGGTTAATAAGAGAAGAGCTTCGGGAGCGATATGCGAAGGGGTTATGTTGGCATTGTGACGAGCCGTGGAGCCGTGAGCATCGCTATAGTAAAGGGAGACTTCTTATGATTGAACCGATAGAAGAAGAGGTTATTGAACATCCAAAAGAGAGCCTTGAACATAAAGAAGAAGATGCAGAAGAAGAGTCACAACCGACCGAAGTTACAGTACATACACTAGTTGGCTACTCAAACCCGCAAACGATGAAAGTTGGGGGCCTTCTCGAACAACAACCGATCACTGTTCTCATCGACACGGGCAGCACTAATAACTTCCTAAACAGTAAAGTTGCTGTCCATATGAACTTACCTATTGAGAATTGCAGCAGGTTTGTCGTTAAGGTCGCCAACGGACGGATTTTGAAGTGTGATCATAAGTGCCCGCAGGTGAAACTGTTGCTGCAGGACCAAGAGATAATTGTAGATTTCTTCCTCCTCCCTCTTGATGATCATGAGGCCATACTCAGAATTAAATGGTTGATGACATTAGGTGATATTTCTTGGAATTTTATGCAACTAATTATAAAATTTTACAGTAAGGAGAAACAGGTGATACTGCACGGGAAACGTGAGGGTGACGTAACGACGATTTGCACACAACAAATGGAGAAGGTTTTGCATAAAGCATGTAGCAGCTTTTTGGTACAACTTGAGCACAAAACTAAGGGAGAGCCAACAAAATTTGAAGATCCAAATCTACTTCCTTTGCTTGCTGAATTTTCAGATATATTTGACGAACCGCGCAACCTACCTCTTACCCGTCGGCATGATCATTGTATAATGATTCTTTCAGGCAAATCTCCAGCAAATGCTCAGCCATATCAATATCCACATCTCCAGAAGGATAAAATAGAAAGGATTGTAAAAGAGATGCTCAAAACAGGAGTTATTCAGCCAAGTTGCAGCCCCTACTCTTCACCGGTGCTCCTCATACGAAAGAAGGATGGAATATGGCAATTATGTGTTGATTACCGAGCTCTCAATGGCATAACCATCAAGGATAAATACCCTATTCCAGTAGTAGATGAGTTGCTAAGGGAGCACAAATCTTCACAAAGATGGACCTTCGATCCGGGTATCATCAAATACGAGTATGCGAAGAAGACATACCGAAAACCACCTTTTGAACACACAACAACCACTATGAATTTTTGCTTTCTTCATAAGAAGGTGGAATATCTTGGGCATATCATATCAGAGGAAGGTGTGGTAGTAGACCCCTTCAAAATTGGAGCAATGCAAAACTGGCTGACCCCGTGGAACATAAAATTGCTACATGGCTTTCTAGGTTTAATAGGCTACTACTGCAAGTTCATGAAAAACTATGGAGAGATCAGTGCACCATTTACTTCCTTACTGAAAAAAGATGTCTTCCAATGGTCGGACAAAGCCTCCGATGCCTTCGACAAACTTAAGGCAGCCATGATGACGACGCCGGTGCTAACACTACCAGATTTCAACCGACCCTTCATTATCGAGGCCGACGCGTCTGGAGTCGGAATTGGAGCCATTCTCATGCAAGATGGTCGACCACTCATATACACTAGCAAGGCATTATCTCTCTCCCATCAAAATAAGTAAACATATAATAAGGAGATGCTCGCCATTGTGCACGTAGCAACGAGGTGGAGACCCTACTTGATTGGCCGATGATTTCAAATTAAAACCGACCATAAAAGCCTCAAGTACTTTTTGGAGCGAAAATTATCATCCCCTGAGCAGCAAAAAGGATAATAAAACTTCTTTTTTTTTGGTAAGTAAAAGTAAAATGATTATGTGTAAAGTTTCTACAAATAGCTTTATCTATACAAGTCAAAGACAAAGCCATGTAACTCATAGAGTGCGAATGCGATAGTTATGACTACACATGCTGTAGACTATAACTCCAAAGATCTTTAGCTAATAGAAAATGTTTGGCTTCCCAAGATCTTTAGCTAATAGAAAAATTAAAATTGATAAAAATATATTTTTCTCTTTGGGTAAAGTGCTCCGTTTTGAGATCTTGCTCCATACAGGATCTTGAGTCTCTAATAATCTCTTTCAATAGCTGAGCATTGTTTGTGTGTTGACATTCAGAGATTCTGTTACATCTCTCCTTCCACATCCACCAAATAGCGCATCTGAAAGTAACCTTTGCCAGTTGTGTGAGAGGCCCTTTTCTTGAGAAACATTGCATGAGGTCGTCTAGTTCTTTGTGCAAGTTTGGTTGCAGCAGTCTATTGAGTTCAAATCGCTGGAGAATCTCCTTCCATATCCATTTTGTATAATCACAAGCAAAATAGAGGTGGTCAACAGTTTTTTCTTGTTGCATACAAAGGGAGCATCGATTAACATGATAGATACCTCTTCTTTTCATATTGTCTATTGTAGGTAGTTTATTGAGAAGGGCCTGCCATGTACATAAGGAATGTCTTTGTGATCCCGGTCGATCCCATGTCCAACTGCTTGGGACCCACTTGTTATTTCTTTGCCTAATTTGATTCCATGCGGATGTGGCACTAAATTTGCCATTGTCAAGAGGCCAAATAAGTATATCTGAAGAGTTGTTCGTGATTGGAATAGCTATAATAGTCGGCCAAAGTGATAACATTTCGGGAGAAATAGGATTAGGGAGACACCAGGTACCGTTAGCAATGAACTCAGAAACCTTCCAATCTTTGGGAGCCCCGAGATCTTTTCGTATTCTGTCACCATATAATTGAAATATACTCTTCCCATTCACCCAAGGATCGTACCACATATTAGTACTAGTTCCAGAAGAGATTGCATAGAAAATGTGTTTGATTAGCCAATTCCTTGCCTTTAAAATTCCTTTCCAAGCTGCAGAGTGGTATGTTCTTATTGAAATTTCCTAGATTGATTCTTTTGAAAGATACCTAGCAGAAACCCAATGTGACCATAAGGAACATTTGTTTTGCAAAAGATCCCACAATTGCTGCACCAGACATGCTTGATTCCAATCTCTAGTATTTCTCAAGTTTAGCCCCCCTTCATCTATCGGTTTGCAAATGCTATCCCAATTTACCATATGCATTGCCTTATCATTTGTGCCATTCGTAAGAAGTTCATTAATAACCGTTCAATATCTTGGAGAAGTCCAAAGAAAGTAAGTAATGCATTACACCAATATATAGAGTAGGAGTGCAATACGAAACGGATGAGTTCGAGTCGCCCCGCTTTTGATATAAACCTATTTTTCCAAGAAGAAATTCTATTCTTTATTTTTTGCAAGATAGGTGACATTGGGTTTTGTGAATGCCTGTGGATATGGAGGGGAGACCCAAATAAGGAACGGCAAGCTTCCCTCACTAACCCCCAAAGTTTGTGCAATAAAGACATTATCCTCAACGTAAGGGGCTCATATATACTTTTACTTTTCGCATGATTTAAATGAAGTCCAGAAACCATACCGAAGTCATTCATAATAGTAGCCGGGTTCTTTCTTGAAGTTGGTTCATTTTGAAGAAAGATAAGTAAGTCATCTGCAAATGTTATATGTGATATATGAACAGAACCAAACAATGGGTACCTTAATGCTGCCATTTAAGACTGCGTGTTCCAACATACAGATTAAGTCCTTCCATCATAATAGTAAAAAAAGATATCTGGAGAGAGTGGATCACCTTGTCGGATGCCATTCGTGCTCCCAAAAAAAAACCAATTGGTGAGCCATTAAAGAGTATCGAAAACTTTGGAGTTTCGGGCAAGATTGAATCTAATTAACCCATTCTTTGTGGGAAGTTCATATCGAGGAGCATCTTATAGATAAACTTCCTATTAACTGAATCAAAGGCTTTCCGTAAATCATCTTTAAAACAGATTTTTTTTGACCCTCTTGCTTTTGAATGCAAATCTTTGACCAAGTCATTAGCAAGCAAAATGTTATGATGTATACTTCTCCCTTTAATGAAAGCAAACTTGATTTGGGCTAATGATCTTGTGTATTACCTTTTGCATTCTATTTGCCAATACTTTGGAGATGATCTTGTAAATAAAGTTGCATAATGATATGGGTCGATAATTCTCTAGTGAATCAAAGGCATTCTCTCGGAATTAAGGAAATAAAAGTGCAATTCATCTCTCTAAGAATATGACCAAGAAAAAATGTTGGCAAGCCTTGATCACATCATTTCCAATAATAGACCAAGCAGTTTGGTAAAATTCAGCTGGAAATCCATCTGGACCTGGTCTTTGGTGCTTTGGTGACTTAAAGACAACACATACAATTTCGTCATCTGTAATTGGGGCATTGAGGATTGAAATAGCTTCTGAATCATGTTTTCTAGTCGGCTCCACATGAATGTTATTAGGTTTCTCATCTTGATTAAGGAATAAAAAAATTGCTTTGTGTTTGCTTTAACCTCATCTAAATTCTCAATAAGATTATCATCTTTGTCTCTACATTTTCACGGTTAGTTAACCCTTCGAGTAGCAATTGAAGCATAGAAAAATTTTGTATTGGAATCCCTAGTGTAAGCCAATCTTTGTCGAGACTTCGCTTTTGCAAAACTTTCCCCTGTTTTTAAGGCTTGCATGAAGTTATTTCTGGCGGCGCCTCTTTGTAGATAATATTTTCATCATTTGGCTGAAGTTGCAGCTCATTTTGCAATGACATTAGTTCCTTTATGCAAAATTGAACTCTGGTGTTAATATTGCCAAAGGTATTTGTATTCCACTCCTTTAGTGCTGCTTTACAGGCTTTGAGCTTTGGACATAAGATGTAAGGGGGGGATCCATGCACATTAACATTCCAAGCAGATCTGATAACATCAAGAAATTGAGGATGAGTACTCCACATGTTAAAGAATCTAAACAATTTCTTGCCTCTTGGTGTCACTTTTTCTGCGTGTATATACATTAAAGAATGGTCAGAAAACAAAGGAGCACCATACTCAAGAAGTGAATCTGGGTAAACTGTTAACCATTCATGATTAATCAAACACCTATCAAGTCGAGCCATTATTTTTCTGTTAGCAGCACCTTGATTACTCCAGGAGAGTATAAAGGAAATAATTGGGGCATTCCGAGAATTGAACTCGGGTCCTCTCGCACCCTAAGCGAAAATCATATGAAATATCTTACAAAAAGGGGAAAGAGAATGTTCTTGCAGATGCGCTTTCGCAGCTACCCGAGCAAGTTGAAGTTTCGGCCGTTTCACTTCCGACCAGTGACTTTCTTAAGGATATTAAGATGGAATGGCAGGAAGAATTAGAGACTAGTAAGATTATAAAAAAATTGGAGGAAGCACCAAGCCCCATGGCTCATTACAATTGGGACTCAAAAGAATTACACTATAAGGGACGCATTGTGCTTATGATAAATTCTACTTGCATCTTCACGAGAAGATTTTGGACAAAGTTATTCCATATGCAAGGTACTAAATTGAAAAGGAGTATGACATATCACCCACAAACCGATGGCCAGACGAAAGTTTTAAATAGGAGCTTGGACACAGCCCAAAGCCACCTAATATGACTATCCAAAGAGAATTCCAAACCTAGCCAAGTGCCATTATTAATCGACGGATCGTGACTCAACGACGATGACCCACTAATGAAGTGCTAATATAGTGGGTGAACCTACCAATAGAAGATGCCACATGGGAGAACTATGACGACTTGAAGATCAAATTCCCAGAATTCACGAATCATCAGCCTTGAGGACAAGGCTAATTTGAAGAGGGCGGGTCTGTTAGGACTCTAGCTTGGAGAGTCCTAATTGAGATGGACATTCATGTAAAACTGTTAGGACTCTAGCTAGGAGAGTCCTAATTGAGATGGACATTCTGTTAAGACTCTAGCTAGGAGAGTCCTAATTGAGAGAGGCATTCATGTAAGAGGTGTTTTCTTAGAGAAGAATTAGGAGTTGTAAGGGAATAGGAGTCTTGACTAGGAGTCCTACTAGGAGTTGGTTAGAAGTAAGAGTCTTAAGTAGGAGTCCTATTAGGAGTTAGGCTATAAATAGCCATGTATTCCTTCTCTTTTGATAAGCAATAGATGAATCTTTTCTGCAGCCTTTGAGCAGCAACTTGGAGGGAGGAACCCCTATAGAGTTCCAAGGAGGCCGATCCCCTAAAGAGATCAACCCCAAGTTTAGAATCTGTAAGGGTTCTAACACTAACTCATCAAAGAAGGCAAGGCACGACGATTTTGGGTCCAGGAGGGACTTGTTTACACAAAGGGGAATAGGGTTTAAGTTTCCCGAGTGGACAATTTAAGACGTGAGCTCTTAAAAGAGTGTCACGATTCCTTTTGGGCTGGACACCCAGGCATTCACAGAATGTTGGCTATTGTGGAGAGGGCCTTCTATTGGCCAAAGATGGGGACTGATGTGGAGGAATATATTCGAACGTGCCTTACTTGCCAACAAGACAAGGTAGAGCAGCGGAAGCCAGTGCGACTTCTGGAGCCGTTGCCTGTACCGGAAAGGCCGTGTGAGAGCATTTCCTTGGACTTCATATCAAGCTTGCCACCTGTAGGGGGACTCGGATCGATACTCGTGGTGGTCGATCGGTTTTCAAAGTATGCAACTTTCATCGCTTCTCCCCTACACTGTTCAGCAGAGGAGGCGGCCAGGCTGAAGATGAAGAATGTAGTGAAGTATTGGGGAGTCCCTTATAATATCATTAGTGATCGAGACGCTCGATTCCTGGGACGATTCTTTTTTTGGTAAGTAAAAGTAAATTGATTATGTGTAAAGTTTCTACAAATAGCTTTATCTATACAAGTCATAGACAAAGCCATGTAACTCATAGAGTGCGAATGCGATAGTTATGACTACACATGTTGTAGACTATAACTCCTAATTATAATCAAAATATAAAATGTTTATCCAGATATATCAAAATTTGGCATCATTCCCAAGATCTTTAGCTAATAGCAAAAATTAAAATTGATAAAATATATTTTTCTCTTTGGGTAAAGTGTCCGCTTTTGAGATCTTGCTCCATATAGGATCCTGGAGTCTCTAATAATCTCTTTCAATAGCTGAGCATTGTTTGTGTGTTGACATTCAAAGATTCTGTAACATCTCTCCTTCCACATCAACCAAATAGAGATCGAAAGTAACTTTTGCCGGTTGTGTGAGAGGCCCTTTTCTTGAGAAACATTGCATGAGTTCAAGCATAGTTCTTGGTGCAAGTTTGGTTATGGGCAGTCTATTGAGTTCAAATCATTTGGAGAATCTCCTTCCATATCCATTTTGTATAATCACAAGCAAAATAAAGGTGGTCAACAGTTTCTTCTTGTTGCATACAAAGGGAGCATTGGTTAACATGATAGATACCTCTTCTTTTCATATTGTCTATTGTAGGTAGTTTATTGAGAAGGGCCTGCCATGTACATAAGGAATGTCTTGGTGATCCCAGTCGATCCCATGTCCAACTGCTTGGGACCCACTTGTTATTTCTTTGCCTAATTTGATTCCATGCAGATGTGGCACTAAATTTGCCATTGTCATGAGGCCAAATAAGTATATCTGAAGAGTTGTTCGTGATTGGAATAGCTATAATAGTCGACAAAAGTGATAACATTTCGGGAGAAATAGGATTAGGGAGACACTAGGTACCATTAGCAATGAACTCAGAAACCTTCCAATCTTTGGGAGCCCCGAGATCTTTTCGTATTCTGTCACCATATAATTGAAATATACTCTTCCCATTCACCCAAGGATCGTACCACATATTAGTACTAGTTCCAGAAGAGATTGCATAGGAAATGTGTTTGATTAGCCAATTCCTTACCTTTAAAATTCCTTTCCAAGCTGCAGAGTGGTATGTTCTTGTTGAAATTTCCCAAATTGATTCTTTTGAAAGATACCTAGCAGAAACCCAATGTGACCATAAGGAACATTTGTTTTGCAAAAGATCCCACAATTGCTGCACCAGACATGCTTCATTCCAATCTCTAGTATTTCTCAAGTTTAGCCCCCCTTCATCTTTGGTTTTGCAAATGCTATCCCAATTTACCATATGCATTGCCTTATCATTTGTGCCATTCGGAAGAAGTTCATTAATAACCGTTCAATATCTTGGAGAAGTCCAAATAGGTAGAAGAAATGTATTACACCAATATATAGAGTAGGAGTGCAATACCGAACGGATGAGTTCGAGTCGTCCCGCTTTTGGAGAAACCTATTTTTCCAAGAAGAAATTCTATTATTTTTTTTTTGCAAGATAGGTCGACAGTGGGTTTTGTGAATGCCTGTGGATATGAGCGGGAGACCCAAATAAGGAACCTGCAAGCTTCCCTCACTAACCCCCAAAGTTTGTGCAATAAAGACATTATCCTCAACGTAAGGGCTCATATATACTTTTACTTTTTCGCATGATTTAACTGAAGTCCAGAAACCATTCCAAAGTCATTCATAATAGTAGCCGGGGTTCTTTACCGAAGTTAGTTCATTTTGGAGAAAGATAAGTAAGTCATCTGCAAATGTTATTTGTGATATATGAACAGAACTAGCAATGGGTACCTTAATGTTGCCATTTAAGACTGCGTGTTCCAACATACTGACTAAGTCCTTCCATCGCAATAGTAAAAAGATACGGAGAGAGTGGATCACCTTGTGGGATGCCATTGGTGCCCCAAAAAAAAACCAATTGGTGAGCCATTAAATAGTATCGAAAACTTTGGAGTTTCGGGCAATATTGAATCCAATTAACCCATTCTTTGTGGGAAGTTCATATCGAGGAGCATCTTATAGATAAACTTCCTATTAACTGAATCAAGGCTTTCCGTAGAATCAGCTTTAAAACATATTTTTGTCCCTCTTGCTTTTGAATGTAAATCTTTGACCAAGTCATTAGCAAGCAAAATGTTATGATGTATACTTCTCCCTTTGATGAAAGCTTGACTTGATTTGGGCTAATGATCTTGTGTATTACCTTTTTTGCATTCTATTTGCCAATACTTTGGAGATGATCTTATAAATAAAGTTGCATAATGATATGGGTCGATAGTTCTCTAGTGAATCAGCCCCGCATTCTTTGAATTAAGGAAATAAAAGTGCAATTCATCTCTCTAAGAATATGACCTGAAGAGAAAAAAATGTTGGCAAGCCTTGATCACATCATTTCCAATAATAGACCAAGCAGTTTGGTAAAATTCACTGAAATCCATCGGGACTGGGCTTTTGTGCTTTGGTGACTTAAAAGACAACACATACAATTTCGTCATCTGTAATTGGGGCATTAAGGAGTGAAATAGCTTCCGAATCAAGTTTTCTAGTCGGCTCCCACATGAATGTTTCCGGCTTGATTGAGTAAGGAAAAAAAAATTGCTCGTGTGTGCTTTAACCTCATCTAAATTCTCAATAAGATTATCATCTTTGTCTCTCGCATTTTGTCGATATGGTTAATGACCCTTCGAGTAGCAATTGAAGCATAGAAAAAATTTAGTATTGGAATCCCCTAGTGTAAGCCAATGATCGAGACTTTTGCTTTTGCAAAACTTTCCCTGTTTTTAAGGCTTGCATGAAGTTATTTCTAGCTTAAATCTCTTTGTAGATAATATTTTCATCATTTGGTCAAGTTTAAACTCATGTTGCAATGACATTAGTTCCTTTTCGCAAAATTGAACTCGGTGTTAATATTACCAAAGGTATTTGTATTCCACTCTTTTAGTGTTGTTTTTACTGGGCTTTGAGCTTTTTGACATAAGATGTGGGGGGGGATCCATGCACATTAACATTCCAAGCAGATCTCGATAACATCAAGAAATTGAGGATGAGTACTCCACATGTTAAAGAATCCAAACGGTTTCTTGCCTCTTGGTATCGCTTTTTCTGCGTGTATATACATTAAAGAATGGTCAGAAAACAAAGGAGCACCATGCTCAAGAAGTGAATCTGGGTAAACTGTTAACCATTCATGATTAATTAAACACCCATCAAGTCGAGCCATTATTTTTCTGTTAGCAGCACCTTGATTACTCCAGGAGAGCCAATTACCCACAGATTTCATATCAAACAATGCTGCAGTGTCAATGTAATCATTAAAACTTTGAAGCTGGCTTTCTGAAAGTTGTCTACCCCCCTGTTTTTCATTTGTGTACCGAACAGTATTAAAGTCTCCAAGAATAATCCAAGGTACATTGAGACAGCCATTTACAATATTAGTCAGGTCAGACCAAAGAGTATTTCTTTCTTGCATACTGTTTGAAGCATATATACTAGTGAAATTGAATTGATAGCCATTCTTTTTATCCTCTACCTTAAGATGAATGAATTGATCAGTAGCAGAAATAAACCAAGCATTAATAGAGTTAGGATGCCATAAGACCCATATTCTACCAAAAGTTTCATTTGAGTCATTGGTAAACAGTTCTGCGTCCGGCCATATTTAATTCTTTTGAGCTTGAACGCGCGATTGTTTAATTTTCGTTTCCACTAGAATAACAATATCACATGCGGCAGACTTGATTATTCTGTTGAGCTCCCGACATTTCTCCGGCTTATTAAGTCCGTGAACATTCCAGCATGTTATCTTCATTAGTAATAAACAAATGAAAAGGTAGTAAGGTATTCATCCTACGACTTTGGATGGATTATACCTTCCTTTTTCTTATCCTTCAGTTTTGTATTTTCCTCCTGCACAATATCCTTACCTTTTATGGCTTTATTCCTATATTTATCCACTTCATCTACAGCTTGCAGATTTTTAAACTTTAAAATACCTTGAATCATGTGGTCTTGATTGGCAGGGTTTGTTGAAGCTCGATAAGATTGTTGCAGCACAATATCCTGGATAGTACTTGTTGGAGCAGTATGGCTAGAGAGGTTTGTTGAGGCATGAGTTTGTTGAGACAGAATATCCTTGTTGGCGATGTTTGTTGTGGCCTGAGTTTGTTGAGGAAGAATATCCTTGCTAGCGAGATTTGCTTGGACCAGAGTTCGTTGAGCTATTGTGGATGGATCCGATGATATTGGAAGAGATGAAGTTTCTGACTTATGTTTCTCCTGTCCACTAGTACCATGGGAAACCTTTGTTGTGGAAGGCTCTCGACATTATAGGTAGAGATAAAGTTTTGGAATTGTCCTTCCGTCATGGGTGCTTTCCTTGCGAGTGGAATGCTCAATAGTTTTCGCCACCATCGGTTGCTACTGCCATTAGAGAAGAATCACTTTGTTCTTTGAGGCGCTTGACGTGGTTGATAGACCTTTGTGGTTGGTTTTGGGGTTTTTCGACAAGCTCCATTTGCATGAAAAAAAGATAAGCAACGCCGACATCGTTGTGGCTTCCGTGAATATGAGACATATACCTTAGGGTGTTCCCGTCAAGATCACGATAGAAAACCTCATTAGGAAGATCTTCATCGGATGAAACCAGCACACAAGCTCATGCAAATGCTAATCTCATCTGAGCTGCTTTGTTTTTTGTCGATGTAGAGTGGCTGTCCTAGAGTGCTGCATAACTTTGCAATAAAAAACGTCGACTCCAAAGATGTAGAGGCAGTCCTTGAAAGGATACCCATAATGGAATAGACTGTAGGCTATCTAACTCCAAACGGACATCAGGGAGACCAACGTCCGTAGAATCATTGGATGACCATGGATAGTCCAGAATCCTTCGAGGATTCGTTGCAAATCTTCTTTGAGTATAACTTGCAAACAAAGAATCCGTTCCAAAGCATATGAAGATCAAATGACAATATTCCCCATCGAAGTTTTGATAAATGAGGATAGTGGGAAATAAGATGTTTTGAGACCTACCACATAGCCAACAATCGCCATAGACCATGTCTCAATAAGCTCTGGCTGAATCAGCCAGCCTCGTATACAAACAAATCTTCTTATCACTTTGAACTTCGAGTAAAGAATTCCAAGCTTAGATCTGGACTTCCAACTGGAGCCTTGAAGAGGCTAGTCCAAGGCCGAGGATCGCTGGAAATGAGAGCAGGCTACCGCGATCTAGAGCGCGACCTGCTTCGATGCTGCTTGGTCGAAGGAGTTTCTCTTTGGAAAGGATATGGTGGAAGAGCAACTTGGGGGGTAGCGGTAGGGAGCCTTGCCATTGTTTCAACCCTCTCGCCACCATCGCCAGCCCTAGGGGCCATCGTTGCCATGTTTGATCCCTCTGGTCGCCGCTACAGAAACGACACCATTGGGAAAAGCCACCGCTGCAGTATATTAGATCGCCGCTACAGTACTATCGCCCTAGGGATTTCTGGTTGCTGCTACAGTATCGTCGCCCTTGGGGAGAAGCCGACGCTATGGAGATCTGGTCGTCGCTACAGTGTCGTCGCCCTAGATCTGGTCGCCGCTACTGTACCATCGCCCAAGATCTGGTCGTTGCTACAGTGTCGCCGCTGCCGCTACAGTACCATCGTCCTTGGGAGATCTGATCGCCTCTATAGTGTCGTCACCCTTCGCTCGTGGGAGAAAGCCGACGCCTGCAGGAGTTAGATCGCCTTAGGGAGATATGGTCGCCGCTTCAGATGCCGCGCCCTAGATTCGGGCCACCGCCGCCACAAGATGGCCGCCCTTTGGGAGATCTGATCATCGCTATAAAGGTTTGGCGCCGCTTCGCCGTGGGAGAAAGCCAACGCTGCAGAATCCTGGGACGATTCTGGACCGAGCTATTCAAATTGTTGGGGTCAACGTTATACTTCTCTACAAGCCTCCACCCCCAGACGGATGGCCAGACGGGAAGGATAAATTCGCTCTTCGAGCAATATCTCCGGCACTACGTGAGTGCCAATCAACGAGATTGGGTGAAGCTGTTGGACATTGCCCAATTCTCCTACAACTTACAGCGGAGCTCTGCATCCAACAAGAGCCCCTTCGAGATTATCACAGGACAACAACCGTCAACTCCGCACACCATGGCAATTGGGTATACTGGGAGTAGTCCATCAGCATATCATTTCACAAAGCAATGGCATCAAAATATAGATATTGCGCGGTCTTACTTGGAGAAGGCAGCAAAAAGGATGAAGAAGTGGGCAGACTTGGGAAGGCGACCACAAGAGTTCAAAGTTGGTGATTTGGTGTTGGTAAAGATCCAACCAGCATCACTCCAATTCTTTAGAAATAGAGTCCACAAAGGATTGGTGCGCAAGTATGAAGGACCCTTCCTAATTATCATCAGGGTAGGCAACGACTCTTACAAGTTGCAGCTGCTGGCGTGGTTCAAAATTCACAACGTTCTTCACGCCAGCAACCTAAAAGCCTACCACTCGGATCCTCAAGATGCTTCCAGAAGTGTTCCAACTCGACTACCATCCATCACAGCCTCCTACGAGAAGCGAGTGGAAACCATTCTGGCGGACCGCAAGATAAGGCTACCCAACGGAGCTGAGTAGACAAAGTACTTGGTGAAGTGGCGAAAGCTTCCCCGAACTGAAGCCAGTTGGGAGCCTGAAGACGCCTTGGGACATGAAGAAGAAGTCATCAACAACTACCAACAAGCGTCGACGAGGGCGTCGACAGTTTAAGTGGGGGAGAATGTCACGAATGGTCATCGCGCACCCGCAACAACTTCGTTCAACGAACCGTTCGTCGCTCACATCTGCATGTACAGTTGCTTGATAGCATGTTTTCTCTTAGTTTTGGGTCATTTTTCTTGTAAATATGTAAGTTCGAACAAGCTGCAGCGTTACAAAGCGACCGCTCAACGAACCGAGCAAAACAGTCCCAAAACAGCTCCGTTTTCGTGTGCCTCGGGAGGCTTGCGGAAAACTAGCTCCGCTCACCAAAATGTCAGCCATCTCAGCCCCTTGGAACCCCCCAGGTGGCACAGGGCTGGATGGGGCTTCGGTTATATACCGAGCGTTGAACTCTCTTACGCAAGTTCGCACGTGGCCTTTACGGGAACTTATCTTCACGCCCGGGACCAGGTGAGCGGTTGTTTGTGGGCTTGCAGCTGTTCGTTCATCCTTCTAAAGCCTTGTTTTCTCCCTCTCCCTCTTTTCTTTTGTGCACGCAAGGTGCTTGTCAAATTGCTTGTAAAGCTTCCCCTTTCGCGAGACTTCGGAACTTGTTCGTCGCTTGTTCTTTCGAACTAACCAACTTTCTCTTTTACAGGTCCTTCGGGACTTGCGAGAGGTTACAAAGTGGGCTGATCCTTGCGCAGTAATATCGCAAGGGCTAAGTGCGACTTAGGCAATGCAAGCTAAGTTCGCGTCTTTGCCAGAAGGGTGACTCGCGACTTAGGCAACGCAAGCTAAGTTTACGTCTTTGGCCACAAGGGTGCCTCACGCCTTAGGCAATTCCAGCTAAGGCCGTGACAACCCATGGGGTTCTAGAGTGCTGAGATGGCTGACATTTTGCTCCACTCATGACGGTCGCCATAACATGCAAGAACAGCACTTAAACAGGCCAAAAAAGCCCAAAAATGGGCCAAAACTGGCCATTTTTGGCTACACGAGCGAGCGGAAAGCGACGGACAGCGAGTGAAGCAAGAGGTAGCACCTTCCCTGCTATACGAAAGCCCCATCCAGCCTTGTGTCACCCGGGAGGTTCCAAGGTGCTGAGATGGCTGACGTTTTGCTCCGCTCACGACAATCGCCGTGGCATGCAAGAACAGCACAAAAACTTGCCAAAATTTGCCATTTTTTGCTGCGCGAGCGAGCGGCGAGCGGCGGACAACGAGCGAAGCGAGAGGCAGCACCATCCCTGCTATACAAAAGCCCCATCCAGCCCTATGCCACCCGGGGTGTTCCAAGGTGCTGAGATGGCTGACGTTTTGCTCCGCTCACGACGGTCGCCGCAGCACGCAATAACATCCCAAAAACAGGCCAAAACCGCCCAAATATGGGCCAAAACTTGCCATTTTTGGCTAAGCGAGCGAGCGAGCTACGAGCAGCGGACAGCAAGCAAAGCGAGAGGCAGCACCGTCCTGCTATATGAAAGCCCGTACGTTCCCAAACATAGGGCACAACGGCAAAAAAAAGGGCCAAAACTGGCCATTTTTGGCTGAGCGATTGAGCGGCGAGTAGCGGACAGCGAGCGAAGTGAGAGGCAGCACCGTCTCTGCTATACGAAAGCACCATCTATCCCTTTGCCACCCGGGGGGTTCTAGGGTGCTGAGATGGCTGACGTTTTGCTCCGTTCATGACGGTCGCCGCGACATTCAAGAAAAGCCCAAAAACAAGCCAAAACAGCCCAAAAACGGGCCAAAACTGGCCTTTTTTGACTGAGCGAACGAGCGGCGAGCGGCGGACAGCGAGCGAAGCGAGAGGGAGCACCGTCCCTACTATACGAAAGCCCCATCCAGTCCTGTGCCACCCGGGGGGTTCTAGAGTGCTGCGATGGATGACGTTTTGCTCTGCTCATGACGGTCGCCGCAACACGCAAGAACAGCACAAAAACAGGCCAAAAAGTTCCAAAAAGGGCCAAAACTAGCCATTTTTGGCTGAGCGAACGAACGACGAGCGGTGGACAGCGAGCGAAGCGAGGCAGCACTGTCCCTGCTATACGAAAGCCCCATCCAGCCCTGTGCCAACCGGGGGGTTCCAGAGTGTTGAGATGCATGACGTTTTGCTCCGCTCAAGACGGTCGCCACAACACGCAAGAATAATGCAAAAACAGGCCAAAACGGCCCAAAAACTGACCAAAACTGGCCTTTTTTAGCTGCGTGAGCGAGCTGCGAGCGAAGCGAAAGGCAACACCATCCCTGCTATACGAAAGCCCCATCCAACCGTGTGCCACCCGGGGGGTTCTAGAGTGCTGAGATGGCTAATGTTTTGCTCCGCTCATGACGGTCACCACAACACGCACGAACAACACAAAAACAGGCCAAAAAAGCCCAAAAACGGGCCAAAACTGGCCATTTTTGGCTGCGCGAGCGAGTGGAAAGCGACAGACAGTGAGCGAAGCAAGAGGTTGCACCTTCCTTGCTATACGAAAGCCCCATCTAGCCCTGTGTCACCCGGGGGGTTCCAAGGTGCTGAGATGGCTGACGTTTTGCTCCGCTCACGACAATCGCCGCGGCATGCAAGAACAGCACAAAAACTGGCCAAAATTGGCCATTTTTTGCTGCGCGAGCGAGCGAAGCGAGAGGCAGCACCGTCCCTGCTATATGAAAGCCCCATCCAGAACTATGCCACCCGGGGTATTCCAGGGTGCTGAGATGGCTAATGTTTTGCTCCTCTCACGATGGTCGCCGTGGCACGCAAGAAAAGCCAAAAAACAGGCTAAAACGACCAAAAAACGTGCCAAAACTGGCCATTTTTGGTTGGGCGAACGAGCGGCGAGCGGCGGACAGCGAGCGAAGCGAGAGGCAGCACTGTCCCTGCTATACGAAAGCCTCATCCTGCCCTGTGCCACCCTGGGGGTTCCAGGGTGCTGAGATGGCTGA
Source organism: Musa schizocarpa (assembly GCA_900464855.2). Lineage (NCBI taxonomy): Eukaryota > Viridiplantae > Streptophyta > Magnoliopsida > Zingiberales > Musaceae > Musa > Musa schizocarpa. The sequence goes on along the minus strand of LS990920.1, from coordinate 24,058,803 downwards.
CGTTTTGCTCCACTCACGACGGTCACCGTAACACAAAAGAGCCTAAAAACTAGCCAAAACTGGCCATTTTTAGCTCCGTGAGCGAGCGACGAGCGACGGACAGCGAGCGAAGCGAAAGGCAGCACCGTCCCTACTATACGAAAGCCTCATCCTGCCCTGTGCCACCCTGGGAGTTCCAGGGTGCTGAGATGGCCGACGTTTTGCTCCGCTCACGACGGTCACCGCGGCAAACATGAACAGCACAAAAACAGGCCAAAACAGGCCATTTTTGTCTACATGAGCGAGCGACGAGCGTCGGACAGCGAGCGAAGTGAAAGGCCGAACGGTCCCTGCCATACGAAAGCCCCATCTAGCCCTGTGCCACCCGGGGGGTTCCAGGGTGCTGAAACGGGCCAAAACTGGCCATTTTTGGTTGCGCGAGCGAGCGGCGAGCAGCGGACAACGAGTAAAGCGAAATGCAGCACCGTCCCTGCTATACGAAAGACCTATCCAGCCCTGTGCCACCTGGGGGGTTCCAGGGTGCTGAGATGGCTTTTGTTTTGTTCCGCTCATGACGGTCATCGCGGCATGCAAGAACAACCCAAAAATAGGCCAAAACATCCAAAAAAGGGCCAAAACCAGCCATTTTTTGCTGCGTGAGCGAGCAATGAGCGGCGGACAGCGAGCGAAACGAGAGGCAGCACCGTCCCTGCTATACGAAAGCCCCATCCAACCCTGTGCCACCCGGCGGGTTCCAGGGTGCTGAGATGGTTGACATTTTGCTCCGATCGTGAAGGTCGCTGTGGCATACAAGAAAAGCCCAAAAACAAGCCAAAACGGCCCAAAAAGGGCCGAAACATGTAATTTTTGGCTGAGCGAGCGAGCGGCGAGTGGCGGATAGCGAGCGAAGCAAGAGGCAGCACCGTCCCTGCTATACGAATGCCCCATCCAACCCTATGCCACCCAGGGGTTCCAGGGTGCTGAGATGGCTGATGTTTTGTGTCGCTCACGACGGTCATCGCGGCACGCAAGAACAGCCCAAAAACAAGCCAAAATAGGCCATTTTTGGCTACGCGAGCGAGCGTCGAGCGACGAACAGCGAGCGAAGCGAAAGGCCGTACCATCTCTGCCATACGAAAGCCCCATCCAGCCCTAAGCCACCCGGGGGGTTCCCGGGAGGTTCCAAGGTGCTGAGATGACTGAAGTTTTTCTGCGCTCACGACGGTCACGGCGGCACGCAAGAACAGCCCAAAAACAAGGCAAAACAACCAAAAAATTGGGTAAAACTGGCCATTTTTGGCTGAGTGTGCGAGCGATGCAAAATGGCCTAAAAACCCGCCAAAACTAGCCATTTTTGGCAGAGCGAACGAGCAGTGAGCGGCGGGCAGCTAGCGAAGTGAAAGGCAGCACCGTCCCTGCTATACGAAAGCCCCATCCAAGCTTGTGCCACCAGGGGGGTTTTAGGGTGCTGAGATGTCTAATGTTTTGCTCCGCTCACGACGGTCGCCGCAGCACGCAAGATTAGCCGAAAAATTGACCAAAATAGGCCATTTTTGGCTACGCGAGTGGGCGGCGAGCGACGGACAGCGAGCGAAGCAAAAGGCAGCACCGTCCCTACTATACGAAAGCCCCATCTAGCCCTATGTCACCCGGGGGGTTCCAGGGTGCTAAGATGGCTGACGTTTTGCTCTGCTCATGACGGTCGCAGCGGCATGCAAGAACAGCTCAAATACAAACCAAAACAGCCTATAAACACCAAAGCTAGCCATTTTTGGCTGCGCGAGCGAGCGGCGAATGGCGAACATCGAGCGAAGTAAGGGACAGCACCATCCCTGCTATACGAAAGCCCCATCCAGCCTTGTGCCACCCGAGGGGTTCCCGGGTGCTGAGATGGCTGACGTTTTGCTCCGGTCATGACGATCGCCGCGGCACGCAAGAACAGCCCAAAAACGGGCCAAAACTAGCCATTTTTGGCTGCGCAAGCGAGCGGCGAGCAGCGGATAGCGAGCGAAGCAAGGGGCAGCACCTTCCCTGCTATACAAAAGTCCCATCCGGCCCTGGGCCACCCGGGGGGTTCCAGGGTGCTGAGATGGGTGACGATTTGCTACGCTCATGATGGTCATCGTGGTACGCAAGAACAGCCCAAAAATAGGCCAAAATTGGCTATTTTTGGTTGCGTGAGCATGCGACGAGCGGCGGACAGCGAGCCAAGCGAGAGGCAGCACCGTCCCTACTATACGAAAGCCCCAACCAGCCCTGTGCCACCCAGGAGGTTCCAGGGTGCTGAGAAGGCTGACGTTTTGCTCCGCTCAAGACGGTCACTGCGGGACTCAAGAACAACCCCAAAACAACCCAAAACAACCCAAAAAGGGCCAAAACTGGCCATTTTTGGCTGAACGAGCGAGCGGCGAGCGGCGGATAGCGAGCAAAGTGAGAGGCAGCACCGTCCCTACTATACGAATGCGCCATCCCGCCCTTTGCCACCCGAGGTGTTCTAGGTTGCTGAGATGGCTGACGTTTTGTGCCACTCACAACGGTCATCACGGCATGCAAGAACAGCCCAAAAACAGGGCAAAACGGCTCAAAAGCTGGCCATTTTTGGCTGAGCGAGCGAGCAGCGAGCGGCGGACAGTGAGCCGTCCCCACTATACGAATGCCCCATCCAGCCTTGTTCCACTCAGGGGGGTTCCAGGGTGCTGAGATGGCTGACGTTTTGCTCCATTCACGACGGTCGTCGCGGCACGCAAGAACAGCCCAAAAATAGGCCAAAAAAGCCTAAAAATGAGCCAAAACTGGCCATTTTTGGTTGCGCGAGCGATCGCCAAGCAACAGACAGCGAGCGAAGCAAGAGGCAGCACCTTCCCTGCTATACGAAAGCCCCATCCTACCCTGTGCCACCCGGGGGGTTCTAGGGTGCTGAGATGGCTGACGTTTTGCTCCGCTTGCGATAGTCACCGCGGCACGCAAGAACAGCACAAAAACGGGCCAAAACTGGTCAATTTTTGCTACGCGAGCGAGCGGCGAGCGGCGGATAGCGAGCGAAGCGAGAGGCAGCATCGTCCCTGCTATACGAAAGCCCCATCCAGACCTATGCCACCCGGGGATTCCAGGGTACTAAGATGGCTGACGTTTTGCACCGCTCACGACGGTCGCCGTGGCACGCAAGAAAAGTCCAAAAATAGGCCAAAACGACCAAAAAATGAGCCAAAACTAGCCATTTTTGGTTGAGCAAACGAGCGGTGAGCGGCAAACAGTGAGCTTAGCGAAAGGCAGCACCGTCCCTGCTATACGAAAGGCCCTTCTAGTCCTATGCCACCAGGGGGGTTCCAGGGTGCTGAGATGGCTGACGGTTTGCTCCGCTCACGACGGTCACCGCAACACGTAAGAATAGCCCAAAAACATGCCAAAATAGCCCAAAAATGGGCTAAAACTAGCCATTTTTGGCTCCGTGAGTGAGCGGCGAGCGACGGACAACGAGGGAAGCGAAAGGCAGAACCGTCCCTGCTATACGAAAGTCCTATCCTGCCCTGTGCCACCCTAGGGGTTCCAGGGTGCTGACATGGCCGACGTTTTGCTCCGCTCACGACGGTCACCCCAGCACGCACGAACAGCCCAAAAAAGGCCAAAATTGGCCAATTTTGGCTGCGCGAGCGAGCGGCGAGCGATGGACAACGAGCGAAGCGAAAGGCAACACCGTCTTTGCTATATGAAAGCCCCATCCAGCCTTATTGCACCCGGGGGGTTCCAAGGTGCTGAGATGGCTGACGTTTTGCTCTACTCACGACGGTCGTCGCGGCACACAAGAAAATCCCAAAAACAACCCAAAACAACCCAAAAACGGACCAAAACTGGCAATTTTTGGCTGCGCGAGCGAGCGGCGAGCGGCGGACGGTGAGCGAAGCAAGGGGCAGCACCATCCCTGCTATAAGAAAGCCCCATCCAGCCCTGTGCCACCCTAGGTGTTCCTGGGTGCTGAGATGGCTGATGTTTTGCTCCACTCATGACAATCACCGCAACACGCAAGAACAGCCCAAAAACAGGCCAAAAATACCCAAAAACGGGTCAAAACTGGCCATTTTTGGTTGCGCGAGTGAGCGGTGAGCAACGGACAGCGAGCGAAGCAATGGGCAGCACCTTCCCTGCTATACGAAAGCCCCATCCAGCCCTGGGCCACCCGGGGGTTTCAGAGTGCTGAGATTGGCGACGTTTTGCTCCATTCATGATGGTCATCGCGGCATGCAAGAACAACCCAAAAACACGCCAAAACAGCCCAAAAACGGGCCAAAACTGGCAATTTTTGGCTATGCGAGCATGCGGCGGACAGCAAGCGAAGCGAAAGGTAGCACAGTCCCAACTATACGAAAGCCCCATCCAGCCCTATGCCACTCGGGGGGTTCTAGGGTGCTGAGAAGGCTGACATTTTGCTCCGCTCACGACGGTCACCGCGACACGCAAGAACAACCCAAAAACAGACCAAAATAGCCCAAAAACTGGTCAAAATTGGCCATTTTTGGCTGCGCGAATGAGCGACGAGCAGCGGACAACGAGTGAAGCAAGGGGCAGCACCATTCCTGCTATACAAAAGCCCTATCCAGTCATGTGCCACCCGAGGGGTTCCCGGGTGCTGAGATGGCTAACGTTTTGCTCCGCTCATGACAATTGCCGCGGCACGCAAGAAAAGCCCAAAAATAGGCCAAAACAGCCCAAAAACGGGCCAAAACTGGCAATTTTTGGCTGCGCGAGCAAGCGACGAGCAATGGACAGCGAGCAAAGCAAGGGGCAACACCTTCCCTGCTATACGAAAGCCCCATCCAGCCCTATGCCACCCGGGGGTTCCAAGGTTCTGAGATGGGTGACGTTTTGCTCCGCTCATGATGGTCGTCGCGGCATGCAAGAACCGCCAAAAAACAGCCCAAAAACAGGCCAAAACTGGTCATTTTTGGCTGCGTGAGCGTGCGGCGAGCGGCGGACAGTGAGTGAAGCGAGAGGCAGCACCGTCCCTACTATACGAAAGCCTCATCTAGCCCTGTGCCACCCGGGGTGTTCCAAGGTGTTGAGAAGGCTGACATTTTACTCCGCTCATGACGGTCGCCGCGGCACGCTAAAAAAGCCCAAAAACAGGCCAAAACGGGCCGAAACTGGTCATTTTTGGTTGAGCGAATGAGCGGCGAGCGACAGACAGCGAGCGAAGCAATAGGCAGCACCGTCCATGCTATACGAAAGCCCCTTCTAGCCCTATGCCATTCGGGGGGTTCCAGGGTGCTGAGATGGCTGACATTTTGCTCCGCTCACGATGGTCACCACGACATGAAAGAACAGCCCAAAAATAGGCCAAAACGGCCCAAAAATGGGCCCAAACTGGCCATTTTTGGTTGCGCGAGCGAACGGCGGATAGCGAGTAAAGCGAAAGGCAGTACCATCCCTGCTATACGTAAGCCCTACCCAGCCCTGTGCCACCCGGGGGGTTCCAAGGTGCTGAGATAGCTGACGTTTTGCTCCACTCTCAACGGTCACGGCGGCACACAAGAACAGCCCAAAAATAGGCCAAAACTGAATAGCCCAAAAACAGGCCAAAACTGGCCATTTTTGACTTAGCGAGCGAGCGGCGAGCGGCGAACAACCAGCAAAGCGAGAGGCAGCACCGTCCCTGATATACGAAATCCCCATCCGGCCCTGTTCCACTCGGAGGGTTCCAGGGTGCTGAGAAGGTTGACGTTTTGCTCCGCTCATGACGGTCATCGCGACACACAAGAAAAGCCCAAAAACAGGCCAAAACGCCCCAAAACCTGGCTAAAACAGGCCATTTTCCCCTTAGCAAACGAGTGGCGAGCGACGGACAGCGATCGAAGCGAGAGGCTGCACCGTCCCTGCAATACCAAAGCCCCATCCAGCCCTATGCAACCTAGGGGGTTCCAGGGTGTTGAGATGGTTGATGTTTTGCTCCGCTCACGACGGTCGAAGCAGCACGCAAGAACAACCCAAAAACAGGCCAAAACAGCTCAAAAACGGGCCATAACTGGCCATTTTTGGTTGGGCGAAGCGAAGCCACTGGCGCCGGACCACGAAATGGCGAGAGGCAGCACTGTCCCCTGCTATATTTAAAGCCCCATCCAGCCCCCTGTGCCACCCGGGGTTCTTGGGTGCTGAGATGGTTGACGTTTTTGTTCGCTTACGGTTGCCGCCGATGCGCAAGAACAGCACAAAAACAAGCCAAAACGAGCCAAAACTGGCCATTTTTGGCTGACCGAATGAGCGGCGAGTAGTGGACAGCGAGCGAAGTGAGAGGCAGCATCGTCAGTGCTATACGAAAGCCCCATCTAGCCCTGTGCCACCCGGGGGGTTTCAAGGTGCTGTGATGGCTGACGTTTTGCTCCGCTCACGACGATTGCCACGGCACGCAAGAACAACCCAAAAACAGGCCAAAACAGCCCAAAAATGGGCCCAAACAGGCAATTTTTGGCTGCGCGAGTGAGCGGCGAGTGGGGGACATCAAGCAAAGCGAAAGGCAGCACCGTCACAGCTATACGTAAGCCCCATCCAGCCCTATACCACCCGGGGGGTTCCTGGGTACTAAGATGGTTGACATTTTGCTTCGCTCACGACGGTCACGACGGCACGCAAGAACAGCCCAAAAATAGGCCAAAACGACCCAAAAACGAGCCAAAACTAGCCATTTTTGGCTGAGCGAGCGAGCATCGAGCGACGGACAGCGAGCGCAGCGAGAGGCAGCACCATCTCTGCTATACGAAAGCCCCATCCAACCTTGTGCCACCTGGGGGGTTCCAGGGTGTTGAGAATGCTGACGTTTTGCTCTGCTCACGATAGTCACCGTGACACGCAAGAAAAGCCCAAAAACTGGCCAAAACGGCATAAAAACGGGCCGAAACTGGTCATTTTTGGATGAGCGAACGAGCGGCGAGCGGCGGACAGCGAGCGAAGCAAGAGGCAACACCGTCCCTGCTATATGAAAGCCCCATCTAGCATTCTGCCACCCGGGGGGTTCCAGGGTGCTTAGATGGCTGACATTTTGCTTCGCTCACGACGGTTGCCGCGACACGCAAGAACAGCCCAAAAACGGGCCAAAACCGGCCATTTTTTGCTGGGCGAGCGAGCTGCAAGCGGAGGATAGCGAGCGAAGTGAGAGGCGGCACCCTCACTGCTATACGAAAGCCCCATCCAGCCTTGTGCCCCCCGGGGGGTTCTTGGGTGCTGAGATGGTTGACGTTTTGCTCCGCTTACGACGGTCACCGCGGAACGCAAGAACAGCCCAAAAACAAGCCAAAACGGCCTGAAAATTTGCCAAAACTAGCCATTTTTGGCTGAGCGAACGAGTGACGAGTGACGAGTGACAGCGAGCAAAGTGAGAGGCAACGTCTTCCATGCCATACGAAAGCCCCATCTAGCCATGTGCCACCCGGGGTTTACAAGGTGCTGAGATGTCTAACGTTTTAGTCCGCTCACGACGGTTGCCGCGGCACACAAGAACAGCCCAAAAATAGGCCAAAACGTCCCAAAAATGGGCCCAAACAGGCCATTTTTGGCTGCGCGAGCGAGCGGCAAGCGGGGGACATCGAGCAAAGCGAAAGGTAGCACCGTCACAGCTATACGTAAGCCCCATCCAGCCCAGTCCCACCCGGGGGGTTCCTGGGTACTGAGATGGTTGACGTTTTGCTCCGCTCACGACGGTCACGGCGGCACACAAGAATAGCCCAAAAACAGGCCAAAATGACCCAAAAATGAGCCAAACCTAGCCATTTTTGGCTGAGCGAGTGAGCGTCGAGCGACGGACAGCTAGCGAAGCGAGAGGCAGCACCGACTCTGCTATACGAAAGCCCTATCCAACCCTATGCCACCCTGATACTGGGGAGGGTAAAAATGCAGAATGGATTTCGGACGAACACCAATAGAAGTAGTTCAGATAGAAAATGTCACAGAAGGCAAGTAACGAACATTTGAAGAAACTTCGGTAAAACGAAAAATAGCTCACCACCAAGTTTAAAATCAAAAGGGATATAGAAAGATCACCACCCTAGTGACAATAAATAAGGATACATAACTAAAAGCAAAAGACTCACCACTCAAGGATACATCCAAGAGATACAGAGTTCAAAGAGCACTCCAAGAGAGCTTATGCCAATATCCTTAGTTTTCTCAACCCCTTTCTAAGCCCTAAACCCCAAAATAAATATTAGTGCATGAAACAACCCTTCATGCATAGGGAATTTCGAAATTAAGTGCTTTACAGCTGCCAACCAACTCCATTAATGTAGCAATGAAGAAAAGCACCATGATACAGCTTTACAACTGCCAACCAACTCCATTAATGTATTCCTGGCTAAAACAGGCCATTTTCCCCTTAGCAAACGAGTGGCGAGCGACGGACAGCGATCGAAGCGAGAGGCTGCACCGTCCCTGCAATACCAAAGCCCCATCCAGCCCTATGCAACCTAGGGGGTTCCAGGGTGTTGAGATGGCTGATGTTTTGCTCCGCTCACGACGGTCGAAGCAGCACGCAAGAACAACCCAAAAACAGGCCAAAACAGCTCAAAAACGGGCCATAACTGGCCATTTTTGGTTGGGCGAGCGAGCTACGAGCGCCAGACCACGAGCGAAGCGAGAGGCAGCACTGTCCCTGCTATACGAAAGCCCCATCCAGCCCTGTGCCACCCGGGGGGTTCTTGGGTGCTGAGATGGTTGACGTTTTGCTCCGCTTACTACGGTTGCCGCGGTACGCAAGAACAGCACAAAAACAAGCCAAAACGAGCCAAAACTGGCCATTTTTGGCTGACCGAATGAGCGGCGAGTAGTGGACAGCGAGCGAAGTGAGAGGCAGCATCGTCAGTGCTATACGAAAGCCCCATCTAGCCCTGTGCCACCCGGGGGGTTTCAAGGTGCTGTGATGGCTGACGTTTTGCTCCGCTCACGACGATTGCCAAGGCACGCAAGAACAACCCAAAAACAGGCCAAAACAGCCCAAAAATGGGCCCAAACAGGCAATTTTTGGCTGCGCGAGTGAGCGGCGAGCGGGGGACATCAAGCAAAGCGAAAGGCAGCACCGTCACAGCTATACGTAAGCCCCATCCAGCCCTATACCACCCGGGGGGTTCCTGGGTACTAAGATGGTTGACATTTTGCTTCGCTCACGACGGTCACGGCGGCACGCAAGAACAGCCCAAAAATAGGCCAAAACGACCCAAAAACGAGCCAAAACTAGCCATTTTTGGCTGAGCGAGCGAGCATCGAGCGACGGACAGCGAGCGCAGCGAGAGGCAGCACCATCTCTGCTATACGAAAGCCCCATCCAACCTTGTGCCACCTGGGGGGTTCCAGGGTGTTGAGAATGCTGACGTTTTGCTCTGCTCACGATAGTCACCGTGACACGCAAGAAAAGCCCAAAAACTGGCCAAAACGGCATAAAAACGGGCCGAAACTGGTCATTTTTGGATGAGTTTTTAACGAGCAGGGCGAAGCGGCGGACAGCGAGCGAAGCAAGAGGCAACACCGTCCCTGCTATATGAAAGCCCCATCTAGCATTCTGCCACCCGGGGGGTTCCAGGGTGCTTAGATGGCTGACATTTTGCTTCGCTCACGACGGTTGCCGCGACACGCAAGAACAGCCCAAAAACGGGCCAAAACCGGCCATTTTTTGCTGGGCGGCGAGCTGCAAGCGGAGGATAGCGGGGCGAGAAGTGAGAGGCGGCACCCTCACTGCTATCTTAAAGCCCCATCCAGCCTTATTGCCCGGGGTTCTTGGGTCTTGAGATGGTTGACGTTTTGCTCCGCTTACGACGGTCACCGCTGAACGCAAGAACAGCCCAAAAACAAGCCAAAACGGCCTGAAAATTTGCCAAAACTAGCCATTTTTGGCTGAGCGAACGAGTGACGAGTGACGAGTGACAGCGAGCAAAGTGAGAGGCAACGTCTTCCATGCCATACGAAAGCCCCATCTAGCCATGTGCCACCCGGGGTTTACAAGGTGCTGAGATGTCTAAATGTTTAGTCCGCTCACGACGGTTGCCGCGGCACACAAGAACAGCCCAAAAATAGGCCAAAACGTCCCAAAAATGGGCCCAAACAGGCCATTTTGGCTCTTTTGGCGGCAAGCGGGGGACATCGAAGCAGTTTAAAGGAGTAGCACCGTCCACAGCTACATTTAAGCCCCATCCATCCAGCCAGTCCCCCGGGGTTCCTGGTAATGAGATGGTTGACGCTTTTTGCTCCGCTCCACGACGGTCACGGCAAGACACAAGAATAGCCCAAAAAACAGGCCAAAATGACCCAAAAATGAGCCAAACCTAGCCATTTTTGGCTGAGCGAGTGAGCGTCGAGCGACGGACAGCTAGCGAAGCGAGAGGCAGCACCGACTCTGCTATACGAAAGCCCTATCCAACCCTATGCCACCCTGATACTGGGGAGGGTAAAAATGCAGAATGGATTTCGGACGAACACCAATAGAAGTAGTTCAGATAGAAAATGTCACAGAAGGCAAGTAACGAACATTTGAAGAAACTTCGGTAAAACGAAAAATAGCTCACTACCAAGTTTAAAATCAAAAGGGATATAGAAAGATCACCACCCTAGTGACAATAAATAAGGATACATAACTAAAAGCAAAAGACTCACCACTCAAGGATACATCCAAGAGATACATAGTTCAAAGAGCACTCCAAGAGAGCTTATGCCAATATCCTTAGTTTTCTCAACCCCTTTCTAAGCCCTAAACCCCAAAATAAATATTAGTGCATGAAACAACCCTTCATGCATAGGGAATTTCGAAATTAAGTGCTTTACAGCTGCCAACCAACTCCATTAATGTAGCAATGAAGAAAAGCACCATGATACAGCTTTACAACTGCCAACCAACTCCATTAATGTATTCCTTTGTGCAGGGAAATATGCTGATTATGTGGCAATTTTATTGGCTGAAAAAAATATCATATTATCAGCATGATCTATATGAATAGATTGTAGCAAATTAGACACTCCCGTGTCAATCTCCCCTGGTTGAAAAAGACTTGTCCTCATGTTCTTGTTTGTTTCGTCATCATGATTATAAAAAGGACTTAATTCAGCCACATTAAATGTTGGGGATACTCCGTAATCTTTAGGTAGCTCAATCTTATAAGCATTTTTGCCAATTCTCTTAAGCACCTTGAATGGACCATCAGCCTTAGGTTTTAGTTTTCCAAATATTCCCGGTGGAACCCTCTCCTTCCTTAGATGAATCCAGATCAAATCACCTGCATTAAACTCCACAAGTTTTCTGTGTTTGTTAGCAGCTTGCATGTACCTCTCATTTTGTTTCTCAATGGTTGCTTTCACACCCTCATGCAGCTTATTTATCTGCTTAGCTCTTTCATCAGCATCTCCACTAAATTGCTTTGTTGTAGAATGAGGGATTAAGTCCAAAGGACCAGCAAGATTAGCACCATAAACTATCTCAAAAGGACTCTTACCAATACTATGATGCATAGAACGATTGTAGGCAAACTCAATTTGTGGAAGAATGACATCCCATTGCTTAATATTCCTGCCAACATAGCTTTTAAGCAAATTTCCCAAGCATCGGTTTATTACCTCAGTTTGCCCAACGGTTTGTGGATGATGCGAGCTGCTGAAATTCAAAGAAGTACCCAGCTTTCTCCAAAGAGTTCTCCAAAAATGACTAACAAATTTTGAATCTCGATCAGACACCATAATCAATTTACTTTTACTTACTAAAAAAAAAAAGGCCATGTGGAATCTCTTCTGGTATAACATCTTCAAACTCTTCCAAGATTTATTTCATGATTTCTGGTGTCTCCTTGTGTTGTTCATTTTCTTCTACTACTAGTAGAGCCATAACATGACCACCCTTATCTAATTCATCTTTGTATTCACCATAGGACATAAAAGTGCTAACTTTCTTTTTTGGTGCACTGATTTCGGATGGTTGTAATGGAGCTAAAATAATCTTCTTTTCAGTCACCTTAAAAGAATAAGTATGTTTATAGCCGTCATACAACACCCTTCTATCATAATGCCAAGGTCTTACCTACAGCAAATTACAAGCATCCATATGAGCAACATCACACCATACTTCATCTTTATAATATTTACCAATAGAAAATGAAACTAAATATCATTTAGTTACATTGATGTCATTTCCTTTTTGCAGCCAACATAACTAGTATGGATGTGGATGAGGGATGGAGTCCACTTTAGCTTCTGTACCATCTCCAAAGGTACCACATTCTCAAAGCTACCACTGTCGATGATCACCAAGCATACTTTGCCAAGAGAAGTGCATTTAGTATGAAACATATTTTTTCTCACCCAACTTTCAATGTCGGCCACATATGACACTTGTAAACTACTTTGCAATACAATAGACAAACCATGATCAACATAAGTAATCTCTTCCTCATCATCATCGTATTTTGGTTCTTCATCAGTTTCATCTTCTCCTCCATCACTATGATCTTCAACCAAAGTTACAATCCTCCTATTTGGACAATATGATGCGATATGTCCAAAACCATGACATTTGAAACATTTTCGGCCACTTGGAGTAGAAGAATTAGGTGTTTTTTTGTTGCCAACAAATTCTTCACCCTTTTCTTGCACCTTCGTTATCACCTTGCTTTGGACAGTAGGCTTGGAACTTCCTCCTTTTGTATATCCTTCTTTTGAGTCGTATCGAAAACTCTTTTCAAACTTCTGTTGCTTTTCAACTTTTAATGCCAGCTTGCTCACATCATTTAAAGACCAATATGGCTGTAGCTGAATAACTTTAGCAATCTCATACTTCAGACCTCCTAAGTATCTTGCAATCGTTTGCTCTTCCGGGTCCACAAGCTCTCCTTTTAACATCAAATTATCAAATTCTGCAGTGTACTCCTCCACAATAAGATCTTTTTGCTTGAAATCATGTATTTTGAGAAAGATCTCTTGCCTATAATTATGAGGTAAATATTTTCTCTTCAGCTCCCTTTTCATTTTCTCCCATGTAACTATCTTACTCTAACCCTCACGTTCTCTTTGTTTCTTCATATTTTTCCACCAAAGAGATGCATTCCGCCTAAGTTTGAGTGCCACAAGTTTGACCTTCTTTTGTTCTGGTGGTTCATGAAAATCGAAAATTCTTTCTACTGTATTAAGCCAATCGATAAAGTCATCAACATTCATTTTACCTTCAAATTCTGGAATATCAAATCTGGGGTTATTTTTATTCTGCCACTCGTCTTGGACTTCATTTCTTCTTCGACATCTTCTCGACTCCTTTGGAAGATGAGGTGTATCATCATCAGAAGAAAACTCTCGATCGTCATTTTCATGCTGGTTGTGTCTACTTTGAAGTTCATTGATTATTTCATTTTTTTCTTGTAGGCTACGCAGCAATTTTCGTAGCTGTAGCCTCAACGACTCAGCATCATCTTCATGGTCGCTACCTTCACCAACTACATCTTTTCCATTCCGCCTAGCCATGATCTCTAGCCTTTAGCTCTGATACCAAACTGATACCGGGGAGGGTAAAAATGCAGAATGGGTTTCGGACGAACAACAATAGAAGTTGTTCAGATAGAAAATGTCACAGAAGGCAAGTAACAAACTCTTGAAGAAACTTCGGTAAAACGAAAAATAGCTCACCACCAAGTTTAAAATCAAAAGGGATACAAAAAGATCACCACCCTAGTGACAATAAACAAGGATACATAACTGAAAGCAAAAGACTCACCACTCAAAGACACATCCAAGAGATACAAAGTTCATAGAGCACTCCAAGAGCTTCTGCTAATATCCTTAGTTTTCTCAACCCCTTTCTAAGCCCTAAACCCCAAAATAAATACTAGTGCATGAAACAACCCTTCATGCATAGGGAATTTCGAAATTAAGTGCTTTACAGCTGCCAACCAACTCCATTAATGTATTCCTTAGCCATGAAGAAAAGCACCATGATACAGCTTTACAACTGCCAACCAACTCCATTAATGTATTCCTTTGTGCAGGGAAATATGCTGATTATGTGGAAATATTATTGGCTGAAAAAAATATTATATTATCAGCATGATCCATATGAACAGATTGTAGCAAATTAGACACTCCCGTATCAATCTCCCCTGGTTGAAAAAGACTTGTCCTCATGTTCTTATTTATTTCATCATCATGATTATAAAAAGGACTTAAATCAGCCACATTAAATTTTGGGGATACTCCGTAATCTTTTGGTAGCTCAATCTCATAAGCATTTTTGCCAATTCTCTTAAGCACCTTGAATGGACCATCAGCCTTAGGTTTCAGTTTTCCAAATTTTTCCGGCGGAAACCTCTCCTTCCTTAGATGAATCCAGACCAAATCACCTGCATTAAACTCTACAAGTTTTCTGTGTTTGTTAGCAGCTTGCATGTACCTCTCATTTTGTTTCTCAATGGTTGCTTTCCAACCACTTTGACTTCCTTTGCTGATAATAAAGAATGCTTTCTGCTCAATGCGTCAGCAACTACATTTTGAACACCAGATTTTTGCTTGATTGTAAAGTTGTAAGTGTTGAATCTCGGATTTTGATGAAGCAATCAATTGATGAGTTAATTGATCTGATCCATATTATTGAGTTAAGTGTGCAGGATTAACTACGATAACTAGAAAACACAAAGCAAGGATACCGGAGTCAAGTTTGATGGACGTTTAAGAGTTCGAAGAATCGTCGGAGATGCTGCCGGAACCAACCGAGAGAAAATCGGGAACCTGTAGGAATTTTCGGAAGTTCGCCGAAGAAATCGTCGGAGGTTCACGGAGATCACCGAGAAGGCTCGGCTACTCATTAAAGTCATCACAAGTTCGGGAGTTTGCTGGAAGCCCGTCGGAAGAAGTTCGTCGGAAAGCTCGTCGGAACAAGACTCGACGTTCGCAGTTGAAAAATTGCTTAGGATGTGTTTTTGTTAAGTAGTTTACGTGTAATTAAGATTAGGATTAAGAAATAATCCTATATCCTAGTTAGGGGCCAACTGGGCCCAAAATTAGACTTGGTTTGGGCTAAGTTTGAAGCCCAACCAGTCAATCGAAGAGTCTGGCGGTGGCACTGCCAGACTGGGCGGTTGCATCGCCCAGCAACCGAGAGATGAGCGGTGGCACCGCCCAGTGCCCGAGAGCCAGGTGGTGGCACCGCCTGAGTTGGGCGGTGGCACCGCCTGAGTTGGGCGGTGGCACCGCCTAGCACTATCAGCGCCTGACACTGACCGGCGGTGGCACCGCCACTGACAGGCGGTGACACCGCCAGCATCGGGAACTCCATGAGAATTCAAATTTGGAGCCCAAATTTGAATCCTCTAGAGGCCTCTAAATACCCCTCAACTCTCAGCTGAGATTACAACTTTTTAGAGAAGCAATTGATTGAGAGAAAAGTCTTAGAATAGCCTTTGCTAGTCTTGGTTTCAATTTGCTAGTGTTCACCTCCTTCTTTCTTGCTGAAAATCTGTAAAAGAGTGAACCGCTTGTAAAAGTTGTAAGAGGGGTATTTACCCTTCCCTTTCAAGAGATTTGCTAGTGGAAGGTGGGAGCCTCATCAAAGAGGGGCCTCGCAAGTGGATGTAGGTCATTTGACCGAACCACTATAAAATCGGCGTAATCTCTTGTTTGCATTTACTTATTGTCATTTATATTGCTGCAAATCATTTGCACTTTAATGCTCTACTTCTTTATCTCTGTCTTACTTATCCCTTTAAGTTAAAACGCAATCGAAACAGTTTCAAACGAAAACGTTACTTTTATCGTACGAAGTTTCCGAAAGGTTTTAAATCGCGAAAAGTTTATCGCACTTTACCACTGCACTAATTCACCCCCCCCTCTTAGTGCCGCTGTGATCCTAACAATTTTTTTATTCCTTACTCAATCAAGATGAGAAACCTAATAACATTCATGTGGAGCCGACTAGAAAACTTGATTCAGAAGATATTTCAATCCTCAATGCCCCAATTACAGATGACGAAATTATATGTGTTGTCTTTAAGTCACCAAAGCACAAAAGCCCAGGTCCAGATGGATTTCCAGCTGAATTTTACCAAACTGCTTGGTCTATTATTGGAAATGATGTGATTAAGGCTTGCCAACATTTTTTCTCTTCAGGTCATATTCTTAGAGAGATGAATTGCACTTTTATTTCCTTAATTCCGAAGAATGCCGGGGCTGATTCACTAGAGAACTATCGACCCATATCATTATGCAACTTTATTTACAAGATCATCTCCAAAGTATTGGCAAATAGAATGCAAACGGTAATACACAAGATCATTAGCCCAAATCAAGCTGCTTTCATTAAAGGGAGAAGTATACATCATAACATTTTGCTTGCTAATGACTTGGTCAAAGATTTGCATTCAAAAGCAAGAGGGTCAAAAATCTGTTTTAAAGCTGATTCTGGAAAGCCTTTGATTCAGTTAATAGGAAGTTTATCTATAAGATGCTCCTCGATATGAACTTCCCAAAGCAATGGGTTAATTGGATTCAATCTTGCCCGGAAACTCCAAAGTTTTCGATACTCTTTAATGGCTCACCAATTGGTTTTTTGGGAACACTGAATGGCATCCGACAAAGGTGATCCACTCTCTCCGTATCTTTTTTACTATTGCGATGGAAGGACTTAGCTGTATGTTGGAACACGCAGTCTTAAATGGAAGCATTAAGGTACCAATTCTTTGGTTACGTTTCATATATCACATATAACATTTGCAGATGACTTACTTATCTTTCTTCAAAATGAACCAACTTGAAAAAAGAACCTGGCTACTATTATGAATGACTTGGTATGGTTTCTGGACTTCAGTTAAATCGTGCAAAAAAGTAAAGTATATATGAGCCCTTACGTTGAGGATAATGTCTTTATTGCACAAACTTTGGGGGTTAGTGAGGGAAGCTTGCAGTTCCTTATTTGGGTCTCCGCTCATATCCATCATGAGGCATTCACAAAACCCATTGTCAGCTTATCTTGCAAAAAATAAAGAATAGAATTTCTTCTTGGAAAAATAGGTTTCTATCAAAAGCAGGACGACTCGAACTCATCCGTTCGGTATTGCACTCCTACTCTATATATTGGTGTAATGCATTTCTTCTGCCTGCTGGACTTCTCCAAGATATTGAACGATTATTAATGAACTTCTTCTGGAATGGCACAAATGATAAGGTAATGCATATGGTAAATTGGGATAGCATTTGCAAACCGAAAGATGAAGGGGGGCTAAACTTGAGAAATACTAGAGATTGGAATCAAGCATGTCTGGTGCAGCAATTGTGGGATCTTTTGCAAAACAAATGTTCCATATGGTCACATTGGGTTTCTGCTAGGTATCTTTCAAAAGAATCAATTTGGGAAATTTCAACAAGAACATACCACTCTGCAGCTTGGAAAGGAATTTTAAAGGCAAGGAATTGGCTAATCAAACACATTTCCTATGCAATCTCTTCTGGAACTAGTACTAATATGTGGTACGATCCTTGGGTGAATGGGAAAAGTATATTTCAATTATATGGTGACAGAATACGAAAAGATCTTGGGGCTCCCAAAGATTGGAAGGTTTCTGAGTTCATTGCTAACGGTACCTGGTGTCTCCCTAATCCTATTTCTCCCGAAATGTTATCACTTTGGCCGACTATTATAGCTATTCCAATCACGAACAACTCTTCAGATATACTTATTTGGCCTCATGACAATGGCAAATTTAGTGCCACATCAGCATGGAATCAAATTAGGCAAAGAAATAACAAGTGGGTCCCAAGCAGTTGGACATGGGATCGACCGGGATCACAAAGACATTCCTTATGTACATGGCAAGCCCTTCTCAATAAACTACCTACAATAGACAATATGAAAAGAAGATGTATCTATCATGTTAACCGATGCTCCCTTTGTATGCAACAAGAAGAAACTATTGACCACCTCTATTTTACTTGTGATTATACAAAATGGATATAGAAGGAGATTCTCCAGCGATTTGAACTCAATAGACTGCCGCAACCAAACTTGCACCAAGAACTAGGCGACCTCATGCAATGTTTCTCAAGAAAAGGGCCTCTCACACAACTAGCAAAGGTTACTTTCAGATGCGCTATTTGGTGGATGTGGAAGGAGAGATGTAACAGAATCTTTGAATGTCAACACATAAACAATGCTCAACTATTGAAAGAGATTATTAGAGACTCAAGATCCTGTATGGAGCAAGATCTCAAAACGGAGCACTTTACCCAAAGAGAAAAATATATTTTTATCAATTTTAATTTTGCTATTAGCTAAAGATCTTGGGAAGGCAAACATTTTCTATTAGCTAAAGATCTTAGGAGTTATAGTCTACAGCATGTGTAGTCATAACTATCGCATTCGCACTCTATGAGTTACATGGCTTTGTCTATGACTTGTATAGATAAAGCTATTTGTAGAAACTTTACACATAATCAATTTACTTTTACTTACCAAAAAAAAAGATATGGATGAAAATAGTGAAAATTTCGATAAAAAAACATATAGGTGTATGATAGGTAGTCTACTCTACCTTACCGCGACTAGACCAGATATCATGTTTAGTGTAGGACTTTGTGCTAGGTTTTAATTAAATCCTAAATTATCTCATCTTAAAAGTGTTAAAAGAATATTTAGATATCTTAAAGGAACTCCGAATTTAGGTTTATGGTATCCAAAATCCGAAAAATTTGATTTAATGGCTTATGCGGATGCCGATTTTGGGGGATGTAGGATTGATAGAAAAAGTACATCCAAAACATGCCAATTTTTAGGACATGCACTTGTTTCTTGGACTTCCAAGAAACAAAATTCAGTTGCACTATCTTGGGCGGAAGCCGAATACATTGCTGCGAGTGCATGCTGTGCACAAGTTGTATGGATGAAAAATACATTAGAAGACTATGGAATTCATTTTAAAAATATCCCCATAAAATGTGATAATACTAGTGCCAAATGTCTTACTAAAAATCCAATTCAGCACTCTAGAACTAAGCACATCGACGTTAGGCACCATTTCATATGCGATCATGTCCTTAACAATGATGTTGTTCTAGAATTCATTAACATGAAGCATCAATTAGCAGATATATTTATAAAAGCCCTAAATGAAGACAAATTTGAATTTATTAGAAGGGAACTGGGCATGTTAAATTGTCCCTTAGAGTAAGACGTTTGAATGTAGTTTACGAAGATTGGCTCATCCTTGTCCAGCTCGTTTGTGGATTTGATTTCATCCTCTTCTTTCGATTCCAAATGATATATTAAAATACAACTCAATATCTCAACCTTTGCTTGCGTCAAAGACCTCTGGAAATCAAGGAGGAAGAAAAAATTTTTTTTCTTCTTCCGCGGCCAGCCAACGGTGGCACCGCCAGAATCGGTGGTAGCACCGCCTGAGCGCTCGGGCGCTAGGAGGTGGCACCGCTTGTTCAGGCGGTGGCACCGCCCGAGAGCTCTTTTAAACCCGAGAGGGTTAGGGCCGGCGGTGACACCGCCCCCAACCCGTGGAACTCTTGCTCCAACTCTCCCAAAATCTCTTAATCCCTCATTCTAACTTCTACAGACCTTGGAGAAGGAATATTGTTGGTCCAAACTCTCCATCATCTCAGAAACACTCTATAAGGTAAAATCTTCCCTTCACTCTCTTCTTGTGTCACCTATTCATTACAATTCATATTTCTCTTATCATTTTGTCTAGAAAATGGCTCCTAAGATACCAAAAGGGAAAAGGATTGAAGGAGATTCATATGACCATAATCTTTTTAGATCCAAAGAAGATGCCCTTAGATTTCCAAACTTTGAAACAAGATATGTCCATAAGGGAAAATACGTTGATCTTGATGAACTAGGAGATTTAGAACCCATTAGGTGGTTTGCTCATCTAGAGGCCCTACCTCTCTTACAAATAGATGAACCAATTTATCCTAGATTAGTTAAGCTCTTTTATGCAAACCTATGGGTAGATAACGATAGC
Organism: Musa schizocarpa; assembly: GCA_900464855.2. NCBI lineage: Eukaryota > Viridiplantae > Streptophyta > Magnoliopsida > Zingiberales > Musaceae > Musa > Musa schizocarpa. Next base: position 24,038,863 of record LS990920.1, on the reverse strand, counting down.
CTAAGTTCTTACATGTTAGGAACACAAATTAGGATTTCTGATAATTCTATTTGTGAACTAATCGGTATCACTGAAAAAGATAGGGGCTGCTATTTTAGAGCAAAATGGGATGTGAATATAATAGGAGCAACCTACGCCGAAGCTATCGAAACCATTTTTGCAAACTCAAACTTTGGAATAATACCTAAGAGTTGCGAACACTTACTACCTTTTAACTCTAAGGTTCTTCATCATATCATGACAAGCATACTTTTCCCTAAGCAATATCATTTTGATGAAATGAGTACAGTAGAGATAAGCACCATGTATTGGATCATGACTGGTCAACAAAACTGTTTTGGATACTCAATACGGCAACACATGCGGGAAATTACAGCTAAAGATATTATGTTGCCATATGGGAGGTTAATCACTAGATTTCTTCGTGCCTATAACATTTGCATCCCACCCGATGAAGAAACAATTCAGAGTAATAGATATAACGTCATCAATAAAAATCTGCTAAAGAGACTTAGGTGCATATTTAACAATGGAATATGGGTAAGGCAACCTAGAAGGACAGATCCTATTCCTCCACCAGTAGAACAACCAAAAATACCAATTTTTATAGGAAATGAATCTCCTCCTCCTAGTCCCTTTGATGCAGCGCCTTTAGCTCCTGTTTCATCCTCTGAAGGAATCATTATGGTAGAACTATCTCAGATCAAATTCCAACAAGACCAACTCAAATCGCAGCAGGAACAAATTCAGCTCCAGCAAATGGAAATTTTAAAGGAACTACGACAGCTAAACCAAAAAATAGATGTTATATATCAGCACTATGGATTACCTCCTACGGATTGATGTATCTTTGTATTCTGTTTTGTTTTACTCTTGATCTCATATTCCAAGCTGGTCGTCTTTTGAACAAAAACTGAACTTTTGTTGTTTAAATTCTAGATATATGCTTCTGGATGAATGCTGATTTTTCTCTTTGAACATGAATTCTTGATAGAATGAATGCTAAATTTTTCTGTAAAATAGTTTTTTCCTTTTTGTTGATGACAAAGGGGGAGAAAAGTGATGACTTATAGCATAACTTATATAAGCTAATGGGATATGAATGTCTTATGTGCCTTGCATAATCTTTGAGTATATCGCACAATCGATTGATCATATTGAATGCGTATCTAAAATGTATGATCATGTTGAAAATCTTTATCTCTTATCTTTCGACTTGAAAAAGATTTTCATCGAAGTTTCGCATTTACATTATACTTAATGAGAACAACGATAAGTTCTACGGTTAGAACTTATCGGTTTATGCTTGAATTCAATGGGATGAAATTCAAGTGTTTTATCTTCTCATAATATGGCATATAGATAGGGGGAGTTATGTTTAACTCCGTCATCAATTGATTGTCATCATCAAAAAAAGGGAGATTGTTGAATCTCGGATTTTGATGATGCAATCAATTGATGAGTTAATTGATCTAATCCATATTATTGAGTTAAGTGTGCAGGATTAACTACAATAACCAGAAAATACAAAGCAAGGATACCGGAGTCAAGTTCGATGGACGTTTAAGAGTTCGAAGAATCGTCAGAGATGCTGCCGGAACCAACCGAGAGAAAATCGGGAACCTGTCGGAATTTTTGGAAGTTCGCCGAAGAGATCGTCGGAGGTTCACGGAGATCACCGAGAAGGCTCGGCTACACATTAAAGTCATCACAAGTTTGGGAGCTTGCTGGGAGCCCGTCGGAAGAAGTTCGTCGGAAAGCTTGCCGGAACAAGACTCGACGTTCGCGGTTGAAAAATTGCTTAGGATGTGTTTTTATTAAGTAGTTAACGTGTAATTAGGATTAGGATTAAGAAATAAACCTATATCCTGGTTAGGGGCCAACTGGGCCCAAAATTAGACTTGGTTTGGGCCAAGTTTGAAGCCCAACCAGTCAATCGAAGAGTCTAGCGGTGGCACTGCCAGACTAGGCGGTTGCACCGCCCAGCACCCGAGAGCTGGGCGGTGGCACTGCCACTGACAGGCGGTGACACCGCCAGCATCGGGAACTCCACGAGAATTCAAATTTGGAGCCCAAATTTGAATCTTCTTGAGGCCTATAAATACCCCTCAAATCTCAGCTCAGATTACAACTTTTTAGAGAAGCAATTGATTGAGAGAAAAGTCTTAGAATAGCCTTTACTAGTCTTGGTTTCAATTTGCTAGTGTTCACCTCCTTCTTTCTTGCCGAAAATCTGTAAGAGAGTGAACCGCTTGTAAAAGTTGTAAGAGGGGTATTTACCCTTCCCTTTCAAGAGATTAGCTAGTGGAAGGTGGGAGCCTCATCAAAGAGGGGCCTCGCAAGTGGATGTAGGTCATTTTACCGAACCACTGTAAAATCGGCGTAATCTCTAGTTTGCATTTACTTATTGTCATTTATATTGCTGCAAATCATTTGCACTTTAATGCTCTACTTCTTTGTCTCTGTCTTACTTATCCCTTTAAGTTAAAACGCAATCGAAACGTTTTCAAACGAAAACGTTACTTTTATCGTACGAAGTTTCCGAAAGGTTTTAAATCGTGAAAAGTTTATCGCACTTTACCGCTGCACTAATTCACCCCCCCCTCTTAGTGCCGCTCCGTTCCTAATAGTAAGATTGTAAAAACTCCACTCAGGCTGCATGCCTCTTGTTTAGCTTGCGCTGGTGATTAATAAACTTTAATGCCTCATGATCAGAACATAGAACAAATGGCTTGGAAAGAAGATATTGACTCCAATGAGACAAAGCTCGATAAATTGCATAAAACTCCTTATCATAAATAGAGTATTTCTTTCTCGTATCATTCAGCTTTTCACTAAAATATGCAATGGTCATTCCGTCTTGACTCAAAACAGTACCCATTCCCACATTAGATGCATCACATTCAACTTCAAACACATTATCAAAATCTTAAAGAACTAAGATAGGAGCATCAGTAACTTTTCTTTTTAAAAGCTCAAAAGCATCATTAGCCTCACTAGTCCATTTGAATTTATCACATTTTAGACATTCGGTGATTGGAGCGACAATAGAGATGAAACCCTTGATAAATCCTCTGTAAAACGAAGTTAAGCCATGGAAACTCCTCACATCATGCAACGAAGCAGGTGTAGGCCAACTGAGAATAGCCTCTACCTTACTTTGATCCATCATGATTCCATCTTTTGAAACAACATACCCTAGAAACACCACACTAGAAGTAAAGAAATCACACTTCTTTAGATTAGCATAAAGCTTTTGATGTCTCAAAATAAGAAAAATCTCTTTCAGATGATTCATATGCTCCTCTTCGCTCTTGCTGTACACCAATATGTCGTCAAAATAAACTACAACAAATATTCCAATGCATGGCTTAAGTATGTGATTCATAAATCTCATGAAGGTGCTAGGAGCATTAGATAGCCCAAATGGCATAACCAACCATTCATATAATAAGCCTTCTCTAGTTTTATATGCTCTTTTCCACTCATCTCCGGACCTCACTCTTATTTGGTGATAGCCACTCCTCAAATCAATTTTTGAGAAAATATAAGCACCACACAATTGATCAATTAAATCATCTAACCTTGGAATAGGAAAGCGATAATCCACTGTGATTTTATTGATGGTGCGACTGTCCACGCACATTCTCCAAGAACCATCCATCTTAGGCACTAATAAGGCTGGAACCGCACAAGGACTCATGCTCTCCCGGATTACCCCTTTTTTCACCAATTCATCAACTTGCCTTTGAAGTTCTTCATGCTCCTTGGGACTCATTCTATATGCTGCCTTATTAGGTAGAACAGCCCCCGGAATAAGATCAATGTGATGCTGGATATCTCTCATGGGTGGAAGGCCATGTGGAATCGAGTAAGGAATAAAAAAATTGCTCTGTGTGTGCTTTAACCTCATCTAAATTCTCAATAAGATTATCATCTTTGTCTCTACATTTGCTGATACGGTTAACAGCCCTTCGAGTAGCAATTGAAGCATAGAAAAATTTTGTATTGGAATCCCCTAGTGTAAGCCAATGCTGTCGAGACTTCTGCTTTGCAAAACTTTGCTCTTGTTTTAAGGCTTGCATGAAGTTATTTCTGGCTTCTGCCTCTTTGTAGGTAATATTTTCATCATTTGGCTGAAGTTGCAGCTCATGTTGCAATGACATTAGTTCCTTTCTGCAAAATTGAACTCTGGTGTTAATATTGCCAAAGGTATTTGTATTCCACTCCTTTAGTGCTGCTTTACAGGTTTCTTGCCTCTTGGTGTCGCTTTTTCTACGTGTATATACATTAAAGAATGGTCAGAAAACAAAGGAGCACCATACTCAAGAAGTGAATCTGGGTAAACTGTTAACCATTCATGATTAATCAAACACCTATCAAGTCGAGCCATTATTTTTCTGTTAGCAGCAGCTTGATTACTCCAGGAGAGCCAATTACCCACAGATTTCATATCAAATAATGCTGCAGTGTCAATGTAATCATTGAAACTTTGAAGTGGCTTTTCGAAAGTTGTCTACCCCCTCTTTTTTCATTTATGTACCGAACAGTATTAAAGTCTCCAAGAACAATCCAAGGTACATTGAGACAGCCATTTACAATATTAGTCGGGTAAGACCAAAGAGTATTTCTTTCTTGCATCTTGTTTTGAAGCATATATACCAGTGAAATTGAATTGATGACCATTCATTTTATCCTCTAACTTAAGATGAATGAATTGATCAAGAGAGCAGAAATAAACCAAGCATTAATAGAGTTAGGATGCCATAAGACCCATATTCTACCAAAAGTTTCATTTGAGTCATTGGTAAAACAGTTCAAGCGTCCGCCATATTAAATTCTTTTGAGCTTGAACACGCGATTGTTTAATTTTCGTTTCCACTAGAATAACAATATCACACGGCCGGACTTGATTATTCGTTGAGCTCCGACATTTCTCGGCTTATTAAGTCCGCGAACATTCCGACATGTTATCTTCATTAGTAAAAGATAGTAAGGTATTCATTCTACGACTTTGGATGGATTGTGCCATCCTTTTTCTTATCCTTCGGTTTTGTATTTTCCTCCCGCACAATATCCTTACCTTTTATGGCTTTATTCCTATATTTATCCACTTCATTTACAGCTTGCAGATTTTTAAACTTTAAAATAACTTGAATCATGTGGTCTTGATTGGCAGGGTTTGTTGAAGCTCGATAAGATTGTTGCTTCACAATATCCGGGATAGTACTTGTTGGAGCAGTCTGGCTAGAGAGGTTTGTTGGGGCATGAGTTTGTTGAGACAGAATATCCTTGTTGGCAATGTTTGTTGTGGCCTGAGTTTGTTGAGGAATAATATCCTTGCTAGCGAGATTTGCTTGGACCTGGGTTCGTTGAGCTAGTGTGGATGGATCGATGATATTGGAAGAGATGAAGTTTCGACTTATGTTTCTCCTGTTCACTAGTACCATGGGAAACCTCTGTTGTGGAAGGCTCGACATTATAGGTAGAGATAAAGTTTTGGAATTGTCCTTCGGTCAGCGGTGCTTTCCTTGCGAGTCGGAATGCTCAATAGTTTTCGCCACCATCGTTGCACGCCATGAGAGAAGAATCACTTTGTTGCCGAGCGCTTGACGTGGTCGATAGACCTTTGTGGTTGGATTTGGGGTTTGTTGACAAGCTCCATTTGCATGACCAAAAAGTTAAGCAACGCCGACATCGTTGGCTTCCGGGGAATATGAGACATGTACAATTCGAAAGTGTTCCCATCAAGATCACGATAGAAAACCTCATTAGGAAGATCTTCATCGAAAAGAAACCAGCACACATGCTCGTGCAAATGCTAATCTCGTCCGAGCTGGCTGTTGGTTTGTCGATGTAGAGTGGCTGTCCCAGAGTGCTGCATAACTTTGCAATAAAACGTCGACTCAAAGATGTAGAGGCAATCCTTGAAAGGATACCCATAATGGAATAGGCGTAGGCTATCTAACTCCAAACGGATATCGAGGAGACCAACGTCAGTAGAATCATTGGATGACCGCGGATAGTCCGAGAATCCTTCGAGGATCGGCTGCAAATCTTCTTGAGTATAGCTTGCAAACAAAGAATCCGTTCTCCAAAGATATATGAAGATCAAATGACGATATTCCCCATCGAAGTTTTGATAAATGAGGATAGTGGGAAATAAGATGTTTTGAGACCTACCACATAGCCAACAATCGCCATAGACCATGTCTTAATAAGCTCTGTTGAATCGGTGCTCTCGTATCTGACAATCTTCTTATCACCTGAACGGAGTAAAGAATTCCAAGCTTAGATCTGGACTTCCAACCGAGCCTTGAAGAGGCTAGTCCAAGGCCGAGGATCTTTGGAAATGAGAGCAGGCTGCCATGATCTAAAGCGCGACCTGCTTCGATCTTTGCTTGGTGAAGGAGTTTTCTCTGGAAAGGATATGTTGGAAGAGCAACTTGGGGGGTAGCGGTAGGGAGCCTTGCCATCGTTTCAACCCTCTCGCCACCATCGCCATCCCTAGGGGCCATCGCTGCCATGTTTGATCCCTCTGGTCACCGCTAAAGAAACGACGCCATTGGGAAAAGCCACCGCTGCAGTATATTAGATCGGCGCTACGGTAACGTCACCCTTGGGATTTATGGTTGCTGCTACATTATCGTCGCCCTTGGGGAGAAGCCGATGCTACGGAGATCTGGTCGCCGCTACAGTGTCGTCGCCCTAGATCTGGTCGCCGCTACTGTACCATCGCCCAAGATCTGGTCGCTGCTACAGTGTCGTCGCCGCTGCTACAGTGTCGTCGCCGCCGCTACAGTACCATCGTCCTTGGGAGATCTGATCGCCTCTACAGTGTCGTCGCCCTTCGCTCGTGGGAGAAAGCCGACGCTGCAGGAGTTAGATCGCCTTTAGGGAGATATGGTTGTCGCTTCTGATGCCGCCGCCCTAGATGCGGGGGCGCCCGCCCTCTGATGGCGTCGCCCTTGGGAGATCTGATCACCGCTACAGTGCCATCGCCCTTCGCCCCTGGGAGAAAGCCAACGCTACAGGAGTCGGATCGTCCTAGGAAGATCTGGTCGCCGCTATAGTACCGTCGCCCTAGATCTGGTCGCCGCTACAGTATCGCCGCACCGCTACAGGACCATCGCCGCACCGCTTAGAGAGGGTAAACTGCAGATCAACACCGTTGGGATTGTAGAGTTTGCTGCAAGGATTCTCCACATAAAATTTGAGCCGAAACTGACAACGTTTGGCCACCGATCGTCAAACAGAAAACTCAGAAACCTAACTTTCTCTCTCTATATCTCTCCTCTTTTCTCTGCACGCCGCACGCTGCACGCAATTTCAATCCTAATAACATTCATGTGGAGCCGACTAGAAAACTTGATTCAGAAGCTATTTCAATCCTCAATGCCCCAATTACAGATGACGAAATTGTATGTGTTGTCTTTAAGTCACCAAAGCACAAAAGCCCAGGTCCAGATGGATTTCCAGCTGAATTTTACCAAAATGCTTGGTCTATTATTGGAAATGATGTGATCAAGGCTTGCCAACATTTATTCTCTTCAGGTCATATTCTTAGAGAGATGAATTGCACTTTTATTTCCATAATTCCAAAGAATGCCGCGGCTGATTCACTAGAGAACTATCGACCCATATCATTATGCAACTTTATTTACAAGATCATCTCCAAAGTATTGGCAAATAGAATGCAAAAGGTAATACACAAGATCATTAGCCCAAATCAAGCTGCTTTCATTAAAGGGAGAAGTATACATCATAACATTTTGCTTGCTAATGACTTGGTCAAAGATTTGCATTCAAAAGCAAGAGGGTCAAAAATCTGTTTTAAAGCTGATTTACGGAAAGCCTTTGATTCAGTTAATAGGAAGTTTATCTATAAGATGCTCCTCGATATGAACTTCCCACAGCAATGGGTTAATTGGATTCAATCTTGCTTGGAAACTCCAAAGTTTTCGATACTCTTTAAAGGCTCACCAATTGGTTTTTTTGAGAGCACGAATGGCATCCGACAAGTTGATCCACTCTCTCCGTATCTTTTTACTATTGCGATGGAAGGACTTAGCTGTATGTTGGAACACGCAGTCTTAAATGGCAGCATTAAGGTACCCATTGCTGGTTCTGTTCATATATCACATATAACATTTGCAGATGACTTACTTATCTTACTTCAAAATGAACCAACTTTAGTAAAGAACCTGGCTACTATTATGAATGACTTCGGTATGGTTTCTGGACTTCAGTTAAATCATGCGAAAAGTAAAGTATATATGAGCCCTTACGTTGAGGATAATGTCTTTATTGCACAAACTTTGGGGGTTAGTGAGGGAAGCTTGCCAGTTCCTTATTTGGGTCTCCCGCTCATATCCACAGGCATTCACAAAACCCCTTTGTCGACCTATCTTGCAAAAAATAAAGAATAGAATTTCTTCTTGGAAAAATAGGTTTCTATCAAAAGCGGGATCGACTCGAACTCATCCGTTCGGTATTGCACTCCTACTCTATATATTGGTGTAATGCATTTCTTTTTCTTTGGACTTCTCCAAGATATTGAAGCGGTTATTAATGAACTTCTTTTGGGATGGCACAAATGATAAGGCAATGCATATGGTAAATTGGGATAGCATTTGCAAACCTAGAAAGATGAAGGGGGCTAAACTTGAGAAATACTAGAGATTTGAATCAAGCATGTCCGGTGCAGCAATAGTGGGATCTTTTGCAAAACAAATGTTCCTTATGGTCACATTGGGTTTTTGCTAGGTATCTTTCAAAAGAATCAATCTGGGAAATTTCAACAAGAACATACCACTCTGCTGACTTGGAAAGGAATTTTAAAGGCAAGGAATTGGCTAATCAAACACATTTCCTATGCAATCTCTTCCGGAACTAGTACTAATATGTGGTACGATCCTTGGGTGAATGGGAAGAGTATATTTCAATTATATGGTGACAGAATACGAAAAGATCTTGGGGCTCCCAAAGATTGGAAGGTTTCGAGTTCATTGCTAATCTGTTTTTTGGTGTCTCCCTAATCCTATTTCTCCGAAATGTTATCACTTTGGCCGACTATTATAGCTATTCCAATCACGAACAACTCTTGGATATACTTATTTGGCCTCATGACAATGGCAAATTTAGTGCCACATCCGCATGGAATCAAATTAGGCAAAGAAATAACAAGTGGGTCCCAAGCAGTTGGACATGGGATCGACCGGGATCACAAAGACATTCCTTATGTACATGGCAGGCCCTTCTCAATAAACTACCTACAATAGACAATATGAAAAGAAGAGGTATCTATCATATTAACCGATGCTCCCTTTGTATGCAACAAGAAGAAACTGTTGACCACCTCTATTTTGCTTGTTATTATACAAAATGGATATGGAAGGAGATTCTCCAGCGATTTGAACTCAATAGACTACCGCAACCAAACTTGCACCAAGAACTAGGCGACCTCATGCAATGTTTCTCAAGAAAAGAGCCTCTCACACAACTGGCAAAGGTTACTTTCAGATGCGCTATTTGGTGGATGTGGTAGGAGAGATGTAACAGAATCTTTGAATGTCAACACACAAACAATGCTCAGCTATTGAAAGAGATTATTAGAGACTCAAGATCCTCTATGGAGCAAGATCTCAAAACGGAGCACTTTACGCAAAGAGAAAATTATATTTTTATCAATTTTAATTTTGCTATTAGCTAAAGATCTTGGGAAGCCAAACATTTTCTATTAGCTAAAGATCTTAGGAGTTATAGTCTACAGCATGTGTAGTCATAACTATCGCATTCGCACTCTATGAGTTACATGGCTTTGTCTATGACTTGTATAGATAAAGCTATTTGTAGAAACTTTACACATAATCAATTTACTTTTACTTACCAAAAAAAAAAGTTCATTAATCACCAGCACAAGCTAAACAGGTTGCTGACGCATTGTGCAGAGAGCATTCTTTATTATTAGCAATAGAAGTCAAAGTGGTTGGATTTGAAACATTCAAAGATATATATGAGAATGATGTGGATTTCGGCTCGATATGGTAAAATTGTAAATCAGGTTCCTTTCAATAATTTTTTATCTTTGATGGCTTTCTTTTTCGAGCTAATGCTTTGTGTGTTCCATCTTGTTCTTTGAGACAAGTAATTCTAGCTAAAGCTCATGGTGGTGTTTTGGGAGGACATTTCGACAGGGACAAGACTCTAGCTCTTATTCAATCAAATTTCTACTGGCCTAAAATGTTCAGAGATGTGGATAGACATGTGAAGCAATGCCGATTGTGTCATTTGGCAAACTAGAAGAGTCTAGCGGTGGCACTGCCAGACTGGGCGGTTGCACCGCCCAGCACCCGAGAGCTGGGCGGTGGCACCGCCACTGACAGGCGGTGACACCGCCAGCATCGGGAACTCCACGAGAATTCAAATTTGGAGCCCAAATTTGAATCTTCTTGAGGCCTATAAATACCCCTCAAATCTCAGCTCAGATTACAACTTTTTAGAGAAGCAATTGATTGAGAGAAAAGTCTTAGAATAGCCTTTACTAGTCTTGGTTTCAATTTGCTAGTGTTCACCTCCTTCTTTCTTGCCGAAAATCTGTAAGAGAGTGAACCGCTTGTAAAAGTTGTAAGAGGGGTATTTACCCTTCCCTTTCAAGAGATTTGCTAGTGGAAGGTGGGAGCCTCATCAAAGATGGGCCTCGCAAGTGGATGTAGGTCATTTTACCGAACCACTGTAAAATCGGCGTAATCTCTGGTTTGCATTTACTTATTGTCATTTATATTGCTGCAAATCATTTGCACTTTAATGCTCTACTTCTTTGTCTCTATCTTACTTATCCCTTTAAGTTAAAACTCAATCGAAACGTTTTCAAACGAAAACGTTACTTTTATCGTACGAAGTTTCTGAAAGGTTTTAAATCGCGAAAAGTTTATCGCACTTTACCGCTGCACTAATTCACCCCCCCCCCCTCTTAGTGCCGCTCCGTTCCTAATAGTAAGATTGTAAAAACTCCACTCAGGCTGCATGCCTCTTGTTTAGCTTGCGCTGGTGATTAATAAACTTTAATGCCTCATGATCAGAACATAGAACAAATGGCTTGGAAAGAAGATATTGACTCCAATGAGACAAAGCTCGATAAATCGCATAAAACTCCTTATCATAAATAGAGTATTTCTTTCTCGTATCATTCAACTTTTCACTAAAAAATGCAATGGGCTTTCCGTCTTGTCTCAAAACAGCACCAATTCCAACATTAGATGCATCACATTCACCTTCAAACACATTATCAAAATTTGGTAGAACTAAGATAGGAGCTTCAGTAACCTTTCTTTTCAAAACCTCAAAAGCATCGTTAGCCTCACTAGTCCATTTGAACTTATCACATTTCAGACATTCGGTGATTGGAGCGGCAATAGAGCTGAAACCCTTGATAAATCTTCTGTAAAACGAAGTTAAGCCATGGAAACTCCTCACATCATGCAACGGAGCAGGTGTTGGCCAACTGAGAATAGCCCCTACCTTACTTTGATCCATCATGATTCCATCTTTTGAAACAACATACCCCAGAAACACCACACTAGAAGTAAAGAAATCACACTTCTTTAGATTAGCATAAAGCTTTTCATGCCTCAAAATAAGAAAGATCTCTTTCAGATGATTCATATGCTCCTCTTCGCTCTTGCTGTACACCAATATATCGTCAAAATAAACTACAACAAATATTCCAATGTATGGCTTAAGTATGTGATTCATAAATCTCATGAAGGTGCTAGGAGCATTAGATAGCCCAAATGGCATAACCAACCATTCATATAAGCCTTCTCTAGTTTTAAATGTTGTTTTCCACTCATCTCCGGGCCTCATTCTTATTTGGTGATAGCCACTCCTCAAATCAATTTTTGAGAAAATATAAGCACCACACAATTGATCAAGTAAATCATCTAACCTTGGAATAGGAAAGCGATAGTCCACTGTGATTTTGTTGATGGTGCGACTGTCCACGCACATCCTCCAAGAACCATCCTTCTTAGGCATTAACAAGGCTGGAACCGCACAAGGACCCATACTCTCCCGGATCAATCCTTTTTTAACCAATTCATCAACTTACCTTTGAAGTTCTTCATGCTCCTTGGGACTCATTCTATATGCTGTCTTATTAGGTAGAACAGCCCTCGGAATAAGATCAATGTGATGCTAGATATCTCTCAAGTGTGGAAGGCCATGTGAAATCTCTTATGGTATAACATCTTCAAACTCTTCCAAGATTTGTTTCATGATTTCTGGAGTCTCCTTGTGTTGTTCATTTTCTTCTACTACTAGTAGAGCCATAACATGACCACCCTTGTCTAATTCATCTTTGCATTCACCATAGGACATAAAAGCGCTAACTTTCTTTTTTGGTGCACTGATTTTGGATGGGTGTAATGGAGCTAAAATAATCTTCTTTTAATTCATCTTAAAAGAATAAATATTTTTGTAGCCGCTATACAACACCCTTCTATCATAATGCCAAGGTCTTCCCAACAGAAAATGACATGCATCCATAGGAGCAACATCACACCATACTTCATCTTTATAATACTTCATCTTCGTTTCTGACGAGTTCTAGGGTGATACTGTAGCGACGGCGGCGATACTGTACCGGCGACCAGACCTAGGGCGACGGTACTATAGTGGCGACCAGATCTCCCTAGGACGATCCGACTCCTGCAGCGTTGGCTATCTCCCACGGGCGAAGGGCGCCGGCACTGTAGCGGTGATCAGATCTCCCAAGGGCGACGCTACTGTAGCGACGGTGGCCCAGATCTAGGGCGACGGTACTGTAGCGACGACCATATCTCCCTAAGGCGATCTAACTCCTGCAGCGTCGGCTTTCTCCCACGAGCGAAGGGTGATGACACTATAGAGGCGATCAAATCTCCCAAGGACGACGAACTGTAGCGGCGGCGACGACACTGTAGCAGCGACCAGATCTTGGGTGATGGTACAGTAGTGGCGGCCAGATCTAGGGCGACGACACTGTAGCGGCAACCAGATCTCCATAGCGTCGGCTTCTCCCCAAGGGCGACGATACTGTAGCAGCAACCAGAAATCCCTAGGGTGACAGTACCGTAGCGGCGATCTAATATACTTCAGTGGTGGCTTTTCCCAATGGCGTCGTTTCTGTAGCGGTGACCAGAGGGATCAAACATGGCAGCGATGGCCCCTAGGGCTGGCGATGGTGGCAAGAGGGTTGAGACGATGGCAAGGCTCCCTACCGCTACCCCCCAAGTTGCTCTTCCACCATATCCTTTCCAAAGAGAAACTCCTTCGACCAAGCAGCATCGAAGCAGGTCGCGCTCTAGATCGCGGCAGCCTGCTCTCATTTTCAGCGATCCTCGGCCTTGGACTAGCCTCTTCAAGGCTCCAGTTGGAAGTCCAGATCTAAGCTTGGAATTCTTTACTCTAGAAGTTCAGGCTGATAAGAAGATTGCTATATACGAGACTGCTGATTCAGCAAAGCTTATTGAGACATGGTCTATGGCGATTGTTGGCTATGTGGTAGGTCTCAAAACATCTTATTTCCCACTATCCTCATTTATCAAAACTCGATGGGGAATATCGTCATTTGATCTTCATATGTTGGAGAACAGATTCTTTGTTTGCAAGCTATACTCTGAAGAAGATTTGCAACGAATTCTCGAAGGATTCTGGACTATCCGCGGTCATCCAATGATTCTACGACGTTGGTCTCCTGATGTTTGTTTGGAGTTAGATAGCCTACAGTCTATTCCATTATGGGTATCCTTTCAAGGACTGCCTCTATATCTTTGGAGTCGACGTTTTATTGCAAAGTTATGCAGCACTCTGGGACAGCCACTCTACATTGACAAAGCAACAGCAGCTCAGACGAGATTAGCATTTGCACGAGCATGTGTGCTGGTTTCTTCCGATGAAGATCTTCCTAATGAGGTTTTCTATCGTGATCTTGACGGGAACACCCGGAAGGTACATGTCTCATATTCCTGGAAGCCACAACGATGTCAGCGTTGCTTATCTTTTGGTCATGCAAATGGAGCTTGTTAGCAAACCCCAAAACCATCCACAAAGGTCTATCAACCACGTCAAGCGGCTCAGCAACAAAGTGATTCTTCTCTAATGGCAGTAGCACCGATGGTTGCGAAAACTATTGAGCATTCCGACTCGCAAGGAAAGCACCGCAGACAGAAGGACAATTCCAAAACTTTATCTCTACCTATAATGTCAGAGCCTTCCACAACAGAGGCTTCCCATGGTACTAGTGGACAGGAGAAACATAAGTCAGGAACTTCATCTCTTCCAATATCCTCGGATCCATCCACAATAGCTCAACGAACTCTGGTCCAAGCAAATCTCGCTAGCAAGGATATTCTTCCTCAACAAACTCAGGCCACAACAAACATCGCCAACAAGGATATTCTGTCTCAACAAACTCATGCCTCAACAAACCTCTCTAGCCAGACTGCTCCAACAAGTACTAACCAGGATATTGTGCTGCAACAATCTTATCGAGCTTCAACAAACCCTGCCAATCAAGACCAAATGATTCAAGGTATTTTAAAGTTTAAAAATCTGCAAGCTGTAGATGAAGTGGATAAATATAGGAATAAAGCCATAAAAGGTAAGGATATTGTGCGGGAGGAAAATACAAAACCGAAGGATAAGAAAAAGGATGGTATAATCCATCCAAAGTCGTAGGATGAATACCTTACTACCTTTTCATTTGTTTATTACTAATGAAGATAACATGCTGGAATGTTCGCGGACTTAATAAGCCGGAGAAATGTCGGGAGCTCAATAGAATAATCAAGTCTGCCGCATGTGATATTGTTATTCTAGTGGAAACAAAAATTAAACAATGTGGCGTTCAAGCTCAAAAAGAATTTAATATGGTGGGATGCTGAACTGTTTTACCAATGACTCAAATGAAACTTTTGGTAGAATATGGGTCTTATGGCATCCTAATCTATTAATGATTGGTTTATTTCTGCTCTTGATCAATTCATTCATCTTAAGGTAGAGGATAAAAAGAATGGTGTCAATTCAATTTCAT
Source organism: Musa schizocarpa (assembly GCA_900464855.2). NCBI lineage: Eukaryota > Viridiplantae > Streptophyta > Magnoliopsida > Zingiberales > Musaceae > Musa > Musa schizocarpa. The sequence goes on along the minus strand of LS990920.1, from coordinate 24,023,790 downwards.
TGGTATATATGCTTCAAACAGTATGCAAGAAAGAAATACTCTTTGGTCTAAACGACTAATATTGTAAATGGCTGTCTCAATGTACCTTGGATTGTTCTTGGAGACTTTAATACTGTTAAATTTACACAAATGAAAAATAGGGGGGGTAGACAACTTTCGTGAAAAGCCGACTTCAAAGTTTTAATGATTACATTGACACTGCAAAGCATTGTTTGATATGAAATCTGTGGGTAATTGGCTCTCTGGAGTAATCAAGGTGCTACTAATAGAAAAATAATGGCTCGACTTGATAGGTGTTTAATTAATCATGAATGGTTAACAGTTTACCCAGATTCACTTCTTGAGTATGGTGCTCCTTTGTTTTTTCGACCATTCCTTAATGTATATACGCTTAAAAAAAAAGCGATACCAAGAGGCAAGAAACCGTTTAGATTCTTTAACATGTGGAGTACTCATCCTCAATTTCTTGATGTTATCAGATCTGCTTGGAATGTTAATGTGCATGGATCCCCCCCTTACATCTTATGTCAAAAGCTCAAAGCCTGTAAAGCAGTACTAAAAGAGTGGAATACAAATACCTTTGGTAATATTAACACCAGAGTTCAATTTTGCATAAACGAACTAATGTCATTGCAACATGAGCTACAACTTCAGCCAAATGATGAAAATATTATCTACAAAGAGACAGAAGCTAGAAATAACTTCATGCAAGCCTTAAAATAGGAGGAAAGTTTTGCAAAGCAGAAGTCTCGACAGCATTGGCGTACACTAGGGGATTCCAATACTAAATTTTCCTATGCTACAATTGCTACTCGAAGGGCTGTTAACCGTATCAGCAAATTCAGAGACAAAGATGATAATCTTATTGAGAATTTAGATGAGGTTAAAGCACACATAGAGCAATTTTTTTATTCCTTACTCAATCGAGCTGGGAAACCTAATAACATTCATGTGGAGCCGACTAGAAAACTTGATTCGGAAGCAATTTTTTATATCACTTTGGCCGACTATTATAGCTATTCCAATCACGAACAACTCTTCAGATATACTTATTTGGCCTCATGACAATGGTAAATTTAGTGCCACATCTGCATGGAATCAAATTAGGCAAAGAAATAACAAGTGGGTCCGAAGCAGTTTGACATGGGATCGTCCGGGATCACAAAGACATTCCTTATGTACATGGCAGGCCATTCTCAATAAACTACCTACAATAGATAATATGAAAAGAAGAGGTATCTATCATGTTAACCGATGCTCCCTTTGTATGCAACAAGAAGAAACTGTTGACCACCTTTATTTTGCTTGTGATTATACAAAATGGATATGGAAGGAGATTCTCCAGCGATTTGAACTCAATAGACTGCCGCAACCAAACTTGCACCAAGAACTAGGCGAACTCATGCAATGTTTCGAAAGAAAAGGGCCTCTCACGTTAACGCCGCCGCTACAGTATCGATCGTTAATACTTAACGATCTTACTCTTCCCCTCACGTTCTCTTTGTTTCTTCAGATTTTCCTACCAAAAAGATGCATTCCGCCTGAATTTGAGTGCCACAAGTTTGACCTTCTTTTGTTCTGGTGGTTCATGAAAATCAAAATTTTTTTCTACTCTATTAAGACAATCGATAAAGTCATCAACATTTATTTTACCTTCAAATTCTGGAATATCAAATCTGGGGTTATATTTATTTTGCCACTCGTCTTGGACTTCATTTCATCTCCGACATCTTCTCGACTCTCTTGGAAAATGAGGTGTATCATCATCAGAAATAAACTCTCGAGCGTCATTTTCATGCTGGTTATGTCTACTTTAAAGTTCGTCGATTATTTCATTTTTTTCTTGTAGGCTACGCAGCAATTTTCGTAGCTCCAGCCTCAACGACTCAGCGTCATCTTCATGGTTGCTACCTTCACAAAGTACATCTTTTCCATTCTGCCTTGCCATGATCTCTAGCCTTTAGCTCTGATACCAAACTGATACCGGGGAGGGTAAAATTGTAGAATGGATTTCGAAAGAACACCAATAGAATAGTTGTTCAGATAGAAACTGTCACAGAAGGCAAGAAACGAACTCTTGACGAAACTTTGGTAAAACGAAAAACACTAGCTCACCACCAAGTTTAAAATCAAAAGGGATACATAAGATCACCACCCTAATGATGATAAACGAGGATACATAACTGAAAGCAAAAGACTCACCACTCAAGGATGCATCCAAGAGATATAGAGTTCAAAAGAGCACTCCAAGAGAGCTTCTGCCAATATCCTCAGTTTTCTAAAACCCCTTTCTAAGCCCCAAACCCCAAAATAAATACTAGTGCATGAAACAAACCTTCATGCATAGGGAATTTCGAAATTAAGTGCTTTACAACTACCAACCAACTCAATTAATGTATTCCTTAGCCATGAAGAAAAGCACCATGATACAGCTTTACAGCTGCCAACCAACTCCATTAATGTATTCCTTTGTGCAGGAAAATATGCTGATTATGTGGTAATAATATTGGCTGAAAAAATATCATATTATCAGCATGATACATATGAACAGATTGTAGCAAATTAGACACTCCCATGTCAATCCAGCCCTGTGCAACCCGGGGGGTTCCAGGGTGCTGAGATGGCTAATGTTTTGCTCCGCTCACAACGGTCACGGCGGCACGCAAGTACAGCCCAAAAACAATGCAAAACGGCCAAAAAAGGGCCAAAACTGGCCTTCTTTGGCTGAGCGTGCGAGCGGCGAGCGGCGGACAGCGAGCGATGCAAAATGGCCCAAAAACCGAGCAAAACTAGCCATTATTGGCTGAGCGAACGAGCGCGAGTGGCGGACAGCTAGCGAAGCGAAAGGCCGCACCGTCCTTGCTATCCGAAAGCCCCATCCAGCCTAGTGCCACCAGGGGGGTTCGAGGGTGCTGAGATGGCTGACGTTTTACTCCGCTCACGACGGTCACCGCAGCACGCACGAACAGCCCAAAAACAGGCCAAAATAAGCCATTTTTGGCTACGCGAGCGAGTGGCGAGCGACGGATAATGAGCGAAGCGAAAGGCAGCACCGTCCTTGCTATATGAAAGCCCCATCTAGCCTTATTGCACCCGAGGGGTTCCAGGGTGCTGAGATGGTTGAAATTTTGCTCTGCTCACGACGGTCACCGCGGCATGCAAAAACATCCCAGAAACAAGCCAAAACAGCCCAAAAAGGGACCAAAACTGGCCATTTTTTGCTGTGCGTGCGAGCGGCGAGCGACGGACGGTAAGAGAAGCAAGGGTCAGCACCATCCCTACTATACGAAAGCCCCATCTAGCCCTGTGCCACCCTAGGGGTTCTCGGGTGCTAAGTGTTGGGAAATCAGCGGGGGGCGACATCATATGTGCAGCGGAAGAACAAGAAAACAAAAATCCCTGATTCCCAAAAAGATGTTCGTCGTCGTGCGAAGATTGGTGCGCAAAAATCCGCAAAACACAAAACTGCGTATAGAGATTGTGTTACCCAGGGAGATCGTATATCCCTGTTTCCTTGCAGATCCTTAGGAGAGGGTGAAGGAGGTCAAGCGTCCTCCTCTCTAGCGGTGATCCACACAAATAGGGGGTTGCGGCGACCCTCCTCAAAACTCCGGGGCCTCGAGGTGGAGAGGGAGAGGAGAATAGGAAGGGTAAGCAAAGACTCTAGCCTATGAGGCTGTGGAATCGCTCCTATTTATAGAGATCCGTGTGTCGAACCCTAATGGGTCCTTCCCTAGTGGGTATTGGATCTGCATCCAATAAGACAGGGCTCCGTCCGGATATCTCATATCCAACCTCTACTCAACGCAAATGCCTACCATATGTGTGTGACCCTCTAGGCCCAATATCGAGCTGGCCGTGAGTCATACCTGTCGGAACTCCTTTTAACTCGGTGAATTATTATCTCTGTAATAATTCACTCGACCCATCGACTACGGACGCACTAGGCCACTACGCCAGTAGTCCCCACGATCTGGGGAATCCAATCCATTGGACCTGTCTCGTCCTCGATTACCATGTACCTATAGTCCCTCATCCATCTAATATCCCGAGAGACCGTATATCGACCATGGTGTTGTCGGACCCATACGGTTTCTACTCGAGTCTCACTCTAATCGGATTCTCCAGGAGAACTCTTTTCTCTCAACCCGAATGACCCGCCGGGGATTTGTGCGAGCAAGAACACATGGGATATTCCTCTCATGACGCCGAGAGTGGATGATCCTCTATCGACACTCAATAGCCCTCGTAAGGTCGACTACCACTCCCAATGACCAAATTTGTACTAGATCCGGGACAGACCAAACCTATAAGTCCGGTATCAAAGAGTGGAGCACTCATACAGGACATCCTTGGTGTCTCAAGTCTAAGGACCGGATACACCACTAGGACTCTGGAATCGCTGTCGACAATAAGGCATCATCAACCATCCAAAGCATTCGTAAAAGCGGATCAATCAGTGAACTCATTCTCCAATGAGCACTGTGATTGTATCCCTAGTGTCCCTACACGAGCAGCTATGAGACCAGCTGCATCCATCATATGGACGAGTATACAGCACACCAGTCTATCCAGTTATCACGATGTCCCTCTTGAGTAACCTATGACCGGGATTATTTAGGGTATGTGTTTAAAGGTGAATCGATCTCATTATCATGATCTCATCACGATCCGATTCCCATTGCACAAATCCAAGGACATCACAATATATATATATATGCATTTATGCAATAGTTATAAAGTGATATACGCCAAAATATAATAAGCAAAAAGATTCTGTATCAAGTCACACGTGCCATCACTCACGTGATTGGCTTGCTGGGCACCTATGACTAGCAATCTCCCACTTGACCTAAAGCCAATCACCTATGTGTTCGATCCCCATCGGACCCCTCGTGGACGCTTCAAAGACAAAATGAGACAACGGCTTTGTCGGTGGATCTACAATGTTATCTTGGATGGAACTCTTTCCTTTGCTACATCTCCTCGGGTTACGATCTCTCTTATAATCTGGAACCTCCTCAGAACACTTCGATGAGACCCGGGTTCCCTTTATTTGAGTAATCACCCCATAGTTGTCGCAATATAAGGAAGTCGACTTGTCGTTATCTGTATCGACTCCCAAATCTGTGATGAACTTCTTCACCCCCGGACTCCCTCCTTTGCTGCATTTGATGCTGCAATGTACTCCGCCCTCGTGGGTCGAAGTCAGTGGTGGTATCTTGCTTGGAACTCTTCGGACACTTTGCTCCTCCATTCAAGGTGTACACATACCTGAATTCGACTTGCTATCATCGACATGGGGACTGAAAACTTGAGTCAGTGTAGCCTTCAACCTTAAGGTTATTACCTCCATATACTAGTAAAAGATCCTTAGTCCTTCTCAAGTACTTAAGGATACACTTTTCTTGCTTTCAGTGCTCCAAGCTTGGATCCGCTGATACACCTGCCGTGACACTTTCGAGGAGCGCGCTATATCAGGCCTAGTACATAGCATGGCATACATGATAGACCCTATTGCTGAGGAATAAGGTATCATATCTATGTTCGCCCTTTCTTCTGGAGTCTTTGGGGACATACTCGTAGAAAGCGATATCCCATGTCTCATCGGTATGAGACCTCTCTTGGAATTTTCCATGCCAAACCTTTTGACAATAGTTTCTATGTACTGGACTGGGACAAGCCAAGCATCCTCTTGGATCTATCTCTATAGATTCTAATCCCCAAGATATAAGATGCTTCCCCTAATTCCTTCATGGAGAAGTGTCTAGATAACCAAGCCTTTCTTGTGGATAGCATTCCTATGTCATTCCCAATGATGAGGATGTCATCCACATATAACACAATAAAAAAAAGGTGATAGCGCCCCACTTACCTTTCTGTATACACAAGGCTCATCTTCGTTCTTAACTAAGTCATAAGATCTGATTGCCTCATAAAATCTTATGTTCCAACCGGGAAGCTTGCTTTAGTCCATAAATGGATCTAAGCAACCTACACACCTTATCTGGGCAGTTCTTGGACACGAATCCCTCAAGGTTGCATCATATACACCTCCTCCTCGAGGTTCCCGTTGAGGAATGCGGTTTTCACATCCATCCGCCGGATCTCATAATCATAGTGTGCTGCAATAGCCAATAGAAATCTGATGGATTTTAGCATTGCTACTGGGTGAGAAAGTTTCGTAAGTAGTCAACACCTTGCCTTTGACGATACCCCTTAGCCACTAGCCTTGCTTTATATGTCTCTACCTTTTCATCTACTCCGATCTTTTTTTCTTAAAGATCCACTTGCAACCGATGGGTACAATACCTTCAAGCATCAACTAGGTTCCAAACCTTATTGGAGTACATAGAATCCATCTCTAATTCATGGCTTCTTTCCACTTCCCGGAGTCTATACTCATAATAGCCTCCCTCGAGGTCCGAGGATCAATATCCTCTACATCCTCTGCTCTAATATGTCCCACATATCTCTCGGAGGAGGATGGGATACTCTATCAGACAGTAAAGTTGATACTTGTGTATTAGGTACTGAACATTTCGGGTGTCAGAGTGATGCTTGAGCTTGGTTCTCCAACCCGCTCAATTCTATCATTCTCCCCTGTCTCCGTCAAGAATGTGTTCCTTCTCAAGGAACACTGCTCTCTTTAGCTACAAAGACCTTTTGGTCCTCGAGATGATAGAAATAATACCCACAAGTTTCCTTGGGGTATCCCACAAATTTGCATCGCCTCGTCCTTGATTCTAACTTATGGGGTTGTGTCTTCTAACATGGGCAGGGCAGCTCCAGATCTTAACAACCTTAAGATCAAGCTTCTTCCCTTTCCATATCTCATATGGTGTAGACACTACCGACTTAGTTGGAACTCTGTCATTCGAGAAGGTAAGTTGTAGTTTCTAGGCATATCCCCGAGAATGAGATGGGTAGGTCGGTGAAACTCATCATGGACTATACCATATCTAATAATGTACTGATTTCTCCTTTCGGATACACCATTGAGTGAGGTGTATAAGGAGGTGTCCATTGGGATAATATCTCATGGTCCTTGAGGAACTGAGTAAAACTCAGTACTTAAGTATTCACCTCCTCGATCGATCGAAGAGTTTTGATACTCTTTCGGTCACGGTTCTCCACCTCATTCTTATACTCTCTCGAATTTCTCAAAGGCCTCAGACTTGTACTTCATTAAGTACACATATCCATACCTTGAGAAATCATCAGTAAATGTAATGAAGTAGGAGTAACCTCCAATGGCATTAGTTGACATGGGTCCACATACATCAATATGTATGAGTTCCAACAACTCATTGGCTCTTTCTCCAGTTCTACTAAATGGAGATTTGGTCAGTTTTCCACGAATGCAAGGCTCACAAGTTGTATATGACACATAGTCGAATGGATCTAGATATCCATCATTTAGCAACTTTTGAATCCTTCTTTCATGGATATGACCTAGCCTACAATGCCACAGGTATGCACTGTTCAACTCATCTCGTTTCCTTTTGGACACATTTATATTCATGATATGTGGAGTGGTGTCTAACATAAATAAACCATTATGCAATGTTCCTTTCGTGATGATCTTATCATCTAATAATATCGAACAACCATTGTTCTCAAAAATAAATTTATATCCACTAACTGTTAAACATGAAATGGAGATAATGTTTTTGATAATAGAAGGAACAAAATAACATGCATCTAATGCAATAAAAGCTCCACTAGGTCTGTAGGGCGACCTCACCAACAAACTAATACAAACAACTTTTGCTCCATTACCCATCTTGAGGTCCATCTAAGCCTCTCAGAGTCTCTCCTAGGCCTTGCCGTAACCTGCAACGAATTGCATATATGATAAGCACTACCGATATCCAATACCCATGTGTTATCATAAGATTCTGACAAATGGAGACTCATCATGAATGTACCTGAAGCTTCATCAAGCTTTTGTTTCGCCCTTTCTGCAAGGTACTCTTTGCAGTCTCTCTTCCAATGCCCATCTTTACCACAGTGGAAGCACTGGGCTTTGTCCTTTGCTGGGCCTTTCTTAGCAACCTTTGCTTTACCTTGTTTGCCCTTGCCCTTTCCCTTCTTAAGGGACCTTTTCGCTTTCCTTTTTTTCTCGATCTCACCGGTGTAGAGAATTGGCTTCTCTTTCTTAATAGTACTCTCTGCCTCCCTCAACATATTGAGGAGCTCTGGAGAGTCACCTCAAGCTTGTTCATATTAAAATTCATTATGAACTGTAAAAAGGAATCTGGTAGGGACTGAAGCACAATGTCACACACAAGTTATCCTCTAGGACCATTCCTAGACCTGTGAGTTTCTCTATCCACTCAATCATCTTTAGGACATGGTTCTGAAACCGGTGTCCCCTTAGTCATCCTAGCGGAAAAAGGCTCTTAGATATCTCATATCGTTGAGTCCTTCCCTGTTCCTCAAACAATTTATGGGACATGTAGGAGAATGGATCGCATCCATCTTTTCATGTTGTCTTTGTAACTCTGGAGTCATAGAGCCCAACATATAGCAGCGAGCAAGAGTGGAGTCATCAATGTACTTCACGTGAAGCGGCGATCTCATCCGCTTGCCCTTCTTCGGGCATAGGCATCCTGTATCAGGGATTACCACGATTTTTTCTCCATTTGTGAGAACAATTCTCAAGTTACGGAGCCAATCTATATAATTTGGACCAGTAAGGCGGTTGACATCAAGTATGCCACGTAAGGGATTTAAAAGCGACATTTTCTGAAAATAAAGATGTAGCAGAAATGAATAACATGCAGATTTTGCAAGAAATAAACTATCAAGATATGGACTTCTATCTTAATATGCTCCCACTATTTTACTAATGAGTCTCGCGACACCCTCAACACGTGAAACGGAAGTCTCCAGCAGACTTCTAGTGGGGATCAGGATCCAATCAGCATCTAAGTGTAACCTCGAGGGACTCGACCAATCACACTAAGCCTAAAAGGTAGGCAACTCTTGCCGATCACAACTCCTTGTGATTCCCGTCCTGTTCGGCCTCCGAATCACCATGGCCTCGAGGGACTCGACCAACCATGATGCTCGGTTAAGTCAACACCTTCGTTACAAGATGAGTCTGATTTGATGATATACCCTCGAGGGACTCAACCAAGCATACCATGTCCTCAGGTCACCGGTGACATCTCTATGTCGTAAGCAAGATAGCGAATCGCGATATAGGTGAGTCTCGAGGGACTCGACCAACTCAACCTACACCGGGAATCGGTTCCTACTCATAACGATGGAAGGCCACGTGGGTCAATCTAATTGCCTCACATTTACCGACTTAATATTATCGAGAGATGTTTCTATAATTTGGTCTCCTAATATGACATGTCACACATATACATATTTAATATATATCTACATCGCATGCAAATATATATACATATCTAGTATGTGTATAAGCAATCACATCAGATGATCATGGACCACAACCTAATATGATTAGGCCCGAGCCAGTAGGCCTAATCACTCACATCAAGATCTATGTGTGCAACGGTGCATCTCCATGCCCTTGTGATCGTCCATCTCGCCCTCGTTTGTTTGCGTCGACATCTTGATGCATCTCCATGCATCACGATCGTCCGTCTCGTGGGTCCCGCTATCGCATCCACGCTCCCGCTGCGCCTCCTCATGTGATTACAACTTAATCATAGGCACGCAGGCCCGACAATAAACGAGAAATATAATGGAGGTTCGCAGACCTCAATAATAATAATCACAAGTACATACATCACACGGTCCATGATCATCCATCCACACATCATACATCACATGTATAAATAATCATCATCATGTAGGACTACTAGATAATAAAAAAATATAATAATCAATTAAACCTTTTAATTAATTAAAATTTTCTGAAATCAGGGATATGTACGGAATTTCTCAATTCCTAAGGGTATTTTCGTAATTTTGATAAAAGATAGAAACTGGAATTTCTCAAATTCACAGGGGCAAAACTGTCATTTTTCCCAACACCCTAATTTTTTCTTCTGCTGCCGCCGCCACCACTGGCTGGCGGCGGCGACTGTCGGGGGCGAGGGCGGTGCCCTCGCCTGCCTCATGGTGACACGCCATTGGCGGCGCTGGCCAGCAGGGCCGCGCCCGCCTCCTGGGGCGGTTTCGCCGCCTTTGTGGGGGTTTTCGCCAGCTGGACAGCGGCGGCGCCGCCGCCCTCGGGGCCGCCTGGCCTGCGGTCGCCACCACGCCGACGACAAACTTCTTGTCGCGACGCATGGCCGGCCGACCGCCAGAGGGCGCTGCCGCTTCTGCGCTGCCGCCTTTCGCTGCCGCCTGCGCAGATCGAGGGCAGCAGCAACTGTTGCTGCCCTTCCTTGCTTTTAAAGCGTCAACGATTTTGACGTCAATATTCTTCCTAAACACAACACACGCAGTTCTAAACCAATCATTCGCGACTAACAACATGGCTCGATACCACCGTTGGGAAATCAATGGGGATAAAGCATATGCGCAGCGGAAGAACAAGAAAAAACAAAAATCCCTGATTCCAAAAAAAAAGATGTTCGTCGTCATGCGAAGATTGGTGCAAAAAATCCAGAAAAAAAAAAACTGCGTATAGATATTGTGTTACCCTGGGGAGATCAGATATCCCCTTTCTTTTTGCAGATCCTTAGGAGAGGGTGAAGGAGGTCAAGCGTCCTCCTCTCTAGCGGTGATCCACACAGCAGGGTTGCGACGACCCTCCTCAAAACTCCGGGCCTCTCGAGGTGGAGAGGGAGAGGAGAATAGGAAGGGCAGCAAAAAGACTCTAGCCTATGAGGTCGTGAATCCCTCCTATTTATAGAGATCCCGTGTCAAACCCTAATGGGTCCTTCCCTAGTGGGTATTGGATCTGCATCCAATAAGACAAGGGCTCCGGCCGGATATCTCATATCCCAACCTCTACTCATCGCAATGCCTACCATATGTGTGTGACCCTCTAGGCCCAATATCGAGCTGGCCGTGAGTCATACCTGTCGTAACTCCTCCTTCTAACTTCGGTGAATTATTATCTCTGTAATAATTCATTCGACTCATCGATCACTTGGACGCACTAGGCCACTACGCCGTAGTCCCCTGCACGATCTGAGGGAATCCAATCCATTGGACACATCCCCTCGATTACCATGTACCTATAGTCCCTCATCCATCTAATATCCCGAGACCGTATATCGAGCATGGTGTTGTCGGACCCATACGGTTTCTACTGAAGTCTCGCTCTAATCGGATTCTCGGGAGAACTCTTTCTCTCTCAACCCGAATGACCCCCGGCCAGGGATTTGTTTGAGCAAGAACACATGGGATATTCCTCTCATGACGCCGAGAGTGGATGATCCTCTATCGACACTCAATAGCCCTCGTAAGGTCGACTACCACTCCCAATTACCACCGTATACTAGATCTGGGACAGCCAAACCTATAAGTTGGTATCAAAGAGTGGAGCACTCATACTGGGACATCCTTGGTGTCTCAAGTCTAAGGACCAGATACACCACTAGGACTACGGAATCATTTGTCGACAATAAGGCATCATCAACCATCCAGCATTCCGTAAAGCGGATCAATCGGTGAACTCATTCTCCAATGAGCACTGCATTGTATCCCTAGTGTCCCTACACGAGCAGCTATGAGACCAGCTGCATCCATCATATGGACGGGTATACAAACACACCGGTCTATCCAGGTTATCACGATGTCCCTCTCGAAAGTAACCTATGGTAGGGATTATTTAGGGTATGTGTTTAAAGGTGAATCGATCTCATTATCGTGATCTCATCACGATCCGATTCCCATTGCACAAATCCAAGGACATCACAATATATATATATATATATATATATGCATTTATGCAATAGTTATAAAGTGATATACGCCAAAATATAATAAGAAAAAAGATTCTGTATCAAGTCACACGTGCCATCACTCACGTGATTGGCTTGCTAGGCACCTATGACTAGCACTAAGATGGTTGATGTTTTTCTTCGCTCATTACGATCACCGCGGCACGCAAGAACAGCCCAAAAACAGGCCAAAACAGCCCAAAAATGGGTCAAAACTTGCCATTTTTGGCTCGCGAGCGAGTAGCGACTATACGAAAGCCCCATCCAGCCCCATGCCACCCAAGTGGTTCCAGGGTGCTGAGAAGGCTGACGTTTTGTTCCTCTCATGAAGGTCGCCGCGGCACGCAAGAAAAGCCAAAAAAAAGGCCAAAACGGCCGAAAAACGGGCCAACATTGGCCATTTTTGGCTTTGCGAATGAGCGGCGAGCGACGGACAACGAGCGAAGTGAGAGGTAGCACCGTCCCAGCTATACGAAAGCCCCATCCAGCCCTATACCACCTGGGGGGTTCCAGGGTGCTGAGATGGCTGACGTTTTGATCCGTTCACGACGGTCGCCGAAGCATGCAAGAACAACACAAAAACAAGCCAAAACGGCCCAAAAATGGGCAAAATCTGGCCATTTTTGGCTGAGCGAGCGAGCGGCGAGCGACGGACAGTGAGTGAAGCAAAAGGCAGCACCGTCCCAGCTATACGGAAGCCCCATCCAGCCCTGTGCCACCCAGGGGGTTCCAGGTTGTTGAGATGGCTGACGTTTTGCTCCGCTCATGACGATCGCCGCGACACTAAAGAACAGCCCAAAAACAAGCCAAAACGGCCCAAAAAGGGGCCAAATCTAGCAATTTTTTGGTGCGCGAGCGACGGACCACGAGTTATGTGAGAGGCAGCACCGTCCCTACTATACGAAAGCCCAATCTAGCCCTATGCCACCCGGGGGGTTCCAAGGTGCTGAGATGGCTGACGTTTCGCTCCGCTCACGACGATCATGGTGGCACGCAAGAACAGCCCAAAACTGCCCAACAACAGGAAAAAACTAGTCATTTTTCGCAGCGCGAGCGAGCGACGAGCGACGGACAGTGAGCGAAGCGAAAGGCAGCACCGTCCCTGCTATACGAAAGCCCCATCCAGCCCTATGTCACTCGAGGGGTTCCAGGGCTCTGAGATGGGTGACGTTTTGCTCCGCTCTTGATGGTCGCCGCGGCATGCAAGAACAGCCGAAAAACATGCCAAAAAAGCCCAAAAACGAGCCAAAACTGGCCATTTTGGCTGCGCGAGCGAGCGCCAAGCGACTGACAGCGTGCACCGTCCCTACTATACGAAAGCCCCATCCAGCCCTGTGCCACCCGGGGGTTTGCAGGATGTTGAGAAGGCTGACGGTTTTCTCTGCTCACGACGGTCGCCGCGACAAGCAAGAACAGCCCAAAAACAGTCCAAAACGACTCAAAAATGGGCCAAAACTGGCCATTTTTGGTTGAGCGAGTGAAGCGAGAGGCAGCACCGTCGCTGCTATACGAAAGCCCCATTCAGCCTTGTGCCACCCGGGGGGTTCCAGGGTGCTGAGAAGGTTGACGTTTTGCTCTGCTCACGACGGTCGCCGCGGCACGCAAGAAAAGCAAAAAAAAGGGCCAAAACAGCGAGCGAAGCGAGAGGCAGCACCGTCCCAGCTATATGAAAGCCCTTTCCATCCCTATGCCACCTGGGGGGTTCCAGGGTGCTGAGATGGCTGACGTTTTCATCCGTTCATGACGGTCGCCGTAGCACGCAAGAACAACCCAAAAACAAGCCAAAACAGCCCAAAAACGGGCCAAAACTAGCAATTTTTGGCTGAGCGAGTGAGCGGCGAGCGACGGACAGCGAGCGAAGCGAAAGGCAGCACCGTCCCAGCTAAACGGAAGCCCCATCTAGCCCTGTGCCACCAGGGGGTTCCAGATTGCTGAGATGGTTGACGTTTTTCTCCGCTCATGAAGGTCACCGCGGAACTTAAGAACAACCCAAAAACAGGCCTAAATTGCCCAAAAACGGGCCAAAACTAGCCATTTTTGGCTTAGCGAACGAGTGCCGAGCGCCGGACAGCAAGCCAATCGAGAGGCAGCGCCGTCCTTGCTATACGAAAGCCCCATCCAGCCCTATGCCATCTGGGGGGTTCCAGGGTGCTGAGATGGCTGGCGTTTTGCTCCGCTCACGACAGTCACGGCAGCATGTAAAAACAGCCTAAAAACTGGCCATTTTTGGCTGAGCGAGCGAGCGGCGGGCGGCGGCCAGCGAGCGAAGCGAGAGGCAGCACCGTCCCTACTATACGAAAGCCCCATCCAACCCTGTCCCAACCGGGGGGTTCCAGTGTGCTGAGATGGCTGACATTTTGCTCTGCTCACGACGGTCACCGCGGCATGCAATAACAGCCCAAAAACATGCCAAAACAACCCAAAAATGTATCAAAACTGGCCATTTTTTACAAAGCGAATGAGCGGCGAGCGGCGGACAGCGAGTGAAGTGAGAGGCAGCACCTTCCCTGCTATACAAAAGCCTCATCCAGCCCTGTGCCACCCGGGGGGTTCCAGGGTGCTGAGATGGCTGACGTTTTGCTCCACTCACGACGATCGCCGCAGCACGCAAGAACAGCCCAAAAACAGGCCAAAACAGCCCAAAAAGGGCTAAAACTGGCCATTTTTGGCTATGCGAGCGAGCAACGAGCGATGGACAGCGAGCGAAGCGAAAGGCAGCACCGTCTCTGCTATACGAAAGCTCCATCTAGCCTTGTGCCACCCGGGGGGTTCTAGGGTGCTGAGATGGATGATGTTTTACTCCGCTCACGACGGTCACCGCAACACACAAGAACAGCACAAAAACAGGCCAAAACAACCCAAAAACGGGCCAAAACTAGCCATTTTAGGCTGCGAGAGAGAGTGGAGAGTGACGGACAGCGAGGGAAGCGAAAGGCAACACCTTCCCTGCTATTTGAAAGCCCCATCTAGCCCTGTGCCACCCGGGGGGTTCCAGGTTGCTGAGATAGCTAACGTTTTTCTCCGCTCACGACGGTTGCCCCGGCACACAAGAACAGCCCAAAAACTAGCCAAAACAACACAAAAACGAGTCAAAACTGGCCATTTTTGACTGCGCGAGTGAGCGGCAAGCGACGGACAGCGAGCGAAGCAAGAGGCAGCACCTTCCCTACTATAAGAAAGCCCCATCCAGCCCCTGTGCCACCCGGAGGGTTCCTATGTACTGAGATGGCTGACGTTTTGCTCCGCTCACGACGGTCGCCGCGGCACACAAGAACAGCCCAAAAACAGGCCAAAACAACCTAAAAATGGGCCAAAACTGGCCATTTTTGGCTGCGCGATCGAGCGGCAGACAATGAGCGAAGCGAGAGGCAGCACCGTCCCTGCTATACAAAAGCCCCATTTAGACTGAGTGCCACCCGGGGGCTTCCAGGGTGTTGAGATGGCTGACGTTTTGCTCCGCTCACGATGGTTGCCACGGCACACAAGAACAGCCCAAAAACAAGCCAAAACAACCCAAAAACGGGCAAAAACTTGCCATTTTTGGCTGCGCGAGCAAGCGACGAGCGGCGGACAACGAGCGAAGAGAGAGGTAGCACCGTCTCTGCAATACGGAAGCCCCATCCAACTCTAGGTGACCCGGGGGGTTCCAGGGTCCTGAGATGGCTGATGTTTTGCTCCGCTCACTACGGTCATAGCGGCATGTAAGAAAAGCCCAAAAACATGCCAAAACAGGCCAAAAACTGGCCAAAACTGGCCATTTTTGGCTGAGCGAGTGGCGAGTGGAGGACAGTGAGCGGCGAGCGGCGGACAGCGTGCGAAGCTAGAGGCAGCACCTTCCCTGCGATACGAAAGCCCCATCCAGCATTGTGCCACCCGGGGTTTTCCAGGGTGCTGAGATGGCTGGCGTTTTGCTTCGCTCACGACGGTCGCCACAGCACGCATGAACAGCCCAAAAACAAGCCAAAATGGCCCAAAAATGAGCTAAAACTAGCCATTTTTGGCTGTGTGAGCGAGCGGCGAGCGGCGAACAGCGAGCGAGCGCCGATCGACGAACAGCGAGCGAAGCAAGGGGCAGCACCTTCCCTGCCACCCGAGGGGTTCCAAGATGCTGAGATGGGTGATGTTTTCGTCCGTTCGTGATGGTCATCGCAGCACGCAAGAACAGCCCAAAAATGGGCCAAAACTGGCCTTTTTTGGCTGCGCGAGCGAGCGACGAGTGGCGGACAATGAGCGAAGCGAGAGGTAGCACCGTCCCTGCTATACGAAAGCCCCATCCAGCCTTGTGTCACCCGGGGGGTTCCAAGTGTTAGGATCGGAGCGGCACTAAGAGGAGGGGGTGAATTAGTGCAGCGGATTAAAACTTTGGTTTTAATAAATCTTTCGTACGATAAGAACGGAACTTGAAAAGCTTAACTTGAAAGCGTATTCTTAAATATGCGCAGCAAAGGTAATAAGGAACTAAAACATGTAAGAAGGTTTGCAGTAATGTAAATAGCAATAATGAAATGCAAACCAAAGATCACGCCGATTTTAGAGTGGTTCGGTCAAATGACCTATATCCACTTGCGAGGCCCCTCTTCGATGAGGCTCCCACCTTCCACTAGCAAATCTCTTGAAATGGAAGGGCAAATACCCCTCTTACAACCTTTTACAAACAGTTCAAACTCTTACAAATTTTCAGCAAGAAAGGAGGAGAACTTTCTAGCAAATTGAAAACTAGACTTGCTAAGACTTTCTAAGACTTTTCTCACAATCAATTGCTGCTCAAAAAGTTGTAATCTCAGCTGAGATTGGAGGAGCATTTATAGGCCTCAAGAGAATTCAAATTTGGGCTCCAAAATTTGAATTATCTTGGAGTTCCCGATGCTGGCGGTGCCACCGCCTGTCAGTTTCTGACCCTGACAGTGCTGGGCGGTGCCACCGCCTACAGTGTTTTCAGCCCACTAGTTGGGCTTCAATCTTGGCCCAAACTAGTCCGAACTCGGGCCCAATTGGCCCCTACTTGGGTTACAAGATTAATACCTAATCCTAACCCTAATTAACATGCTAACTACGAATTTAAAGATATTTTATAAGCTATTACAAAGTCCATAAGTCAAGACTTCTTCCGGCGAGCTTCCGGCGAACTTTCGGCGGTCTTCCGATAAACTCTCGGAAACCATTCTGCGGACTCCCGGCAAGCTCTTAAACTTCACGATTTGATCTTGGCGAGTTCCAACAAGCTTTTTCGGCAAGCTCTGATCTTTCTCGGCAAACTCTGCGTACTTCCCACGAACCTTCCGGCGAGCTTCCGAAAAACCCTTCGGCAAGCTCCCTACTCATTCTCGGCTAGTTCCAGCAGCGTTCCCGATGATCCTTCGGACTTCCGTCGAACTCTTGAACTCCCAACGAATCCTTCGTGCTTGACTCCGCACTTTGTTTCGTTTTATGTCTTCATCGTTATCGTAGTTAATCCTGCACATGCAAGCCAAAACTCTACTCCGATCTAGATAGTTATTACAACGCGAATTGACATTCTGTTGCCCGGCACGTCATTGGTTGGCGCTTCGTCCGATTCTTCAACGCATCATCCTCTCTTGCGGCTTGTTGCCCAATCGGTAGTTGACCTCCGCAACCCCGATATCCTTGGCACAATTTCGCTCTCCTTTGGCCCGATGCCCAACGTCCGAAGCCTTCTGCCGTCCAATATCCTGACGTGATCTCCTCCGGCACAACGTCAATTCCTCCTGCGTTAACTGTCTAATCCTGATCGAGTAGACCCGCATCACTCAAAATGCAGTTTAAATTATAAACACATATCAAGTGGTTTCATCATCAAAATACGAGATTCAACAATCTCCCCCTTTTTTATGATGACAACCACTTGATGACAGAGTTAACCTTAACTCCCGGAGTTTAAACAAACTCCCTCTATCAATATGCCGTATTGATAGAACCTTGAATATAAACAGAATTCAAGTCATTGCAATATTCATCATGAATACTCGCAACACATCATCATGAACATATGCATAAAACTTATGCATCACATGTCATGTCATCAACATACTTCTCCCCCTTTGTCATCAACAAAAAGGAGAAGTACCACAATCAAGTGTTTGTTATATGGGTTCAACTCATTGCATGAAAAACATAATGTTAAATTTTTATCATCATGCAATCTAGTAATTTTACAACATTTTAGAACTTGCAAGCTAGCAATTTAGAGATGTTCAAGAAAGTAACTCTTGTTTTGTGAAATATGCAAGTGTTATAAGCTAGCAAATTCAAATATATGCAAGTTGGCATGTTTGCTTTTCTTGAGATAAGCACGATAGCACATTTTTGTATTTTCTTGATGTTTCAAGCTAGCAATTCTCGGTGATGTTCAAGATAGCAATTTCTTCTCTTTTGAGAAGTGCAATTTTTTCTTTTTCTTGAATTGTGCTAGCAATCTATCTCCCCCTTTGTCATTGTCAAAAAGGAGGGAAAAAACCTTTACATCAATTTCTAAATCATGACAAAAGTAAGTATCAATATTATTTGTGCATCATTATATTTTCAATTTAAAACATGCACTATTTGACAAACCTTATATTTCATTCATACACGATAATGAATAAATCAATCAACATTATGAGGATATCATACATGATACTAAAATTTTTAACTATTTGTCAACATTTTGATCATGATACCAAACGTTCATCATTTAGAGTATTCATAATACAAAACATTAAATCAATATTTATGATACATCATTTTAGCAACAACCCATAGTATTTTAAATCATGATTTACAACATATGTAATACATCACATCATAATTAGAAAGCACAAGTATTGCTTACATCATTGCGAATCATAAATGTTTCATATCATGATGGTATCAATTTGTCAAATTATATCCTACCATGCATGATCAAAACTTCTCCCCATTTGTATTTCATGCATAATTTTACTTCATCACATTAGGAGTATCAAGAAGAGTTATTAGGTGATGAGATAAATATTTTATGAATACACGGAATTATATAAAAATTATATCATAAGTGTTTCATGTATTCATTTTATCACATGAAGCATACAAGACAACGATGCCAAGAAATCATGTCATGAAGAATATCAATGTGAAAATTTAGCAAAGATCATATGATACAATCGCAAAGCATGATATAATTATACGATATATCATGAGATGACAATTTATCATATCAATGAAAGATATCAATAAGGATCAATTCGTGAATACCAAAGATATGATTCATGGTTCATTAAAATTCTTCTTAACAAGTTCACGATCAAGATTCATATAATTCATAATAAAGCAAATTGATGTATAATCATCACACAAGACATAAAAGGCAAAGAAATCTTGTTATTTCTATACTATGAAATATATGATATCAAGGCTCATGATTCATTTGAAAAGATATAGCACAAAGAGCAAATTGAAACATTCTTATCAAGATCACATTTTACAAGAAATTTCAAGTATCAAATATCAAGTAATCATCATGTTTCTTCAAAATTCTTAAGTCAAGAAGTCAAGAGAAAGTTCATGATTCGGTTAAAACAAAATTTCATTCAAGTTAATTGATAAAAAATCATAATCAAATTATCATTTTTGAGATTCATAACATGAATAACATTATTACTATTTCATCAAAATCAATTTCGAGATTCACACAATATCATGAAATCATTAATCTCGATAAGACGGGAAAAGCATTTTTAAAGTGATTCTTTTAACACATCATAAAAAAAATGTCAACATTCAAGTTAGAAAGGTAAATTTCGTAAAATAAATTATCAAGCATTATTCCATGATAATATCCTTTTAATATCTTGATATTTGTTATCAAGTATGATTTCAAAAAGTATGTTCTAGAGAAATCATTAAGACCAAACGCATGATACACTCATTTATTTTCAAAATATTCATCATGTTTATTTTTATGAGATTCACAAGAATGGTAAATTCATTAACCTCAATAGGATATAAAATTTATTTCCATTTTATACAATTGATTTCATGTGAGGGTGTTCAAGTCTTTTTGTGAAAACATGTATCATCATTTAAAATCAAAACATAAGTTTCGTCATAAAACCGTCAAGACCAAACACATCAAAAATAAAACATCATGATATCACATCTATCATCATAAGACTATCAAGAAATTCATAATCTTAAGACTATCACATCTATCACATCTACCAAACATCTATATAATGTATCATCATAAGACTATCACATCTATCACATCTACCAAACATGCACTATATAATCTTAATATGTCATAAAAATGATTCAACCAAAAACATGTTAATCCAAAATGAGAGTTTCAAATCACATTTACTTCAAAAAACTCATGCATGACATAAAATCATCAAGATACACATACATAGATTAATCCTAAGCATTATCACATATCATATAACTATAATCCATAATGTTGCATACATCATTCAACATTTCAAAACATAACATGCATGAAACCTTAGCAATATACTTTTCATTGATCAAATTTTTAATTTTTTTCAAAGATGCTAAAAAAGAAAAACATGATATAATTTTTTATAAATAATTTTTTTATTTCCTATTCCAACTATCTAAATTAAGAACTCATGAAAAACTTCAAGTAATTTCAAAATAATTCAAGAGAGTTTAGTTACTTACCTTGTAGTCGAAGCCCGTCAAAGCCCAATTCGTTGTTTCACCTTTGGAAGTTCTTGATTCATCCTTGGGTGCCTTCCTTTTCTTTGACCTCTTCCTCCATTCAAGTTCATTGTTTATTTTAGATTTTTGTTTAATGAACTTATTAAGAGTTGGTGTTCGAAGTTTAAGTTCATCATTGTCCTCATCACTTGAGTCATCGCTCAAGTGGTATTCATTTGTTTGAGGTTCCAAATCCTTCATGTTCTTTGGAAGGTGGTTCAAGTGTTCATTTTGTTCATCATGTGCATTGCGCACCATTTCTATTGTCATTAATGAGCCGATAAGTTCTTCAAGTGGAAAAATATTTAAATCTTTTGTTTCTTGTATTGCCGTTACTTTTGATTCCCAAGCTTTAGAAAGTGATCGTAAAACTTTACTAACAAGTTCAAAATTCGAGAAACATTTGCCAAGAGCTTGTAAACTATTGACGATATCCGTGAAACGGGTGTACATGTCAACAATGGTTTCGCTCGGCTTCATTTGAAAAAGCTCGAAGTCATGCATTAAAATATTAATTTTTGAATCTTTAACTCTAGAAGTGCCTTCGTGTGTGATTTCAAGAGTGTGCCATATGTCGAAAGCCGTTTTGCATAAAGAAACCCGATTGAACTCATTTTTGTCCAAAGCGCAAAATAAGGCATTCATAGCCTTTGCGTTTAAAGAAAACATCTTTTTCTCCAAATCATTCCATTGGTTCATTGGAAGAGAAGACATTTCAAATCCATTTTCGACTATTTGCCATAAATTCAAATCCAAAGAAAGTAAGAAAACTCTCATTCGAGTTTTCCAATAAGTGTAGTCCGTCCCATTGAAAAAGGGAGGACAAATGAGAGAGTGACCCTCTTGAAAGTCGTAAAGAGCCATTTCTATTTGGGTGTTAAACCAAAGTAGAAAAACCTCGCTCTGATACCAATTGTTAAGATCGGAGCGGCACTAAGAGGGGGGGGTGAATTGGTGCAGCGGATTAAAACTTCGGTTTTAATAAATCTTTCGTACGATAAGAAAGGAACTTGAAAAGCTTAACTTGAAAGCGTATTCTTAAATATGCGCAGCAAAGGTAATAAGGAACTAAAACATGTAAGAAGGTTTGCAGTAATGTAAAAAGCAATAATGAAATGCAAACCAAAGATCACGCCGATTTTAGAGTGGTTCGGTCAAATGACCTACATCCACTTGCGAGGCCCCTCTTAGATGAGGCTCCCACCTTCCACTAGCAAATCTATTGAAATGGAAGGGCAAATACCCCTCTTATAACCTTTTACAAACAGTTCAACCTTTTACAAATTTTCAGCAAGAAAGGAGGAGAACTTTCTAGCAAATTGAAAACTAAACTTGCTAAAACTTTCTAAGACTTTTCTCTCAATCAATTGCTGCTCAAAAAGTTGTAATCTCAGCTGAGATTTGAGGGGTATTTATAGGCCTCAAGAGGATTCAACTTTGGGCTCCAAAATTTGAATTCTCTTGGAGTTCCCGATGCTGTCGGTGCCACCGCCTGTCAGTTTCTGACCCTGACAGTGCTGGGCGGTGCCACTGCCTACAGTGTTTTCAGCCCACTAGTTGGGCTTCAATCTTCGCCTAAACTAGTCCGAACTCGGGCCCAATTGGCCCCTACTTGGGTTATAGGATTAATACCTAATCCTAACCCTAATTAACATGCTAACTACAAATTTAAAGACATTTCATAAGCTATTACAAAGTCCATAAGTCAAGACTTCTTCCGGCGAACTTTCGGCGGTCTTCCGATAAACTCTCGGAAACCATTCTGCGGACTCCCGGCAAGCTCTTAAACTTCACGATTTGATCTTGGCGAGTTCCAATGAGCTTCTTCGGCAAGCATTGATCTTTCTCGGTGAACTCTGTGAACTTCCCACGAACCTTCCGGCGAGCTTCCGAAAAACCCTTCGGCAAGCTCCCTACTCATTCTCGGCTAGTTCTAGCAGTGTTCCCGACGATCCTTCGGACTTCCGTCGAACTCTTGAACTCCCAACGAATCCTTCGTGCTTGACTCCGCACTTTGTTTCGCTTTATGTCTTCATCGTTATCGTAGTTAATCCTGCACATGCAAGCCAAAACTCTACTCCGATCTAGACAGTTATTACAACGCGAATTGACATTCTGTTGCCCAACACGTCATTGGTTGGCACTTCGTCCGATTCTTCAACGCATCATCCTCTCTTGCGGCTTGTTGCCCAATCGGTAGTTGACCTCCGCAACCCCGATATCCTTGGCACAATTTCGCTCTCCTTTGGCCCGATGCCCGACGTCCGAAGCCTTCTGCCGTCCAATATCCTGACGTGATCTCCTCCGACGCAACGTCAATTCCTCCTGCGTTAACTGTCTAATCTTGATCGAGTAGACCTGCATCACTCAAAATGCAGTTTAAATTATAAACACATATCAAGTGGTTTCATCATCAAAATACGAGATTCAACACCAGGGTGCTGGTTCTGGTTGATGTTTTGCTCCTCCTCTCATGACGGTTATGAGGCAAGAACTTGCTAAAACTTGCCATTTTTGGCTGCGCGAGCGAGCGGCGGACAACGAGCGAAGCGAGAGGCAACACCGTCTCTGCTATACGAAACCCCATCCAGCCCTGTGTTGTTATTTGAAGGCCCCATCCAGTATGTGAAAAGGGTGAAACTGGCCAAAACTAGACATTTTGTCATCGAACGAAGTATGCAGACGGGTCAGGAGCCTTGGCTGAACCCAAACCCAACAGTATATAGTTGAGCTGAGCTGCGAGGCAGGTGAAGAAGCAAGCGAGGGCATTGAGGCCAAGGTTATTGGTTGGTGCTTGTAGCTGCAAGAAACAATAGTATGATATGACGGTGGGGATGCTGCCGTATGTTAGGATCAAGAGCACTAAGAGGGGGGGTGGTGAATTAGTGCAGCGGAAAACTTTCTGCGATTAAAATCGAAAGCTGCGTTCGAACAACAAAAACGATTTCGATGTAAAATCTGATTCTAAGACTACTTTAGATTAAGATTAAGCGAGATGACGTTAAAGTAAATCTACAAAGGCAGTTTGCAGTTTATGATAAAAATCAGAATGCAATCGCAAACTGAAATGCGACGTTCGTACGATAAAACTGGTTTACGTCTAAACGTCAACTTTGAAGATACTGAACTTTGAGATATGTTTTGTAAATGCGCAGAAGGTAGTTTGCAGTTATAATTGGAGTCAAAACAAAAACGTAAACTGAAATGTAATGATCATACGAAAACGCCGATTTACGTCTAAACGCATATTCGGAAAGTTCTGAACTTAGAAACTCATACGTAAAAGCGCAGAAGGCAGTAGCTATTTAGGAGGTTTGCAGTAATGATAAAATGCCCAAAGTAAATGCAAACCAAGATTTAGAGTGGTTCGGGCAGTCTTGACCTACTCCACTTTTGGCTTCCTCCACCGACGAGGTCACCGACGTCAACTAGAGGCCTTCCTTCAATAGGCGAAGGCCAACTGCCCTTTTACAGTTTCACTCCTTTTGACGGGCTCAAGAGACAACCCTTACAGAACTTTTCTCTCCTCTCTTTACAACTCAAAACTTTGAAGAACAGAAGGAACAGAACTTTTGGCCTTTACAACAATTTTGAGCTCTAAGAATCACAGAAAAGATCAAGATTTCGGTGTGTGTCTATGCTCTTTTAGTGATGAATGGGTGGGGTATTTATAAGCCCCAACCCAGTTCAAATTTGGAGCTCAAAACTGTCAATTTCCGGAATTTCGGGATCAGGCGGTTGCACCTCCTGACTGGGGCGGTTGCACCGCCTAGCAGAGCTCGAAGACTGAGCCTCTGGGCGGTGCCACCTCTGTCAGGGGCGGTTGCACCGCCTGCCAGAGCTCGAAGACCGAGCTCAGGCGGTTGCACCTCTTGACTGGGGCGGTTGCACCGCCTGCCAGAGCTCGAAGACTGAGCTCAGGCGGTGCTACATCCTCTCAGGGGAGGTTGCACCGCCCAGTCTCGCTCGGAGACTGAGCCCAGGCGGTGCTAACTCCTGGCTGGAGCGGTTGCACCGCCCAGTCTCCCTAGGAGACTTAGCCCAAGCGGTGCTACCTCCTGGCTTGGGCGGTTGCACCTCCCACAGCAATCAAGGTCCGAATGGGTAGATCCATTCGGCCAAATTTGGGTTTTTCAGGGGCCCAATTGCCCCAAGATTAAGCTAATGGGATCACCTCCCATTTCCAACTTAATCATTGTGCTAACTACGATAAAACCTAAAACAATTTCTGCAGCTTGCTCCGGTGCGTCAATCGCTTCTTCCGGCGAGTTTCCGGCGAACTTCCGTCGATCATCCGATGAACTCTCGGTGATGCTCCTGCGGACTTCCGGCAAACTCTTGGACTTGCGACGATCCACTTGGCGAGTTCCGACGAGCTTCTTTTGTCAAGCTTATGGACTTCTCGGATTTGTTCCCGCAGAACCTCCGACGACTGTCCGAACTTCGGTCGAACTCTCGAACTCCCAACGTGATCATTGTCTTGACTCCGGCACAACTCCTGCTGCATGTCTTTCTTCCATCGTAGTTAATCCTGCACATTTAAAACAAAACTTCGATCGAGACAATTAATCCTAATCAATTAACCAAGTTGTCCGGCATGTCATTGGTCCCTCGACGCTTCGTCCTCTCATGCAGCCTATTGCCCAATCGGCCAGTTGACTCCGCAACTCTAATATCCTTGGCACAATACCCGCCCTTCTTGGCCTGATGCCCGAGTCCACGGCTCGAAGCCTTCTGTCGATACGTCGACCGATCCACCGGCCCGACGTCCAATCTTCTGACATGTTCCTTCGGCACAACATGATTTTCCTGCTTTAATTGTCTCATTCTGATCGAAGCATCCCACGTCACTCAAAACGCAGATTAAATCATAAACATATATCAAGTAGTTTCATCATCAAAATACGAGATTCAACAATCTCCCCCTTTTTGATAATGACAACCACTTGATGACGGAGTTAAACTTAACTCCCGGAGTTTAAACAAACTCCCCCTATCAATATGCCATATTGATAAAACCTTAAATTCAAACTGAATTCAAGTCTTTGCAATATTCATCATGAATACTTGCAACTCGTCATCATGAACTTATGCATAAACTTATGCATAACATGTCATGTCATCAACATACTTCTCCCCCTTTGTCATCAACAAAAAGGAGAAGTACCACAATCAAGTGTTTGTGATATTGGCTTAACTCATTGCATGAAAAACATAATATTAAGTTTTATCATCATGCAAGTTTGCTATTATCAAATATCAACATGAAAAATTGCGATATAAGCTTTTGATATCATAACGCAAACATTTCAAGTGTTTATCAATTGTAGCATTTAATCACATGGTAAGATATCAATGCGTAAAATTACGATGCAAGTTCTTGACATCTTAACACATGATGCAGACATGGCATAATGCAAATTTGGCAATCATAGCATCAGTGTTCATAGCATCAATTCATATATTTCTCCCCCTTTGTCGTCAACAAAAAGGAGAACGATATAAGCAAATTTTAAATATAAGTGCGATGTCATAAGCAGGTTCATGTCATTTTTCAACAAAAAGTGATAAGATACCAAATATTCAAACATTTCAAGGAAAACATGACATGGAGATAGCTTTGAAAACTTCTTCTATTTTATTTGTTATTTTCTTTTTGCATGACGGAGGAAAGCTATTTCTGAGCTTACTCGAATGATGTTAAAATTGATAAGATATTAAAGCACGCTTTATTTTTACAAGTATCAAGATATGTATCAAATACTTGTACGTAAAAATGACTTCCTTTTTCAAGAAGGAATTTATAAGCAGGAATCATTTCATCAAATCCATTTCTCAAAACAAAATATTGTTCACATGATAAGTGTATAAGAGATGTATTTGCTGATTGATTCCATATGTCAAAAATTAATGATATGAGTTAAACTTAATATGACATATGCTTATAAAGTCTGGAAGAGGATAATTCGAAAATCCAATTGTTAGGATGCCAATAGTTAAGAGAATCTGAAAATGAAATTAACACTTTTATGCATTCGGACAAGGTTGTGCTATTGATTTTCAAATACAAACATGAAGATAAGACATGCTCATCATCATGATAGTATGATAGCAAGTTTACAATATACAAGCTAGCAAAAATTTTCAACATTTTAAGACACGAAAGCTAGCAATTTTCTCTTTGAGATATGCACATTAGCAACTCTTTCAAAAACCCTTTACATTAATTTCTAAATCATGACAAGGGAAGGTTTCAATCTTATTTGTGCATCATTATATTTTCAAATTCGAACATGCACAATTTCAAAAACCTTATATTTCATTCATGCATGATACTGAATAAATCAATCAATATTATGAGCATATCATACATGATACTTAAATTTTTAACTATTTATCAACATTTTAATCATGATACCAAACATTCATCATTTAGAGTATTCATGACATTAAATCAACATACATCATTTTAGTAACAACTCATAGCATTTTAAATCATGATTTACATCATATGCAATATATCACATCATAATTAAAAAGCTCAAGTATTGCATGCATCATTGCAAATCATAAATGCTTCATATCATGATGGTATCAATTTTGTCAAATTATATCTTACCATGCATACATCAAAACAAATTAATAAATATCTCATGTATTCATATCATCACATAAGGAATATCAAGAAGAGTTGGTAATGAGATTTACAAATCATGTAGACAAATTATGAATATTAAGAGACATATTATGATTCTTTTTAGATAACTCAAATAGCAAAAGAAAGAATCACAGTAAGTTATTTTGATTTATAAAAAGAATTCTCAAGTTATAATTCCAAGAAATCACGATTCATTTCAATAAATTTCAATAAGAACACATCATCAAAATCTCAACATTACTTTCAAGAGATTCAAAATGGCATAGATAATTTTATTGATCTCTTAGTGAAAAAGTCAATACGGTAGAGAAAAATAAATTTTCAAGAAAAATACTTTTCTCTTTTTAGTTGTTTTAGTTCATATGATTTTATTTCATCTATGCCAAACATGTAGCATGTTTTAAAATCGAAAGTGCAAGTTTTATTACGACAAAGATCAATAAGGCACTTTCATTACTGTCAAAATCGAAAATCACAAGTTTCATCATCCATAATTATAAAACCAATAAACACGATTTTTAAAATCTCATGCATAGAATAAAATCATGGTGTCAAAACATCATTATATCATCAAGCATGATTTCATATTTTCAATCAAAATCATTTTGTTTGTTTATCATAAAATATATATTTTTCATGATTATTTTCAAAATTACTAGCATGATCATAAATTTTGTATTTTCATCATATATATATATATATTTTTTTAACATGTAATTTTCAAGAAAATTAATTCTATATTAAAAAGAAAATGTATTATGAAGAGCATCATGTAATTTCGAAATAATTCAAGAGAGTTGAGTTACTTACCTTGTAGTCAAAGCCCATCAAAGCCCAATTCGCCGTTTCACCTTTGGAAGTTCTTGATTCATCCTTGGTTGCCTTCCTCTTCTTTGGCCTCTTCCTTCGTTCAAGTTCATTATCTATTTTAGATTTTTGTTTAATAAACTTATTAAGATTTAGTGTTCGAAGTTCAAGTTCATCATTGTCCTCATCACTTGAGTCATCGCTCAAGTGGCATTCATTTGTCCGGAGTTCCAAATCCTTCCTATTCTTTGGAAGGTGATTGTGTTCAACATGTTCATCATGTGCATTGTGCACCATTTCATATGTCATCAACGAACCAATTAGTTCTTCAAGTGGTAAGTTGTTTAGGTTTTTAGCTTCTTGTATTGCAGTTACTTTTGAATCCCACTTCTTAGAAAGAGAATGCAAAATCTTGTTTACGAGTTCAAAATCATGCAATAAAAAGTTAACTTTCGAGTCTTTGACTCTACTAGTTCCCTCGTGCATGATTTCAAGTGTTTGCCAAATGTCAAAAGCCGTTTCGCACATAGAAATCCGATTGGACTCATTTTTGTCCAAAGCGCAAAATAAGGCATTCATAGCCTTTGCGTTTAAAGAAAAATACTTCTTCTCCAAATCCGACCATTCGTTCATCGGTTTAGAGGGAAGTTGAAAACCATTTTCAATGATATTCCATAAATCTAAATTCGTAGAAATCAAGAAAACTCTCATTCGAGTTTTCAAATAAGTGTAGTCCAATCCGTTAAACAACGGTGGACGAAAGATCAAAAAGCCCTCTTGAAAGCTATGAAGAGCCATTTATCTCGGGTGTAAATCTGAAATGAGAAAAACCAGGCTCTGATACCAATTGCTAGGATCAAGAGCACTAATAGGGGGGGGGGGTGAATTAGTGCAGCGGAAAACTTTCTGCGATTAAAACGAAACTGCGTTCGAACGATAAAAATGATTTCTATTTGAAAGCCGATTCTAAGATTTCATTAACTTAAGATCAAGCAAGATGATGTTAAAGTCAACCTATGAAGGCAGTTTGCAGTTATGATGAAAACCAGACTATAAGCGCAAACTGAAATACGACGTTCGTACGAAGAAACTGATTTACGTCTAAATGTTGATTCGTAAATCACTTGATTAGGCGAGATGCTATTTAAGCAAGGGTATAAAGGAAGTTTCCAGTTATGGTAAAAATCAAAACGTAAACGTAATCTGAAATATGATAATCATACGAAAAAGCAGATTTACGTCTAAACGCTGATTCGGAAAGTGCAAAGCTTGAAACCCGATCGTATATACGTAGAAAGCAGTAAGCTTCATAGGAGGTTTGCAGTAAATATAATATGCTCAAAGTAAATGCAAACCGAGATTTAGAGTGGTTCGGTCAATCTTGACCTACTCCACTTTTGGCTTCCTCCACCGACGAGGTCACCGACGTCAACTAGAGGCCTTCCTTCAATAGGCGAAGGCCAACCACCCTTTTATAGTTTCACTCCTTTTGACGGGCTTAGGAGACAACCCTTACAGAAATTTTCTCTCCTCTCTTTACAACTCAGAACTTAGAAGAAAAGAGGGAAAAGAACTTTTGGCCTTTACAACAATTTTGAGCTCTAAGAATCACAGAAAAAGATCGAGATTTCGGTGTATATCTATGCTCTTTCAGTGCTTAATGGGTGGGGTATTTATAGGCCCCAACGCAGTTCAAATTTGGAGCTCAAAACTGTCAATTCCCGGAATTCCGCGATCTGGCGGTTGCACCTCCTAACTGGGGCGGCTGCACTGCCTAGCAGAGCTCGAAGACTGAGCCTCTGGGCGATACCACCTCTATCAGGGGCGGTTGCACCGCCTGCCAGAGCTCGAAGACCGAGCTCAAGCGGTTGCACCTCCTGACTGGGGCGGTTGCACCGCCTGCCATAGCTCGAAGACTGAGCTCAGGCGGTGCTACCTCCTGTCAGGGGAGGTTGCACCGCCCAGTCTCGCTCGGAGACTGAGCCCAGGCAGTGCTACCTCCTGGCTTCGGCGGTTGCACCTCCCACAGCAATCAGGGTCCGAATGGGTAGATCCATTCAGCCCAATTTGGGTTTTTCAGGGGCCCAATTGCCCCAAGATTAAGCTAATCACCTCCCATTTCCAACTTAATCATTGTGCTAACTACGATAAATCCTAAGATAATTTCTGCAGCTTGCTCCGGTGCGTCAATCGCTTCTTCCGACGAGTTTCCGGCGAACTTCCGTCGATCATCCGATGAACCCTTGGTGATGCTCCTACGGACTTCTGGCAAACTCCTGGACTTGCGACGATCCACTTGGCGAGTTCCGATGAGCTTCTTTTGGCAAGCTTATGGACTTCTCGGATTTGTTCCTGCAGAACCACCGACGACTGTCCGAACTTCCGTCGAACTCTCGAACTCCCAACGTGATCATTGTCTTGACTCCAGCACAACTCCTGCTGCATGTCTTTCTTCCATCATAGTTAATCCTGCACACTTAAAACAAAACTTCGATCGAGACAATTAATCCTAAGCAATTAACCAAGTTGTCCGGCATGTCATTGGTCCCTCGACGCTTCGTTCGATTCTTCGGCGCATCGTCCTCTCCTGCAGCCTATTGCCCAATCGGCCAGTTGACTCTGCAACTCCGATATCCTTGGCACAATACCCACCCTTCTTGGCCCGATGCCCGAGTCCACGGCTCGAAGCCTTCTGTCGATTTGTCAACCGATCCACCGGCCCGACATCCAATCTTCTGACATGTTCCTTCGGCACAACATGATTTTTCTGCTTTAATTATCTCATCCTGATCGAAGCATCCTGCGTCACTCAAAACACAAATTAAATCATAAACATATATCAAGAAGTTTCATCATCAAAATACGAGATTTAGCACCGTATTTATCATCGAGTGCGATTCTACGGACGGGCCACTAGCACCGCAGCACATGTTGAATCTCGTATTTTGATGATGAAACCACTTGATATGTGTTTATAATTTAAACTGCATTTTGAGTGATGCAGGTCTACTCGATCAGGATTAGACAATTAACGCAGGAGGAATTGACGTTGCGCCGGAGGAGATCACGTCAGGATATTGGACGGCAGAAGGCTTCGGACGTCGGGCATCGAGCCAAGGAGAGCGGAATTACGCCAAGGATATTGGGGTTGCGGAGGTCAACCGCCGATTGGGCAACAAGCCGCAAGAGAGGACGATGCGCTGAGGAATCAAATGAAGCGCCAACCAATGACGTGCCGGGCAACGGAATATCGATTCGCGTTGTAATAATTGTCTAGATCGGAGTAGAGTTTTAGTTTGTTTGTGCAGGAATAACTATGATAATGAGAAAGACATAAAGCGAAACAAAGTGCAAAGTCAAGCGCGAAGGATTCATTGGGAGTTCGAGAGTTCGACGGAAGTCCGAAGGTTCATCGGGAATGCTGCCGGAACTAGCCGAGAATGAGTAGAGAGCTTGCCGAAGGGTTTTTTGGAAGCTCACTGAAAGGTTCGTGGGAAGTTCGCGGAGCTCGCCGAGAGAGATCGGAGCTTGCCGAAGAAGCTCGTTGGAACTCGCCAAGATCAAATCATAAAGTTTAAGAGCTTGCCGGGAGTCCGTAGAATGGTTTCCGAGAGTTTATCGAAAGACCGCCGAAAGTTCGCCGGAAGCTCGCCGGAAGAAGTCTTAACTTATGGACTTTCTAGTAGCTTATAAAATATCTTTAAATTCATAGTTAGCATGTTAATTAGGGTTAGGATTAGGTATTAATCCTATCACCCAAGTAGGGGCCAATTGGGCCCGAGTTCGGACTAGTTTAGGCCAAGATTGAAGCCCAACTAGTGGGCTGAAAACACTGTAGGTGGTGGCACCGCTTGGGCTGGGCGGTGGCAGCGCCCAGTGCCCGAGAGCTGGGTGGTGGCACCGCCCAGCACTATCAGGGTCAGAAACTGACAGGCGGTGGCACCGCCACTGACAGACGGTGGCACCGCCAGCATCGGGAACCCAAAGAGAATTCAAATTTTGGAGCCCAAATTTGAATCCTCTTGAGGCCTATAAATACCCCTCAAATCTCAACTGAGATAACAACTTTTTGAGCAGCAAAGGTTCGAGAGAAAGGCCCTAGAAAAGTCTTAGATAGTCTTGTTTTCAATTTGCTAGTGTTCACCTCCTTCTTTCTTGCTGAAAATCTGTAAGAGAGGGAACCGCTTGTAAAAAGTTGTAAGAGGGGTATTCAACCTTCCCTTTCAAGAGATTTGCTAGTGGAAGGTGGGAGCCTCATCGAAGAGGGGCCTCGCAAGTGGATGTAGGTCACTTGATCGAACCACTTTAAAAATGGCGTAATCTCTGGTTTGCATTTCCTTACTGCTATTTATATTACTGCAAATCTTCTTACTTGCTTTATTTCATCACTACCTTTGCTGCACATCTTTGCGAATATGTTTTCAAGTT
This sequence comes from Musa schizocarpa, assembly GCA_900464855.2. NCBI lineage: Eukaryota > Viridiplantae > Streptophyta > Magnoliopsida > Zingiberales > Musaceae > Musa > Musa schizocarpa. The sequence goes on along the minus strand of LS990920.1, from coordinate 23,991,321 downwards.
AAGCACTTCCGACTCGATTTTTATCGCATGAAAGATTTGTCGAAATCAACGTTTTAATCCGCTGCACTAATTCCCCCCTCTTAGTGCTTCTCCGATCCTAACAGCACATTGGTTGGTTGTTGCTTGCAGCTGCAGGCAACAACAGTATGATATGACGGTGGGGATGCTGTCGTTCTTGTCATCAAGTCCGATTCTGCTAACGGGCCACTAGCACCACAGCACATTGGTTGGTTGTGTTAGGATCGAGAGCACTAAGAGGGGGGCGGTGAATTAGTGCAGCGGAAAACTTTCAACGTTTAAAACTGCATTCGTACGACAAAGCCGATTTTAGTAGAAAAGTCGATTCGTAAATTTCTTTAACTTAAGATTAGGCAAGAAGCAGTTAAAATGAATCTGTTAAGGCAATTTGCAGTTGTGATGGAAATCAGAATGTAAGCTCAAACTGAAATACGATGTTCGTACGAGAAAAGTGATTTACGTCTAAACACGATTCAGAAAATACTGAGCTTGGAAACGCAATCGTAAAAGCGCAAAAGGCAGTAAGCTATGAAGGAGGTTTGCAGTAAAGATAATTAGCTCAAAGTAAATGCAAACTAGAGAAGACGAGAGTTTACAGTGGTTCGGTCAATCGTGACCTACATCCACTCCTCTGATTCCTCTTCCGTCGAGGCCACCAGCATCCACTAACGATCTTCCTTTACTAGGCGAAGATCAACCTCCTTCTTACACCCCTCTTCTCCTTTTACTGGGTTTAGGAGACAACCCTTACAAGCACTCACTCTCCTCTCTTAAACAAAATTCTAACACTTAAGCTAGAGGAGGGAAATTCTATAGATTGCAGCAGTGTTTTCTCTCTTTTAATCTCTCTATGCTTGTGTGTTTTACCTAGGGATTGGAGGGGTATTTATAGGCTCCAAAACAGTTTGAATTTAGAGCTCAAATCCGTCATCTCCCGGAATTCCGGGGTCTGGCGGTTGCACCGCTTGGCAGAGCTCGAAGACTGAGCCTCTGTGCGGTTCCACCGCTTGTCAAGGGCGGTTGCACCACCTGGTAGAGCTCGGAGACCGAGCTTAGGCAGTGCCACCACTTGACTGGGGCAGTTGCACTGCCCAGCCAGAGCTCGAAGACCGAGCTCAAGCGGTTGCACTACTGTCAGAGGCGGTTGCACCGCCCAGTCTCGCTCGGAGACTGAGCCCTGGCGGTGCCACTGCCGTCCCCGACGGTGCCACTGCTGGCTAGTGATCTGGGTCCGAATGGTTTGATCCATTCGGCCCAATTTGATTCTTTCAAGGGCCCAATTGCCCCTAGATTAAGTTAATGGGATCACCTCCCAATTCTAACTTAATCATCGTGCTAACTATGACAATTCTTAAGACTTTTACTACAGCTTGCTCCGGTGCGTCATTCGCTTCTTCCAACGAGCTTCCGGCGAACTTCCAGCGAACATCCGACGGACCTCCGACGATGCTCTTGCGGACTTCCGAGAAACTCCTGGACTTGCGACGATCCTCTTGGCGAGTTCCGACGAGCTTCTTTTGGCAAGCTCCTGGACTTCTCGGATTTGTTCCCGCAGAAACTCCGATGACCGTCCGGACTTCTATCATGCTCTCGAACTCCCAACGTGATCATTGTCCTAACTGCGGTGCAACTCCTGCTGCATGTCTTACTTTCATCGTAGTTAATATTGCGCATGTAAAACAAAACTTTGATTGAGATAATTAATCCTAAGCAATTAAATAAGTTGTCCGTCATTGGTCCCTCGACGCTTCGTCCGATTCTTCGGTGCATCGTCCTCTCCTGCTGCCTATTGCCCAATCGGCCAGTTGACTCCGCAACTCTGATATCCTTGGCGCAATACCCGCTCTTCTTGGCCCGATGCCCAAGTTCACGGCCTGAAGCCTTCTGTCAATACGTCGACCGATCCATCGGCCCGACGTCCAATCTTCTAACATGTTTCTCCGACACAACATGATTTTTCCTACTTTAATTATCTCATCCTGATCGAAGCATCCTGCGTCACTAAAAACGCAGATTAAAACATAAACACAATTATCAATTGGTTTCATCATCAAAATACGAGATTCAACAATCTCCCCCTTTTTTATGATGACAACCAATTGATGACGGAGTTAAACTTAACTCTCGGAGTTTAAACAAACTCCCTCTATCAATATTGCATATTGATAGAACCTTGAATTCAAACTGATTTCAAGTCATTGCAATATTCATCATGAATACTTGCAACACATCATCATGAACTTATGCATAACATGTCATGACATCAACATACTTCTCCCCCTTTGTTATCAACAAAATGGAGAAGTACCACAATCAAGTGTTTGGAATATTAGTTCAACTTATTGCATGAAAAACATAAAATCAAGTTCTATCATCATGCAGTTTTGAAGCAAGAAAATTTAGCAAGTATTACATCATGCTTAGAACTTTTAAGCTATCAAGTTTCAGATATGCAAGTTTTACAGCATACAAGAGAGCACTTTTTGTAATGATCAAGATAGCAAGTTCTACATCATGCAAGCTAGCAATATTATAACATTTTAGAACATGCAAGCTATCAGTTTTGAGATGTTCAAGAAAGCAACTCTTGCTTCTTGAGATATGCAAATTTGTCATGTTTTGCTAGATGTGCAAGTTAGCATTTTTGCCTCTTGAGATAGGCAAGATAGCACATTTGCTTCTTTTGAGATAGCAACTTTTTGCTTCTCTTTAGACTACAAGCTAGCAATTTTTATGATATACAAGTTTCACAATATGCAAGCTAGCAAAATGCCAAACTAGCAAGAGATAATGTTTTACATGAGGCAAGCAAACAATTTGACAAATGTTATATTTGCATCTTCTCTTTTGAGAAGTACAATTTTTGCTTTCATCTTGAATTGTGCAAGCTAGCTAGTTTGCCTCTTTTCATGATGTTCACACTAGAAATTCTTGCTCCCCCTTTATCATTGTCAAAAACAAGGGAAGTCCCTTACATCAATTTTCATATTATGACAAAGGTAAGTATCAATCTTATTTGTGCATCATTATATATTCAAATTAAAACATACACAATTTCAAAAACCTTATTTTTCATGCACGATACCAAAAAATAAATCAATCATCATTAATGGGCATATCATACATGATACTCAAACATTAAAATTTTTAAGCATTTATCAACATGTTGATCATGATACCAAACATTCATCATTTAAAGCATTCATGATACACATCATATGCAATACTTCATGTATATCATTATCATAAGTATTGCATACATCATTTCAAACATTCATGAATATTTCATCATTGCATGCATCATACCAAAACATTTCAAGCCATGCAAGCCATAAATACAAAGAAATCATGTCATGAAGGATAAAATCATTTGAATACCAAAAGACATGATTCATATAGTAAATATCTTCTTTAAATAAAATATCAAGAAAAATCATAGGAGTACAAAGAAGAGATATTGTTTTAAAAGAAAATCAAGTAATAACTCCAACTTACTAATTGATTTGTTAAAATGGATATGGAAGGAGATTCTCCAGCGATTTGAACTCAATAGACTGCCGCAACCAAACTTGCACCAAGAACTAGGCGACCTCATGCAATGTTTCTCAAGAAAAGGGCCTCTCACACAACTGGCAAAGGTTACTTTCAGATGCGCTATTTGGTGGATGTGGAAGGAGAGATGTGACAGAATTTTTGAATGTCAACACACAAACAATGCTCAGCTATTGAAAGAGATTATTAGAGACTCAAGATCCTGTATGGAGCAAGATCTCAAAACGGAGCACTTTACCCAAAGAGAAAAATATATTTTTATCAATTTTAATTTTGCTATTAGCTAAAGATCTTGGGAAGCCAAACATTTTCTATTAGCTAAAGATCTTAGGAGTTATAGTCTACAGCATGTGTAGTCATAACTATCGCATTCGCACTCTATGAGTTACATGGCTTTGTCTATGACTTGTATAGATAAAGCTATTTGTAGAAACTTTACACATAATCAATTTACTTTTACTTACCAAAAAAAAAAAAAAAAACTCAAAAGGAAAAATCATGATTCATTTAGAAAATCTCCTCTCAAGAGAATATCAAGTAAAATCAAAGAAGATCGATTAATGAGATATTTTGATTTATAATAAAATCTCATGTATCGAATGTCGAGAAATCAAAATGATGATTTATATAAAAAAATATCACAAGTTATATTTAAGAGAAAAATCATCATTCATTTTCAACTCATTCAATTTCTCACATCAATATTTCTTAGATATGCATGATACAAATCTTCAACATATAACATGCATAAATTTAAAAAATTGAAAGAAGAAGGGAAGAATTCAAAGGTACGAAAATTTCAACCATCTCATAAACAAATGTAAGACCAAGTCATGAATGCAAATGATGAAAATATTATCTACAAAGAGGCAGAAGCCAGAAATAACTTGATACAAGCCTTAAAACAGGAGGAAAGTTTTGCAAAGCAGAAGTCTCGACAGCATTGGCTTACACTAGGGGATTCCAATACAAAATTTTTCTATGCTTCAATTGCTACTCGAAGGGCTGTTAACCGTATCAGCAAATGTAGAGACAAAGATGATAATCTTATTGAGAATTTAGATGAGGTTAAAGCACACACAGAGCAATTTTTTTATTCCTTACTCAATCAAGATGAGAAACCTAATAACATTCATGTGGAGCCGACTAGAAAACTTGATTCTGAAGCTATTTCAATCCTCAATGCCCCAATTACAGATGACGAAATTGTATGTGTTGTCTTTAAGTCACCAAAGCACAAAAGCCCATGTCCAGATGGATTTCCAGCTGAATTTTACCAAACTGCTTGGTGTATTATTGGAAATGATGTGATCAAGGCTTGCCAACATTTTTTCTCTTCATGTCATATTCTTAGAGAGATGAATTGCACTTTTATTTCCTTAATTCCGAAGAATGCAAGGGCTGATTCACTAGAGAACTATCGACCCATATCATTATGCAACTTTATTTACAAGATCATCTCCAAAGTATTGGCAAATAGAATGCAAAAGGTAATACACAAGATCATTAGCCCAAATCAAGCTGCTTTCATCAAAGGGAGAAGTATACATCATAACATTTTGCTTGCTAATGACTTGGTCAAAGATTTACATTCAAAAGCAAGAGGGACAAAAATATGTTTTAAAGCTGATTTACGGAAAGCATTCGATTCAGTTAATAGGAAGTTTATCTATAAGATGCTCCTCGATATGAACTTCCTACAGCAATGGGTTAATTGGATTCAATCATGCCTGGAAACTCCAAAGTTTTCGATACTCTTTAATGGCTCATCAATTGGTTTTTTTTGGGAGCACGAATGGCATCCAAACAAGGTGATCCACTCTCTCCAGTATCTTTTTTACTATTGCGATGGAAGGACTTTAAAGTATGTTGGAACATGCAGTCTTAAAATGGCAGCATTAAGGTACCCATATTTTGGTTCTGTTCATATATCACATATAACATTTGGGATGACTTACTTATCTTTCTCCAAAATGAACCAACTTCAAGTAAAGAACCTGGCTACTATTATGAATGACTTTGGTTTGGTTTCTGGACTTCAGTTAAATCATGCGAAAAGTAAAGTATATATGAGCCCCTTACGTTGAGGATAATGTCTTTATTGCACAAACTTTGGGGGTTAGTGAGGGAAGCTTGCCAGTTCCTTATTTGGGTCTCCAGCTCATATCCCAGGCATTCACAAAACCTTTGTCGACCTATCTTGCAAAAAAAATAAAGAATAGAATTTCTTCTTGGAAAAATAGGTTTCTATCAAAAGCAGGACGACTCGAACTCATCCGTTCGGTATTGCACTCCTACTCTATATATTGGTGTAATGCATTTCTTCTACCTGCTGGACTTCTCCAAGATATTGAATGGTTATTACTGAACTTCTTCTGGATTGGCACAAATGATAAGGCAATGAATATGGTAAATTGGGATAGCATTTGCAAACCGAAAGATGAAGGGGGGCTAAACTTGAGAAATACTAGAGATTGGAATCAAGCATGTCTAGTGCAGCAATTGTGGGAACTTTTGCAAAACAAATGTCCCTTATGGTCACATTGGGTTTCTGCTAGGTATCTTTCAAAAGAATCAATCTGGGAAATTTCAACAAGAACATACCACTCTACAGCTTGTAAAGGAATTTTAAAGGCAAGGAATTGGCTAATCAAACACATTTCCTATGCAATCTCTTCTGGAACTAGTACTAATATGTGGTACGATCCTTGGGTGAATGGGAAGAGTATATTTCAATTATATGGTGACAGAATACGAAAAGATCTCGGGGCTCCCAAAGATTGGAAGGTTTTGAAGTTCATTGCTAGCGGTGCACTGGTGTCTCCCTAATCCTATTTCTCCCGAAATGTTATCACTTTGGCCGACTATTATAGCTATTCCAATCACGAACAACTCTTGGATATACTTATTTGGCCTCATGACAATGGCAAATTTAGTGCCACATCTGCATGGAATCAAATTAGGCAAAGAAATAACAAGTGGGTCCCAAGCAGGTTGGACATGGGATCGTAGGGATCATAAAGACATTTCTTATGTACATGGCAGGCCCTTCTCAATAAACTACCTACAATAGACAATATGAAAAGAAGAGGTATCTATCATGTTAACCGATGCTCCCTTTGTATGCAACAAGAAGAAACTGTTGACCACCTTTATTTTGCTTGTGATTATACAAAATGGATATGGAAGGAGATTCTCCGGCGATTTGAACTCAATAGACTGCCACAACCAAACTTGCACCAAGAACTAGGCGAACTCATGCAATGTTTCTCAAGAAAAGGGCCTCTCACACAACTGGCAAAGGTTACTTTCAGATGTGCTATTTGGTGGATGTGGAAGGAGAGAAGTAATAGAATCTTTGAATGTCAACACACAAACAATGCTCAACTATTGAAAGAGATTATTAGAGACTCAAGATCCTGTATGGAGCAAGATCTCAAAACGGAGCACTTTACCCAAAGAGAAAAATATATTTTTATCAATTTTAATTTTGCTATTAGCTAAAGATCTTGGGAATGATGCCAAATTTTGATATATCTGGATAAACATTTTCTATTTTGATTATAATTAGGAGTTATAGTCTACAACATGTGTAGTCATAACTATCGCATTCGCACTCTATGAGTTACATGGCTTTGTCTATGACTTGTATAGATAAAGCTATTTGTAGAAACTTTACACATAATCAATTTACTTTTACTTACCAAAAAAAAAAGAGTAGAATGCAAACCAGATAACATAGCAATTTTAAAGTGGTTCAGTCAAAATGACCTACATCCACTTGCGAAGCTTTCTTCGAAGAGGCTCCCAACTTCCACTAGCAAATCTCTTTGTAGGGGAAGGACTAATACCCCTCTTACAACCTTTACAAGTGGCTCAAACTCTTACAATTCTTTTCAACAAGATGGGAGGAGGTGAACACTCAAGCAATTTGAAAACAAAAACTTGCTATAGATTTTGCTAAGACTTTTAGCTCACTCTCTTGCTTCTCAAATGTTGTAATCTCAGCTGAGAATTGAGGGGTATTTATAGGCCCCAAGAGAATTCAAATTTGGGTGCCAAAATTTGAATTCTCTTTGGTTTCCGAGCCTGGCGGTGCCACCGCTTGTCGGTGGCGGTGCCACCGCTGGATCTCTCGGGTGCTGGGCGGTACCACCGCTCAGTCCAGCGGTGCCACCGCTTAGATCTCGGGTTCTAGGCGGTGCCACCGCCTAATCTAGTGGTGCCACTGCCTACACTATTTCAACTCACTGATTGGGCTCCAAACTTGGCCCAAACCAGTCCGAACTCGAGCCCAATTGACCCCTAATTGGGTTATAGGATTAACACCTAATCCTAACCCTAATTAACGTGCTAACTACGAATTTAAAGACATTTCCTAAGCTACTACAAAGTCTGCAAGTCAAGATTTCTTTCGGCGAGCTTTCGGCGAACTTCCGGCGGTCTTCCGATAAACTCTTGAAAACCATTCTGCGGACTCCTGGCAAGCTCCTAGACTTCACGATTTGATCTTGGTGAGTTCCAACGAGCTTCTTCGGCAAGCATTGATCTTTCTCGACGAGCTCTGCGAACTTCCAATGAACCTTTTGGCGAGCTTCCGAAAAACCCTTCGGCAAGCTCCCTACTCATTCTTGGCTAGTTCCAGTAGCATTCCCGACGAACCTTCGAACTTCCGTCGAACTCTCGATCTCCCAACAAATCCTTCGCGCTTGACTCCGACACTTGTTTCGCTTTATGTCTTTGTCATTATCGTAGTTTTTCCTACACACACAAACTAAAACTCTACTCTGATCTAGACAATTATTACAACGCGAATTGATATTCTACTGCCCGGCACATCATTGGTTGGCGCTTCGTCCGATTCTTCAGTGCATCGTCCTCTCTTGCGGCTTGTTGCCCAAACGGTGGTTGACCTCCGCAACCCCGATATCCTTGGTGCAATTCCGCTCTCATTGGCCCGATGCTCGACGTTCGAAGCCTTCTGCCATCCAATATCCTGACGTGATCTCCTCTGGTGCAACGTTAATTCCTCTTGCGTCAACTGTCTAATCCTGATCGAGTAGACCTGCATCACTCAAAATGCAATTAAACATCTAAACACAATCAATTAGTTTCATCATCAAAATCCGAGATTCAACACTTTAGAAATGCCTAAGTCTTCAAAGGATCATTTCCTGTGACAATAATATCATCCACATATACTAAAAGATATATTATGCTTCCATTGTGTTGGTAAATGAATAACGAGGTATCAGACTTGGAATTGATGAAGCCAATTGAGGTCAAAAACAAGCCAAGCTCGTTATACCAAGACCTTGGAGCTTGACGAAGTCTATAAATAGCTTTTTGAAGTTTGCAGACATGCCTCGGATATTGAGGATGAACGAAACCAGGAGGTTGCTGCATAAAGACATCTTCAGTAAGTGTCCCCTGTAAAAAGGCATTGTTAACATCCAATTGTCATATGTGCCAGCCCTTTGAGATGGCCAAACTCAGGATAAGATGGATTGTTGTAGGTTTAACAACGGGACTAAATGTCTTTGTGAAGTCGAGACCTAGTCGTTGATGAAACCCTTTGGCGACTAGACGTGCTTTATATCTGACAACGGATCCGTTTGGGTTCCGCTTAATTCAAAAGATCCATTTACACCCGATGATATTTTGTATATGATGAAAGGGTACTAAGGACCATGTAGAGTTATGGAGGAGAGCATCATATTCATCACACATGGCTTTACGCTAGTGAGAAGATTTTTGAGCTTGAGTGATTGTAGTGGGTTCACTGGCCTCAGTGGAGGAACTTGTTATAGCATGTAAGTCAAGGACTTGACGTGGTTTTACAATACCACTTTTGGAGCGTATTGTCATTGGATGTCTAGGGGGGATAGAAGTGGTAGATTGTGTTGGTGGTATTGCCGAGGGCGAATCACTGTCATGGACCGGGCCAACCGTCGGCACGACAATGTCATTAGGTCTAGGAGAAGGTAAAGCCAGTGGTAATGTTGCCGAGGGTATTGCTTCATTAATAGGGGAAACTTGTAAGGAAGGGAGTGGAGAAATAGAGGGAGTGAGAAGCTGTTGAACTGGAGTAATAGTATTATGCGGATCTTGAGGGTAAGGACTGGATGGTGTCATTGGAGGTTCATGTGATGAGATCGGAGGGATATTCTAGTGATGCATGTTTATCGGAGTAGCTTGCATGGTAGGATTATTTTGAAAAGTAAAGACAGACTCTTCAAAAATAACATGACATGATATAAAGACCTTTTTAGTTTTGGGTTCATAATATCGAAAAGCATTATGTTTAAGAGAGTAGCCTATAAAAGTGCTAGGCTTAGATCGTGGTGTTAGCTTATGTAACGTATAGGGACGGAGCCATGGATAACATAAACAGCCAAAAACTTTGAGTTTATGAAGGTTTGGAAGCTTGTGGAATAATTTTTCAAATGGTGACTGGTATTGTAAGACTAAAGTGAGCATACGATTAATGAGATAAACTGCAGTTTGAAAAGCTACTGACCAAAAAGGTGGTGGCATGGATGCTTGATGTAGAAGGGAGAGACCAGTTTCAACGATATGCCGATGTTTGCGTGCTTATTGTACTGGTTGCTCTTCCTCTTGGACATTTGATTGACCTGAGCTGTAATAGGTGGTCCGGGCAACCTATCATCATGCTTCAAGTACATCTCATAGTCGATCAACTTATCATAAAGTTCTTCGAATGATATTGGTGAGTCCCGTGCCCGAAGTGCTACTGTCAGTTCTTTGTACCCGAATGATATTGATTAGGACTCCTTCATCACTGAGAGAATGACCTATCAAAGCTAAATCATCGATGATAACTTTGATATGTTATAGATAATCAATAATAGTACTTCCCTCTTGTTTCGTTTTCATCAGATTGGAGAGAAGTCCGAGCATACGAGTACGCGAGCGATTTGCCAAAGTTGTATGTAACTTGCACCATGCTTCTGTAGCAGTTGTACATGAGGATATCAGCGGGGCAAGGATATGCTCTGATACCATGATGAAATGAATAGAAGAAAGAAACAATTATTGAAGAAGCTTTATTGAAGAAATGAATATGCTTCAATACATTAACATGTTCCCTCTCCTATTTATACAAATTAGGAGAAAGGATTTCCCTCAACAGAATAGAGGATTTTTCTCAACAGAATAAAGAGATTTCCTCATCATATAGTTGGAGAAATCTTATATTCTATCATGCCCCCGCAAAATGGTGCTCCTGATAAGGATACCAATCAGGGATCGAAACAAAGAATGGTTTACAAGCGAGAAACTTCGTGAGTATACAAGCGAGAGACTTCGTGAGTAGAGCAAGAGCAGATCGTTGCTACTGTTATGATTGTTGTTACTGTGAGGGCGCAGGCGTTCCCTTCGTTCTCCTTAAGTCTGCCCTTCGTTCTCCTTAAGTCCACCGACTGTTGGCAGATCAGCGAAGGCAGCGAAGGCTACCACGGTGAGGAAGATGAGGATTGACCATGGAGCCTCTTAGGAATGTGGCTGCAGCGGCGTTGGTCGTTGGTCGAAGACAAGGGCGAAGCTTCCCTTTTCTCAATGACATTGGTCGCTGGCCAAAGGCAAGAGCGAAACTTTGCTTTTCTCACTACTTTGATACCATGAAGAAAATAATAGAAGATAAGAACAATTATTGTAGAAGCTTTATTGAAGAAGAAATGAAGAAGCTTTATTGAAATAACTTTAGCTTGAATACATTAACATGTCCCTCTCCTATTTATAGAGATTAGTAGAGAGGATTTTCTTCTACAGAATAGAGGATTTCCCTCAACAGAGTAGAGAGATTTTCTCATATAGTTGGGAAAATCTTATCTTCTATCAAAGAGAAGAATAGAAGAAGAAGAAAAAGAGAGGGAAGTGGGAGAGGAGCGAGAGGTAGCAGCAGCTAGGGCTGCAGCACCTCTGTTTCTTGTAGGCAGAAACAGAGGAGACGAGGTGTGGGGCATTGGGGAGGAGAAGAAGAAGAAGAGGAAAAAAAAAAAAAAAGGATGGCTGTTGCATGGGCTGTAGTGAGAAGGTGTGGGGTGTCGGGTAGGAGAAGGGAAGAAGAGGAGAAGAAGAAGGAGAAGAAGGAGAAGAAGAAAAGAGGAAGAGAAGAAGTAGAAGTGGGTGAAGTGGCGGCACCTTTGTTTTCTATAGGAGGAAACAGAGGAGAGGAGGTGTTGTGCATCAGGAAGAAGAAGGGGAGGAAGGAGAAGAAGAGAAGAGGAAGAGAAGAAGTAGAAGGGCAATTATATCTTATACATTTCATAGTTTCTTCTACCCAGATTTAGGGCGACGCTACTGTAGCGCCGGTGGCCCAGATCTAGGGCGACGGTACTGTAGCGACGACCATATCTCCCTAAGGCGATCTAACTCCTACAGCGTCGGCTTTCTCCCACAAGCGAAGGGCGACAACACTGTAGAGGCGATCAGATCTCCCAAGGACTACGGTACTGTAGCGGCGGCGACAACACTGTAGCAGCGACCAGATCTTGGGCGATGGTACAGTAGCGGCGACCAGATCTAGGGCGACGACACTGTAGCGGCGACCAGATCTCCGTAGCGTCCACTTCTCCCAAGGGCGACGATACTGTAGCAGCAACCAAAAATCCCTAGGGCGACGGTACTGTAGCGGCGATCTAATACTGCAGTGGTGGCTTTTCCCAATGGCGTCGTTTACGTAGCGGCGACGGAGGGATCAAACATGGCAGCGATGGCCCCTAGGGCTGGCGATGGTGGCGAGAGGGTTGAAACGATGGCAAGGCTCCCCTACTTGCTACCCCCAAGTTGCTCTTCCACCATATCCTTTCCAAAGAGAAACTCCTTCGACCAAGCGACATCGAAGCAGGTCGCGCTCTAGATCGGCGGCAGCCTGCTCTCATTTCCGGCGATCCTCGGCCTTGGACTAGCCTCTTCAAGGCTCCAGTTGGAAGTCCAGATCTAAGCTTGGAATTCTTTACTCGAAGTTCGGTGATAAGAAGATTGTCTGTATCTCTGAGACTGCAGATTCTGCAGAGCTTATTGAGACATGGTCTATGGCGATTGTTGGCTATGTGGTAGGTCTCAAAACATCTTATTTCCCACTATCCTCATTTATCAAAACTCGATGGGGAATATTGTCATTTGATCTTCATATCTTTGGAGAACGGATTCTTTGTTTGCAAGCTATACTCACGAAGAAGATTTGCAACGAATCCTCGAAGGATTACGGACTATCATGGTCATCCAATGATTCTCTGACGTTGGTCTCGATGTCCGTTTGGAGTTAGATAGCCTACAGTCTATTCCATTATGGGTATCCTTTCAAGGACTGCCTCTACATCTTTGGAGTCGACGTTTTATTGCAAAGTTATGTAGCACTCAGGGACGGTACCGCTCTACATCGACAAAGCAAATGCACTCGACGGGATTAGCATTTGCACGAGCATGTGTGCTGGTTTCTTTCGATGAAGATCTTCCTAATGAGGTTTTCTATCGTGATCTTGGCGGGAACTTTCGGAAGGTACATGTCTCATATTCACGGAAGCCACAACGATGTCGGCGTTGCTTATCTTTTGGTCATGCAAATGGAGCTTGTCGGCAAACCCCAAATCCAACCACAAAGGTCTATCGACCACGTCAACGCCGCCCTCAGCAACAAAGTGATTCTTCTCTAATGGCAGTAGCACCGATGGTGGCGAAAACTATTGAGCATTCCGACTGCAGGAAAGGAAAGCACCCATGGACGGAAGGACAATTCCAAAACTTTATCTCTACCTATAATGTCGAGCCTTCCACAACAAAGGTTTCCCATGGTACTAGTGAACAGGAGAAACATAAGTCAGGAACTTCATCTCTTCCAATATCATCGGATCCATCCACACTAGCTCAACGAACTCAGGTCCAAGCAAATCTCGCTAGCAAGGATATTATTCCTCAACAAACTCAGGCCACAACAAACATTGCCAACAAGGATATTCTATCTCAACAAACTCATGCCCCAACAAACCTCTCTAGCCAGACTGCTCCAACAAGTACTATCCAGGATATTGTGATGCAACAATCTTATCGAGCTTCAACAAACCCTGCCAATCAAGACCACATGATTCAAGTTATTTTAAAGTTTAAAAATTTGCAAGCTGTAGATGAAGAGGATAAATATAGGAATAAAGCCATAAAAGGTAAGGATATTGTGCGGGAGGAAAATACAAAACCGAAGGATAAGAAAAAGGTTGGTACAATCCATCCAAAGTCGTAGGATGAATACCTTACTATCTTTTACTAATGAAGATAACATGCTGGAATGTTCGCGGACTTAATAAGCCGGAGAAATGTCGGGAGCTCAACAGAATAATCAAGTCTGCCGCATGTGATATTGTTATTCTAGTGGAAACGAAAATTAAACAATCGCGCGTTCAAGCTCAAAAGAATTTAATATGGCCGGACGCAGAACTGTTTACCAACGACTCAAATGAAACTTTTGGTAGAATATGGGTCTTATGGCATCCTAACTCTATTAATGCTTGGTTTATTTCTGCTACTCTTGATCAATTTATTCATCTTAAGGTAGAGGATAAAAAGAATGGCTGTCAATTCAATTTTATTTGGTATATATGCTTCAAACGGTATGCAAGAAAGAAATACTCTTTGGTCTAAACGACTAATATTGTAAATGGTTGTCTCAATGTACCTTGGATTGTTCTTGGAGACTTTAATACTGTTCGGTACATAAATGAAAAAGAGGGGTAGACAACTTTGAGAAAGCCGACTTCAAAGTTTCAATGATTACATTGACACTGCAGCATTGTTTGATATGAAATCAGGTGGGTAATTGGCTCTCTGGAGTAATCAAGGTGCTGCTAACAGAAAAATAATGGCTCGACTTGATAGGTGTTTGATTAATCATGAATGGTTAACAGTTTACCCAGATTCACTTCTTGAGTATGGTGCTCCTTTGTTTTTCGACCATTCTTTAATGTATATACACGCTTGAAAAAAGCGACACCAAGAGGCAAGAAACCGTTTAGATTCTTTAACATATGGAGTACTCATCCTCAATTTCTTGATGTTATCGGATCTGCTTGGAATGTTAAGGTGCATGGATCCCCTCCTTACATCTTATGTCAAAAACTCAAAGCTGTAAAGCAGCGAGTAAAGGAGTGGAATACAAATACCTTTGGCAATATTAACACGAGTTCAATTTTGCAGAAAGGAACTAATGTCATTGCAACATGAGCTGCAACTTCACCAAATGATGAAAATATTATCTACAAAGAGGCGAAGCCAGAAATAACTTCATGCAAGCCTAAAAACAGGAGGAAAGTTTTGCAAAGAAGAAGTCTCGAATGACATTGGCTTACACTAGGGGATTCAATACAAAATTTTTCTATGCTTCAATTGCTACTCGAAGGGTGTTAACCGTAGTATCGACAAATGTAGAGACAAAGATGATAATCTTATTGAGAATTTAGATGAGGTTAAAGCACACACAGAGCAATTTTTTATTCCTTACTCAATCAAGATGAGAAACCTAATAACATTCATGGGGTAGACTAGAAAACTTGATTGAAGCTATTTCAATCCTCAATGCCCCAATTACAGATGACGAAATTGTATGTGTTGTCTTTAAGTCACCAAAGCACAAAAGCCCAGGTCCAGATGGATTTCCAGTTGAATTTTACCAAATTGCTTGGTCTATTATTGGAAATGATGTGATCAAGGATTGCCAACATTTTTTCTCTTCAGGTCATATTCTTAGAGAGATGAATTGCACTTTTATTTCCTTAATTTCGAAGAATGCAGGGGCTGATTCACTAGAGAACTATCGACCCATATCATTATGCAACTTTATTTACAAGATCATCTCCAAAGTATTGGCAAATATAATGCAAAAGGTAATACACAAGATCATTAGCCCAAATCAAGCTGCTTTCATTAAAGGGAGAAGTATACATCATAACATTTTGCTTGCTAATGACTTGGTCAAAGATTTGCATTCAAAAGCAAGAGGGTCAAAAATCTGTTTTAAAGCTGATTTACGGAAAGCCTTTGATTCAGTTAATAGGAAGTTTATCTATAAGATGCTCCTCGATATGAACTTCCCACAAACAATGGGTTAATTGGATTCAATCTTGCTGGAAACTCCAAAGTTTTTGATACTCTTTAATGGCTCACCAATTTTTTTTGGGAACACGAATGGCATCCGACAAGGTGATCCACTCTCTCCGTATCTTTTTTATTATTGCGATGGAAGGACTTAGGCGTATGTTGGAACACATGAGTCTTAAATGGCAGCATTAAGGTACCCATTCTTTGGTTTCGTTCATATATCACATATAACATTTGTAGATGACTTACTTATCTTTCTTCAAAATGAACCAACCGGTAAAGAACACGGCTACTATTATGAATGACTTGGTATGGTTTCGGACTTGGTTAAATCATGCGAAAAGTAAAGTATATATGAGCCCTTACGTTGAGGATAATGTCTTTATTGCATAAACTTTGGGGGGTTAGTGAGGGAAGCTTGACGGTTCCTTATTTGGGTCACCAGCTCATATCGATGAGGCATTCACAAAACCCCTTTGTCGACCCTATCTTGCAAAAAAAAAATAAAGAATAGAATTTCATCTTGGAAAAATAGGTTTCTATCAAAAGCGGGGATGACTCGAACTCATCCGTTGGTATTACACTCCTACTCTATATATTGGTGTAATGCATTTCTTCTACCTGCTTTGGACTTCTCCAAGATATTGAGCGGTTATTAATGAACTTCTTCCGGAATGGCACAAATGATAAGGCAATGCATATGGTAAATTGGGATAGCATTTGCAAAAAAAAAAGATGAAGGGGGGGCTAAACTTGAGAAATACTAGAGATTGGAATCAAGCATGTCCGGTGCAGCAATTGTGGGATCTTTTTGCAAAACAAATGTTCCTTATGGTCACATTGGGTTTCTGCTAGGTATCTTTCAAAAGAATCAATCTGGGAAATTTCAACAAGAACATACCACTCTGCAGACTTGGAAAGGAATTTTAAAGGCAAGGAATTGGCTAATCAAACACATTTCCTATGCAATCTCTTACGGAACTAGTACTAATATGTGTAATACGATCCTTGGGTGAATGGGAAGAGTATATTTCAATTATATGGTGACAAAATCTTAAAGCGATCTTGGGGCTCCCAAAGATTGAAAGGTTTTGAGTTCATTGCTAACGGTTTTGGTGTCTCCCTAATCCTATTTCTCCCGAAATGTTATCACTTTGGCCGACTATTATAGCTATTCCAATCATGAACAACTCTTCAGATATACTTATTTGGCCTCATGACAATGGCAAATTTAGTGCCACATCCGCATGGAATCAAATTAGGCAAAAGAAATAACAAGTGGGTCCCAAGCAGTTGGACATGGGATCGTAGGGATCACAAAGACATTCCTTATGTACATGGCAGGCCCTTCTCAATAAACTACCTACAATAGACAATATGAAAAGAAGAGGTATCTATCATGTTAACCGATGCTCCCTTTGTATGCAATAAGAAGAAACTGTTGACCACCTTTATTTTGCTTGTGATTATACAAAATGGATATGGAAGGAGATTCTCCAGCGATTTGAACTCAATAGACTGCCGCAACCAAACTTTCACCAAGAATTAGGCGACCTCATGCAATGTTTCTCAAGAACAGGGCCTCTCACACAACTGGCAAAGGTTACTTTCAGATGCGCTATTTGGTGGATGTGGAAGGAGAGATGTAACAGAATCTTTGAATGTCAACACACAAACAATGCTCTGCTATTGAACGAGATTATTAGAGACTCAAGATCCTGTATGGAGCAAGATCTCAAAACAGAGCACTTTACCCAAAGAGAAAAATATATTTTTATCAATTTTAATTTTGCTATTAGCTAAAGATCTTAGGAAGCCAAACATTTTCTATTAGCTAAAGATCTTAGGAGTTATAGTCTACAGCATGTGTAGTCATAACTATCGCATTCGCACTCTATGAGTTACATGGCTTTGTCTATGACTTGTATAGATAAAGCTATTTGTAGAAACTTTACACATAATCAATTTACTTTTACTTACCAAAAAAAAGAAGTAGAAGCGGGTGAAGTGGCGGCACCTCTGTTTTCTGCAAGAGGAAACAGAGGTGAGGAGGTGCTGTGCGTCGGGAAGAAGAAGGAGAGGAAGATGAGCAGGGGAGCAAGAAGTGGTTGCGGCCGTGGCTGAGGCTGTTTCTGCAGCAATGCAGCTAGGAAAGAAGAGAAGGAAAGGAAGAAGAAGCGAAAGGAAAAGGGAAGAAGAGAGGAAGAGGATAAGGGGAGGCTGCTGCGGCAGTGGCGGCTGCAATTGGAAGAGAAGGAGAGAAAACAGAGCAGTTAAAGAAGAAGAGGTTGCGGCAGTAGTGTTTGGGAAAGAAAAAAAATAGGAACGAGAGAAGGGAGGAAGGAAGTAGTACAGTGGAAGGGGCTGCGGTTGTGACAGGAGCTACGGTCGTGGCTATGACTATGGTAGTGGCAATGGCGATGGCTACAACAGCTGCGTTTGAAAAAGAAGATGAAGGAATGAGAGTAAGAGAGAGCAGGTGACTATGCCTCTATGTTCTGCATGAGCTGCAATTGTGGAGGAAAAGTAGAAGGATTTGGGCTGACACCTTCTTTGGATCTTTGGATCAAAATCTTTGAAAGGCAAGTGTCCCGATCTTTTCTCCTGCAAGTGTTATCTTTTCTATTGCAAGTGTTTCGATCCTTTATATTGCAAGTGTTTCGATCCTTTCTATTGCAAGTGTTTCGATCCTTTCTATTGCAAGTGTTTCGATCCTTCCTATTGCAAGTGTTCCGATCCTTCCTATTGCAAGCTTTCTAATCTTTTCTATTGCAAGTGTCCTGATCTTTCCTTACTGTAATTTTATCTCTACATTTGCTTTGAATATGAGGAACTTTGAATTATTCTAGCCTTGTATTTGATATATCTCCTGTTTAGACGTAACGATTCGAATATGTGCAATTTATGAGATTCTGACCTTTCTACTTTGTTATGGTTATAATTTCATGTATTGACCTCTGATTTGGACAAAACTTATTTGATCAGAATATAGACTCATAAACCTTTCTTTTGATAGCTTATTTTAGGAATTCGGAGTAAGTTTTCCTGCCTAGTTTTCTGTTGAAACCGACCCTGTGAATTCTATAAAATTGAGATTTGTTCTTTGATCTTGGGTTACTAAATCTATTGTAACTCTTTGTTGGAAATTTTGATTCATACGAGACTTATTTTATCTGAAAATAGATTGAAATATCTTTCCACAATAGTTTTCTTGAGTATATTGGAGCACGATTGATAGTTTGAATCATTTATTCAATGTGCCTTTTGAATTCTGCTAGAAATCGAGCTTTGGTCGATTTCGCATATTCTGGTTTCATTCCTTTGGAAATTGATATCCTTTGGCTTTCTTAATTCAATTGAGCTTTATATTACTGCTTTGAATTCTTGTATGCTCTTGTCTTTAAAATTATTTGCATTCTCGAAAACTATTATGTAACGTTTATACTATATCGTATTGACTCATATAGGCACATGTATATCCCATTGTTCCGCATTTGCTTTCGATATGTGCCTATTCCAGTTTTATTCCTTTGAACATTGAATTCATCTAACCTTCTTATTTGAATTGAGTTATATGTGATTGCTTGGAATCCTTGAATGCTCTTTCTTTCATTTCCTTTCAAATCTGAATAAAATTGTGAAAGATTATTGCTTACTTCGTATTGACTCGTAAAGGCACATGTACATTTTGTTATTTCACGTGTGCTTCCGATATGTACTATTCATTATTCATACTATCCTTTTGTACTCTTGTGTTTGTGGGATATTGTGAACCTTTGCCAGAAATGGTGAATGGAGTTATGCATAGAGCCTGTGATGCTCTACCGGCCCTTATGACTTCACTCAAACGTGGGTGGATGGAGCTCCCAGACGTGGGAGACTTATGTTTGATATGATATCCAGAGCTTTGGTTGTGTTTCTTTACATGCTTTGGATAAGAATGATATGAATGTAACGTCAAATTCGACATTTGAGCTTCTATTTCGTATTCATTCTTTGATATGCTTCGAAATGGTCCATATGCCATTGATATGTTTCGAAATATCCCATTTGTCATTGATATACTCTGAAACATTTCATACGCCATTGATAAGCTCTGAAATGTTTCATTCGTTATTGATATGCTCCAAAATGTTTCCTATGCCATTGATATACTTCAAAATGCTTGACATACTATTGATATGTTCCGAAATGTTTCATTTGTCATTAATATGCTCCGAAACATTTTATACGCCTTTGATATACTTTGAAATGTTTCATTTGCTATTGTTGTGCTCCTAAATATTCCATACACTATTGATATGCTCTGGAACATTTCATACGCTATTGATATGCTCCAATTACTCTATGCTCCATTTGTTATGAACCAAATAGATTTTGAATGACATGACATATGATTTTGTATCTAATGATATGGTATCTTGAAAATTCTTGTATTCTGCCTTGCATTATGATACCTTACTTGTTTGAAATCATTCCTTTTGTTATGAATATGCTTTGTCACTTGCTGAGCTATTTTTAGCTCACTCCGTTGTTATATAAATCTTTCAGGTTAAGTGGTCACTCATTGAGATGTTTAAATTAGGCTAAGGTAGTGGATAGTCATTCAGAATTATGGGCAAGTCTTGTTGGTTATTATGTTATTGTTGTATAAGTATATTTTGTACGTAATGAAATGTTGTCGATGAACCGAAATGGATATACCTTGTAAAAGTGTTAGAAGATCTCTCTTATTTGGAATTTCGGAATGTTAAGTCTAGTTTACGATGATATGAACTTGTGGTAAATGGTTGGAGTTCTGATTGTATAAATTATTTAGCTTGTGGATTTATAAATTTTATTCATGTTTATCAAGTTGGCTTGGGTTGCCATAAATGTGAATTATCGAGTGATGTGATATATGATTATAAACTGCACAGGTCTTATAGATGTGAATTTGATAGAATGTTTTTCAGTGTCCTCAAATGTTAGTTTGGATCTTGAATTGGTTTGTGATGAAAATTTTTAATATCATGGATATTTTGAGGGGCGTGACAACTGCTGGCACCAGACTTGCCCTCCAATGGATCCTTGTTAAGGGATTTAGATTGTACTCATTCCAATTACCAGACTTGAAGAGCCCGGTATTGTTATTTAATGTCACTACCTCCTCATGTTAGGATTGGGTAATTTGCGCGGTATTGTTATCGAACCCTAATTCTCCGTCACCCGTCACCACCATGGTAGGCCCCTATCCTACCATCGAAAGTTGATAGGGCAGAAATTTGAATGATGCGTCACCGGCACGAGGGTCGTGCGACCGTCGAGTTATCATGAATCATCGGAGCAACTGGCAAAGCCCGTGTCAGCCTTTTATCTAATAAATGCATCCCTTCTGGAAGTCGGGGTTTGTTGCACGTATTAGCTCTAGAATTACTACAGTTATCCGAGTAGCACGTACCATCAAATAAACTATAACTGATTTAATGAGCCATTCGTAGTTTTTCAGTCTGAAATAGTTCATACTTACACATGCATGGCTTAATCTTTGAGACAAGCATATAACTACTGGCAGGATCAACCAGGTAGCATGTCCTCTACGACGCCAAGCCCAACATGCCGACCCATTACCACAAGGGAAAGGGGGGCAACGATGGGAAGGTTGTCATCCATCGAAAGGCGACCAAGAAAGCCAACCGATCATGAGCCAAGAGTCCAAAGACCCATGGTACATTCTTATCCACTGCATCCAAGAGCACTCACGTGAACACTGGAGCCACTCGAGACGAGAGGTCTGAGACATGCCATCGTTCGAGGACACACAAGGTGCACGGACATCGACACTCCTCATTCATATAGGACATGAGAAGTGGATAAGCGAGGTAAACAATGTCTATTTCCAAAGGAACTAGGTAGATTGTACAGGCAACACACACATCTCTGTTCAAATAGAGTGTCATTGAAGAGACTTCCAGCGTCAGTGGTCAACTGCACAATAGCAGGGAGCCCACCGCGGCATACAAATCCATCACCGCTCACATGCCGACACAGTCACCCCATTGGATAGCCCGTCGCCAACCATGAGTAAAGACTCAAGTGGCCGATCAAACAAAGCAATCGACGACAAGACACCGCCGTGCACGAAGATGTACAAAGCAAGGCATTTTTGGCCACACAAGGAAGAAGAAGATTGCAATGAAGAAAAAATGGTCCAGAAACATACCCAAACGGCCCAAAAATAGGTCAAAACAGGCGATTTTTGGCTGCACGAGCGAGCAAAGACACGGGAAGCACCTTCCCTGCTATAAGAAAGCCCCATCCAGCCTTGTGCCACTCGGGGGGTTCCAGGGTGCTGAGATAGCTGACGTTTTGCTCCACTCACGACGGTCACTACGGCACACAAGAACAGCCCAAAAATAGACCAAAATAGGCAAAAAATAGACCAAAAAAGCCCAAAAAAAGGGGCCAAAACTGGCCATTTTTTGCTGTGCGAGGGAGCGACGAGTGGTAGACAGCGAGCGAAGCAAGAGGCGGCACCGTCCCTGCTATACGAAAGGCCCATCCAGCCCTATGCCACCCGGGGGATTCCCGGTTGCTGAGATGGCTGACGTTTTGCTCTGCTCATGGCGGTCCCGGCGGCACGCAAGAAAAGCCCAAAAACAGGCCAAAACGGCCCAAAAACGGGGCAAAACCGGCCATTTTTTGCTGTGCGAGGGAGCGGCGAGCGGCAGACAACGAGCGAAGCGAAAGGTAGCACCGTCCCTACTATACGAAAACCCCATCCAGCCCTATGCCACCCAGGGGGTTCCGGAGTGCTGAGAGAACTGATGTTTTGCTCCGCTCACGATGGTCACGGTGACACGTAAGAACAGCCCAAAAACAGGGCAAAACGGCTTAAAAACAGGCCAAAACTAGCCATTTTTGGCTGAGCGAACGAGCGGCGAGCGGCGAGCGGCGGACTATGAGCGAAGCGAGAGGCAGCACCGTCCTTTCTATACGAAAGCCCCATCCAGCCCTATGCCACCTGGGGAGTTCCAGGGTGCGGAGATGGCTTATGTTTTGCGCCGCTCACGAAGGTTGCCGCAACAAGCAATTACAGCCCAAAAACAGGCCAAAACGGCCCAAAAATGGGCCAAAACTGGCCATTTTTGGCTGAGCGAGTGAGCGACGAGCGACGGACAGCGAGCGAAGCGAAAGGCAGCGCCGCCCCTGCTATAGGAAAGCCCCATCCAGCCCTATGCCACCCGTGGGGTTCCAGGGTCTAAGATGGCTGACGTTTTGCTCCGCTCACGACGGTCGCCGTCGCACGCAAGAACAGCCCAAAAACAGGCCAAAACGACGCAAAAAGAGCCAAAACTGGCCATTTTTGGCTGCACGAGCGATCGACGAGCGGCGGACATCTAGTGAATCGAGAGACAGCACCATCCCTGCTATACGAAAGCCGCATCCAGCCCTATGCCACCCGGGGGGTTCCAAGGTGCTGAGATGGCTGATGTTTTGCTCCACTCACGACGGTCCCCACGGCATGCAAGAATAGCCCAAAAAAGGGCCAAAACGACCTAAAAACGGGCTAAAACTGGTAATTTTTGGCTGAGCGAGCGAGCGACGAGCGGTGGACAGCGAGCGAAGCGGGAGATAGCACCGTCCCTACAATACGAAAGTCCCATCGAGCCCTGTGCCACCCGAGGGGTTCTAAGGTGCTGAGATGGCTAACGTTTTGCTCCACTCACGACGGTCACCGCGACACGCAAGAAAAGCCTACAAACAGGCCAAAACGGCCCAAAAATGGGCCAAAACTGGGCATTTTTGGCTGAGCGAACAAGCGATGAGCGACGGACAGCGAGCGAAGTGAGAGGCAGTACCGTCCCCGCTATACGAAAGCCCCATCCAGCCCTGTGCTACCCGGGGGGTTCCAGGGTGCTGAGATGGCTAATGTTTTGCTCCGCTAATGACGGTCGCCGCAACACGCAAGAACAACACAAAAACAGGCCAAAACGACCCAAAAACAGGCCAAAACTGGTCATTTTTGGCTGCGTGAGCGAGCGGCGAGCGAAGCGAAAGGCAGCACTGTCCCTGCTATACGAAGCCCCATCCAGCCCTGTGCCACCCTGGGGGTTCTAGGGTGCTAAGATGGTCGACGTTTAGCTCCGCTCATGACGGTCGCCACGATACACAAGAAAAGCCCAAAAACAGGCCAAAACGGGCCAAAACTTACGATTTTTGGCTGAGCGAACGAGCGACGAGCAGTGGACAGCGAGCGAAGCGAGAGGCAGCACCGTCCCTACTATACGAAAACCCCATCCAGTCCTATGCCACCCGGGGTGTTCTAGGGTGCTGAGAGGGCTGACGTTTTGCTCCGCTCACGACGGTCGCCGCGACACGCATGAACATACGAAAATTGGGCCAAAACGGGCCAAAACTAGGAATTTTTGGCTGAGCAAGCGAGCAGCGAGCGGTGGACAACGAGCGAAGCGAGAGGTAGCACCGTCCCTGCTATACGAAAGCCCCATCCAGCCCTGTACCACCCGGGGGGTTCTAGGGAGCTGAGAGGGCTGACGTTTTGCTCCGCTCACGACTGTAGCTGTGGCACGCAAGAAAAGCCCAAAAATAGGCCAAAATGGCCCAAAAACGGACCCAAACTGTCCATTTTTGGCTGAGCGAACGAGCGGCGAGCAGCGGACAGCGAGCTTAGCGAGGGGCAGCACCATCCCTGCAATACGAAATCCCCATCCAGCCCTGTCCCACCCGGGGGGTTCTAGGGTGCTGAAATGGCTGACGATTTGCTCCGCTCATGATGGTCGCCGCAACATGCAAGAACA
Source organism: Musa schizocarpa (assembly GCA_900464855.2). Lineage (NCBI taxonomy): Eukaryota > Viridiplantae > Streptophyta > Magnoliopsida > Zingiberales > Musaceae > Musa > Musa schizocarpa. The sequence goes on along the minus strand of LS990920.1, from coordinate 23,966,845 downwards.
TCCCAAAAATAGGCCAATAAGGCCCAAAAAGGGCCAAAACTGGCCATTTTTGTCTGCGTGAGCGAGCGGCGAGCGACGGACAGCGAGCGAAGCGAAAGGCAATATCGTCCCTGCTATACGATAGCCCCATCGAGCCCTATGCCACCCTAGGGGTTCCAGGGTGCTGAGATGGCTAAATTTTGCTCCGCTCACGACGGTCGCCACGGCACGCAAGAACAGCCCAAAAACAGGGCAAAACAGCCCAAAAACGGGCCAAAACTGACCATTTTTGGCTGTGCGAGCGAGTGGCAAGCGATGGACAGCAAGCGAAGCAAGAGGCAGCACCTTCCTTGCTATACGAAAGCCCCATCCAGCCCTGTGCCACCCTGGGGGTTCCAGGGTGCTGAGATGGCTGATGTTTTGCTCCGCTCAGGATGGTCGCCGCGGCACGCAAGAACCACACAAAAACAGGCCAAAACAACCCAAAAAGGGGCCAAACTGGCCATTTTTGGCTGCGCGAGCGAGTAGCAAGTGATGGACAGCGAGAGAAGCAAGAGGCAGCACCGTTCTTGCTATACCAAAGCCCCATCCAGCCCTATGCCACCCGGGGGTTCCAAGGTACTGAGATGGCCGACGTTTTGCTCCGCTCGTGACGGTCACGGTGGCACGCAAGAACAACCAAAAAAACAGGCCAAAAGGGCCCAAAAATGGGCCAATATCGGCCATTTTTGGCGACGCGAGCGAGCTGCGAGCGGTAAACAATGAATGAAGCGAGAGGCAGCACCGTCCCTACTATACGAAAGCCCCATCCAGCCTTGTGCCACCCGGGAGGTTTTTGGGTGCTGAGATGGCTGATGTTTTGCTCCGCTCACGACGGTCGCTGTGACACGCAAGAACAACCCAAAAACATGCCAAAATGGCCCAAAAACGGGGCAAAACTAGTCATTTTTGGCTGCGTGAGGGATCGACGAGCGGCAGACAGCGAGCGAAGCAAGAGGCGGCATCGTCCCTGCTATACGAAAGCCCCATCCAGCCCTTTGCCACCTGAGGGGATCCAGGGTGCTGAGATGGCTGATGTTTTGCTCCGCTCACGACGATCGCTGCGGCACGTAAGAACAGCCCAAAAACAGGCCAAAACGACCCAAAAATTTGCCAAACCTGCCCATTTTTGGCTGTGCGAGCGAGCGGCAAGCGGCGGACAACGAGCGAAGCGAAAGGTAGCACCATCCCTGCTATAAGAAAGCCCCATCCAGCCTTGTGCCACCCGGGGGATTCCAGGGTGCTTATATGGCTGACGTTTTGCTCCGCTCACAACGGTCATGGCGACATGCAAGAATTGTTAGGATCGAAGCAGCACTAAGAGGGGGGGGTGAATTAGTGCAGCGGATAAAAACTAGGGTTTTCTGAAAAATCTTTCGTAAGAAGAGAGCGGAACTTGACAAGTTTAAACTTGAAAGCGTATTCTTAAATATGCGCAGCAAAAGTAATAAGGAACTAGAGCATATAAGAAGATTTGCAATAATATAAATAACAATAATGAAACGCAAACCACAGATCACGCCGATGTTAGAGTGGTTCGGTCAAATGACCTACTCCACTTGTGAGGCCCCTCTTCGATGAGGCTCCCACCTTCCACTAGCAAGCTTCTTGAAATGGAAGGGTAAATACCCCTCTTACAACTCTTTACAAGCAGTTCACTCTCTTACAGATTTTCGAGAAGAGATGAGGTGAACACTAGCAGATTGAAACGAAAAGCAAGCTAACACTTTTCTAAGATCTTTCTCTCAAACTCTTGCTGCTCAAAAGGTTGTAATCTCAGCTGAGATTTGAGGGGTATTTATAGGCCTCAAGAGGATTCAAATTTGGGCTCCAAAATTTGGGCTCAAAAATCAAATCCTCTTTGGGTTCCCGATCTTTGGCGGTGCCACCGCCAATAGCTGGTGCCACCGCCCAGCGTTGGTCTTGGCGGTGCCACCGCCCAGCTTCGAGGAGGTGTCACCCGCCAGCCCGAGGCGGTTCCACCGCCTGGCTCTCGGTTCACTTGGTTTGGCTTTCTTTTAGCCCAAACCAACTCGACTTTTTGGATTGGCCCCTAACCGGGATATAGGCTTATCTTCTTAATCCTAATCCTAATTACAAGTGAACTACATAACAAAACACATCTTAAGCAATTTATTAACCATGAGCGTCAAGTTTTGTTCCGACGAGCTTCGGACGAACTTCCTTCGACGGGGTCCAAGCACTCTCGAACTTGTGATGACTTTAAAGAGTAGCTGAGACTTCTCGGTGATCTCTGCGAACCTCCGACGATCTCTTGGTGAACTTCCAACAGATTCCGATTTCTTCTCGGTTGGTTTCGAAGTATATCTCCGACGATTCATGAACTCTTAAAGGTTCATCAAACTCGACTCGGTATTCTTGCTTTGTGTTTTCTGTTTATCGTAGTTAATCCTGCACACTTAACTCAATAATATGGATTAGATCAAATAACCTATCAATTGATTTTATCATCAAAATCCGAGATTCAACAATCTCCCCTTTTTTTGATGATGACAATCAATTGATGACGGTTAAACATAACTCCCCTATCTATATGCCATATTATGAGAAGATAAAACCACTTGAATTCCATCCCATTGGATTCAAGCATAACCCGATAAGTTCTAAACGTGTAGAGCTTATCGTGATCCTTTTAAACAATAGTGAATACAAAACTTCTATGAAAATCATAAAATGAAAAGGGACAAATTTTACTACGACGAGGAAGATAAAGATTTTCAATATATATTTCAAATCATAACCCGATATGATCAATCAATCTTGTGATATTTTCAATGATTTTGCAAGGCATATCGTCAATCATATCACAAGTTTTTTTGTAATCCATATAAGTTATGCTATCATTATGGTGTAGGTCATCACTTCTCCCCTTTGTCATCAACAAAAAAGAGACAAGCCATCGAAAAAGTAGCATTTAACAAGGTTTATCATTGAAATTTGCCGGAAATAGTTTATCCAAAAGAAAGCGGTGAGATCAAGACATACTTAAAAAGATACCAGTAGTTATCTAAAAGGAAGGATCAGTTATCCTTTGAACTTGTTGTTTAAAAGCAAACGAACAGAATTAAAAGATACATCAGTTTAATCCTTAGGAGGTAATCCACAATCTTTGATACATGATATCCATTTTTTCATTCAGTTGTCGTAGTGTCTTCAAAATTTCAACTTGTTGATTTTGAATCAGTTCTTCTTGTGATTTGAGGTTGAGACAGTTCTGCCATAATCGATCTTCGGATGAGAAAATAGGAGCTTTGAAGGTGCTGTTGCCAAAAAAGGACTAGGAGGAGATTCATTTCCCATAAGAATTGGTGTTTTGGGGTGTTCTATTTGTGGAGGAATTGGATCTGTCCTTCTAGGCTGCCTAACCCATATGCCATTGCTAATGGTGCACCTAAGTCTTTTCAAAGAGGTTTTATTTATTATGTTATATTTATCATTTTGAATAGATTCTTCATCGGGTGGGATGCAAATGTCATAGGCATGAAGAAATCTAGTGATTAACCTCCCATATGGCAGAATAGTATCTTTGCCCATAATATCCTGCATGTGTTGCCAATTGAGTACCCAAAACAATTATCCTGACCGGTCATAATCCAATACATGGTACTCATCTCAATTTGACTTATCTCGTCAAGATGAAATTGTTTGGGGAATATGATGCTTGTGATAATGTGATGAAGAATTTTAGCGTTGAAAGGCAGTAAGTGTTCACAACTCTTGGGTAGGAAGTCAAGGTTTGGATTTGCAAAGATTGTTTTCTACGGCCCGGTATAGGTTGCTCCTATTGAGTTGACGTCCCATTTACCTTTAAAATAGCATCCTCTATCTTTTTCAGTTATGCCAATTAGCTCACAAATGGTGTTGTCAAATATTCTAATGGGTGTTCCTAGAAGGTAAGTGCTTAGGCTATTATTGTCCTCATATAGGTTGGCATAGAACAATCTAACTAATCATGGATAGATTGGTTCATCTAGTTGCAGTAGTGGTAGAGCTTCTAGGTGTGCAAAATACCTAATGGGATCTAAGTCTTCTAGTTCATCCAAGTCAACATATTTTCCTTATGGATACCTCGTCTTTCAAATTTTGGAAAACTAAGGGCTACCTCTTTTGATCTAAAAGATCATGGTCAAATGAATCTCCTTCAATCCTTTTTTCTTTTTGATCTCTTAGGAGCCATTATCTAGACAAGATGATGATGAAATTGTGAAAAATAAGCAAAGGAAAGAGAAAGGAAAAGAGGGAATGAGATATCAAAGGAAGGATTTCAAGTGTTACCTTATGGAGATTATGCTTAGAGATGGAAGGCTTGGACCACCAAGAGACCTTCTCGGTGCTTCTAAGAGGCGAGAATGAGGGTTAGAGGATGATGGGAGAGCTTTCTTGGGTTGGGGCGGTGTCACCGCCGCCCTAACCCCCGGGTTAATAAGGGTCGCTTTCGGTCGGTGCCACCTTAAACCGAAGCGGTGGTGTCACTGGCCCCCCCGGCCTTCGGGCGGTACCGCTGAGATCTGGCGGTGCGGTGGCATCCCGTGGAGGAAAGAAAAAAATTTTTCTTCCTTTCCCCCTTTTTGTTTGCTTCCCTCAAGATAATAAGTTATACTTTAATAGATCATTTTGAAGTGAAGAAGAAAGAAGAAATCAAATCTACAAAAGAAAGGAAAAAACGAGTCATTTTTGTGAAGCTCATTTAGGGACAATTCAACATGCCTAATTCCCTTCTAATGAATTCAAATTGATCTTCATTCAAGGCTTTTGTGAATATGTCTGCTAATTGATGCTTCTGGTTGTCGATGAATTCTAGAACAACATTATTGTTAAGAACATGATCAGCGTATGAAATGATGCCTAACGTCGATGTGCTTAGTTCTAGAATGCTGAATTGGATTTTTAGTGAGACATATGGCACTAGTATTATCACATTTTATGGGAATATTTTTTAAAGTGAATTCCATAGTCTTCCAATGTATTTTTCATCCAAACAACTTGTACTGCAGCATGCACTTTGAAGATAGCAATGTATTCGGCTTCCGCCGTAGATAGTGTTATTGAATTTTGTTTCTTGGAAGTCCAAGAAACAAGTGCATGTCCTAAAATTGGCATGTTCAGGATGTACTCTTTTTTCTATCTATCCTACATCCGCCAAAATCGGCATCGCGTGAGGCCATTAAATCAAATTTTTCAGATTTTGGATACCATAAGCCTAAATTTGGAGTTCCTTTAAGATACCTAAATATTCTTTTAACACTTTTTAAGATGAGATAGTTTAGGATTTGATTGAAACCTAGCACAAAGTCCTACACTAAACATGATATCTGGTCTAGTAGCGGTAAGGTAGAGTAGACTACCTATCATTCCCCTATATGTTTTTTGATCGAAGTTTTCACTATTTTCATCCATATCTAACTTAGTCGAAGTACTCATAGGGGTGTTTATTGCTTTTGAATTATCCATGTTAAATCGTTTTAACAATTCTAATGTATATTTAGATTGGTTAAGAAATATACCATCCTTAAGTTGTTTGATTTGTAATCCTAAAAAGAAAGTTAATTCCCCCATTAAATTCATTTCAAATTCAAGACTCATAGATTTGGCAAATGATTCACATAGTGATTCATCCAAAGAGCCAAAAATAATATCATCAACATAAATTTGTACAATAAGAAAATTATTTTCAAAATGTTTAATAAACAGTGTAGTATCAACCTTGCCTTTGGTAAAATTATTTAAAATAAGAAAAGAACTAAGCCTTTCATACCAAGCTCTAGGAGCTTGTTTCAAAGCCATAGAGAGCCTTAGTCAATTTGAATACATGATTAGGAAGAAGAGAATTTTCAAATCCGGAGGTTGTTCGACATATACTTCTTAGGAAATAAAACCATTCAAGAAGGCACTTTTGACATCCATTTGAAATAGTTTAAAATTATAACTACTAGCATAGGCAAGGAGCATCCTTATGGCTTCTAATCGAACCCACGGGGGCGAAGGTTTCTTAAATGTCGATACCTTCTTCTTGGTTGAAACCTTTGGCCACTAATCTAGCCTTGTTTCTAACCACGATACCATTTTAGTCTTGCTTGTTTCTAAAGACCCACTTAGTACCAATGACTAAGTGGTCACTAGGTCTAGGAACAAGCTCCCCCACCTTGTTTCTCTCAAATTGATTTAGTTCCTCTTGCATTGCAATAATCCAAAAATCATCTTTTATGGCCTCGTCAATGCACTTAGGTTCAATTTGAGAGAAAGGCAGCATTAAGCAAAAAATTCTTGAAAGAGGAACGAGTTTGAACCCCTTTAGATGTATCCCTATAATTAGCTCCTTTGGATGAGCATCTATATACTTCCATTCCTTAGGTAAGGAAATTTGGGAAGAAGGTGCATCAAGTTGCTATTTTGAGGGGGGGTTCATTTAAATTCAAATTATCAAAACCAAGATCATCATCAAAATCATTTTTCTTAAAATTTGAGACTTCATTAAAAACTACATGAATAGACTCTTCAATTACTAAGGTTCTTTTATTAAAAACCCGAAAAGCTTTTGAAACGGAAGAGTAACCAAGAAAAAATGCCTTCATCGGATTTTGCATCAAATTTTCCTAAGGCATCCCTTTCATTTAAAATAAAGCATTTACAACCGAAAACTTTAAAATAGGAAATATTTGGTTTTTTGTTATTCCATAATTCATAGGGAGTTTTGATAAGGAAGGTCTTATTAGGACTCTATTCATGATGTAGCAAGCCGTATTTTACGGCCCGGCCCAAAAAAATACTTAGGTAAACTATGTTCGTTTAGCATAGTTCTTGCCATTTCTTGTAGGTTTCTATTTTTTTCTTTCAACTACTCCATTTTGTTGGGGATTTCTCGGAGTGGAGAAGTTATGATTGTATCCATTAACTTCACAAAATTTTGGAAGTCATGGTTTTGAAATTAGCCACCATGATCCTCTCAATTGATGAAATCATGAACCCTTTTTCGTTTTGAGTGAGTTTACAAAATTTTGAGAAACACTTGAAACAATCACTTTTGTGAGCTAAGAAATAGGTCCAAGTGTATCTAGAGTAGTCATCCACAATCACAAAAGCATATTTGCTTCCACCTAGACTTGTTGTATCAATTGGTCCAAATAAGTCCAAATGGATCAATTGTAACGGTCTAGTGGTGCTAATTTGATTTTTTGGTTTTGAAGCTTGTTTTTATTTGTTTCCCTAGTTGACATGCATGCATACCTTATCTTTAATAAACTTTATATTCGGAATCCCTCATTACTAATTCTTGAGATGAGATTTTAGATATTGTTTTCATGCTTGCATGGCCTAATCTCCTATGCCAAAGCCAAGCATCATCATTTATGGCAGAGAAACACATTTCATTACTTAGTTCATCAAGATTGATGGTATAGACATTATTTTGTTTTAAAGCAATCATAGTCATGTTATGATTTGGTTTTCAATAATGCATATATTTGATTCAAATCTAACGATATAACCTTTATCGCATAATTGACTAATGCTCAATAGATTATGTTTTAATTCATCAACTAGTAACACATCATCAATGGAAAAACTTGATTTGTTACCTATGGTTCCCTTGCCAATGATTTTGCCTTTGTTGTTGTCTTGAAGGTGACATAGCCTTCGTCCATGCTAGTGAGCTTGGTGAATTGGGATGGATCTCTCGGTCATATGCCTTGAGCATCCACTATCAAGATACCATCTTTTGCTCCTAGCATGTGATGGTGTATGTTTCTACAAGAAGGAATTATTTTTAGGTACCCATTTACTTTTGGGTGCCTCAAAAAATAATCTAACTTGTTTATCATGTTGCATAGACTTGATCATGGTTCCTTTAGGAACCCAAATCAATTTGTTAGGACTAATTTTCTTGAATGGACATTGGTAAGTTATATGTCCATATTTGCAACAAAAGTTGCAATTGCTTTGATGTTGAACATGTAAGATAGGACCTTTACTTGAAGGTGGTTGGATTTTGGTGAGTACTTCTCACAAATCCGATTCCACTCCTTTTAGGAGCGTGACCCTTATTTGTAAGGATCATGTTTAAGGACTTGCTACCTACCTCGAATTTCTTCAAGGTGTCCTTAAGTACTAAATTCTCATTTTGGAGAGTTTCTAAATCATGGCATTTAACACATTGAGCTAGACAATCATGATATTCAGTTTTTTAATTTATCAAAAGCACACGTAAGACTATCATGCTCCTTTCTTAGCAATTTGTATTTTCTACTAATTGTCTTACATTCATCAAATAACTCATGGAAAGCATTTAATAAATCATGATAAGGTAAATCTGCATTAATTAAATCCGTTACCTCTTCTTGAAGGCCATTAGGGCGTAGTGAGCAACTTTTCGGTGTTGGACTCCTCTTCTTGGATGTGCTTGAGTCATCCCATGTTGCCTTGAGCCTTCTTCTTTGGTGTTCTCTTTTTTGGCTTGAGGGCAATCGTTCTTGTAGTGTCCCGGTTTTTTTGCATTCATAGCAAATCACTTGGTCCTTCTTTTGTTCAAATTTTTTTTTTTTGTATTATTTTTAAATTTGTTCTTCCTTAAATATTTTTTGAATTTTTTGAGTCAAAAGTGCAATGTCATTGTCACTGTCCTCATCACTTGATGTTCCTTTCAAGTGGTCTTCTTGTGATTTGAGTGCCATATCCTTCCTGTTCTTTGGAAGGGGGTTCTCGAGCTTCGTCATGAGCTTGACATGTCATTTAAGTAGGTCATTAGAGACCCAATGAGTTCTTCAAGAGGAAATATTTTAAGGTCTTTGGCCTCTTGAATGGCCGTAACTTTTGGATCCCAACTTTTTAGGGAGGGATCTTAAGATTTTAGTTACTAGTTCAAAGTTAGTAAAATCTTTACCAAGAGCTTTGAGTCCATTGATGACATCCAAGTAAACCGGGTGTACATGTCTCGATGGACTCACTTGGTTTCATTCGGAAAAGTTCGTAAGAGTGCACAAGAATGTTGATTTTGGACTCTTTCACTCGGCTAGTGCCTTCATGAGTGACTTCAAGAGTTCTCCAAATATCAAAAGCCGAATCACAAATTGAAAACGATTAAATTCGTTTTTGTCTAGTGCACAAAACAAGGCATTCATAGCCTTTGCATTTAAAGCAAAAACCTTCTTCTCCGATTCATTCCATTGGCTCATCGGAAGAGAAGATTTTTTGAAATCCGTTTTCAACAATAGTCCAAAGCTCGAAATCCATAGAAATAAGGAAGATCCTCATTCGAAGTCTTCCAATACGTGTAATCCGACCCATTAAACATAGGTGGACGAGTGATAGAATGGCCCTCTTGCATGCGGAGTAAGCCATCTCTCTTGGGTATTAAACCAAATATGAGAGATAACCTTGCTCTCGATACCAATTGTTAGGATCGAAGCAGCACTAAGAGAGGTGGATTAGTGCAGCGGATAAAAACTAGGGTTTTCTGAAAAATCTTTAAGTAAGAAGAGAGATGAACTTGACAAGTTTAAACTTGAAAGCGTATTCTTAAATATCGCAGCAAAAGTAATAAGGAACTAGAGCATATAAGAAGATTTGCAATAATATAAATAACAATAATGAAAGCGCAAACCACAGATCGCCGATGTTAGAATGGTTCGGTCAAATGACCTACTCCACTTGTGAGGCCCCTCTTCGATGAGGCTCCCACCTTCCACTAGCAAGCTTCTTGAAATGGAAGGGTAAATACCCCCTCTTACAACTCTTTACAAGCAGTTCACTCTCTTACAGATTTTCGAGAAGAGATGAGGTGAACACTAGCAGATTGAAACGAAAGCAAGCTAACACTTTTCTAAGATCTTTCTCTCAAACTCTTGCTGCTCAAAAGGTTGTAATCTCAGCCTGAGATTTGAGGGGTATTTATAGGCCTCAAGAGGATTCAAATTTGGGCTCCAAAATTTGGGCTCCAAAAATCAAATCCTCTTTGGGTTCCCGATCTTGGCGGTGCCACCCGCCAGCGTTAGTGTTACGGTGCCACCGCCCAGCTAGAGGGAGGTCACCGCCCAGCACTGGTCTTTGGCGGTGGTGCCCCCGGCTCTCCTCGATTCACTTGGTTTGGCTTTCTTTTAGCCCAAACCAACTCGACTTTGGCCCCAGTTGGCCCCTAACCAGGATATAGGCTTATCTTCTTAATCCTAATCCTAATTACAAGTGAACTACATAACAAAACACATCTTAAGCAATTTATTAACCCATGAGCGTCAAGTTTTGTTCGAGCGAGCTTTCGATGAACTTCCTTCGACGGGTCCAAGCACGCCTCCCGAACTTGTGATGACTTTAAAGAGTAGCTGAGACTTCTCGGTGATCTCTGCGAACCTCCGACGATCTCTTTTGAACTTCCAACAGATTCCCGATTTCTTCTCGGTTGGTTCCGGCAGTATCTCCGACGATTCATCGAACTCTTAAAGGTTCATCAAACTCGACTCCGGTATTCTTGCTTTGTGTTTTCTGTTTATCGTAGTTAACCCTGCACACTTAACTCAATAATATGGATTAGATCAAATAACCTATCAATTGATTTTATCATCAAAATCCGAGATTCAACAAGAATAGCCCAAAAGCAGGCCTAAAACGGCCCAAAAAGGGCCAAAGCTAGCCATTTTTGGCAGAGCGAGCGAGTGGCGAACGGCGGACAGCGAGCCAAGTGAGAGGCAGCACCGTTCCTGGTATACGAAAGCCCCATCCAACCCTGTGCCACCCGGGCGGTTCCAGGGTTCTGAGATGGCTGATGTTTTGCTCCACTCACGACGGTCGCCGCGACACGCAAGAAAAGCCCAAAAACTGGCCAAAACGACCCAAAATAAGCCAAAACTAGCCATTTTTGGCTGAGCAAACGAGCGGCGGACAGCGAGCGAAACGAGATGCATCATCGTCCCTACTATACGAAAGTGTCACACCCCCTCCCCCACTGAATTTAATTCCCATTCAGGAGGTGTGAACCTAACTCAAAATTGATAATATTATAATTCAACAAACAATCCAGGATCCAATTACACAATTGAGGTTACTAAGAAAAACATTCAAGTCATTCACCTTTACAATCCACAATTCACAAAACCTATGCAGTTTATAATCATACATGTCACTAGATGATTCTTAAAATCCAAAGGCAACTTAACTAAACCATAACCACATCACAAATCCATAGTTGTGAGAATCTATACATTTACAAAACCAACATGTACTACATGTTTATATCATTCATTACATAAATTTAACTTAACATTCCCAAAATTATAACATGAGAGGTACTTTAATACTGTTCGGTACATAAATAAAAAAGAGGGGGGTAGACAACTTTCAGAAAGCCAGCTTCAAAGTTTCAATGATTACATTGACACTGCAGCATTGTTTGATATGAAATCTGTGGGTAATTGGTTCTCCTGGAGTAATCAAGGTGCTGCTAATAGAAAAATAATGGCTCGACTTGATAGGTGTTTGATTAATCATAAATGGTTAACAGTTTACCCAGATTCACTTCTTGAGTATGGTGCTCCTTTGTTTTCTGACCATTCTTTAATGTATATACACGCAGAAAAAGCGACACCAAGAGGCAAGAAACCGTTTAGATTCTTTAACATGTGGAGTACCCATCCTCAATTTCTTGATGTTATCAGATCTGCTTGGAATGTTAATGTGCATAGATCCCCTCCTTACATCTTATGTCAAAAGCTCAAAGCCTGTAAAGCAGCACTAAAGGAGTGGAATACAAATAACTTTGGCAATATTAACACTAGAGTTCAATTTTGCAGAAAGGAACTAATGTCATTGCAACATGAGCTGCAACTTCAGCCAAATGATGAAAATATTATCTACAAAGAGGCAGAAGCCAGAAATAACTTCATGCAAGCCTTAAAACAGGAGGAAAGTTTTGCAAAACAGAAGTCTCGACAAACATTGGCTTACACTAGGGGATTCCAATACAAAATTTTTTTTCTATGCTTCAATTGCTACTCGAAGGGCTGTTAACCGTATCGATGAAATGTAGAGACAAAAAATGATAATCTTATTGAGAATTTAGATGAGGTTAAAAGCACACAGAGCAATTTTTTTATTCCTTACTCAATCAAGATGAGAAACCTAATAACAATCATGTGGAGCCGACTAGAAAACTTGATTCAGAAGCTATTTCAATCCTCAATGCCCCAATTCTGGATGATTAAATTGTATGTGTTGTCTTTAAGTCACCAAAGCACAAAAGCCCAGGTCCGGATGGATTTCCAGCTTGAATTTTACCAAACTGCTTGGTCTATTATTGGAAATGATGTGATCAAGGCTTGCCAACATTTTTTTCTCTTCAGGTCATATTCTTTAGAGATGAATTGCACTTTTATTTCCTGAATTCAAGAATGCGGGGCTGATTCACTAGAGAACTATCGACCCATATCATTATGCAACTTTATTTACAAGATTATCTCCAAAGTATTGGCAAATAGAATGCAAAAGGTAATACACAAGATCATTAGCCCAAATCAAGCTGCTTTCATTAAAGGGAGAAGTATACATCATAACATTTTGCTTGCTAATGACTTGGTCAAAGATTTGCATTCAAAAGCAAGAGGGTCAAAAATCTATTTTAAAGCTGATTTACGGAAAGCCTTTGATTCAGTTAATAGGAAGTTTATCTATAAGATGCTCCTCGATATGAACTTCCCACAGCAATGGGTTAATTGGATTCAATCTTGCCTGGAAACTCCAAAGTTTTCGATACTCTTTAATGGCTCACCAATTGATTTTTTTGGGAGCACGAATGGCATCCGACAAGGTGATCCACTCTCTCAAGTATCTTTTACTATTGCGATGGAAGGACTTAGTGTGTATGTTGGAACACTTGATCTTAAATGGCAGCATTAAGGTACCCATTCTTTGGTTCTATTCATATATCACATATAACATTTGCAGATGACTTACTTATCTTTCTTCAAAATGAACCAACTTGATTAAAAGAACACGGCTACTATTATGAATGACTTGGTATGGTTTACGGACATCGGTTAAATCATCGCGAAAAGTAAAAGTATATATGAGCCCTTACGTTGAGGATAATGTCTTTATTGCACAAACTTTGGGGGTTAGTGAGGGAAGCTTGCAGTTCCTTATTTGGGTCTCCCGCTCATATCCACAGGCATTCACAAAACCCACTATCACCTATCTTGCAAAAAAAAATAAAGAATAGAATTTCTTCTTGGAAAAATAGGTTTCTATCAAAAGCGGAGACGACTTCGAACTCATCCGTTCGGTATTGCACTCCTACTCTATATATTGGTGTAATGCATTTCTTACACTTTCTTTGGACTTCTCCAAGATATTGAACGGTTATTAATGAACTTCTTCTGGAATGGCACAAATGATAAGGCAATGCATATGGTAAATTGGGATAGCATTTGCAAACCGAGAAAAAGATGAAGGGGGCTAAACTTGAGAAATACTAGAGATTGGAATCAAGCATAATAAGTGCAGCAATTGTGGGATCTTTTTTGCAAAACAAATGTTCCTTATGGTCACATTGGGTTTTCTGCTAGGTATCTTTCAAAAAAGAATCAATCTGGGAAATTTCAACAAGAACATACCACTCTGCTGACTTGGAAAGGAATTTTAAAGGCAAGGAATTGGCTAATCAAACACATTTCCTATGCAATCTCTTCCAGGAACTAGTACTAATATGTGGTACGATCTTTGGGTGAATGAGAAGAGTATATTTCAATTATATGGTGATGAGAATACGAAAAGATCTTGGGGCTCCCAAAGATTGGAAGTTTTTCGAAGTTCATTGCTAACTGCACCTCGTGTCTCCCTAATCCTATTTCTCCAGAAATGTTATCACTTTGGCCGACTATTATAGCTATTCCAATCACGAACAACTCTTGGATATACTTATTTGGCCTCATGACAATGGCAAATTTAGTGCCATATCCGCATGGAATCAAATTAGGCAAAAGAAATAACAAGTGGGTCCCAAGCAGTTGGACATGGGATCGATTAGGGATCACAAAGACATTCCTTATGTACATGGCAGGCCCTTCTCAATAAACTACCTACAATAGACAATATGAAAAGAAGAGGTATCTATCATGTTAACCGATGCTCCCTTTTGTATGCAACAAGAAGAAACTGTTGACCACCTCTATTTTGCTTATGATTATACAAAATGGATATGGAAGGAGATTCTCCAATGATTTGAACTCAATAGATTGCCATAACCAAACTTGCACCAAGAATTACGACCTCATGCAATGTTTCTCAAGAACGGGGCCTCTCACACTGGCTGGCAAAGGTTACTTTGGATCGCTATTTGGTGGATGTGGAAGGAGAGATGTAATGAAATCTTTGAATGTCAACACACAAACAATGCTCAGCTATTGAAAGAGATTATTAGAGACTCAAGATCCTGTATGGAGCAAGATCTCAAAACGGAGACACTTTACCCAAAGAGAAAAATATATTTTTATCAATTTTAATTTTGCTATTAGCTAAAGATCTTGGGAAGCCAAACATTTTCTATTAGCTAAAGATCTTAGGAGTTATAGTCTACAGCATGTGTAGTCATAACTATCGCATTCGCACTCTATGAGTTACATGGCTTTGTCTATGACTTGTATAGATAAAGCTATTTGTAGAAACTTTACACATAATCAATTTACATTTACTTACCAAAAAAAAGATTTGTCATTGATACACACAAAAAGAACTTATACAACATCAACATATCAAGTACGAAAGATTTGCCCCAAAATCTTCTTGCTTCCCACTGCCTCAACCCAAACTACATATTTTAGCGAGCGATAAGCTATCCTGAAAAATTTATATATCAACGGGGTAAGCATATAAAGCTTAGCAAGCGACTAACATATCCAAAGCAAAGAGGATAGTTTTTTTTTTCAAACAAATAAGTTATCAAAAACACAAAGCAGAGATACATGATGAAACAGAAGCATGTGTTGTTTGAATGCAGAATTACGATGTCATTTTGTTCGAAGCATGTTTTATTCATATAATCGAGGAAGGATAATTGGAGCATATCCATGGCATATGGTAATTTCAAGGTATAACAAAGACTTATAACATTTCTGAAATATATCAATGGTATATGAAGCATTTTGAAGTATATCAATGGCATAGGAAATATTTTGGAACATATCAATACAAAATATGAAACAGAAGCTCAGACGTCGTACCCTAGCATAGTGCATGTGAGGTTTAACTCAGTGGTGGCTCCACGCCGTGATGAGTTCTTGACTCCATCCACGGGTAGTCCTTTCCTACTCGAGCCATCTCACCCTGCCCAAGTGCTAGGTCGGCTCTAAATTTCATATCAAACAGATAGAAGGTGAAGTGGGATTCCAAACATAATATGGTCAATCCATTTGTGAATAACCACCAAACATAATTTAGAACATCGCGGGCTCTAAACACATACCCTTTACCATTTATAGCAAAGGTCCAAATAATCCCACAAACACCAGAGTACAAAAGGGTATTGTGAATAATGAATAATATATCGGAAGCACATGCGGAACAATGAAATGTACATATGTCTTTCGAGTCAATACGATACAAACATAATATTTCATAAATGTATTCAGATTTGAAAGAAAACAAAAGCAAGAGCATACAAGGATTTCAAGAAATCACATATAGCTCAATTGAAATAAGAAAGTTAGATGAATTCAATGTCCAAAGAAATGAAACTGGAAGAGGCACATATCGAAAGCAAATGCGGAACAATGGGATGCATGTGCCGAATCATTATGATGCAAACATGAACTTTAGATGATAGCTGCAGATGTACAAATAATTAAAGGACAAAAGTATACCAGAATTTAAGGTAATAATGTAAAGCTTAACTGAAGTAAGAGTTTTTGCCGAAATCGATTTCGAAAGAGAAGAAACAAGGAAAGCCGAAATCGACCAAAGCTCGATTCTGGCAGAATTTGATAGGAACATTTTATGAACTATTTGGATAACCAATTATGCTCCAATTTATATAAAATAGGTGTCATTAGAAAGCTTTATCAATCTAGTTTTAGGCAAATCAAGTTTTACAAGAATAGGAATATACAACAAGGAGTTACAAATAATTTCATAGCGAAAGTTCTGAAAATATTAGCTCTGTTTTACTGAATCCATAGGGTCGATGAAAGCAGATGTTTCAGTTAGCATTTGTACTCCAAAAATTTCAAATCAGGTATATACAGAAATCATTTTGAATCTAGCTTCGAATAAATCATACTCTGAATGAATCTGAGTTAACAGCAGAAAGTTATAAGCAGTTAAGCAACAAGAGGTCAGAAATTTCAGTCCCTGGATTGCAGAATCTGTATGGTTAATTTAAACAGAAGTCTTAGTAGGCATATAAACTCCAAATCATTCAATCTTAGTGTCTAAATAAATATTTTTTTGTATAGTTTCAATTGGAATAGGTTTTGTCTCAATCAAAGTTTATTACAAAATGTTATGATCGAAAAATTGCATAGACGTCAGATTACCAAAAAATTACAGATTCATAGCTTTATATCAAAACGAAAGAAGGTTTGGTTCTTAGTTGAAGTCTTTCAAATTTTGCAGAATAAAAATGGAAACAGAGATTAAGGTTACTGTGGGATGGGGTTAGAACACTTGCCTTAAAATTATTTGAATCCCAAATGTGGGAAAATTGATGAAAAACCTCAAGCTCTTCTTCTTCTTCTTCTTCTTCTCCTTCTTCTTCTTCTTCTTCTTTTCTTAAACTCACGTTGGCTGCAACTCTTCAGGTTTGTTTTCTTTAACCTTTCATCTAATTATTTGGGTTTTGGCTAATGCAAAAGTTGCAAGGTGTCATGCATGCATGAAAGGGGCTAGGTGTCATCTTTAGAGCAAAGATAAGTGGCACAAACTTTAGGTTAGCTAGTGACACATGTCCACTATTTTTTTTTTTAACTTAAATCTGAAACTTTCATAAATTATATCAAACTTCTAATATTTACTCTTAGGTCCCTAGCCATAAACTTTTAATATAATATTATTTAATATAAAATAATTATTAAATAATCCTTATTTTTACAAACAAACCTTTTACTAAATTTTTAAAAATGGGGGATGTTACAGAAAGCCCCATCCAGACCTGTGCCATCCAGAGGGTTCCAGGGTGTTGAGATGGCTGATGTTTTGCTCCGCTTAAGATGGTCACCGCAGCACGCAAGAACAGCCCAAAAACAGGCCAAAACGGCCCAAAAACGAGCCAACACA
This sequence comes from Musa schizocarpa, assembly GCA_900464855.2. Lineage (NCBI taxonomy): Eukaryota > Viridiplantae > Streptophyta > Magnoliopsida > Zingiberales > Musaceae > Musa > Musa schizocarpa. The sequence continues at coordinate 23,949,559 of LS990920.1, read as the reverse complement.
AGGCATTTTTGGGTGAGCGAGCGAGCGGCGAGCGACGGACAGCGAGCTAAGCAAAAGGCAGCACCGTCCCTGCTATACGAAAGCCCCATCTAGCCCTGAACCACCTGGGAGGATCTAGGTTCTGATATGGCTGATGTTTTGCTTCATTCACGATGGTCGTCGCGGCACGCAAGAACAGCCCAAAAACAAGCCAAAACGTCCCAAAAACGAGCCAAAACTTGCCATTTTTGGTTGTGCGAGCGAGTGGCGAGCGGCGGTCAATGAGCGAAGCGAGAGGCAGCACCATCCCTGCTATACGAAAGCCCCATCCAGCCCTATGCCACCCGGGGGGTTTTAGGGTGCTGAGATGGCTAATGTTTTGCTCTGCACACGACGGTCGCCGCGACACACAATAAAAGCCCAAAAACAAGTCAAAACGGCCGAAAAAGGGGCCAAAACTGACCATTTTTGGCTGAGCGAATGAGCGTCAAGCGGCGGATAGCGAGCAAAGCGAGAGGCAGCACCATCCCTACTACACGAAAGCCCCAGCCAGCCCTATGCCACCCGAGGGGTTCCAGGGTGCTATGATGGCTGATGTTTTGCTCCGATCACAACGGTCACCACAACACGCAAGAACAGCCCAAAAACAAGCCAAAACGGCTCTAAAAGGGGCCAAAACTGGCCATTTTTGGCAAAGCGAGCGAGCGGCAAGCAGCAGAGAGCGAGCGAAGTGAGAGGCAGCACCTTCCCTGCTATACGAAAGCCCCATCCAGCCCTTTGCCACCCGGGGGGTTCCAGGGTGCTGAGATGGCTGACGTTTTGCTCCGCTCACGACGGTCACCGCGGCACGAAAGAACAGCCCAAAAACATGCCAAAACGACCCAAAAATGGGCCAAAACTGGCCATTTTTTATTGAGCGAACGAGCGGCGGACAACGAGTGAAGCGAGAGGCAGCACCTTCCCTGCTATACGAAAGCCCCATCAAGCCCTGTGTAACCTGGGGGGTTCCAGGGCGCTGAGATGGCTGACGTTTTACTCCGCTCACGATGGTCATGGCGGCACGCAAGAACAGCCCAAAAACAGGCCTAAAACAGCCAAACAATGGGCCAAAACAAGCCATTTTTGGATGAGCGAGCGAGCGGCAAGCGGTAGACAGCGAGCGAAGCGAAAGGCATCACCGTCCCTTCTATACGAAAGCCCAATCCAGCCATGTGCCACCTGGGGGGTTCTAGGGTATTGAGATGGCTGACGTTTTGCTCCACTCACGATGGTCGCCGCGACACACAAGAACAGCCCTAAAATCGGCCAAAATGGCCCAAAAACGGGCCAAAACTGGCCATTTTTGGCTGTGCGAACGAGCGGCGAGCGACGGACAGCGAGCGAAACGAAAGGCAGCACGGTCCCTACTATACGAAAGCCCCATCTAGTCTTGTGCCACTAGGGGGGTTCCAGGGTGCTAAGATGGCTGACATTTTGCTCCACTCACGACGGTCGCCGCAGCACGCAAGAACAGCCCAAAAACAGGCGAAAACGGCCCAAAAACGGGCCAAAACATGCCATTTTTGGCTGCGCAAGCGAGTAGCAAGCGACGGACTATGAGCGAAGCGAAAGGCAGCACCGTCCCAACTAAACGAAAGCCCCATCCAGCTCTATGCCACCTGGGGGGTTCCAGGGTGCTGAGATGGCTGACGTTTTGCTCCGCTCACGATGGTCTCCGTGGCACGCAAGAACAACCCAAAAATAGGCCAAAACAGGCCAAAATTGGCCATTTTTTGCTGAGCGAACTAGCGGCGAGCGGCGGACAGCGAGCGAAGCGAAAGGTAGCACCGTCCCTACGATACGAAAGCCCCATCTAGTCCTATGCCACCAGGGGGGTTCCAGGGTGCTGAGATGGCTGAGGTTTTGCTCCGCACAAGATGGTCGTCGCAGCACACAAGAACATCCCAAAAACAGGCCAAAATGGCCCAAAAATAGGCTAAAACTAGCCATTTTTAGCTGAGCGAGCGAGCGGAGAGCGACAGACAGCGAGCAAAGCAAGAGGCAGCACCGTCCCTGCAATACGAAAGCCCCATTAAGCCCTGTGCAACCCGGGGGTTCCAGGGTGCTGCGATGGCTGATGTTTTGCTCCACTCACGATGGTCACGGCGGCATACAAGAACAGCCCAAAAATAGGGCAAAACGACCAAAAAATGGGCCAAAACTGGCCATTTTTGGATGAGCGAGCGAGCGGCGAGCGGCGGACAATGAGCGAAGCGAAAGGCATCATCGTCTCTTCTATACGAAAGCCCCATCTAGCTCTGTAACACCTGGGGGGTTCCAGGGTCCTGAGATGCCTGACGTTTTGCTCCGCTCATGATGGTCACCGCGGCACGCAAGAACATCCCAAAAACAGGCCAAAACGGCCCAAAAACGGGCCAAAACTGGCCATTTTTGGCTGAGCGAACGAGCGTCGAGCGGCGGACATCGAGCGAATCGAAAGGCACCACCATCCCAGCTATACGAAAGCCCCATCTAGTCCTGTGCCAACAGGGGGGTTCCAGGGTGCTGAGTGTTAGGATCAAGAGCACTAAGAGGGGGGGGGGTGAATTAGTGTAGCGAAAAACTTTCTGCAATTAAAACGAAATTGCGTTCGAACGATAAAAACGATTTCTGTTCGAAAGTCGATTCTAAGATTACTTTAACTTAAGATCAAGCAAGATGATATTAAAGTCAATCTATGAAGGCAGTTTGCAGTTATGATGAAAACCAGAATATAAGCGGAAACTGAAATACGACGTTCGTACGAAGAAACTGATTTATGTTTAAATGCTGATTCATAAATCACTTGATTAGGTGAGATGCTGTTTAAGCAAGGGTATAAAGGCAGTTTGCAGTTATGGTAAAAATCAAAACACAAACGTAATCTGAAATATAATGATCGTACGAAAAAGCATATTTACGTCTAAACGCTGATTCGAAAAGTCCAAAGCTTGAAACCCGATCGTATATGCGCAAAAAGTAGTAAGCTTCAGAGGAGGTTTGCAGTAAAGATAATATGCTCAAAGTAAATGCAAACCGAGATTTAGAGTGGTTCGGTCAATCTTGACCTACTCCACTTTTGGCTTCCTCCACCGATGAGGTCACCGACGTCAACTAGAGGCCTTCCTTCAATAGGCGAAGGCCAACCACCCTTTTACAGTTTCACTCCTTTTGATGAGCTTAGGAGACAACCCTTACAGAAATTTTCTCTCCTCTCTTTACAACTCAAAACTTTGAAGAACAGAGGGAGGAGAACTTTTGGCCTTTACAACAATTTTGAGCTCTAAGAATCACAGAAAGAGATCAAGATTTCGAGTGCTGAATGGGGTATTTATAGGCCCCAACCCTGTTCAAATTTGGAGCTCAAAACTGTCAATTCCCAGATTTTCGGGATCAGGCGGTTGCACCTCCTGGCAGAGCTCGAAGACTCCTCTAGGCGGTGCCACCTCTGTCAGGGGCGGTTGCACCTCTCTGCCAGAGCTCGAAGACCGAGCTCAGGCGGTTGCACCTCCTGACTGGGGCGATTGCACCGCCTGCTAGAGCTCGAAGACTGAGCTCAGTCGGTGCTACCTCCTGTCAAGGGAGGTTGCACCGCCCAGTCTCGCTCGGAGACTGAGCCCAGGCGGTGCTACCTCCTGGCTGGGGCGATTGCACCGCCCAGTCTCCCTGGGAGACTTAGCCTAGGCGGTGCTACCTCCTGGCTTGGGTGGTTGCACCTCCCATAGCAATCAGGGTCCGAATGAGTAGATCCATTCGGCCCAATTTGGGTTTTTCTAGGGCCCAATTGCCCCAAGATTAAGCTAATGGGTTCACCTCCCATTTCCAACTTAATCATTGTGCTAACTACGATGAATCCTAAGACAATTTCTGCAGCTTGCTCCGGTGCGTCAATCGCTTCTTCCGGCGAGTTTCCGGCGAACTTCCGTCGATCATCCGTTGAACCCTCGGTGTTGCTCCTGCGGACTTCCGGCAAACTCCTGGACTTGCGACGATCCACTTGGCGAGTTCCGACGAGCTTCTTTTGGCAAGCTTATGGACTCCTCGGATTTGTTCCCGTAGAACCTCCGACGACTGTCCGAACTTCCGTCGAACTCTCGAACTCCCAACGTGATCATTGTCTTGACTCCAGTGCAACTCCTGCTGCATGTCTAACTTTAATCGTAGTTAATCCTGCACACTTATCTCAACACATAGATTAGACAACAAATGACAATTGACTTCATCATCAAAATCCAAGATTCAACAATCTCCCCCTTTTTTATGATGACAATCAATTGATAATGGAGTTAACCTTAACTCCCCCTGTCTATATGCCATACTTAAGATAAGTCATTCTTGAATTCAAGAAATAGAATTCAAGCGACATATTGATAAGTTAAATCATTTGAACTTATCAATACTCCCATCATGATTCTCATCATAATGTATCTATTTGAATGATGGTAATAGTAACAATTCATCGTATTGTAAGATATCAACATGTAAAGCTGTGAAGTAAGATTTTGATATCATTATATGATGTACACATTTCAAATATTTTAGCAAGTGTTGCATTTCTTCACATGGTAAGATATCAACTCAAGGCATAATGCAAATTATAGCATCTGTTCATACATCTCTTGGTGATGCAAGAATGGCATAATCATAGCATCAGTGTTTATAGCATCAATTCATATATTTCTCCCCCTTTGTCATCAACAAAAAGCATGGTAGTTGTGATACCAGGAAAACAATATAAGCAAGTTATCAAGCATATAAAGGAAGGCATGATACGTAGATTGCTTTGAATACTTCTTCCTTCTTTTTTTTTGTTATAATCCTTTGTGCATGAAGGAGGAAAGCCATTTGTGATATTTGTTTCCTTTCTTGCATGATACGTTGGCTTTCTCCCCAGGCGAAAGGCGGCGGCAATCAGAGCGGTGATCGATCTCCCAAAGGCGGCGCTTCATCAGCGGCGGTGGCCCGGATCTAGGGGCGGCGCCATCAGAAGCGGCGGTGTGGCCAGATCTAGGGCGACGGCGATCAGAAGCGACGACCATATCTCCCTAAAGGCGATCTAACTCCTGCAGCGTCGGCTTTCTCCCCACGGCGAAGGCGGCGACACTGTAGAAGGCGTCAGATCTCCCAGGGACGACGGTACTATAGCGGCGGCGACGACAGTAGCGGCGACCAGATCTTGGCGATGGTACGATGCGCTTAACGACCAGATCTAGGGCGGCGACTTCAGAAGCGGCGACCAGAGATCTCCGTGGCGTCCGCTTCTCCCCAAGGGTGGTGACGATCTTGTAGCAAGCAACTAGAAATCCCTAGAGGCGGCGGTATTGAAGCGGCGATCTAATCTGCAGGTGGTGGCTTTTCCCAATGGCGTCGTTTCTTTAGCGGCGACCGGAGGGATCAAACATGCCGGCGATGGCCCCTAATTTTGGCGATGGTGGCGAGAGGGTTGAAAGCGATGGCAAGGCTCTCTACCACTACCCCCAAGTTGCTCTTCCACCATATCCTTTCCAAAGAGAAACTCGCCGATCAAGCGACATCGAAGCAGGTCGCGCTCTAGATCGCGGCGACTGCTCTCATTTCCAGCGATCCTCGGCCTTGGACTAGCCTCTTCAAGGCTCCGGTTGGAAGTCCAGATCTAAGCTTGGAATTCTTTACTCGAAGTTCAGGTGATAAGAAGATTGCTGTATCTGAGACTACTCGATTCAAAGTGAGCTTATTGAGACATGGTCTATGGCGATTGTTGGCTATGTGGTAGGTCTCAAAACATCTTATTTCCCACTATCCTCATTTATCAAAACTTCGATGGGGAATATCGTCATTTGATCTTCATATCTTTGGAGAACAGATTCTTTGTTTGCAAGCTATACTCAAGAAGATTTGCAAATAATCCTCGAAGGAATCGGACTATCATGCGGTCATCCAATGAGTCTCTGACGTTGGTCTCGATGTCCGTTTGGAGTTAGATAGCCTACAGTCTATTCCATTATGGGTATTCTTTCAAGGACTGCCTCTACATCTTTGGAGTCGACGCGTTTTATTGCAAAGTTATGCAGCACTCTGGGACGACCGCTCTACATCGACAAAGCAACGGCTGGCTCGGGCGAGATTAGCATTTGCACGAGCATGTGTGCTGGTTTCTTCCGATGAAGATCTTCCTAATGAGGTTTTCTATCGTGATCTTGGCCGGAACACTTTCGGAAGGTACATGTCTCATATTCTGGAAGCCACAACGATGTCAGCGTTGCTTATCTTTTGGTCATGCAAATGGAGCTTGTCAGCAAACCCCAAATCCAACCACAAAGGTCTATCGACCACGTCAAGCACCTCAGCAACAAAGTGATTCTTCTCTAATGGCAGTAGCACCGATGGTGGCGAAAACTATTGAGCATTCCGACTTGCAAGGAAAGCACCGCGGACAGAAGGACATGGTACTAGTGAACAGGAGAAACATAAGTCAGGAACTTCATCTCTTCCAATATCATCGGATCCATCCAGACTAGCTCAACGAACTCAGGTCCAAGCAAATCTCGCTAGCAAGGATATTATTCCTCAACAAACTCAGGCCACAACAAACATTGCCAACAAGGATATTCTGTCTCAACAAACTCATGCCCCAACAAACCTCTCTAGCCAGACTGCTCCAACAAGTACTATCCAGGATATTGTGATGCAACAATCTTATCGAGCTTCAACAAACCCTGCCAATCAAGACCACATGATTCAAGGTATTTTAAAGTTTAAAAATCTGCAAGCTGTAGATGAAGTGGATAAATATAGGAATAAAGGAAAATACAAAACCGAAGGATAAGAAAAAGGATGGTACAATCCATCCAAAGTCGTAGGATGAATACCTTACTATCTTTTACTAATGAAGATAACATGCTGGAATGTTCGCGGACTTAATAAGCCAGAGAAATGTCGGGAGCTCAACAGAATAATCAAGTCTGCCGCATGTGATATTGTTATTCTAGTGGAAACGAAAATTAAACAATCGTGCATTCAAGCTCAAAAAAATTTAATATGGCCGGACGCAAAACTGTTTACCAATGACTCAAATGAAACTTTTGGTAGAATATGGGTCTTATGCCATCCTAACTCTATTAATGCTTGGTTTATTTCTGCTACTGATCAATTCATTCATCTGAAGGTAGAGGATAAAAAGAATGGCTGTCAATTCAATTTCACTAGTATATATGCTTCAAACAGTATGCAAGAAAGAAATACTCTTTGGTCTGACCTGACTAATATTGTAAATGGCTGTCTCATTGTACCTTGGATTTTTCTTGGAGACTTTAATACTGTTCGGTACATAAATGAAAAAGAGGGGGGTAGACAACTTTCAGAAAGCCAGCTTCAAAGTTTCAATGATTACGTTGACACTACAACATTGTTTGATATGAAATCTGTGGGTAATTGGCTCTCCTGGAGTAATCAAGGTGCTGCTAACAGAAAAATATTGGCTCGACTTGATAGGTGTTTGATTAATCATGAATGGTTAGTAGTTCATTTTTATACACGCAGAAAAAGTGACACCAAGAGGCAAGAAACCATTTAGATTCTTTAACATGTGGAGTACTCATCCTCAATTTCTTGATGTTATCAGATCTGCTTGGAATGTTAATGTGCATGGATCCCCCCCTTACATCTTATGTCAAAAGCTCAAAGCCTGTAAAGCAGCACTAAAGGAGTGGAATACAAATACCTTTGGCAATATTAACACGAGTTCAACTTTGAGAAAAGGAACTAATGTCTTTGCAACATGAGCTGCAACTTGACCAAATGATGAAAATATTATCTACAAAGAGGCGAAGCCAGAAATAACTTCATGCAAGCCTTAAAAGCAGGGAGGAAAGTTTTGCAAAGCAGAAGTCTCGACAACATTGGCTTACGCTAGGGATTCCAATACAAAATTTTTCTATGCTTCAATTGCTACTCGAAGGGCTATTAACCGTATCGGTAAATGCAGAGACAAAGATGATAATCTTATTGAGAAGTTGGATGAGGTTAAAGCACACACACGAGCAATTTTTTTATTTCTTACTCAATCTTTGGGAAACCTAATAACATTCATGTGGGCCGACTAGAAAACTTGATTGAAGCTATTTCAATCCTCAATGCCCCAATTACGGATGACGAAATTGTATGTGTTGTCTTTAAGTCACCAAAGCACAAAAGCCCAGGTCCGGATGGATTTCAAGCTGAATTTTACCAAACTGCTTGGTCTATTATTGGAAATGATGTGATCAAGGCTTGCCAACATTTTTTCTCTTGGTCATATTCTTAGAGAGATGAATTGCACTTTTATTTCCTTAATTCGAAGAATGCAGGGCTGATTCACTAGAGAACTATCGACCCATATCATTATGCAACTTTATTTACAAGATCATCTCCAAAGTATTGGCAAATAGAATGCAAAAGGTAATACACAAGATCATTAGCCCAAACCAAATTTGCTTTCATCAAAGGGAGAAGTATACATCATAACATTTTGCTTGCTAATGACTTGGTCAAAGATTTGCATTCAAAAGCAAGAGGGACAAAAATATGTTTTAAAGCTGATTTACGGAAAGCCTCGATTCAGTTAATAGGAAGTTTATCTATAAGATGCTCCTCGATATGAACTTCCCACAGCAATGGGTTAATTGGATTCAATCTTGCCTGGAAACTCCAAAGTTTTCGATACTCTTTAATGGCTCACCAATTGTTTTTTTTGGGAGCACGAATGGCATCCGACAAGGTGATCCACTCTCTCCGTATCTTTTTACTATTGCGATGGAAGGACTTAGCTGTATGTTGGAACACTTGAGTCTTAAATGGCAGCATTAAGGTACCCATTCTTTTGGTTACGTTCATATATCACATATAACATTTTGCAGATGACTTACTTATCTTTCTCCAAAATGAACCAACTTCAGAAAGAACCTGGCTACTATTATGAATGACTTTGGTATGGTTTCGGACTTGAGTTAAATCATGCGAAAAGTAAAGTATATATGAGCCCTTACGTTGAGGATAATGTCTTTATTGCACAAACTTTGGGGGTTAGTGAGGGAAGCTTGCCAATTCCTTATTTGGGTCTCCCCGCTCATATCCTGAGGCATTCACAAAACCCTTGTCAGCCTATCTTGCAAAAAAAAATAAAGAATAGAATTTCTTCTTGGAAAAATAGGTTTCTATCAAAAGCGGGGCGACTTCGAACTCATCCGTTCGGTATTGCACTCCTACTCTATATATTGGTGTAATGCATTTCTTCTACCTCTTTGGACTTCTCCAAGATATTGAGCAGTTATTAATGAACTTCTTCCGGAATGGCACAAATGATAAGGCAATGCATATGGTAAATTGGGATAGCATTTGTAAACCGAAAAAAAGATGAAGGGGGCTAAACTTGAGAAATACTAGAGATTGGAATCAAGCATGTCCAGTGCAGCAATTGTGGGATCTTTTGCAAAACAAATGTTCCTTATGGTCACTTTGGGTTTTCTGCTAGGTATCTTTCAAAAGAATCAATCTGGGAAATTTCAACAAGAACATACCACTCTGCAGACTTGGAAAGGAATTTTTTAAAGGCAAGGAATTGGCTAATCAAACACATTTCCTATGCAATCTCTTGGAAATAGTACTAATATGTGGTGCGATCCTTGGGTGAATGGGAAGAGTATATTTCAATTATATGGTGACAGAATCTGAAAAGATCTGGGGGCTCCCAAAGATTGGAAGGTTTACGAGTTCATTGCTAACGGACTGGTGTCTCCCTAATCCTATTTCCCCGAAATGTTATCACTTTGGCCGACTATTATAGCTATTCCAATCACGAACAACTCTTGAGATAAACTTATTTGGCCTCATGACAATGGCAAATTTAGTGCCACATCATCGCATGGAATCAAATTAGGCAAAGAAATAACAAGTGGGTCCCATGCAGTTGGACATGGGATCGACCGGGATCACAAAGACATTCCTTATGTACATGGCAGGGCCCTTCTCAATAAACTACCTACAATAGACAATATGAAAAAAGAAGAGGTATCTATCATGTTAACCGATGCTCCCTTTGTATGCAACAAGAAGAAACTGTTGACCACCTTTATTTTTTGCTTGTGATTATACAAAATGGATATGGAAGGAGATTCTCCAGCGATTTGAACTCAATAGACTGCCGCCGAACCAAACTTGCACCAAGAACTAGGCGAACTCATGCAATGTTTCTCAAGAAAAGGTCCTCTCACACAACTGGCAAAGGTTACTTTCAGGATCGCTATTTGGTGGATGTGGAAGTAGAGATGTAACAGAATCTTTAAATGTCAACACACAAACAATGCTCAGCTATTGAAAGAGATTATTAGAGACTCAAGATCCTGTATGGAGCAAGATCTCAAAACGGAGCACTTTACCCAAAGAGAAAAATATATTTTTATCAATTTTAATTTTGCTATTAGCTAAAGATCTTGGGAATGATGCCAAATTTTGATATATCTGGATAAACATTTTCTATTTTGATTATAATTAGGAGTTATAGTCTACAACATGTGTAGTCATAACTATCGCATTCGCACTCTATGAGTTACATGGCTTTGTCTATGACTTGTATAGATAATGCTATTTGTAGAAACTTTACACATAATCAATTTACTTTTACTTACCAAAAAAAAAAAAAAATCATGAATGGTTAATAGTTTACCCAGATTCACTTCTTGAGTATGGTGCTCCTTTGTTTTCTGACCATTCTTTAATGTATATACACGCAGAAAAAGCGACACCAAGAGGCAAAAACCGTTTAGATTCTTTAACATGTGGAGTACTCATCCTCAATTTCTTGATGTTATCAGATCTGCTTGGAATGTTAATGTGCATGGATCCCCTCCTTACATCTTATGTCAAAAGCTCAAAGCCTGTAAAGCAGCACTAAAGGAGTGGAATACAAATACCTTTGGCAATATTAACACCAGAGTTCAATTTTGCAGAAAGGAACTAATGTCATTGCAACATGAGCTGCAACTTGAGCCAAATGATGAAAATATTATCTACAAAGAGGTAAGAAGCGAAGAAATAACTTCATGCAAGCCTTAAAACAGGAGGAAAGTTTTGCAAAGCAGAAGTCTCGACAAACATTGGCTTACACTAGGGATTCCAATAAAAAATTTTCTATGCTTCAATTGCTACTCAAGGAAGAATTGTTTAGTATCAGCAAATGTAGAGACAAAGATGATAATCTTATTGAGAATTTAGATGAGGTTAAAGCACACACAGAGCAATTTTTTTATTCCTTACTCAATCAAGATGAGAAACCTAATAACATTCATGTGGAGCCGACTAGAAAACTTGATTCAGAAGCTATTTCAATCCTCAATGCCCCAATTACAGATGACGAAATTGTATGTGTTGTCTTTAAGTCACCAAAGCACAAAAGCCCAGGTCTAGATGGATTTCAGCTGAATTTTACCAAACTGCTTGGTCTATTATTGGAAATGATGTGATCAAGGCTTGCCAACATTTTTCTCTTCAGGTCATATTCTTAGAGAGATGAATTGCACTTTTATTTCCTTAATTCGAAGAAATGGGGCTGATTCACTAGAGAACTATCGACCCATATCATTATGCAACTTTATTTACAAGATCATTTCCAAAGTATTGGCAAATAGAATGCAAAAGGTAATACACAAGATTATTAGCCCAAATCAAGTGCTTTCATTAAAGGGAGAAGTATACATCATAACATTTTGCTTGCTAATGACTTGGTCAAAGATTTGCATTCAAAAGCAAGAGGGTCAAAAATCTGTTTTAAAGCTGATTTCTGGAAAGCCTTTGATTCAGTTAATAGGAAGTTTATCTATAAGATGCTCCTCGATATGAACTTCCCACAAAGAATGGGTTAATTGGATTCAATCTTGCCTGGAAACTCCAAAGTTTTCGATACTCTTTAATGGCTCACCAATTGGTTTTTTGGGAACACGAATGGCATCCGACAAGGTGATCCACTCTCTCCGTATCTTTTTTACTATTACGATGGAAGGACTTAGTGTATGTTGGAACACGCAGTCTTAAATGGTAGCATTAAGGTACCCATTCTTTGGTTCTGTTCATATATCACATATAACATTTGCAGATGACTTACTTATCTTTCTTCAAAATGAACCAACTTGAAGAAAGAACACGGCTACTATTATGAATGACTTGGTATGGTTTGGACTTCAGTTAAATCATGCGAAAAGTAAAAGTATATATGAGCCCTTACGTTGAGGATAATGTCTTTATTGCACAAACTTTGGGGTTAGTGAGGGAAGCTTGCCGGTTCTTATTTGGGTCTCCCTTTCATATCCACAAAGGCGTTCACAAAACCCCTTTGTCGACCTATCTTGCAAAAAATAAAGAATAAAATTTCTTCTTGGAAAAATAGGTTTCTATCAAAAGCGGGACGACTCGAACTCATCCGTTCGGTATTGCACTCCTACTTTATATATTGGTGTAATGCATTTCTTCGCCCTCTTGGACTTCTCCAAGATATTGAACGGTTATTAATGAACTTCTTCGGAATGGCACAAATGATAAGGCAATGCATATGGTAAATTGGGATAGCATTTGCAAACCAAAAAGATGAATGGGGGCTAAACTTGAGAAATACTAGAGATTGGAATCAAGCATGTCTGGTGCAGCAATTGTGGGATATTTTGCAAAACAAATGTTCCTTATGGTCACATTGGGTTTTCTGCTAGGTATCTTTCAAAAGAATCATCTGGGAAATTTCAACAAGAACATACCACTCTGCTGACTTGGAAAGGAATTTTAAAGGCAAGGAATTGGCTAATCAAACACATTGCCTATACAATCTCTTCCGGAACTAGTACTAATATGTGGTACGATCCTTGGGTGAATGGGAAGAGTATATTTCAATTATATGGTGACAGAATCTTTAAAAGATCTTGGGGCTCCCAAAGATTGGAAGGTTTCGAAGTTCATTGCTAACGGTACCTAGTGTCTCCCTAATCCTATTTCTCCAGAAATGTTATCACTTTGGCCGACTATTATAGCTATTCCAATCACGAACAACTCTTTGGATATACTTATTTGGCCTCGGGACAATGGCAAATTTAGTGCCACATCCGCATGGAATCAAATTAGGCAAAGAAATAACAAGTGGGTCCCAAGCAGGTTGGACATGGGATCGGCCAGGGATCACAAAGACATTCCTTATGTACATGGCAGGCCCTTCTCAATAAACTACCTACAATAGACAATATGAAAAGAAGAGGTATCTATCATGTTAACCGATGCTCCCTTTGTATGCAACAAGAAGAAACTGTTGACCACCTCTATTTTGCTTGTGATTATACAAAATGGATATGAAAGGAGATTCTCCAGCGATTTGAACTCAATAGATTGCCGCAACCAAACTTGCACCAAGAATTAGGCGACCTCATGCAATGTTTCTCAAGAACAGGGCCTCTCACACAACTAGCAAAGGTTACTTTCAGATGCGCTATTTGGTGGATGTGGAAGGAGAGATGTAACAGAATCTTTGAATGTCAACACACAAACAATGCTCAGCTATTGAAAGAGATTATTAGAGACTCAAGATCCTGTATGGAGCAAGATCTCAAAACGGAGCACTTTACCCAAAGAGAAAAATATATTTTTATCAATTTTAATTTTGCTATTAGCTAAAGATCTTGGGAAGCCAAACATTTTCTATTAGCTAAAAATCTTAGGAGTTATAGTCTACAGCATGTGTAGTCATAACTATCGCATTCGCACTCTATGAGTTACATGGCTTTGTCTATGACTTGTATAGATAAAGCTATTTGTAGAAACTTTACACATAATCAATTTACTTTTACTTACCAAAAAAAGGAAAGCCATTTGTGATTCCAGCTATTTGTGAGTTTACTTTGAGTCAAGATATGTGTTTGAAACAGCTTTTTGCAAGTAAAAATACTATCATCCATATTTTAAGATGGAATTCATAAGCAGGAATCATTTCATCAAATCCATTTCAGAAAAAAATATTTTTCATAAGAGTGTATGAGAAAATTTGATTTTTAGCATTCCAACTGTTAAGCAAATCTGAAAATGAGATGAACTCTTTCATGCATTTGGACAAGACTATGCTATATATTTTCAAATACAATCATAAAGACAAAACATTTCAACACATGTTATGTAATGGCATTCAAGTGATTTGATCATTCAATAAAGTCCGTAAAATAATTTTAACTAGTTTTTCTATTCGGACACATCAACATTCCTAATTCTCTTCTTATGAAATCAAATTGTTCTGCACTTAGACGTTTTGTAAAAATGTCAGCTAGTTGATGTTTAGTATCAATGGCAATGACTTATCAACTGTATTGGTATATCACTTTTTCAAACTATATTTATCATGGAAATTAAAGCACAAGGTTTTCAAAACATTTAGTTTCAATATAAAATCCGAGATAACCATTTAGTTTATATTTACCACAAAGCACAAGGTATATATTTACCACGATAGATGTTTACAAATCTACATATGCTCAAAATATATCAGGTAACCATATCAAGGATCAAGGCAAAGCACATCATGGTGAGTAACATAAGGAGTTTACAATAACAACAGATGATTGTGTTCATACAAGCTCATTAATGAGGTGGAAAATTAAAGTGCCTAAACAAGGAGTCAAATTGACGATGAATTTGCTGCAGCTCAGATAGGATTTGATCTTGTCGTTCTTCAAGCCGTTCTTGTCTTTGTTTCAATCGGTCCATCCGAATCCCAATATCTTGGACAGATGATGTATGAGTTTACTCAAATGGATGTGTTTCCTCAAAGGGACAGATCGGAGGAGATTGGGTACCCCTAAATACTAGTGTTTCCGGTTCTGGTTCAGGTTGAGGGGGATAAGTTCTTCTTGGCATTCTAACTGAGTTACCGTTTATATAAAAACATCTTAATCGGTGAAGTAGATTTTTATTTGTTATGCTAAATCTATCTATTTTTATTACTTCTTCTTCCGGTGGTATTAGAATATCGTAGGCTTTCATTATTCTAGTGATTATACCACCATATGGGAGCATCATGTCTTTCTTAGATAGTTCTAACATGTTTTATTGGATAAGATAACCAAGACAGATGTCACGTTCTTTCATGATCAAATACATAATTCCTAATTCTAATTGACTTACTTCATCATGATGGTATTGTTTAGGGAGAATGATGCTAGTTAGGATATGATGAAGTACCTTAGTGTTTAGAGGCAGTAGATGTTCACAACTTTTAGGAACAAATGCTAAGTTGGGATTGGCAAAAATTGTTCTTAAGGCTTCAACATATGTTGTTCCAACAGTTTCATCATCCCATGATCCTCTAAAGTAAAGTCCTCTACTTTTCATGGGAATGCCTATCATGTCGCAAATGAATCTATCCGTAATTGAGATGTGTTGTCCAAAAAGATAGGTCGACATTCTTTCTTCATCTATTTGTATGTTGTTGTAAAACAATCTAACAAGTCTTGGATAGATGGGTTCGTTAATTTACAAAATTGGAAGTAGATCTAAGTTTGCAAACCATTGGATTGTCTCTAAGTCTCTTGTTCATTTAAATCTACATATTTTCCCTTATTGACACTCTTAAGTTCGAAAGAGGAAAATTTTTCAGCATAGTATTTTGAATCGAAAAGGGTGAGATCAAAATCTTCTACTAATCTCCTCTTTCCTTTGTCCCTTGAGGATCTACTAGATCCCATAACTACTATTGTTTAGAAGAATAGTGATGAGCAAGAGTAAATAAAAAAAAGTTTAAGGGCTTCTTAGAGAGTACCTTAGTAAGATCTTCAAGAGAGTGAAGGATTGTTGATGTTTTGCTTTGAAATGAGAGGTATTTGGGATGCTAAGAGGGGTGAAATGGGGATGGAGGAGGCTTGGAAGAGTAGAGGAGGGAAGGGAGTGAGTTAGGGTTGGTTTCACCACTGGCCCTAGCTTGGGTTAAAAAGGGCAGAGTTGCAGGCGATTGCACCTCTGGCTGGAGCGGTGCAACCGCTTGCAACACGTGACAGCTGGAGGTGCTACCTCCAGCTGGGGCGGTGCCACCGCCTGCAGGCGATGAGCACTTGTTCTGATCAGTGTGATCTGATCTGAGAGTTTTTTGTCTTGAGAAGAATTTTTATTCAGAGCAATCAACTTTATTTACGTAATTACGTAAGAGTTTTCATTTTAAGGCAAGGACTTTTGCACGATCAAGATAGATCTTTTAACGTGCATACTCTCAATGTCGTACACATGTTTGTGATAGTTTGTTCAAGTTGGTAAGCCTTGCAAGTTCATGACAGACTTAGTTACTTCATGATACAGAGTTGGATTCGAAGGTTATGAATGGATGAAATTGATGGGTTCAAAAATCCATAGGATATGTGAATTTGGGAATCATACGTTTCTAATTCTGAAAAGTCAAATAAGGTTGTATCTAATTCGCATTTGTGATTTTAAATTTATAATCTCCATCTGTTATTTAGGCTAGAGAGCATTGCGAGTTCCTTTTTGGATCTTGGGTCATGACTATCGAGAATCAAGGAGCAGAATATTATTTCTTGCTCCAGTCTAAAATTTTTATGTTTTTAATGTTTTTACAGGAAGGGATGATTTTTAGGTACCCATTTGCTTTTGGGTGCCTCACAAATAGATCTACATTGTCTATCATGTTGCATAGAATTTATCATGGTTCCTTTAGGAACCTAGATCAATTTGTTTGGACTAATTTTCTTGAATGGACAATAATGCGTCTTGTGTCCAAATTTGCAACAAAAGTTGCATTTGTTTTGAGAACATTTAGACAACAAATGACAATTGACTTCATCATCAAAATTCGAGATTCAACATTAAGATGGCAGACATTTTGCTCCGCTCACGACGGTCGTCGCTGCACGCAATAACAGACCAAAAACAGGCCAAAACGGCCTAAAAACATGCCAAAACTGGCCATTTTTGGCTGCGCGAGCAAGCGGCGAGCAACGGACTGCGAGCGAAGTGAACGGCAGCACTATCCCTGCTATACGGAAGCCCCATCTAGCCCTGTGCCACCCGGGGGTTTCTAGGGTGCTGAGATGGCTGACGTTTTGCTCCGCTCTCGACGATCGCCATGGCACACAAGAAAAGCCCAAAAAAAGGCCAAAACGGGCCGAAACTAGCCATTTTTGGCAGAGCGAATGAGGGGCGAGGGTGGACAGCAAGCGAAGCGGGAGGTAGCACCGTCACTGCTATACGAAAGCCCCATCCAGCCCTGTGCCACCCGGGGGGTTCCAGGGTACGGAGATGGCTGAGGTTTTATTCCGCTCACGACGGTCGCCACGGCATGCAAGAACAGCCCAAAATCAGGCCAAAACGACCCTAAAATGGCCTAAACTAGCCATTTTTGGTTGAGCGAGTGAGCGGCGAGCGACGGATAGCTAGCAAAGTGAGAGGCAGCACCGTCCCTGCTATATGAAAGCCCCATCCAGTCCTGTGCCCCTTGGGGGGTTCCAAGGTGCTGAGATGGCTGACGTTTTGCTCCGCTCACGACGGGCATCGCGGCACGCAAGAACATCCGAAAAATAGGCCAAAACGACCCAAAAACGGGCCAAAACTGGCCATTTTTGGCTGAGCGAACGAGCGGCGAGCGGCGGACAGCGATTGAATCGAAAGGCAGCACCGTCACAGCTATACAAATGCCCCATCTAGTCCTATGCCAACAGGGGGGTTCCAAGGTCCTGAGATGGCGGACGTTTTGCTCTGCTCATGACGGTCATCGCAGAATGCAAGAACAGCCCAAAAAAGGCCAAAAAGGCTTAAAAATGGGCCAAAACTGGCCATTTTTGGCTGTGAGAGCTAGCGGCGAGCGGCGGACAGCGACCGAAGCAAGGGGCAGCACCATCCCTGCTATACGAAAGCCCCATCCAGCCCTGTGCCACCGGGGGGGTTCCCGAGTGCTGAGATGGTTGACGTTTTGCGCTGCTCATTACTATCGCCACGGCATGCAAGGACAGCCCAAAAATAGGCCAAAATAGCCCAAAATTGCCATTTTTGGCTACGCAAGCGATCGGCGAGTAGCGGACAGCGAGCGAAGCAAGGGGCAGCACCTTCCCTGCAATACGAAAGCCCCATCCAGCCTTGTGCCACTTGGGGGGTTCCAGGATACTGAGATGGGTGATGTTTTGCTCCTCTCATGATGGTCATCGCGGCACGCAAGAACAGCCCAAAAACAGGCCAAATAGCCCAAAAACGGGCCAAAACTAGCCAATTTTGGATGAGCGAGCGAGCGGCGAGCGGTGGACAGCGAGCGAAGTGAAAGGCAGCACCGTCCCAGCTATACGAAAGCCCCATCTAGCCCGTGCCACCCGGGGGGTTCTAGGGTGTTGAGATGGCTGACGTTTTCCTCCGCTCACGACGGTCACCGCGGCACGCAAGAAAAGCCCAAAAATAGGCCAAAACGGCCATAAAATTGCCAAAACTGGCCATTTTTGGCTAAGCGAGCGAGCGGCGAGCGGCGGACAGTGAGCAAAATGAGAGGCAGCACCGTCCCTGCTATACGAAAGCCCCATCTAGCCCTGTGCCACCCAGGGGGTTCCAGGGTGCTTAGATGGCTGACGTTTTGCTCCGCTCACGACGGTAGCCGCGGCACACAAGAATAGACCAAAAATAGGCCAAAACTGCCGAAAAACGGGCCAAAACTGGCCATTTTAGACTGAGCGAACTAACAGTGAGCGGCCGACAGTGAGTGAAGCGAAATGCAGCACTGTCCCTGCTATATAAAAGCCCCATCTATTCCTATGCCACCCGGGGGGTTCTAGGGTGCTGAGATGGCTGACGTTTTACTCCGCTCACGACGGTCGCCGCGGAACGCAAGAACAGGCCAAAAACAGGCCAAAAAAGCCCAAAAGGGGCCAAAACTGGCCATTTTTGGCTGCGCGAGCGAGCGGCTAGCGACGGACATCGAGTGAAGCAAGAGGCAGCACCTTCCCTACTTTACGTAAGCCCCATCCAGCTCTGTGCCACCTGGGGGGTTCTAGGGTGCTGAGATGGCTGACGTTTTGCCCAGCTAACGACAGTCGCCGTGGCATGCAAGGACAGCACAAAAACGGGCCAAAACTGACCATTTTTTGTTGCACGAGCGAGCGGCGAGTGGCGGACAGCGAGCGGAGTGAGAGGCAGCACCGTCCCTGCTATACGATAGCCCCATCTAGACCTGTGCCACCTGGGGGATTCCAGGGTGTTGAGATGACTGACGTTTTGCTCCGCTCATGACGGTCACCGCAGCACGCAAGAAAAGGCCAAACACAGTCCAAAACGGTCAAAAAACGAGCCAAAACTGGCCATTTTTTGCTGAACGAACGAGCGACGAGTGGCGGACAGCGTGCGAAGCGAAAGGCAGCACCGTCCCTGCTATACAAAAGCCCCATCTAGTCCTGTGCCACCAGGGGGGTTCCAGTGTGCTGAGATGGCTGATGTTTTGCTCCGCACACGACGGTCGCTGCAGCACGCATGAACAGCCCAAAAATAGGCCAAAACGTCCCAAAAACGGGCCAAAAGTGGCCATTTTTGGCTGCACGAGCGAGCGGCGAGCGACGGACAGCAAGCGAAGCGAAAGGCAGCACCGTCCCTGCTATAAGAAAGCCCCATCCAGCCCTATGCCAACCGGGGGGTTCCAGGGTGCTGAGATGACTGACGTTTTGCTTTGCTACCGACGGTCGCCGCGGGATGCAAGAACAGCCCAAAAACAAGCCAAAACAGCCCAAAAAGGACCAAAACTGGCCATTTTTGGATGCACGAGCGAGCGGCGAGCGGCGAACAGCGAGCGAAGCAAGGGTCAGCACCATCCCTACTATATGAAAGCCCCATCCAGCCTTGTGCCACCCGGGGGGGGTTCCCGAGTGCTGAGATGGTTGACGTTTTGCTCCGCTCATGACGATCGTCGCGACATGCAAGAACATCCCAAAAACAAGCCAAAACAACCCAAAAAAGGGCCAAAATTGGCCATTTTTGGCTGCGCGAGCGAGCGACGAGCAGCGGATACCGAGCGAAGCAAAGGGCAGCACCTTCCCTGCAATACGAAAGCCCCATCCAGCCTTGTGCTACCCGGGGGGTTCCAGGATGCTGAGATGGGTGACGTTTTGCTCCGCTCATGATGGTCATCGCGGCACGCATGAACAACCCAAAAACAGGCCAAACAGCCCAAAAACGGGCCAAAGCTGGCCAATTTTGGATGAGCGAGCAAGCGGCGAGCGGCGGACAGCGAGCGAAGCGAAAGGCAGCACCATCCCTACTATACGAAAGCTCCATCCAGCCGTGTGCCTCCCTAGGGGTTCCAAGGTGCAGAGATGGCTGACGTTTTGCTCCGTTCACGATGGTCACGGCGGCATGCAAGAACAGCATTAAAATAGGCCAAAACGACCCAAAAACGGGCCAAAACTGGCCATTTTTGGCTGCATGTGCGAGCGGCGAGCGACGGACAATGAGCGAAGTGAAAGGCAGCACCATCCTTGCTATACGAAAGCCCCATCTAACCCTGTGCTACCCTGGGGGTTCCAGGGTGCTGAGATGTCTGACGTTTTGCTCCACTGACGATGGTCGCCGCGGCACGTAAGAACAGCCCAAAAAAAGGCCAAAACAGCCCAAAAACGGGCCAAAATTGGCCATTTTTGGCTATGTGAGTGAGCGGCGAGCGAAGCGAAAGGCAACACCGTCCCTGCTCTACGAAAGCTCCATCTAGCCCTATGCCACCCTGGGGGTTCCAAGGTGCTGAGATCACTAACGTTTTGCTCCGCTCACAACGTTTGTCGCGGCACGCAAGAACAACCTAAAAACAAGCCAAAAAAGCCCAAAAACGGGCCAAAACGGGCCATTTTTGGCTGTGTGAGCGAACGGTAAGCGACAGACAGCGAGCGAAGCAAGAGTCAGCACCTTCCCTGCTAGAAGAAAGCCCCATCCAGCCCTGTGCCACCCGGGGGGTTCTAGGGTGCCGAGATGGCTGACATTTTGCTCAACTCACGAGAGTCGCCGCGGCACGCAAGAACTGCACAAAAAGGGGCCAAAACTAGCCATTTTTTGCTGCGCGAGCGAGCGGTGAGCGGCGGACAGCGAGCGAAGCGAAAGGTAGCACCGTCCCTGCTATATGAAATCCCCATCCAGACCTGTGCCAATTGGGGGATTCCAGGGTGCTGAGATGGCTGACGTTTTGCTTCCACTCACGACGGTCGTGACGACATGCAAGAAGAGCCAAAAAACGAGCCAAAACTGGCCATTTTTGGCTGAGTGAACGAGCGGTGAGCAGCAGATAGCAGGCGAAGTGGGAGGCAGCACCATCCCTGCTATACGAAAGCCCCTTCCAGCCCTGTGACACCCGGGGGGTTCACGGGTGCTGAGATGGCTGACATTTTGCTCCGCTCATGACGGTCGCCGCAACACGCAAGAACAGCCGAAAAACAGGCCAAAACGACCCAAAAATGAGTCAAAACTGGTCATTTTTGGCTGCACGAGCGAGCGGCGAGGGACGGACAGCGAGCGAAGCAACAGGCAGCACCGTCCCTGCTATACGAAAGCCCCATCCAGCCCTGTGCCACCCAGGGGGTTCCAGGGTGCTGAGATGGCTAACGTTTTGCTTCGCTCGCGACGGTCGTCACGTCAAGCACGAACAGCCCAAAAACGGGCCAAAACTGGCCATTTTTGGCTGCGCGAGTGAGCAGCAAGCGACGAACAGCGAGTGAAGCAAGAGGCAGCACCTTCCCTGCTATACGAAAGCCTCATCCAGCCCTATGCCACTCGGGGGGTTCCAGGGTGTTGAGATGGCTAATGTTTTGCTCCGCTCATGAAGGTCGCCGTGGCATGCAAGAACAGCCCAAAACCAAGCGAAAACAGCCCAAAAACGGGCCAAAACTAGCCATTTTTGGCAGCGCGTGCGAGCGGCAAGCGACAGACAGCGAAAGAACCAAGAGGCAGCTGTGTCCCTGCTATAAGAAATCCCCATCCAGTCCTATGCCACCCGGGGGGTTCCAGGGTGCTGAGATGGCCGACGTTTTGCCCCGCTCATGATGGTTGCCGTGGCACACAAGAAAAGCCCAAAAAGAGGCCAAAACGGCCCAAAACGGGCCAAAACTTGCGATTTTTGGCTGAGCGAACGAGCGACGGACAGCGAGCGAAGCGAGAGGCAGCGCCGTCGCTGCTATACGAAAACTCCATCCAGCCCTGTGCCACCCGGGGTGTTCTGTTAGGACTCTAGCTAGGAGAGTCCTAATTGAGAGGGACACTCTATTAGGACTCTAACTAGGAGAGTCCTAATTGAGAGGGACATTCTGTTAGGAGGTTTTTTCTTAGAGAAGAATTAGGAGTTGTAAGGGAATAGGAGTCTTGAGTATGAGTCATATTAGGAGTTGGTTAGAAGTAAGAGTCTTAAGTAGGAGTCCTATCAGGAGTTAGGGTTTAGAAGCCCTATAAATAGCTATGTATTCCTTCTCTTTTGACAAGCAATAGATGAATCTTTTCTGCAGCCTTTGAGTAGCAACTTGGAGGGAGGAACCCCTATAGAGTTCCAAGGAGGCCGATCCCCTAAAGAGATCAACCCCAAGTTTAGAATCTGCAAGGGTTCTAACACCTGGTATCAGAGCAACGTTCTTGGCGTCTCGCTGCCCTTCCATAGCCATCCATCAACCCTCCACAACCATCCAAAGCAATTCCCACAATTGCTTAAAAGATCGTCGCTGAATTCCGCCATCATCTCCACCACCGCAGATCATCCTTTGATCTCCCTGTGAATTGCAATAGGTTCTGGTTTCCTACCTTACTGCTGCTGCAATTTATTTATCCCTATCCGAAAAAAAAAAAAAAAATTTCGTTCCTATATTGCTGCAAATTTTCATCGTAATTTGCTGAAATTTTTCGACGAGAATTCTGCTATCGCAACTTACACCAATTTTTTTGCTGTTACTACCGAAATTTTCTTGATGGACATCCTTGCTGTCATATAAACTGAGATATTGCTGTCAACTCTCTCCTCAAATCTCTCAAATTTTTTGTGGAGATTTCGTCGAGAAACCGCTGTTTCTTCGACAATAATTCTGCTCTTATAAGACAACACAATTCTGCAGCAAACTTTCACTGATTTCTATCAAACCTATACATGCCTTTAACTCGTCAACAAAAGAGAGATCTTAACATCACAGATTTGGAGTCATATACTATGGCATCTGAGGAGGCAATCAATGCTAAATTTGAAGCCTTTTAGGCACGAATGGAGGATAAGATTCGGACTCTCCTTACCGAATTCAGTCTGGGCCGACCACCAAGCCCGAAGAAATCACATCAAGGAGAGAGCTCTAACCAATCACATCATGCCCAAAGAGATAACTTCCAAGAGAGGGGAGGCTCTATGACCGACCCCAACTATTCGCGCATGAGAGTGGACTTCCCTAGATGGGAAGAAGGAGACCCAATTGGTTGGATCTCGCGCGCGGAGCGATATTTTCGGTACCATAAAACTGCGGATGCAACCATGGTGGAAATTGCATCTATACATCTTGAAGGGGATGCCATACAATGGTTTGACTAGTTTGAACATACTTATGGAGTCCTTTCATAGCGACAATTCAAAGAAGGACTACTGATCCGCTTCGGACCAACTTATTACGAGAACATTGATGGACAACTAGCAAAGATCCGACAAACCTCCACCATTCAGGAGTACCAAACCAGGTTTGAAAGGTTATCTAATCAAACTCGTGATTGGTTTGAAAAACAGTTATTGGGGACTTTTATTGAGGGCCTAAAGCCGGAGATCCGGGGAGAAGTTAAGGCGCGATAACCATACACGCTTATGGCAGCCATCTCTTTCGCACGACTTCAAGAGGAGCGATTGAACCATGAAGCCCGGAGGACTAGGATCACTCCACGACCTACAATACTAAAGCCCTCAGCCCCCCCTACTATCAACCGAGTCCCTGCACCGAAAAGGTTAACAAGAGAAGAACTTCGGGAGCGATCTGCGAAGGGGTTATGTTGGCATTGCGACGAGCCGTGGAGCCGCGAGCATCGCTGTAAAAAAGGTAGACTTCTTATGATTGAACCAGTAGAAGAAGAGGTCATTGAACATCTAGAAGAGAGCCTTGAACATAAAGAAGAAGATATGGAAGAAGAGCCACAGCCGACTGACATTACGGTACACGCACTAGCCGGCTACTCAAATCCGCAAACGATGAAAGTTGGAGGCCTTCTCAAACAACAGCCGATCACTGTTCTCATCGACACGGGTAGCACTAATAACTTCCTGAATAGTAAGGTTGCTGCTCGGATGGCACTGCATATTGAAGGTTGCAGCAAGTTCGACGTAAAGGTTGCCGACGGCAGAATCCTAAAGTGCGACCAAAGATGCCCACAGGTGAAACTATTACTGCAAGACCAAGAAATTATCACCGATTTCTTCCTCCTACCTATCGATGACTATGAGGCAGTGCTTGGTATAGAATGGCTGACTACACTAGGTGATGTCTCTTGGAACTTTTCTAAATTAATTATGAAATTGTACTGTAAGGGCAAACAGATCATCCTACGCAGGAAGCGCGGAAGCAACGTTAGCACTGTTTCGACCCAACGAATGGAGAAAGTTTTACATAAGGTAAATGGTGCCTTTTTGATGCACCTCCAGCAGCAACCAAAGGGGAAGAAAATAGAATTTGAAGATCAAAATCTTTCCCAATTTCTTATTGAATTTGCCGACATATTTGCTGAACCGCGCGGTCTTCCTCCTTCTCGGCAACATGACCATCGAATTCCAATCCTTCTGGGCAAGCCACCAGCGAACATTCGACCATACTGATATCCTCACCTCCAGAAAGATGAAATTGAAAAGATCGTAAAGGAGATGCTTGAAATAGGGGTGATTCGACCAAGTTGCAGCCCGTATTCCTCACCGGTGCTACCTGTACGCAAGAAGGACGGAACTTGGCGGATGTGCATCGACTACCGAGCTTTAAATGGCATCACCGTTAAGGACAAATACCCAATACTAGTGGTGGATGAACTTCTTGATGAATTGAAAGGAGCTCGAGTCTTCACGAAGTTGGACCTCCGATCCGGTTACCACCAAATTCGGGTATGTGACGATGACATTCCAAAAACTGCATTTCGCACACATGATGGCCATTATGAATTCTTGGTAATGCCTTTTGGACTCACTAATGCTCCTTCAACCTTTCAAAGTCTTATGAATGATATATTTTGGAGCTTTCTTCGTAAATTTGTCTTTGGTATTTTTTCGATGATATTCTCGTTCTGACCCTTCCCTTGAGACTCACTTTCGGCATTTACGGATTGTTTTTGACGATCCTTCGGGAGAATACTCTTTTGTTAAACAACCAAAGTGCAGCTTTCTCCAGCAAAAAGTAGAGTACCTTGGGCATATAATATCAGAAGAAGGAGTGGCGGTAGACCCAACAAAAATTGAGGCAATGCAAGGCTGGCGAAACCTACAAACGGAAATTATGCTGGGGGGTTCCTTGGACTAACGGGCTACTACCGAAAATTTGTTAAGGACTATGGGAAGATCAGTGCACCACTCACTTCTTTACTGAAAAAAGATGCTTTCCAATGGTGGGACAATGCCTCCGCTGCGTTCGACAAACTTAAAGCGACCATGACAACGACGCCGGTAATTTGCGCTACCGATTTCAATAGACCCTTCATCGTTGAGGCCGACGATCCGAGTCGGAATTGGAGCCGTTCTCATGCAAAATAGTCAACCACTCGCATATACTAGCAAGGCATTATCTCCCTCCCATCAAAATATGTCGATTATATGATAAGGAGATGCTTGCCATTTGTACGCTAATAACGAGGTGGAGACCCTACCGATCGGTAGGGCGATTTCAAATTAAAACCGACCATAAAAAAGCCTCAAGTACTTTTTTTGGAGCAAAAGATATCATCCCCTGAGCAGCAAAAATGGGTAACCAAACTTCTTGGATTTGATTATGAAATTATTTACAAAAAGGGGAAAGAAAACGTTGTTGCAGATGCACTCTCACGGCTACCTGAACAAGTTAAGGTTTCAGCCATCTCCCTTCCTACCACCGGTCTCCTCGAGGACATTAGGGAAGAATGGAAGAAGGATCCAGAGATCAGCAATATCATAAAAAAATTGGAGGAGGATCCAAGTGCAATAGCCCACTACACCTGGGATTCGAGGGATTTATGCTACAAAGGTCGCATTGTGCTTACACCTGACTCCCCTTGCATCGCAATCATCTTGCATGATATGCACTTTATACCTTTAGCAGGGCACTCTGGATTCCTAAGAACCTACAAAAGGGTGAAGCAAAATTTTTATTGGAGAGGGATGAAAAAAATTATTGCTGAATATGTGGCACAATGTGATATATGTCAACAGCACAAGGGTGAAACTATGGCAAATCCAGGGAAGCTACAACCACTACCCATACCAGACTCAGTGTGGACTGACATCTCCATGGACTTTATTGAAGGGCTACCATCTTCCAAAGGTAAAAGCACGATTCTCATGGTGGTTGATCGACTTACGAAATATGCTCATTTTTGTGCTGTGAGAAATCCCTACACTACTGCTAGTATTGCCCAGATTTTCATAGAAAATAATGTTAAACTACATGGGATGCCAAGGTCCATCGTAAGTGATCGTGATAGGATCTTCACTAGTAAATTTTGGACCGAGTTATTTCAATTACAAGGCACCAAACTCAAGATGAGCACAGCGTATCATCCACAAACTGACGGCCAAACAGAGGTGGTAAATAGGTGCTTAGAGACGTACCTCCGGTGTTTCGCTAGCGACCGACCAAAAGAGTGGGCGAAATGGCTTCCCTGGGCCGAATGGTTGTATAATACTACATATCATTCATCTACAAAATGTGCCCCTTATGAAGCATTGTATAGTCGACTAGCACCTGTGATTCCAAAGTATGTAATTGGCTCGGCCAAGGTAGATCAGGTTGACTAAGAATTGATTGATAGGGACAAACTCTTACAACTATTAAAAGATAATCTCTCTACCGCTCAAGCCAGAATGAAGCAGCAAGCCGACACACGACAAAGTGAAAGAGAATTTTCAGTGGGAGATTGGGTTTATCTTCGCCTACAACCATACAAGCAACTCTCTATCAACACTCGAGCCTCCATGAAGCTATCCCCACGTTTTTATGGGCCCTATCAGACCACAGAGCGTATTGGAGCCGTGGCATACAGACTTAAATTACCTAAGGATGCCAAAATTCATCCTGTCTTCCACGTATCATGCTTAAAGCCCAAGTTGGGAGAACACGAGTCACCCCAGATCCAACTGCCCAACACAACTGAGGATGGAGTTATTCAAGCCCAACCATAGGCTATCCTCGATCGTAGGATCGTGATGCGTCGCCGATATCCCTCTACTAAAGTACTAGTGCATTGGAATAATCTACCACTTGAAGATGCCACATGGGAACCATATGAGGAGCTGAAGACCCGGTTCCCCGAGTTCATGGAATCTCAGCCTCGAGGACAAGGCTGATTTGAAGAGGGCGGGTCTGTTAGGACTCTAGCTAGGAGAGTCCTAATTGAGAGGGACACTCTGTTAGGACTCTAACTAGGAGAGTCCTAATTGAGAGGGATATTCTGTTAGGAGGTTTTTTCTTAGAGAAGAATTAGGAGTTGTAAGGGAATAGGAGTCTTGAGTATGAGTCATATTAGGAGTTGGTTAGATGTAAGAGTCTTAAGTAGGAGTCATATTAGGAGTTAGGGTTTAGAAGCCCTATAAATAGCCATGTATTCCTTCTCTTTTGACAAGCAATAGATGAATCTTTTCTGCAGCCTTTGAGCAGCAACTTGGAGGGAGGAACCCCTATAGAGTTCCGAGGAGGCCGATCCCCTAAAGAGATCAACCCCAAGTTTAGAATCTGCAAGGGTTCTAACATGTTCTAGGATGCTGAGATGGCTGACGTTTTGCTCCGCTCACGACAGTCACGGTGGCACGCAAGAACAGCACAAAAATAGGCCAAAACTGGCCATTTTTGGTTGAGCAAGCGAGCGGCGAGAGATGGACAGCGAGCGAAGCGAAAGGCAGCACCGTCCCTACTATACGAAAGCCCTATCAAGCCCTATGCCACCCGGGGGGTTCCAGGGTCTGAGATGGCTGACGTTTTGCTCCTCTCACGACGGTTGTGTTGGCATGCAAATACAGCTCAAAAACAGGCCAAAAAGACCTAAAAACGGGCCAAAACTAGCCATTTTTGGCTGCATGAGCAAGCGGTGAGCGACGAGCGACGGAGACCGAGCGAAGCGAGAGGCAGCACCGTCCCTGCTATAAGAAAGCCCATTCCAGCCCTGTGCCACCCGGGGGGTTCTAGGGTGCTGAGATGGTTGACGTTTTGCTTCGCTCACGACGGTCATCGCGGCAAGAAAGAATAGCCCAAAAACAGGCCAAAATAGCCTTAAAATGGGCCAAAACTGGCCATGTTTGGCTGCGCGAGCGAGCGGCAAGAGACGAACAGTGATCGAAGCAAGAGGCAGCACCTTCCCGGCTATACGAAAGCCGGATCAAGCCCTGTGCCACCCGGGGGGTTCTAGGGTGCTGAGATGGATGACTTTTTGCTCCTCTCACGAAATCGTCGCGACACACAAGAATAGCTCAAAAACAGGCGAAAACAGCCCAAAAAGGGGCCAAAACTAGCCATTTTTGGCTGAGCGAATGAGCGGCGAGCGACGGACAGCAAGCGAAGTGAGAGATAGCACCGTCCCTGCTATACGAAAACCCCATCTAGCCCTGTGCCACCCGGGGGTTCCAGGGTGCTGAGATGACTGACATTTTGCTCCGCTCAAGACGGTCATAACGGTACGTAAGAACAACCCGAAAATAGGCCAAAACAGCCCAAAACGGGCCAAAACTGGCCATTTTTGGAAGAGCGAGCGAGTGGTGAGCGGCAGACAGCAAGCGAAGCGAGAGGCAGCACCGTCCCTGTTATACAGAAGCCCCATCCAAACATGTGCCACCCGGGGGGTGCCAGGTTGCTGAGATGGCTAACGTTTTGATCCGCTCATGACGGTCACCGCGACATGCAAGAAAAGCCCAAAAACAGGCCAAAACGGCCCAAAACGTGCCAAAGCTGGCCATTTTTGGCTGAGCGAATGATCGGCGAGCGGCAAACAGCGAGCGTAGCGAGTGGCAGAACCGTCCCCGCTATACGAAAATCCCATCTAGCCCTATGCCACCTGGGGGGTTCCAGGGTGCTGAGATGGCTGACCTTTTGCTCCGCTCACGACGGTCGCCACGGAACACAAGAAAAGCACAAAAACCGGCCAAAACGGACCAAAACAAGCCAAAACTGGCCATTTTTGGCTGAGCGAACGAGCGGCGAGCGACGGACAGTGAGCGAAGCGAAAAGCAGCACCGTCCCTACTATACGAAAGCCCCATCCGGTCCTGTACCACCCGGGGGGTTCTAGGGTCTGAGATGGCTGACGGTTCGCTCCGCTCACGTCGGTCGCCGAGGCACTAAAGAACAGCCCAAAAACAGCCTAAAAATGGGCCAAAACTGGCTATTTTTGGCTGCGCGAGCGAGCGACGAGCGGTAGACAGCGAGCGAAGTGAGAGGCTGCACCGTCCTTGCTATATGAAAGCCCCATCCAGCCCTGTGCCACCCGAGGGGTTCCTGGGTGCTGAGATGGCTGACGTTTTGCTCCGCTCACGACGGTCATCACGGCATGCAATAAAAGCCCAAAAACCGGCCAAAACGGCCCAAAACAAGCCAAAACTGGCCATTTTTGGCTGAGCGAACGAGCGGTGAGCGACGGACAGCGAGCGAAGCGAAATGTAGCACCGTCCCTACTATACGAAAGCCCCATCTAGCCCTGTGCCACCCGGGGGGGTTCAAGGGTCAGAGATGGTTGACGTTTTGCTTCGCTCACGGCGGTCATCGCGGCAAGCAACAACAACAAAAAAATAGGCCAAAACAGCCCAAAAATAGGCCAAAACTGGCCATTTTTGGCTGCGCGAGCGAGCGGCAAGAGACGAACAGCGAGCAAAGCAAGAGGCAGCACCTTCCCTGCTATACGAAAGCCCCATCAAGCCCTGTGTCACCCGGGGGGTTCTAGGGTGCTGAGATGGCTGACGTTTTGCTCCTCTCATGCAAGCGCCGCGGCATGCAAGAATAGCTCAAAAATAGGCCAAAACAGCCCAAAAAGGGGCTAAAACTAGCCATTTTTTGCTGAGCGAACGAGCGGCGAGCGACGGACAGCGAGTGAAGTGAGAGACATTACCGTCCCTGCTATACGAAAGCCCTATCCAGCCAGTGCCACCCGGGGGGTTCCAGGGTGCTAAGATGGCTGACGTTTTGCTTCGCTCACGACGGTCACCACGACACGCAAGAAAAGCCCAAAAACATGCCAAAATGGCCCCAAAACGGGCCCAAACTGGCCATTTTTGGCTAAGCGAACGAGCGGCGGACAGCGAGCAAAGCGAGGTGCAGCACAGTCCCTGCTATATGAATGCCCCATCCAGCCCTGTGCAACCCGAGGGGTTCCAGGAAGCTGAGATGGCTGACAGTTTGCTCCGCTCATGACGGTCACCGCAACACGTAAGAACGGCCCAAAAACAGGCCAAAATGGCCCAAAAACGGGCCAAAACTAGCCATTTTTGGCTACGTGAGCGAGCGGTGAGTGACGGACAGCGAGCGAAGTGAAAGGCAGCACCGGCCCTACTATACGAAAGCCCCATCTAGCCATGTGCCACCCTGGGGGTTCCAGAGAGCTAAGATGACTGACGTTTTGCTCTGCTCACGATGGTCGACGCGACACGCAAGAACAACCCAAAAAAAAGCCAAAATAGCCCACAAACCGGCCCAAACTAACCATTTTTGGCTGCGTGAGCGAGCGGTGAGCGACGGACAGCGAGCGAAGCGAAAGGCAGCACCGTCCCTGCACTACGCAATCCCCATCCAGCCTTGTGCCACCAGGGGAGTTCCAAGGTGCTGAGATGGCTAACGTTTTGCTCTGCTCACGAACAGCCCAAAAAAGGCCAAAGCGGCCCAAAAACAGCCCAAAACTGGCCATTTTTTCCTGCGTGAGCGAGCGGCGAGCGACGCACAACGAGCGAAGTGAAAGGCAGCACCATACTTGCTATCAAAAGCCCCACCCAGCCTTGAGCCACCACGGGGGTTCTAGGGTGCTGAGATGGCTGACGTTTTGCTCCGCTCAAGACGGCCGTAGTGGCACGAGAGAACAGCCCAAAAACAGGCCAAAACGTCCGAAAAACGGACCAAAACTAGCCTTTTTTTGCTACATGAGCGAGCGGCGAGCAGCGGACAGCGAGCGAAGTGATAGGCAGCACCATCCCTGCCATAAGAAAGCCCCATCCAGCCCTGTGCCACCCGGGCGGTTCCAGGGTGCTGAGATGGCTGACGTTTAGCTCCGCTTATGACGGTCGCTGCAGCACACAAGAAAAGCCCAAAAATAGGCCAAAACGGCCCAAAAAAGGGCCGAAACTGGTCATTTTTTACTGAGCGAGCTAGCGGCGAGCGACGGATAGCGAGCGAGCTGAAAGGCAGCACCGTTCCTGCTATACCAAAGCCCCAGCCAGCCCTGTGCCACCCGGGGGGTTCCAGGGTGCTGAGATGGCTGACATTTTGCTCCGCTCACGACGGTCACGGTGGCACACAAGAACAGCACAAAAACAGGCCAAAACGGCCCAAAAAGGGGCCAAAACTGACCATTTTTGGCTACGCAAGCGAGCGACGAACGACGGACAATGAGCGAAGATATAGGCAGCACCGTCCCTGCTATACGAAAGCCCCATCCAGCTCTGTGCCACCCTAGGGGTTCCAGGGTGCTGAGATGGCTGACGTTTTGCTCCGCTCATGACGGTCGCCGTGGCACGCAAGAACATACCAAAAACATGCCAAAACGGTTCAAAAACGGGCCAAAACTGGTAATTTTTTGCTGTGCGAGCGAGCGGCGAGCGATGGACAACGAGCGAAGTGAGAGGCAGCACCGTCCCTGCTATACGAAAGCCCCATCCAACCCTATGCCACCCGGGGGGTTCCAGGGTGCTGATATGGCTAACGTTTTGCTCCGCTCACGACGGTCGCCGCGACACGCAAGAAAAGCCCAAAAACCAGGCCAAAACGGCCCAAAAACAAGCCCAAAATGGCCATTTTTGGCTGAGCGAACGAGCGGCGAGCGGCGGACAACGAGCGAAGCGAAAGGCAGCACCGTCTCTGCTATACGAAAGCCCCATCCAGCCCTGTGCCACCCGGGGGGTTCCAGGGTGTCACGCCCCCTTAAATATCCATCATATTAAAAATTTTCATCACAAATCCATCCAGGATCCAAACACACATTTGAGGTCACTAAGAAAACATTCAGATCAAAATTGCACCTCTATAATCTATAAATTTATAAACCCTGTGCAGTTCATAAACATACAACACATCGCTCGTTGATTCATAAAATCTGAACCAACTCACCAAAATAAAAACCACAACATAATTTCACATGGGATTCTGTACAATCACAAAACCAACGTTTACCATAAGTTCATATCATTACATGAATTAAACTTAACATTCCAAAATCCTAATCATGAGAAAGTCCTTTAAACTTATACAAAATCCACAAAGTTAGATTCATCGTCAACATTTCATTAGATGCAGAGTGTGCTTATACAACAGAAACATATATACTAATAAAGATCTATCCAAAATCTTTTAGCTTTCCACTGCCTCCGCCCAATCTTAACATTTAAGTGAGCGACAGGCTATCCTGAAAATTTTATACAGCAACGGGGTGAGCATATAGAGCTCAGCAAGTGACTAACATATCCATGGTAAAAGAGGGAAATCTTTCAAACAAAAAAAAGGTTTCATTATGCAAGGCAGAATATAAGAATCCATAGACATAATCTCAATAGGTGTAGAATCACAAATATCATTTCAATCAAACATATTTGGTTCATAACAGATGGAGCATAGATTAATTAGAGCATATCAATTGTATAGGAAACTGTTCCGGAGCATATCAACAACGAATGAAACGTTTTAGAGCATAACAATAACAAATGAAACGTTTCGGAGCTTATCAATGGTGTATGAAATGTTCCGGAGCATATCAACGGCGTATGGAACATTTTGGAGCATATCAATAACAAATACCAAACAGAAGCTCAAACGTCGTATTTGACGTTGCATTCATAAAATTCTTATCCAAAGCATGTACAGAAACACATAACCAAAGCTCTGGATATCATATCAAACATACAGAAAGTGCAGTGGGACCACAGATAGAATGTGATTCATCCATTTCTGAATGACCACCAGACAGAAGTCTCCCACGTCTAGGAGCTCCATCCACCCACGTCTAAGTGAAGTCAGAGGGGACCGGTAGAGCATCGCAGGCTCTATGCATAACTCCCTTTACCATTTCTGGCAAAGGTTCACATATCCCATAAACACCAGAGTACAAAAGGCAGTATGAATAATAAATAGCATATATCGGAAGCACACATGGAACAACAAAACGTATATATGCCTTTACGAGTCAATACGAAGTAAGCAATAATCTTTCACAATTGTATTCAGATTTGAAAGGAAATGAAAACAAGGGCACATACGAAATCCAAGCAATCACATACAACTCAATTCAGATGAGAAGGTTAGATAAATTCGATATCCAAGGAATGAAACTAAAATAGGCACATATCGAAAGCAAATGCGGAACAATGTGATATACATATGCTTATATAAGTCAATGTGATATAGCATAAACGTTACACAATATGTTCAAGAATGGAAATAATTTATAGACAAGAGCAAATGAGAATTCAAGCATTAATATAAGCCTCAATTGAGTGAAGAGAACTGAATGAAATCTATTTCCAAGCGAATGAAAACAAAAGATGCGAAATCGATCAAAGCTCGATTTCTGACAGAATTCGAGAGGCACATTGGATAAATACTTCAAATCATCAATTATGCTCCAATACCCTCAAGAAAGCTATTGTCAAAAAATATATTAATCTATTTTCTGATGGAACAAATTTCGTATGAATCAGGGTTTCCAACAAGGAGTTACCATGGATTTAGTAATCAAAGGTCAAAAACAAAATCACTATTTTGCAGAATTCATAGGGTCGGATTCAACAGATAACAGGATAGGCATTTGAATTCCAAATTTATCACTCTATATGTCAAAAGAACGGTTTACAAGTCTAATTCGAATGAAGTCAGTTTCGTACAAATCAGAATTTCCAACAGGAACTTATAGGTATTTTAGTATCGAAAGGTCAGAAATTTTGATCCCTGTTTTGCAGCATCTATAGGCTCAATTGAAACAGACGTTTGGGTAAGTATTCGGTGTCAAAATTCTTCAAAATCAGTGTCAAAAGAAAGATATAAGAGTCTAATTTCAAACAAACTAGGTCCTGCCCATATCCGCATTTAGTGCTAAAAATTATAGCTGAAAGAGTGTATAGGGGTCAGTTTACCAAAAATTTCCAGATCCATGATTTTATGTCCAAAGAGAGAAATATCAAGTTCTAAGTAGAAATCTTTCAGATTCTTTAGAATCAATATAAGAACAAAAACTAATATTTCTATAGGATGGGGTTAGAACACTTTCCTTTGAGAATTATGACCCCAATTGAGAAGATTTGAGTAAGAAACCTCAAAGCCCCAATTTTTTTTTTTCTTCTTCTTCCTCCCCCTTTTTTTTTCTCTTCTTCTTTCATTCTTTCTCTGTTCTTCCACGCAGCAGCTGCCTTCTCTAGTTCCTTAAGAACGAAGGCAAAGAGGCTTAAGCGGTGGGATTTGTAATTTTGTGTATTTTACAGTTTAATCCTTGTTTTATTACATTTACGATTAGTTCCTTAGGGTTTACATATAGGCCATCAGATTTTTTTTTTTTTGAACAAATCCCTCAAATCTTACGAATAAGTTACCTCTGATTCATACTTTGGCTCTTTTATCAAATTTAAGATAGATACTTACATTACCATGAGAAACTTATACGGAAATTCAGAAATGAGGGATGTTACAAAGGGTGCTGAGATGGCTAACGTTTTGCTCCGCTCATGACGGTCGCTGCAACACGCAAGAACAGCCCAAAAATAGGCCAAAATGGCCTAAAAAGGGCCAAAACTGGCCATTTCTGGCTGCATGAGCGAGCGGTGAGCGACGGACAACGAGCGAAGCGAAAGGCAGCACCGTCCTTGCTATACGAAAGCACCATCCATCCCTGTGCCACCATGGGGGATCCTGGGTGCTGAGATGGCTGATGTTTTGCTCCGCTCACGATGGTCGCCGCGGCACGTAAGAACAGCCCAAAAACAGTCCAAAAAAGCCCAAAAACGGGCCAAAACTTGCCATTTTTGGCTATGCAATCGAGGGCAAGTGATAAACAGCGAGCGAAACAAGAGGCAGCACCTTCCCTGCTATACGAAAGCCCCATCCAACCCTATGCCACCCGGGGGTTCTAGGGTGTTGAGATGGCTGACGTTTTGCTCCGCTCACGATGGTCACCTCGGCATGCAAGAACTGCACAAAAACAAGCCAAAACAGCCCAAAAAGGGGCTAAAACTGGCCATTTTTGGTTGCGCGAGCGAGCGGCAAGCAACGAACAACGAGCAAAGCAAGAGACAGCACCGTACTAGCTATACAAAAGCCCTATCCAGCCATGTGCCACCTGGGGGGTTCTAGGGTTCTGAGATGGCCGACGTTTTGCTCCGCTCATGACGGTCATGGCGGCACGCAAGAACAGCCCAAAAACAGGCCAAAACGGCCCAGAAATGGGCCAAAACTGGCCATTTTTGGCTGCTCGAGCAAGCTGCAAGTGACGGACAGTGAGCGAAAGCCCTATGAAAGACAGACAGAGAGGCAGCACCGTCCCTACTATACGAAAGCCCGATCCAGCCCTTGGTCACCCGGGAGATTCCAAGGTGCTGAGATGGCTGACGTTTTGCTCCGCTCATGATGGTCGCCGTGACACGCAAGAACAACCCAAAAACAAGCCAAAACGACCCAAAAACGGGGCAAAACTAGCCATTTTTTGCTACGCGAGAGATCGGCGAGTGGCAGACAGCGAGAGAAGCAAGAGGCAGCACCGTCCCTGCTATACAAAAGCCCCATCCTGCCCTGTGCCACCCGGGGGGTTCCAGGGTTCTTAAATGGCTGACGTTTCGCTCCGCTCATAACGGTCGCCGCAACACGCAAGAACAGCCCAAAAACAGGCCAAAACGGCCAAACAACGGGGCATTTTTGGCTGCGTGAGTGAGCGGCGAGCGACGGAAAGCAAGCGAAGTGAGAGGCAACACTATCCCTGCTATACGAAAGCCCCATCCAGCCCTGTGCCACCCGGGGGGTTCCAGGGTGCTGATATGGCTGACGTTTTGCTCCGCTCATGACGGTCACTGTTGCACGCAAGAACTGCCCAAAAATAGGCCAAATCATCCCAAAAAAGTGCCAAAACTGGCCATTTTTGGTTGTGCAAGATAGCGGCGAGTGGCGGACAGATAGCGAAGCGAGAGGCTGCACCGTCGCTACTATACGAAAGCCCCATCCAGCCCTATGCGACCCATGGGGTTCCAGGGTGCTTAGATGGCTGACGTTTTGCTCCGCTCATGACGGTCACCGTAACACATAAGAACAGCCCAAAAACAGGCCAAAACGACCCAAAAACGGGCTATTTTTGGCTGCGTGAGCGAGCTGCGAGGGATGGACAGCGAGCGAAGTGAGAGGCAGCACCGTCCTTGCTATACGAAAGCCCGATCGAGCCCTGTGCCACCCGGGGGGTTCCAGGGTGTTGAGATGGCTGATGTTTTGCTCCGCTCACGACTGTCACCGCTGCACGCAAGAACAGCCCAAAAACAAGCCAAAACAGCCCAAAAACAGACCAAAACTGGCCATTTTTCGTTGCGCAAGCGAGCAGGGCACGACGAATAGCGAGCGAAGCAAGGGGCAGCACCATCCCTGCTATACGAAAGCCCCATCCAGCCTTGTGCCACCCGGGGGGTTCCCGGGTGCTGAGATGGCTGACGTTTTGCTCCGCTCATGATGATCGTCGCTGCACGCAAGAACATCCCAAAAACAGGCCAAAACAGCCGAAGCAAGGGGCAGCACCATCTCTGCTATACGAAAGCCCCATCTATCCCTATGCCACCTGAGGGGATCCAAGGTGCTGAGATGCCTGACGTTTTGCTCCGCTCATGATGATCGCCGCGGCATGCAAAAAAAAACCCAAAAAATGGCCAAAACTGGCCATTTTTGGCTGCGCGAGTGAGCGGCGAGCGACGGACAGCGAGTGAAGCGAAACGTAGCTTCGTCCCAGCTATACGAAAGCCCCATCCAGCTTTGTGCCACCCGGGGGGTTCTAGGGGGCTGAGATGGCTGACGTTTTGCTCCGCTCACAATGGTCACGGTGGCATGTAACAACAGCCCAAAAACAGGGCAAAACGGTCAAAAAACGGGCCAAAACTGGCCATTTTTGGCTGCGCGAGCCAGCGGCTATCGGCGGACAGCGAGCGAAGCGAAAGGGAGCACCGTCCCTGCTATACGAAAGCCCCATCCAGCCCTGTGCCACCCGGGAGGTTCCAGGGGGCTGAGATGGCTGACGTTTTGCTCTGCTCACGATAGTCATGGCGGCATGTAACAACAGCCCAGAAATAGGCCAAAACGGCCCAAAAACGGGCCAAAACTGGCCATTTTTTGCTGCGTGAGCCAGCGGCGAGCGACGGACAGCGAGCGAAGCGAGAGGCAGCACCATCCCTGCTATACGAAACCCCATCCAACCCTGTGCCACTGGTACCAGGCTGCTGAGATGGCTGACGTTTTGCTCCGCTCACGAAGGTCGTCGCAGCATGCAATAATAGCCCAAAAAAAGGTCAAAACGACCCAAAAACGGGCCAAAACTGGCCATTTTTGGCTAAGCAAGCGAGTGGCGGACAGCGAGCGAAGCAAGAGGCGACACCGTCCCTACTATACGAAAGCCCCATCCAGCCCTGTGCCACCAGAGGGTATCCAGGGTGCTGAGATGGCTGACATTTTGCTTTGCTCACGATAATCGCCACGACACTCAAGAACAGCCCAAAAACAGGCCAAAACGGCCCAAAAATTTGCCAAAACTAAAGGCAACATTGTCCCTGCTATAAGAACGCCCCATCCAGCCCTGTTCCACCCGGGGGATTCCAGGGTTCTGAGATGGCTGACATTTTGCTCCGCTCACGACGGTCACGGCGGCACGCAATAACAGCCTAAAAATAGGCCTAAAACGGCCTAAAAACGGGACAAAACTGGTCATTTTTGGCTTCGCGAGCGAGCGGCGAGTGGCGGACTTCGAGCGAAGTGAGAGGCAGCACCGTCCCTGCTACAAGAAAGTCCCATTCAGCCTTGTGCCACATGGGGGGGGGTTCAAGAGTGTTGAGATTGCTGACGTTTTGCTCTGCTCACTACGGTCATCGCGGCACGCAAGAAAAGCCCAAAAATAGGCCAAAATGGCCCAAAAAGGGCCCAAACTGGCCATTTTTGGCTGAGCGAATGAGCGGTGAGCGGCGGACAGGGAGCGAAGCGAGAGGTAGCACCGTCCCTGCTATACGAAAGCCCCATCCTGCCCTGTGCCACCCGGGGGGTTCCAGGGTGCTTAGATGGCTAACGTTTTGCTACGCTCATGACGGTCGTTGCAACACACAAGAATAGCCCAAAAATAGGCCAAAATGGCCAAACAACGCGCCATTTTTGGCTGCATGAGCTAGCGGCGAGCGACGAAAAGCGAGCGAAGTGAGAGGCAACACTATCCCTACTATACAAAAGTATTGAATCTCGGATTTTGATGATGAAGTCAATTGTCATTTGTTGTCTAATCTATTTGTTGAGATAAGGTAATGACTTGCTAATGACTTTTGCTTGCTAAAGTAACATCATAACATTTTGCTTGCTAATGACTTGGTCAAAGATTTGCATTCAAAAGCAAGAGGGTCAAAAATCTGTTTTAAAGCTGATTTACGGAAAGCCTTTGATTCAGTTAATAGGAAGTTTATCTATAAGATGCTCCTTGATATGAACTTCCCACAGCAATGGGTTAATTGGACTCCTGGAAACTCCAAAGTTTTCGATACTCTTTAATGGCTCACCAATTGGTTTTTTTGGGAGCACGAATGGCATCTGACAAGGTGATCCACTCTCTCCGTATCTTTTTACTATTGCGATGCAAGGACTTAGCTGTATGTTGGAACACGCAGTCTTAAATGGCAGCATTAAGGTACCCATTGCTAGTTCTGTTCATATATCACATATCACATTTGCAGATGACTTACTTATCTTTCTTCAAAATGAACCATCTTCAGTAAAGAACCTGGCTACTATTATGAATGACTTCGGTATGGTTTCTGGACTTCAGTTAAATCATGCGAAAAGTTAAGTATATATGAGCCCTTACGTTGAGGATAATGTTTTTATTGCACAAACTTTGGGGGTTAGTGAGGAAAGCTTGCTAGTTCCTTATTTGGGTCTCCCGCTCATATCCACAGGCATTCACAAAACCCACTGTCAGCCTATCTTGCAAAAAATAAAGAATATAATTTCTTCTTGGAAAAATTGGTTTCTATCAAAAGCAGGACGACTCGAACTCATCCGTTCGGTATTGCACTCCTACTATATATATTGGTGTAATGCATTTGTTCTGCCTACTGGACTTTTCCAAGATATTGAATGGTTATTAATGATCTTTTTTTGGAATGTCACAAATGATAAGGCAATGCATATGGTAAATTGGGATAGCATTTGCAAACCGAAAGATGAAGGGGGGCTAAACTTGAGAAATACTAGAGATTGGAATCAAGCATGTCTGGTGCAGCAATTGTGGGATCTTTTGCAAAACGAATGTTCCTTATGGTCACATTGGGTTTCTGCAATGTATCTTTCAAAGGAATCAATCTGGGAAATTTAAACAAGAATATACCACTCTGCAGCTTATAAAGGAATTTTAAAGGCAAGGAATTGGCTAATCAAACACATTTCCTATGCAATCTCTTCTGGAACTAGTACTAATATGTGGTACGATCCTTGGGTGAATGGGAAGAGTATATTTCAATTATATGGTGACAGAATACGAAAAGATCTTGGGGCTCCCAAAGATTGGAAGGTTTTTGAGTTCATTGTTAATGGTACCTGGTGTCTCCCTAATCCTATTTCTCCCGAAATGTTATCACTTTGGCCGACTATTATAGCTATTCCAATCACGAACAACTCTTCAGATATACTTATTTGGCCTCATGACAATGGCAAATTTAGTGCCACATCCGCATGGAATCAAATTAGGCAAAGAAATAACAAGTGGGTCCCAAGCAGTTGGACATAGGATCGACCGGGATCACAAAGACATTCCTTATGTACATGGCAAGCCCTTCTCAATAAACTACCTACAATAGACAATATGAAAAGAAGAGGTATCTATCATGTTAACCGATGCTCCCTTTGTATGCAACAAGAAGAAACTGTTGACCACCTCTATTTTGCTTGTGATTATACAAAATGGATATGGAAGGAGATTCTCCAGCGATTTGAACTCAATAGACTGTCGCAACCAAACTTGCACCAAGAATTAGGCGACCTCATGCAATGTTTCTCAAGAACAGGGCCTCTCACACTACTGGCAAAGGTTACTTTTAGATGCGCTATTTGGTGGATGTGGAAGGAGAGATGTAACAGAATCTTTGAATGTCAACACACAAACAATGCTCAGCTATTGAAAGAGATTATTTGAGACTCAAGATCCTGTATGGAGCAAGATCTCAAAACGAAGCACTTTACCCAAAGAGAAAAATATATTTTTATCAATTTTAATTTTGCTATTAGCTAAAGATCTTGGGAAGCCAAACATTTTCTATTAGCTAAAGATCTTAGGAGTTATAGTCTACAGCATGTGTAGTCATAACTATCGAATTCGCACTCTATGAGTTAAATGGCTTTGTCTATGACTTGTATTGATAAAGCTATTTGTAGAAACTTTACACATAATCAATTTACTTTTACTTACCAAAAAAAATATTTGTTGAGATAAGTGTGCAGGATTAACTACGATGAAAGTTAGACAAGCAGCGGGAGTTGCGCTGGAGTCAAGTCAATGATCACGTTGGGAGTTCGAGAGTTCGACGGAAGTTCAGACAGTCGTCAGAGGTTCTGTAGGAACAGATCCGAGAAGTCCAGGAGCTTGCCAAGCGAAGCTCGTCGGAACTCGCCAAGTGGATCGTCGCAAGTCCAGGAGTTTGCCAGAAGTCCGCAGGAGCATCACCGAGGGTTCATCGGATGATCGACGGAAGTTCGTCGGAAACTCGCCGGAAGAAGCGATTGACGCTCCGGAGCAAGCTGTAGAGATTGTCTTAGAATTTATTGTAGTTAGCACATTGATTAAGTTAGAAATGGGAGGTGATCCCATTAGCTTAATCTTAGGGCAATTGGGCCCCTGAAAAACCAAAATTGGGCCGAATGGAGCTAACCATTCAGACCCTGATTGCTGTGGGAGGTGCAACCGCCCAAGCGAGGAGGTAGCACTGCCTGGGCTAAGTCTCCCAGGGAGACTGGGTGGTGCAACTGCCCCAGCCAGGAGGTGACACCGCCTTGGCTCAGTCTCCGAGCGAGACTGGGCGGTGCAACCTCCCCTGACAGAGAGGTAGCACCGCCTGAGCTCGGTCTTCGAGCTCTGGCAGGCGGTGCAATCGCCTCAGTCAGGAGGTGCAACCTCCTGGGCTCAGTCTCCAAGCCAGACTGAGGCGGTGCAACCGCCCCTGACAGAGAGGTGCAACCGCTTGGGCTCAGTCTTCGAGCTCTGCCAGGCGGTGCAACCGCTCCAGTCAGGAGGTGCAATCGCCTGATCCCGGAATTCCGGGATATGATAGTTTTGAGCTCCAAATTTGAACTGGGTTGGGGCCTATAAATACCCCACCCATTCAGCACTGAAAAGACACAGACATACACCGAAATCTTGATCTTTTTCTGTGATTCTTAGAGCTCAAAATTGTTGTAAAGGCCAAAAGTTCTTCTCCCTCTTTTCTTCCAAGTTCTGAGTTGTAAAGAGAGAAGAGAAAATATCTGTAAGGGTTTTCTCCAAAGCCCGTCAAAAGGAGTGAAACTGTAAAAGGGTGGTTGGCCTTCGCCTATTGAAGGAAGGCCTCTAGTTGACGTCGGTGACCTCGTCGGTGGAGGAAGCCAAAAGTGGAGTAGTTCAAGATTGACCGAATCACTCTAAATATCGGTTTGCATTTACTTTTGAGCATTTTATCTTTACTGCAAACCTCCTCAATAGCTTACTGCCTTCTGCGCTTTTACGAATGAGTTTCTAAGTTCAGAGCTTTCCGAATCTGCGTTTAGACGTAAATCAGCTTTTTCGTATGATCATCATATTTCAGTTTATGTTTATGTTTTGATTTCAATCATAACTGTAAACTGTCTTATGCTCATTTATAAAACGTATCTCAAAGTTCAGTATCTTCAGAATCAACATTTAGACGTAAACTGGTTTTATCGTACGAATGTCGCATTTTAGTTTGCGCTTGCATTCTGATTTCCATCATAAACTGCAAACTGCCTTCATAGATTTACTTTAACGTCATCTCGCTTAATCTTAAGTTAAAGTAATCTTAGAATCGGCTTTTACATCAAAATTGATTTTATCGAACAAACATAGCTTTCGTTTTAATCGCAGAAAGATTTCTGCTGCACTAATTCACCCCGCCCCCCCCTCTTAGTGCTCTTGATCCTAACAATTGGTATCAGAGTAAGGTTAACTCTCTAACGGATTAAAACCCAAGAGAGATGGCATACGTCGGAAACCAAGAGGGCCATTCTATTACACGTCCACCCATGTTCAGTGGGACGGACTACACCTACTGCAAGACCCGAATGAGGATCTTTCTTATTTCTATGGATTTTGAACTACGGAATCTTGTCGAAAACGGATTTTCGAAGTCTTCTCTTCTAATGATCGATTGGAATGAATTGGAGAAGAAGGCTTTCGCTCTTAATGCAAAGGCTATGAATGCCTTATTTTGTGCGCTTGATAAAAATGAGTTTAACCGTGTTTCAACTTGTGAAACCGCATTTGATATTTGGCACACACTCGAAGTGACTCACGAAGGCACAAGTAGAGTGAAAGAGTCAAAAATCAATATGCTGTTACATTATTTCGAACTTTTCCGGATGAAACCGAGTGAAACCATTGGCGACATGTTTACCTGTTTCATGGATGTCATCAACGGTCTAAAAGGACTCGGAAAAAGCTTTTCGGATTTTGAGCTCGTAAATAAGATACTAAGATCCCTTCCTAAGAGTTGAGATCCTAAAGTCACTACTATTCAAGAGGCAAAAGATCTGCGCAACTTCCCTCTCGAAGAACTAATCGAGTCATTAATGACCTACGAAATGACTTGTAAAGCTCATGAAGAGCAAGAAGACATCCTTCCAAAGAACAGGAAGGATATGGCACTTAAAACTTCATAATGCCACTTAGGAGAAAACTCAAGTGATGAGGACTGTGATGATGACTTGGCACTTCTAACAAGAAAATTTAAAAAATTCTTTAAAAGAAATAAGTTTAAGAATGACGCAAAAAATAAACTTGAACCCAAGAAGGACCATGTTATTTGTTATGAATGCAAAAAGCCGGGACACTACAAGAGTGATTGTCCCCAAGTCAAAAGGAGAACATCAAAGAAGAAGGCGCTTCAAGCAATATGGGATGACTCGAGCACGTCCGAAAAAGAGGAGTCCAACAACGAGCAAGTTGCTCATTACGCCTTAATGACCATCGGAGATGAGGTAACAAATTTAATAGATGCAGATTTATCATTTGATGAATTATTAAATGCTTTCCATGAATTATTTGATTAATGTAATTTTTTTTTTTGGTAAGTAAAAGTAAATTGATTATGTGTAAAGTTTCTACAAATAGATTTATCTATACAAGTCATAGACAAAGCCATGTAACTCATAGAGTGCGAATGCGATAGTTATGACTACACATGCTGTAGACTATAACTCCTAAGATCTTTAGCTAATAGAAAATGTTTGGCTTCCCAAGATCTTTAGCTAATAGCAAAATTAAAATTGATAAAAATATATTTTTCTCTTTGGGTAAAGTGCTCCGTTTTGAGATCTTGCTCGATACAGGATCTTGAGTCTCTAATAATCTCTTTCAATAGCTAAGCATTGTTTGTGTGTTGACATTCAAAGATTCTGTTATATCTCTCCTTCCACATCCACCAAATAGCGCATCTGAAAGTAACCTTTGCTAGTTGTGTGAGAGGCCCTTTTCTTGAGAAACATTGCATGAGGTCGCCTAGTTCTTGGTGCAAGTTTGGTTGCGGCAGTCT
Organism: Musa schizocarpa; assembly: GCA_900464855.2. NCBI lineage: Eukaryota > Viridiplantae > Streptophyta > Magnoliopsida > Zingiberales > Musaceae > Musa > Musa schizocarpa. The sequence goes on along the minus strand of LS990920.1, from coordinate 23,905,222 downwards.
ATTGAGTTCAAATCGCTGGAGAATCTCCTTCCATATCCATTTTGTATAATCACAAGCAAAATAGAGGTGGTCAACAGTTTCTTCTTGTTGCATACAAAGGGAGCATCGGTTAACATGATAGATACCTCTTCTTTTCATATTATCTATTGTAGGTAGTTTATTGAGAAGGGCCTGCCATGTACATAAGGAATGTCTTTATGATCCCGGTCGATCCCATGTCCAACTGCTTGGGACCCACATGTTATTTCTTTGCCTAATTTGATTCCATGCGGATGTGGCACTAAATTTGCCATTGTCGTGAGGCCAAATAAGTATATCTGAAGAGTTGTTCGTGATTGGAATAGCTATAATAGTCGGCCAAAGTGATAACATTTCGGGAGAAATAGGATTAGGGAGACACCAGGTACCGTTAGCAATGAACTCAGAAACCTTTCAATCTTTGGGATCCCCAAGATCTTTTCGTATTCTGTCACCATATAATTGAAATATACTCTTCCCATTCACCCAAGGATCGTACCACATATTAGTACTAGTTCCAGAAGAGATTGCATAGGAAATGTGTTTGATTAGCCAATTCCTTGCCTTTAAAATTTCTTTCCAAGCTGCAGAGTGGTATGTTCTTGTTGAAATTTCCCAGATTGATTCTTTTGAAAGATACCTAGCAGAAACCCAATGTGACCATAAGAACATTTGTTTTGCAAAAGATCCCACAATTGCTGCACCAGACATGCTTGATTCCAATCTCTAGTATTTCTCAAGTTTAGCCCCCCTTCATCTTTCGGTTTGCAAATGCTATCCCAATTTACCATATGCATTGCCTTATCATTTGTGCCATTCCAGAAGAAGTTCATTAATAACCATTCAATATCTTGGATGCAATACCGAACGGATGAGTTCGAGTCGTCCTGCTTTTGATAGAAACCTATTTTTCCAAGAAGAAATTATATTCTTAATTTTTTGCAAGATAGGCTGACAGTGGGTTTTGTGAATGCTTGTGGATATGAGCGGGAGACCCAATTAAGGAACTGGCAAGCTTCCCTCACTAACCCCCAAAGTTTGTGCAATAAAGACATTATCCCCAACGTAAGGGCTCATATATACTTTACTTTTCGCATGATTTAACTGATGTCCAAAAATCATACCGAAGTCATTCATAATAGTAGCCAGGTTCTTTACTGAAGTTGGTTCATTTTGAAGAAAGATAAGTAAGTCATCTGCAAATGTTATATGTGATATATGAACAGAACCAGCAATGGGTACCTTAATGCAATTAATCCATTGCTGTGGGAAGTTCATATCGAGGAGCATCTTATAGATAAACTTCCTATTAACTGAATCAAAGGCTTTCCGTAAATAAGCTTTAAAACATATTTTTCACCCGCTTGCTTTTGAATGCAAATCTTCGACCAAGTCATTAGCAAGCAAAATGTTATGATGTATACTTCTCCCTTTAATGAAAGCAGCTTGATTTGGGCTAATGATCTTGTGTATTACCTTTTGCATTCTATTTGCCAATACTTTGGAGATGATCTTGTAAATAAAGTTGCATAATGATATGGGTCGATAGTTCTCTAGTGAATCAGCCCCGGCATTCTTCGGAATTACGGAAATAAAAGTGTAATTCATCTCTCTAAGAATATGACCTGAAGAGAAAAAATGTTGGCAAGCCTTGATCACATCATTTCCAATAATAGACCAAGCAGTTTGGTAAAATTCAGCTGGAAATCCATCTGGACCTGGGCTTTTGTGCTTTGGTGACTTAAAGACAACACATACAATTTCGTCATCTGTAATTGGGGCATTGAGGATTGAAATAGCTTCTGAATCAAGTTTTCTAGTCGGCTCCACATGAATGTTACTAGGTTTCTCATCTTGATTGAGTAAGGAATAAAAAAATTGCTCTGTGTGTGCTTTAACCTCATCTAAATTCTCAATAAGATTAACATCTTTGTCTCTACATTTGCTGATACGGTTAACAGCCCTTCGAGTAGCAATTGAAGCATAGAAAAATTTTGTATTGGAATCCCCTAGTGTCAGCCAATGCTGTTGAGACTTCTGCTTTGCAAAACTTTCCTCCTATTTTAAGGCTTGCATGAAGTTATTTCTGGCTTCTGCCTCTTTGTAGATAATATTTTCATCATTTGGCTGAAGTTGCAGCTCATGTTGCAATGACATTAGTTCCTTTCTGCAAAATTGAACTCTGGTGTTAATGTTGCCAAAGGTATTTGTATTCCATTCCTTTAGTGCTGCTTTACAGGCTTTGAGCTTTTGACATAAGATGTAAGGAGGGGATCCATGCACATTAACATTCCAAGCAGATCTGATAACATCAAGAAATTGAGGATGAGTACTCCACAAATTGAGAGCCAATTACCCACAGATTTCATATCAAACAATGCTGTAGTGTCAATGTAATCATTGAAACTTTGAAGCTGGCTTTCTGAAAGTTGTCTACCCAACTCTTTTTCATTTATGTACCGAACAGTATTAAAGTCTCCAAGAACAATCTAAGGTACATTGAGACAGCCATTTACAAAATTAGTCAGGTCAGACCAAAGAGTATTTCTTTCTTGCATACTGTTTGAAGCATATATACCAATGAAATTGAATTGACAGCCATTCTTTTTATCCTCTACCTTAAGATGAATGAATTGATCAGTAGCAGAAATAAACCAAGCATTAATAGAGTTATGATGCCATAAGTCCCATATTCTACCAACAGTTTCATTTGAGTCATTGGTAAACAGTTCTGCGTCCGGCCATATTAAATTCTTTTGAGCTTCAACGCGCGATTGTTTAATTTTCGTTTCCACTAGAATAACAATATCACATCGGTGGAACTTGATTATTCTGTTGAGCTCCCGACATTTCTCCGGCTTATTAAGTCCGCGAACATTCCAACATGTTATCTTCATTAGTAAAAGATAGTAAGGTATTCATCTTACGACTTTGGATGGATTGTACCATCCTTTTTCTTATCCTTCGGTTTTGTATTTTCCTCCCGCACAATATCCTTACCTTTTATGGCTTTATTCCTATATTTATCCACTTCATCTACAGCTTGCAGATTTTTAAACTTTAAAATACCTTGAATCATGTGGTCTTGATTGGCAGGGTTTGTTGAAGCTCGATAAGATTGTTGCATCACAATATCCTGGATAGTACTTGTTGGAGCGAACGGCTAGAGAGGTTTGTTGGGGCATGAGTTTGTTGAGACAGAATATCCTTGTTGGCAATGTTTGTTGTGGCCTGAGTTTGTTGAGGAATAATATCCTTGCTAGCGAGATTTGCTTGGACCTGAGTTCGTTGAGCTAGTGTGGATGGATCCGATGATATTGGAAGAGATGAAGTTCCTGACTTATGTTTCTCCTGTTCACTAGTACCATGGAAACCTCTGTTGTGGAAGGCTATGACATTATAGGTAGAGATAAAGTTTTGGAATTGTCCTTCTATCCGCGGTGCTTTCCTTGCAAGTCGGAATGCTCAATAGTTTTCGCCACCATCGGTGCTACTGCCATTAGAGAAGAATCACTTTGTTGCTGAGGCGCTTGATGTGGTCGATAGACCTTTGTGGTTGGATTTGGGGTTTGCTGACAAGCTCCATTTGCATGACCAAAAGATAAGCAACGTTGACATCGTTGTGGCTTCCAGGAATATGAGATATGTACCTTCCGAGTGTTCCCGTCAAGATCACGATAGAAAACCTCATTAGGAAGATCTTCATCGGAAGAAACCAGCACACATGCTCGTGCAAATGCTAATCTCGTCTGAGCTGCTATTGCTTTGTCGATGTAGAGCGGCTGTCCCAGAGTGCTGCATAACTTTGCAATAAAACGTCAACTCCAAAGATGTAGAGGCAGTCCTTGAAAGGATACCCATAATGGAATAGACCAGAGGCTATCTAACTCCAAACGGACATCGAGGAGACCAACGTCGTAGAATCATTGGATGACCGCGGATAGTCCGAGAATCCTTCGAGGATTCGTTACAAATCTTCTTCAGAGTATAGCTTGCAAACAAAGAATCCGTTCTCAAAGCATATGAAGATCAAATGACGATATACCCATCGAAGTTTTGATAAATGAGGATAGTGGGAAATAAGATGTTTTGAGACCTACCACATAGCCAACAATCGCCATAGACCATGTCTCAATAAGCTCTATTTGAATCGCCAGAGTCTCAGATACAGCAATCTTCTTATCACCTGAACTTGAACGGAGTAAAGAATTCCAAGCTTAGATCTGGACTTCCAACTGGAGCCTTGAAGAGGCTAGTCCAAGGCCGAGGATCGCTGGAAATGAGAGCAGGCCGCCGCGATCTAGAGCGCGACCGCTTCGATCTTCGCTTTTGGTCGGAAGGAGTTTATCTTTGGAAAGGATATGGTGGAAGAGCAACTTGGGGGGTAGCGGTAGGGAGCCTTGCCATCGTTTCAACCCTCTCGCCACCATCGCCAACCCTAGGGGCCATCGCTGCCATGTTTGATCCCTCTGGTCGCCGCTACAGAAACGACGCCATTGGGAAAAGCCACTACTGCAGTATTAGATCGCCGCTACAGTACCATCGCCCTAGGGATTTCTGGTTGCTGCTACAGTATCGTCGCCCTTGGGAGAAGCGGACGCTACGGAGATCTGGTCGCCGCTACAGTGTCGTCGCCCTAGATCTGGTCGTCGCTACAGTGTCGTCGCCCTAGATCTGGTCGTCGCTACTGTACCATCGCCCAAGATCTGGTCGCTGCTACAGTGTCGTCGCCGCCGCTATAGTACCATCGTCCTTGGGAGATCTGATCGCCTCTATAGTGTCGTCGCCCTTCGCTCGTGGGAGAAAGCCGACGCTGCAGGAGTTAGATCGCCTTAGGGAGATATGGTCGTCGCTACAGTACCATCGCCCTAGATCTGGGCCACCGCCGCTACAGTAGCGTCGCCCTAGATCTGGGCCACCGCCGCTACAGTAGCGTCGCCCTTGGGAGATCTGATCACCGCTACAGTGCCGTCGCCCTTCGCCCGTGGGAGAAAGCCAACGCTGCAGGAGTCGGATCTTATTAGTAGAAAATACAAATTGCTAAAAAAGGAGCATGATAGTCTTATTTGTAATTTCGATAAGTTAAAAGCTGAACATCATGATAGTTTAAGCTCATGCATAAAATGCCATGATCTAGAAACTCCCCAAAAGGAAAACTTGCTACTTAAGGACACCTTGAAGAAATTCGAGGTTGGTAGCAAGTCATTAAACATGATCCTTACAAATAAGGGTCACGTTCCCAAAAGAAGTGGAATTGGATTTGTGAGAAGTCCTTACCAAAATCCAACCACCTTCATAAAAGGCCTCATCTTACATGTTCGACATTAAAACAAATGCAACTTTTGTTGCAAATTTGGACACAAGATGCATTATTGTCCATTCAAGAAAATTAGTCCAAACAAATTGATTTGGGTTCCTAAAGGAAAAATGGTAAATTCTATGCAACATGATAGACAATGTAGATCTATTTGTGAGGCACCCAAAAGCAAATGGGTACCCAAAAATGGTACCTTGATAGTGGATGCTCAAGACATATGACCGGAGATCCATCTCAATTCTCTAAGCTCACTAGCATAGACGAAGGCTATGTCACATTCGGAGACAACAACAAGGGTAAAATCATTGGCAAAGGAACCATAGGTAACAAATCCAACTTCTTTATTGAAGATGTTTTGTTAGTTGATGGTTTAAAACATAACCTCTTGAGCATTAGTCAATTATGTGATAAAGGATATATTGTCAGATTTGAATCTAATGCTTGCATCATTGAAAAACCACACAAAAACATATCTATGATTGCATTGAAACAAAATAACGTATACACTATTAACATCAATGACTTGTGTAATGAAATGTGTTTTTCTGTTTTGAATGAGGATGCTTGGATATGACATAGAAGATTAGGTCATGCTAGCATGAAACTAATCACCCAAATATCATCTAAAGAACTTGTAAGAGGAATTCCTCATATCAAGTTCAAAGATAATGTATGTGATGCTTGCCAATTAGGTAAACAAATTAAGGGTACTTTCAAATCTAAGAATCAAATAAGCACCTCTAGGCCCTTACAATTGATCCATATGGACTTGTTCAGACCAATCTCCACATCAAGCCTAGGTGGTAGCAAATACGCTTTCGTCATTGTGGATGACTATAGCAGATACACATGGACTTACTTCTTACAACAGAAAAGTGAATGCCTTAGATATTTTACCAAGTTTTGTAAACTTGTTCAGAATGAAAAAGGTTCTATGATTTCGTCAATTAGAATTGATCATGGTGATGAATTTCAAAACCATGATTTCCAGGAATTTTGTGAACTCAATGGATACAACCATAATTTCTCTACTCCTAGAAATCCTCAACAAAATGGAGTAGTAGAAAGAAAAAATCAAAATTTACAAGAAATGGCAAGAACAATGTTGAATGAACACAATCTACCCAAATATTTTTGGGCCGAAGCCGTAAATACTGCATGCTACATTTTGAATAGAGTTCTAATAATATCCCTACTAACCAAAACTCCCTATGAGTTATGGAACAACAAAAAACCCAATGTTTCATATTTTAAAGTCTTTGGGTGTAAGTGTTTTATCTTAAATGAAAAGGATAACTTAGGAAAATTTGATGCAAAATCCGATGAAGGAATCTTTCTTGGTTATTCTTCAGTTTCTAAAGCCTTTCGTATCTTCAATAAAAGAACTTTAATTATCGAAGAATCCATTCATGTTATTTTCAATGAGATTTCCGAAATCAGGAAAAATGATTTTGATGATGATGTTAATTTTGATTCCTTGAATTTAAATGAAACCCCTTCTCCAACTAGCAACTTGGATGTATCCACTTCCGAAACATCCTTACCCAAGGATTGGAAGTATGTAGATGCTTATCCCAAGGAGCTAATCTTAGGAGTCACGTCAAAGGGGGTTCAAACACGATCTTCTCTTAAAAATTTTTGTGCGAACGCCACCTTTCTCTCCCAAATTGAACCCAAATGTGTTGACGAAGCCATGAAAGATGATTCATGGATTATCGCAATGCAAGATGAATTTAATCAATTTGAGAGAAATGAGGTGTGTAAGCTTGTTCCTAGGCCAAATGACCATTTAGTTATTGGTACTAAATTGGTCTTCAGAAACAAGCAAGATGAAAATGGTATCGTGGTTAGAAACAAGGCTAGATTAGTGGCCAAAGGTTTGAACCAAGAAGAAGGTATCGATTACGAAGAAACCTGCGCTCCTATGGCTCGATTGGAAGCCATAAGGATGCTCCTTGCCTATGCTAGTAGTAATAATTTTAAGTTGTTTCAAATGGATGTTAAAAGCGCTTTTCTAAATGGCTTTATTTCCGAAGAAGTTTATGTTGAACAACCTCCTGGATTTGAAAATAATAGCCTCCCTAATCATGTGTTTAGATTAACTAAAGCTCTCTATGGTTTAAAACAAGCCCCAAGGGCTTGGTATGAGAGACTTAGTTCTTTTCTTATCGAAAATAATTTCACAAAAGGCAAGGTTGATACTACATTGTTTATCAAGAATTTTGAAAATAATTTTCTCATTGTTCAGATTTATGTTGATGACATTATCTTTGGCTCTACAAATGAATCTCTTTGTGAATCTTTTGCTAAAACTATGAGTCTTGAATTCGAAATGAGCTTAATGGAATAATTAACATTCTTCTTAGGCTTACAAATCAAACAACTAAGCAATCACATCTTTATTAGTCAAACTAAATATGCTATAAATTTATTGAAAAATTTTAATATGAACAACTCAAAGGCTATTAACACTCCTATGAGCACCTCCACTAAGTTAGAAATTGATGAAAGTGGAGAAAGCTTCAATCAAAAAACTTATAGGGGTATGATAGGAAGTTTACTTTACCTCACTGCAACCAGACCAGACATCATGTTCAGTGTAGAACTTTGTGCTAGATTTCAATCAAACCCTAAGATATCTCATCTCAAAGTAGTTAAAAGAATACTTTGTCCAAAATCTGCTCGTGAAGATGCAAGTAGAATTTATCATAAGCACAATGCGTCCCTTATAGTGTAATTCTTTTGAGTCCCACTTGTAATGAGCCACGGAGCTTGGTGCTTCCTCCAAATTTTTTGTAATCTTACTATTCTCTGAATCTTCCTGCCATTCCATCTTAATATCCATAAGGAAGCCGCTGGCTGAAACTTCAGCTTGCTCGGGTAGCTGCGAAAGCGCATCTGCAAGAACATTCTCTTTCCCCTTTTTGTAAGTTATTTCATAATCAAATCCAAGAAGTTTTGTTACCCATTTTTGCTACTCAGGGGATGATATCTTTCGCTCCAAAAAGTACTTGAGGCTTTTATGATTGGTTTTAATTTGAAATCGTCGACCAATCAAGTAGGGTTTCCACCTCGTTACTGCGCGCACAATGGCGAGCATCTCCTTATCATAAGTTGACTTATTTTGATGGGAGGGAGATAATTCCTTACTAGTGTATGCGAGTGGTCAACCATCTTGCATGAGAGTGGCTCCAATTCCGACACCAGATGCGTCGGCCTCAATAATAAAGGGTCGGTTGAAATCTGGTAGTGTTAGCACCGGTGTCATCGTCATGGCTACTTTAAGTTTGTCAAAAGCAGCGGAGGCTCTGTCTAACCATTGGAAAGCATCTTTTTTCAGTAAAGAAGTGAGTGGTGCACTGATCTTCCCATAGTCCTTAACAAATTTTCGGTAGTAGCCCATTAGTCCAAGGAACCCCCGTAGTAATTTCACGTTTGTAGGTTTCAGACAGCCTTGCATTGCCTCAATTTTTGCTGGGTCTACCTGTTAGGATCGGAGCGGCACTAAGAGGGGGGGGTGAATTAGTGCAGCGGATTAAAACGTTGGTTTCAACAAATCTTTCATACGATATAAATCGAAATCGGAAGTGCTTAACTTGAAAGCGTATTCGCAAAATTGTGCAGCAAAGGTAATGATGAAATAAAGCAAGTAAGAAGGTTTGCAGTAATGTAAATAGCAGTAATGAAATGCAAACCAGAGATTACGCCATTTTTGAAGTGGTTCGGTCAAGTGACCTACATCCACTTGCGAGGCCCCTCTTCGATGAGGCTCCCACCTTCCACTAGCAAATCTCTTGAAGGGCAAGGGTGAATACCCCTCTTACAACTCTTTTACAAGCAGTTCACTCTCTTACAGATTTTCAACAAGAAAGAAGGAGGTGAACACTAGCAAATTGGAAACAAGACTAGCTAAGACTTCTCTAAGGCCTTTCTCAAAAACAATTGCTGCTCAAAAAGTTACAATCTCAGCTGAGATTTGAGGGGTATTTATAGGCCTCAAGAGGATTCAAATTTGGGCTCCAAATTTTAATTCTCTTGGAGTTCCCGATGCTGGCGGTGCCACCGCTTGTTAGTTTCTGACCCTGATAGTGCTGGGCGGTGCCACTGCCCAGCTCTCGGGCACTGGGTGTTGGGAAATCATGGGGGGCGACATCATATGCGCAGCGAAAGAACAAGAAAACAAAAATTCTAGATTCCCAAAAAGATGTTCGTCGTCGTGCGAAGATTGGTGCGTAAAAATCCGCAAAAACACAAAACTGCGTATAGAGATTGTGTTACCTAGGGAGATCGTATATCCCTGTTTCCTTGCAGATCCTTAAGAGAGGGTGAAGGAGGTCAAGCGTCCTCCTCTCTAGCGGTGATCCACACAGCAGGGTTGCAACAACCCTCCTCAAAAACTCCAGGCCTCTGAGGTGGAGAGGGAGAGGAGAATAGGGAAGGCAAGCAAAGACTCTAGCCTATGAGGCTGTGAATCCCTCCTATTTATAGAGATCCTGTGTCAAACCCTAATGGGCCCTTCCCTAGTGGGTATTGGATCTGCATCCAATAAGACAAGGGCTCCGTCGGATATCTCATATCCGAACCTCTACTCATCGCAATGCCTACCGTATGTGTATGACCCTTTAGGCCCAATATCGTGCTGGCCGTGAGTCATACCTGTCAGAACTCTTTCTAACTCAGTGAAATATTATCTCTGTAATAATTCACTCGACTCATCAACTACGGACGTACTAGGCCACTACGCCGTAGTCCCTAGACGATACAGGGGAATCCAATCCATTGGACCTGTTTGTCCTCAGTTACCATGTACATATAGTCCCTCATCCATCTAATATCCCAGAGACCGTATATCGAGCATGGTGTTGTCAGACCCATACGGTTTCTACTCGAGTCTCGCTCTAATCGGATTCTCCCGGAGAACTCTTTCTCTCTCAACCCGAATGACCCTGGCTAGGGATTTGTCTGAGCAAGAACACATGGGATATTCATCTCATGACGACGAGAGTGGATGATCCTCTATCGACACTCAATAGCCCTCGTAAGGTCGACTACCATTCCCAATGACCAGCTGTACTAGATCTGGGACAGCCAAACCTATAAGTCTGGTATCAAAGAATGGAGCACTCATACAGGACATCCTTGGTGTCTCAAGTCTAAGGACCAGATACACCACTAGGACTACGGAATCATTGTATAACAATAAGGCATCATCAACCATCCAGCATTCCGTAAGTGGATCAATCAGTGAACTCATTCTCCAATGAGCACCTGTACTATATCCCTAGTGTCCCTACACGAGCAGCTATGAGACTAGCTGCATCCATCATATGGACGGGTATACAGCACACCAGTCTATCCGGTTATCACGATGTCCCTCTCGAGTAACCTATGACCGGGATTATTTAGGATATGTGTTTAAAGGTGAATCGATCTCATTATCGTGATCTCATCACGATCCGATTCTCATTGCACAAATCCAAGGACATCACAATATATGCATTTATGCAATAGTTATGTTCCAAAATATAATAAGCAAAAAGATTCTGTATCAAGTCACACGTGCCATCACTCACGTGATTGGCTTGCTGGGCACCTATGACTAGCAATCTCCCACTTAACCTAAAGCCAATCACCTATGTGTCTGATCCCCATCAGACCCCTGTGACGCTCAAAGACAAAATGAGACAACGGCTTTGTCAGTGGATCTGCAATGTTATCTTCGGATGAAACTCTTTCCACTGCTACATCTCCTCGGGTCACGATCTCTCTGATAAGGTGGAACCTCCGTAGAACATGCTTAGATTTCTGATGAGACCTAGGTTCCTTCGCTTGAGCAATTGCCCCGTTGTTGTCGCAATATAGGGAGATCGGCTCTTCGCTACCCGGCACGACTCCCAAATCTGTGATGAACTTCTTCAACCAGACTCCCTCCTTTGTTGCATCTGATGCAGCAATGTACTCCGCCTCTGTGGTCGAGTCAGCAGTGGTATCTTGCTTGGAACTCTTCCAAACATTTGCTCCTCCATTCAAGGTGTACACATACCCCTGTATTCGACTTGCTATCATCGACATCGACTGAAAACTTGAGTCGAGTGTAGCCTTCAACCTTAAGGCTATTACCTCCATATACTAGTAAAAGATCCTTAGTCCTTCTCAAGTACTTAAGGATACACTTTACTGCTTTCGGTGCTCCAAGCTTGGATCCGCCACGATACACTTTCGTGAGACTCGAGCATGCGCTATATCGGGCCTAGTACATAGCATGGCATACATGATAGACCCTATTATTTGAGGCATAAGGTATCATATCCATGTTCGCCCTTTCTTCCTGGGAGTCTTTGGGGACATACTGAAAAGCGATATCCCATGTCTCATAGGTATGAGACCCTCTTGGAATTTTCCATGCCAAACCTTTTGACAATAGTTTCTATGTACCTGGACTGGGACAAGCCAAGCATCCTCTTGGATCTATCTCTATCGATTCTAATCCCCAAGATATAAGATGCTTCCCCTAAGTCCTTCATGGAGAAGTGTCTAGATAACCAAGCCTTTACTGTGGATAGCATTCCTATATCATTCCCAATGATGAGGATGTCATCCACATATAACACCAAAAAGGTAATAGCGCTCCCACTTACCTTTCTGTATACACAAGGCTCATCTTCGTTCTTAACGAAGTCATAAGATCTGATTGTCTCATCAAATCTTATGTTCCAACTTCGAGAAGCTTGCTTTAGTCCATAAATAGATCTAAGCAACCTACACACCTTATCTGGGCAGTTCTTGGACACGAATCCCTCAGGTTGCATCATATACACCTCCTCCTCGAGGTTCCCGTTGAGGAATGCGGTTTTCATATCCATCTGCCAGATCTCATAATCATAGTGTGCTGCAATAGCCAATAGAATTCTAATGGATTTTAGTTTTGCTACGGGTGAGAAAGTTTCATCGTAGTCAACACCTTGCCTTTGACGATACCCCTTAGCCACTAGCCTTGCTTTATAGGTCTCTACCTTTCCATCTACTCCGATCTTTTTCTTAAAGATCCACTTGCAACCGATGGGTACAATACCTTCGGGCGCATCAACTAGGTTTTTTTTTTTTGGTAAGTAAAAGTAAATTGATTATGTGTAAAGTTTCTACAAATAGCTTTATCTATACAAGTCATAGACAAAGCCATATAACTCATAGAGTGCGAATGCGATAGTTATGACTACACATGCTGTAGACTATAACTCCTAAGATCTTTAGCTAATAGAAAATGTTTGGCTTCCCAAGATCTTTAGCTAATAGCAAAATTAAAATTGATAAAAATATATTTTTTTCTTTGGGTAACGTGCTCCGTTTTGAGATCTTGCTCCATACAGGATCTTGAGTCTCTAATAATCTCTTTCAATAGCTGAGCATTGTTTGTGTGTTGACATTCAAAGATTCTGTTACATCTCTCCTTCCACATCCACCAAATAGCGCATCTAAAAGTAACCTTTGCCAGTTGTGTGAGAGGCCCTTTTCTTGAGAAACATTGCATGAGGTCGCCTAGTTCTTGGTGCAAGTTTGGTTATGGCAGTCTATTGAGTTCAAATCATTTGGAGAATCTCCTTCCATATCCATTTTGTATAATCACAAGCAAAATAGAGGTGGTCAACAGTTTCTTCTTGTTGCATACAAAGGGAGCATCGGTTAATATGATAGATACCTGTTCTTTTCATATTGTCTATTGTAGGTAGTTTATTGAGAAGGGCCTGCCATGTACATAAGGAATGTCTTTGTGATCCGGTCGATCCCATGTCCAACTGCTTGGGACCCACTTGTTATTTCTTTTGCCTAATTTGATTCCCGGATGTGGCACTAAATTTGCCATTGTCATGAGGCCAAATAAGTATATCCAAGAGTTGGTCGTGATTGGAATAGCTATAATAGTCGGCCAAAGTGATAACATTTAGGGAGAAATAGGATTAGGGAGACACTGTGCACCGTTAGCAATGAACTCGAAACCTTCCAATCTTTGGGAGCCCCAAGATCTTTTCAGTATTGTGTCACCATATAATTGAAATATACTCTTCCCATTCACCCAAGGATCGTACCACATATTAGTACTAGTTCCAGAAGAGATTGCATAGGAAATGTGTTTGATTAGCCAATTCCTTGCCTTTAAAATTCCTTTCCAAGCTGCAGAGTGGTATGTTCGTGTTGAAATTTCCCAGATTGATTCTTTTGAAAGATACCTAGCAGAAACCCAATGTAACCATAAGGAACATTTGTTTTGCAAAAGATCCCACAATTGCTGCACCAGACATGCTTGATTCCAATCTCTAGTATTTCTCAGGTTTAGCCCCCCTTCATCTTACGGTTTGCAAATGCTATCCCAATTTACCATATGCATTGCCTTCTCATTTGTGCCATTCCAGAAGAACTTCATTAATAACCGTTCAATATCTTGGAGAAGTCCAGCAGGCCGAAGAAATGCATTACACCAATATATAGAGTAGGAGTGCAATACCGAACGGATGAGTTCGAGTCGTCTTGCTTTTGATAGAAACCTATTTTTCCAAGAAGAAATTCTATTATTTATTTTTTGTAAGATAGGCTGACAGTGGGTTTTGTGAATGCCTGTGGATATGAGTGGGAGACCCAAATAAGGTACTGGCAAGCTTCCCTCACTAACCCCCAAAGTTTGTGCAATAAAGACATTATCCTCAACGTAAGGGCTCATATATACTTTACTTTTCGTATGATTTAACTGAAGTCCAGAAACCATACCGAAGTCATTCATAATAGTAGCCAGGTTCTTTACTGAAGTTGGTTCATTTTGAAGAAAGATAAGTAAGTCATCTGCAAATGTTATATGTGATATATGAACAGAACCAGCAATGGGTACCTTAATGCAATTAATCCATTGCTGTGGGAAGTTCATATCGAGGAGCTTCTTATAGATAAACTTCCTATTAACTGAATCAAAGGCTTTCCGTAAATAATCTTTAAAACATATTTTTGACCTGCTTGCTTTTGAATGCAAATCTTTGACCAAGTCATTAGCAAGCAAAATGTTATGATGTATACTTCTCCCTTTAATGAAAGCAGCTTGATTTGGGCTAATGATCTTGTGTATTACTTTTGCATTCTATTTGCCAATACTTTGGAGATGATCTTGTAAATAAAGTTGCATAATGATATGGGTCGATAGTTCTCTAGTGAATCAGCCCCGCATTCTTCGAATTAAGGAAATAAAAGTGCAATTCATCTCTCTAAGAATATGACCGAAGAGAAAAAAATGTTGGCAAGCCTTGATCACATCATTTCCAATAATAGACCAAGCAGTTTGGTAAAATTCATTTGGAAATCCATCCGGACCTGGGCTTTTGTGCTTTGGTGACTTAAAGACAACACATACAATTTTATCATCTGTAATTGGGGCATTGAGGATTGAAATAGCTTCAATCAAGTTTTCTAGTCGGCTCCACATGAATGTTATTAGGTTTCTCATCTTGATTGAGTAAGGAATAAAAAAAAAATTGCTTTCGTGTGTGCTTTAACCTCATCTAAATTCTCAATAAGATTATCATCTTTGTCTCTACATTTGTCGATACGGTTAACAGCCCTTGAGTAGCAATTGAAGCATAGAAAAATTTTGTATTGAATCCCCTAGTGTCACCTAATGTGTTGAGACTTTCGCTTTGCAAAACTTTCCTCCTATTTTAAGGCTTGCATGAAGTTATTTTGGCTTCGCCTCTTTGTAGATAATATTTTCATCATTTTGAAGTTAAAGTTACTCATGTTGCAATGACATTAGTTCCTTCGAAAAAATTGAACTCTGGTGTTAATGTTGCCAAAGGTATTTGTATTCTATTCCTTTAGTGCTGCTTTACAGGCTTTGAGCTTTTGACATAAGATGTAAGGAGGGGATCCATGCATATTAACATTTCAAGCAGATCTGATAACATCAAGAAATTGAGGATGAGTACTCCACAAATTGAGAGCCAATTACCCACAGATTTCATATCAAACAATGCTGCAGTGTCAATGTAATCTTTGAAACTTTGAAGCTGGCTTTCTTAAAGTTGTCTACCCAACTCTTTTTCATTTATGTACCGAACAGTATTAAAGTCTCCAAGAACAATCCAAGGTACATTGAGACAGCCATTTACAATAATAGTCAGGTCAGACCAAAGAGTATTTCTTTCTTGCATACTGTTTGAAGCATATATACCAGTGAAATTGAATTGACAGCCATTGTTTTTATCCTTTACCTTAAGATGAATGAATTGATCAGTAGCAGAAAGAAACCAAGCATTAATAGAGTTAGGATGCCATAAGACCCATATTCTACCAAAAGTTTCATTTGAGTCATTGGTAAACAGTTCTCAAGGTCCGCCATATTAAATTCTTTTGAGCTTGAAACGATTGTTTAATTTTCGTTTCCACTAGAATAACAATATCACATGCATGCAGACTTGATTATTCTGTTGAGCTCCCGACATTTCTCTGGCTTATTAAGTCCATGAACATTCCAAACATGTTATCTTCATTAGTAAAAGATAGTAAGGTATTCATCCTAACGACTTTGGATGGATTGTACCATCCTTTTCTTATCCTTCGGTTTTGTATTTTCCTCCCGCACAATATCCTTACCTTTTTATGGCTTTATTCCTATATTTATCCACTTCATCTACAGCTTGCAGATTTTTTAAACTTTAAAATACCTTGAATCATGTGGTCTTGATTGGCATGGTTTGTTGAAGCTCGATAAGATTGTTGCATCACAATATCCCTGGATAGTACTTGTTGGAGCTTGTCGGCTAGAGAGGTTTGTTGGGGCATGAGTTTGTTGAGACGAATATCCTTGTTGGCAATGTTTGTTGTGGCCTGAGTTTGTTGAGGAATAATATCATTGCTAGCTTAGATTTGCTTGGACCCGAAGTTCGTTGAGCTAGTGTGGATGGATCCGATGATATTGGAAGAGATGAAGTTCGACTTATGTTTCTCCTGTTCACTAGTACCATGGGAAACCTCATTTGTGGAAGCCTCGACATTATAGGTAGAGATAAAGTTTTGGAATTGTCCTACGTCCACGGTGCTTTCCTTTATGAAGCGGAATGCTCAATAGTTTTCGCCACCATCGGTGCTACCGCCATTAGAGAAGAATCACATTGTTGCCGAGGCGCTTGACGTGGGTCGATAGACCTTTGTGGTTGGATTTGGGGTTTTACGACAAGCTCCATTTGCATGACCAAAAGATAAGCAACGCCCGACATCGTTGTGGCTTCCAGAATATGAGACATGTACCTTCCGAAAGTGTTCCCGCCAAGATCACGATAGAAAACCTCATTAGGAAGATCTTCATGGAAGAAACCAGCACACATGCTCGCGCAAATGCTAATCTCGTCTCGAAGCTGTTGCTTTTGTCGATGTAGAGCGGCCGCCCAAGAGTGCTGCATAACTTTGCAATAAAACGTTGACTCAAAGATGTAGAGGCAGTCCTTGAAAGGATACCCATAATGGAATAGATCTGAGGCTATCTAACTCCAAACGGACATCGGGGAGACCAACGTCATAGAATCATTGGATGACCATGGATAGTCCGTAATCCTTCGAGGATTCGTTTGTAAAATCTTCTTCGAGTATAGCTTGCAAACAAAGAATCTGCGTTCAAAGATATGAAGATCAAATGACGATATTCCCCATCGAAGTTTTGATAAATGAGGATAGTGGGAAATAAGATGTTTTGAGACCTACCACATAGCCAACAATCGCCATAGACCATGTCTCAATAAGCTCTGCTGAATCGCCAGCCTCAGATACAAACAATCTTCTTATCACCTGAACCGGAGTAAAGAATTCCAAGCTTAGATCTGGACTTCCAACTGGAGCCTTGAAGAGGCTAGTCCAAGGCCGAGGATCGCTGGAAATGAGAGCAGGCTGCCCGCGATCTAGAGCGACCTGCTTCGATGTTGCTTGGTCGAAGGAGTTTCTCTTTGGAAAGGATATGGTGGAAGAGCAACTTGGGGGGTAGCGGTAGGGAGCCTTGCCATCGTTTCAACCCTCTCGCCACCATCGCCAGCCCTAGGGGCCATCGCTGCCATGTTTGATCCCTCTGGTTGCCGCTACAGAAACGACGCCATTGGGAAAAGCCACCGCTGCAGTATTAGATCGTCGCTACAGTACCGTCGCCCTAGGGATTTCTGGTTGCTGCTACAGTATCGTCGCCCTTGGGAGAAGCGGACGCTACGGAGATATGGTTGCCGCTACAGTGTCGTCGCCCTAGATCTGGTCGCCGCTACTGTACCATCGCCCAAGATCTGGTCGCTGCTACAGTGTTGTCGCCGCCGCTACAGTACCGTCGTCCTTGGGAGATCTGATCGCCTCTCCTACGAAGCAATGCACGAACCAAGGAACAGAACCAGCAATGGGTACCTTAATGCTGCCATTTAAGACTGCGTGTTCCAACATACAGATAAGTCCTTCCATCGCAATAGTAAAAAGATACGGAGAGAGTGGATCACCTTGTCGCAATGCCTACCATATGTGTGTGACCCTCTAGGCCCAATATCGAGCTGGCCGTGAGTCATACCTGTCAGAACTCTTTCTAACTCAGTGAATTATTATCTCTGTAATAATTCACTCGACTCATCGACTACGGACGTACTAGGCCACTACGCCGTAGTCCCCAGACGATACAGGGGAATCCAATCCATTGGACCTGTTTGTCCTCAGTTACCATGTACATATAGTCCCTCATCCATCTAATATCCCATAGACCGTTTTATCGAAAGCATGGTGTTGTCGGAACCCATACGGTTTCTACCGAAGTCTCGCTCTAATCGGATTCTCCCGGAGAACTCTTTTCTCTCAACCCGAATGACCCCGCCAAGGATTTGTCCGAGCAAGAACACATGGGATATTCCTCTCATGACGGAGAGTGGATGATCCTCTATCGACACTCAATAGCCCTCGTAAGGTCGACTACCATTCCCAATGACCAGTCTGTACTAGATCTGGGATAGCCAAACCTATAAGTTCGGTATCAAAGAGTGGAGCACTCATGCAGGACATCCTTGGTGTCTCAAGTCTAAGGACCAAATACACCATTTAGGACTACGGAATCATTTGTCGACAATAAGGCATCATCAACCATCCAGCATTCCGTAAGCGGATCAATCAGTGAACTCATTCTCCAATGAGCATCATCGTATCCCTAGTGTCCCTACACGAGCAGCTATGAGACCATTTGCATCCATCATATGGACGGGTATAAAGACACGGTCCTATCCGATCATCACGATGTCCCTCTCGAGTAACCTATGACCAGGA
The DNA here is from genome assembly GCA_900464855.2 of Musa schizocarpa. Lineage (NCBI taxonomy): Eukaryota > Viridiplantae > Streptophyta > Magnoliopsida > Zingiberales > Musaceae > Musa > Musa schizocarpa. The sequence continues at coordinate 23,886,579 of LS990920.1, read as the reverse complement.
TTATTTAGGATATGTGTTTAAAGGTGAATCGATCTCATTATCGTGATCTCATCACGATCCGATTCCCATTGCACAAATCCAAGGACATCACAATATATGCATTTATGCAATAGTTATAAAGTGATATACGCCAAAATATAATAAGCAAAAAGATTCTGTATCAAGTCACACGTGCCATCACTCACGTGATTGGCTTGCTGGGCACCTATGACTAGCACTGGGCGGTGCCACCGCCCAGCCCAAGCGGTGCCACCGCCTACAGTGTTTTCAGCCCACTAGTTGGGCTTCAATCTTGGCCCAAACTATTCCGAACTCGGGCCCAATTGGCCCCTACTTGAGTTATAGGATTAATACCTAATCCTAACCCTAATTAACATGCTAACTATGAATTTAAAGACATTTTATAAGCTATTACAAAGTCCATAAGTCAAGACTTCTTCCGGCGAGCTTTCGGCGAACTTTCGGCGATCTTCCGATAAACTCTCGGAAACCATTCTGCGGACTCCCGGCAAGCTCTTAAACTTCACGATTTGATCTTGGCGAGTTCCAACGAGCTTCTTCGGCAAGCTTCGATCTCTCTCGGCGAGCTCTACGAACTTCCCACGAACCTTTTGGTGAGCTTCCCAAAAACCCTTCGGCAAGCTCCCTACTCATTCTCGGCTAGTTCCGGCAGCATTCCCGATGAACCTTCAGACTTCTGTCGAACTCTCGAACTCCCAATGAATCCTTCGCGCTTGACTCCGCACTTTGTTTCGCTTTATGTCTTTCTCATTATCATAGTTATTCCTGCACACACAAACTAAAACTCAACTGCGATCTAGACAATTATTACAACGCAAATCGACATTCCATTGCTCGGCACGTCATTGGTTGGTGCTTCATCCGATTCTTCAGTGCATCGTCCTCTCTTACGGCTTGTTGCCCAATCGGTGGTTGACCTCCGCAACCCCGATATCCTTGGCGCAATTCCGCTCTCCTTAGCCCGATGCCCGACGTCCGAAGCCTTCTGCCATCCAATATCCTGACGTGATCTCCTCCGACGCAACGTCAATTCCTCCTACGTTAACTATCTAATCCTGATCGAGTAGACCTGCATCACTCAAAATGCAGTTTAAATTATAAACACATATCAAGTGGTTTCATCATCAAAATACGATATTCAACACTACCGCCACTCCTTCTTCTGATATTATATGCCCAAGGTACTCTACTTTTTGCTGGAGAAAACTGCACTTTGGTTGCTTTACAAAAAGAGTATTCTCCCGAAGGATCGTCAGAACAATTCGTAAATACCGAATTTGGTGGTAATCGGATCGGAGGTCCAACTTTGTGAAGACTCGAGCTCCTTTTATTTCATCAAGAAGTTCATCCACCACTGGTATTGGGTACTTGTCCTTGACGGTGATGCCATTTAAAGCTCGGTAGTCGATGCACATCCGCCAAGTTCCGTCCTTCTTGCGTACAAGTAGCACTGGTGAGGAATAGGGGCTACAACTTGGCCGAATCACCCCTATTTCAAGCATCTCTTTTACAATCCTTTCTATTTAATCCTTTTGGAAATGTAGATACTGATATCGCCGAGTATTTGCTGGAGGTTTGCCTAAAAGAATCGTTATATAATGATCATGCCAACGAGTAAGAGATAGGTTGTGTGGTTCGTCAAATATATCTGAAAATTCAGCAAGCAAAGGAAGTAGGTTTGGATCTTCAAATTCTATTGGCTCTCCCTTAGTTTGCTGCTCAAGTTGTGCCAAAAAGCCACTATATGCTTTATGTAAAACCTTCTCCATTTGTTGTGTGCAAATCGTTGTTATGTCGCCCCCACGTTTCCTGTGCATTGTCACCTGTTTCTCCTTACTGTAAAATTTCATAATTAGTTTCATAAAATTCCAGGAAATATCACCTAATGTCATCAACCATTTAATTCCGAGCATGGCCTCATGATTCTAAAGAGGGAGAAGGAAGAAATCTACAATTATCTCTTGGTTCTGCAGCAATAGTTTCTCTTGCGGGCGCCTACGATCATACTTCAAAATCCATCCATCGGTGATCTTAACGTCAAACCTGCTGCAATTCTCAATAGGTAAAGCCATCTGGACAGCAACCTTACTATTTAGAAAGTTAATAGTACTGCCCGTGTCGATGAGAACAGTGATCGGTTGTTGTTTGAGAAGGCCTCCAACTTTCATCGTTTGCGGGTTTGAGTAGTCGGCTAGTGCATGTACCGTAACTTCGATCGATTGTGGCTCTTCTTCTGCATCTTCTTCTTCATGTTCAAGGCTCTCTTCTGAATGTTCAATGACTTCTTCTTCTATTAGTTCAATCATAAGAAGTCTCCCTTTACTACAGCGATGCTCACGGCTCCACGGCTCGTCACAATGCCAACATAACCCCTTCGCATATCGCTCCCGAAGCTCTTCTCCTGTTAACCTCTTTGGTGTAGGGACTTGGTTGATAGTAGGGGGGGCTGAGGGCTTCAATATTACTAGTTGAGGAGTGACCCTAGTCCTCCGAGCTTCATGGTTCAATTGCTCCTCTTGATGTCGTGCGAAAGAGATGGCTGCCATAAGCGTATACGGTTGTCGCGCTTTAACTTCTCCTCGGATCTCCGGCTTCAAGCCCTCAATGAAGATCCTCAATAGCTGGTTTTGAGACCAATCATGAGTTTGATTAGATAACCTTTCAAACCTGGTTTGGTACTCCTGAATGGTGGAGGTTTGTCGGATCTTTGCTAGTTGTCCGTCAATATTCTCATAATCAGTTGGTCTGAAGCGGATCAGCAGTCCTTCTTTGAATTGTCGCTATGAAAGGACTCCATACATATGTTCAAATCAGTCAAACCACTGTATAGCATCCCCTTCAAGATATATAGCTGCAATTTTCACCATAGATGCATCCACGGTTTTGTGGTACCAAAAATATCGCTCCGCACGCGAGATCCAACCAATCGGGTCTCCTTCTTCCCATCTAGGGAAGTCCACTCTCATGCATAGATAGTTGAGGTTGATCATAGGGCTTCCCCTCTCTTGGAAGTCATATCTTTGGGCTTGGTGCGATTGGGCAAAGCTCTCTCCTTGATGTGATTTCTTCGGGCTTAGTGGTCGGCCCAATCTGAGTTCGGTAAAGAGCATCCGAATCTTATCCTCCATTCACGCCTCGAAGGCTTCGATTTAGCATTGAATACCTCCTCAGATGTCATAGTATATGCCGTCTAATCTATGATATCAAGATCTCTCTTTTGTTGTCGGGTTAAAAGCATGTATTGGTTGAGAGAGGTGATGGTCGAAAGGGTTGGTAGATTGGTGGATTAGGCTACGGTTTAAGCTTGTTTTGTGGCTATTTTGGGTGCAGGTTGAGGGTGTGGTTTGGTAGAGTTTTAGGGCTGTAGATAAAAGTTTTGGATCTGTGGTAGATAGTTGCAAAGGTTTGATAGAAATCAATGGAAGTTGCAGTAAGTATGTGCTGTCTTGTAAGAGTAGAATTGTCGTCGAAGAAACAACGGTTTCTCGACGTAATTCTCACCAAAAACGTGAGAGAATTGAGGAGGGAATTGATAGCAAAATCATAATTTATATAACAGCAAGGATATCTAATTTAGTCAAGAAAATTTCGGCAGTATAACAGCAAGGAAATTGGTGCAAGTTGCGATTGTAGAATTCTCGTCGAGAAATTTCAGCAGGTTACGACGAAAATTTGCAGCAACACAAAATCGTTTTTAGAGATGAATTTCTTTATGGATCAATCTTAGATGGAAGCCAAGATGATCTATGAAGTGTATAAGAAATTTCATTCAAAAAAGATTGCAAATAGATGGGTTAAGGCAACAATATGCGGCTGAAATTTTCTGCAGCACAGATTTTTAAGTATAGTAGATTGGACGTAAAAGATCAGAGGTTTATATTTAGAATTTTTTTATGAAACCAAAGGGAATCTGCTATTACGAAATGTCAAAGATGTCATAAAAATTTTGTAGAGATTTGGATAGAAAAAACACAGTAGCAAGATCAAACAGACAGTGCTATACGGTTGGAATTCTGCTATGTATCTTTCGTCATAGAGATGAAAACTTTATGACGAAAAGTTTATGCAGCAATATAGGAATAATTTTTTTTTTTTAGGATTTTCAAATAAGGATAACTAAATTGCAGCAGCAGTAAGGTAGAAAACCAGAACCTGTTGCAATTCACGGGGAGATCAAAGGATGATCTGTGGTGGTGGAGATGATGGCGGAATTTGGCAACGATCTCTTAAGCAATTGTGGGAATTGCTTTGGGCGGTTGTGGAGGGTTGATGGATGGCTGTGGAAGGGCAGCGAGACGCCAAGAACGCTGCTCTGATACCAGGTGTTAGAACCCTTGCAGATTCTAAACTGGGGGTTGATCTCTTTAGGGGATCAGCCTCCTTGGAACTCTATAGGGGTTCCTCCCTCCAAGTTGCTGTTCAAAGGCTGCAGAAAAAATTCATCTATTGCTTATGAAAAGAGGAGGAATACATGACTATTTATAGGGTTTCTAAACCCTAACTCCTAATAGGACTCCTACTCAAGACTCCTTCTTCTAACCAACTCCTAATAGGACTTCTAATCAAGACTCCTATTTCTTTACAACTCCTAATTCATCTCTAAGAAACAATCTCCTAACCCTAGCCGGCCTCTTCACCTCATTAATAGGGGTCGGCTTAGGTAGGTTTTACATGAATGTCCCTCTCAATTAGGACTCTTCTAACTAGAGTCCGAACAATATATCATTTGATTTATTGCATGGAACAAAGTGAGACATTTTTAAAAATCTGTCAATAACAACCATGATAGAATCCTTGTTCCTTTGAGTTCTTGGCAATCCCAAAACGAAATCAAGACTCACATCCTCCCATGGAGCATTTGGCACTAGTAATGGAGTGTACAAACCAGAATTTTGACTTCTTGTTTTTACCAAATGACACAATTGGCATTGCTTCACATGTCTATCCACATCTTTGAACATTTTAGGCCAGTAGAAATTTGATTGAACAAGAGCTAGAGTCTTGTCCCTACCGAAATGTCCTCCCAAAACACCACCATGAGCTTCAGCTAGAATTACTTGTCTCAAAAAACAAGATGGAACACACAAAGCATTAGCTAGAAAAAGAAAACCATCAAAGATAAAAAATTGTTGAAAGGAACCTGATTTACAATTCAGCCATATCGAGCCGAAATCCACATCATTCTCATAGAGATCTTTGAATGTTTCAAATCCAACCACTTTGACTTCCATTGCTGATAATAAAGAATGCTTTCTGCTCAATGCGTCAGCAACTACATTTTGAACACCAGATTTGTGCTTGATTGTAAAGTTGTAAGATTGTAAAAACTCCACCCAAGCTGCATGCCTCTTGTTTAGCTTGTGCTGGTGATTAATAAACTTTAATGGCTCATGATCAGAATATAGAACAAATAGCTTGGCAAGAAGATATTGACTCCAATGAGACAAAGTTCGATAAATCGCATAAAACTCCTTATCATAAGTAGTGTATTTCTTTCTCGTATTTTTTTTTGGTAAGTAAAAGTAAATTGATTATGTGTAAAGTTTCTACAAATAGCTTTATCTATACAAGTCATAGACAAAGCCAGGTAACTCATAGAGTGCGAATGCGATAGTTATGACTACACATGCTGTAGAATATAACTCCTAAGATCTTTAGCTAATAGAAAATGTTTGGCTTCCCAAGATCTTTAGCTAATAGCAAAATTAAAATTGATAAAAATATATTTTTCTCTTTGGGTAAAGTGCTCCGTTTTGAGATCTTGCTCCATACAGGATCTTGAGTCTCTAATAATCTCTTTCAATAGCTGAGCATTGTTTGTGTGTTGACATTCAAAGATTCTGTTACATCTCTCCTTCCACATCCACCAAATAGCGCATATGAAAGTAACCTTTGCCAGTTGTGTGAGAGGCCCTTTTCTTGAGAAACATTGCATGAGGTCACCTAATTCTTGGTGCATGTTTGGTTGCGGCAGTCTATTGAGTTCAAATCGCTGGAGAATCTCCTTCCATATCCATTTTGTATAATCACAAGCAAAATAGAGGTGGTCAACAGTTTCTTCTTGTTGCATACAAAGGGAGCATCGGTTAACATGATAGATACCTCTTCTTTTCATATTGTCTATTGTATGTAGTTTATTGAGAAGGGCCTGCCATGTACATAAGGAATGTCTTTGTGATCCAGGTCGATCCCATGTCCAACTGCTTGGGACCCACTTGTTATTTCTTTGCCTAATTTGATTCCATGCGGATGTGGCACTAAATTTGCCATTGTCATGAGGCCAAATAAGTATATCTGAAGAGTTGGTCGTGATTGGAATAGCTATAATAGTCGGCCAAAGTGATAACATTTCGGGAGAAATAGGATTAGGGAGACACCAGGTACCGTTAGCAATGAACTCAGAAACCTTCCAATCTTTGGGTGCCCCAAGATCTTTTCGTATTCTGTCACCATATAATTGAAATATACTCTTCCCATTCACCCAAGGATCGTACCACATATTAGTACTAGTTCGTAAGAGATTGCATAGGAAATGTGTTTGATTAGCCAATTGCTTGCCTTTAAAATTCCTTTCCAAGTCTGCAGAGTGGTATGTTTTTGTTGAAATTTCCCAGATTGATTCTTTTGAAAGATACCTAGTAGAAACCCAATGTGACCATAAGGAACATTTGTTTTGCAAAAGATCCCACAATTGCTGCACGGACATGCTTGATTCCAATCTCTAGTATTTCTCAAGTTTAGCCCCCTTCATCTTTTTCGGTTTTGCAAATGCTATCCCAATTTACCATATGCATTGCCTTATCATTTGTGCCATTCGGAAGAATTTCATTAATAACCGTTCAATATCTTGGAGAAGTTCAAATGCAGAAAAAAATGCATTACACCAATATATAGAGTAGGAGTGCAATACCGAAACGGATGAGTTCGAAGTCGATCCGCTTTTGATAGAAACCTATTTTTCCAAGAAGAAATTCCATTATTTATTTTTTTTGCAAGATAGGTCGACAGTGGGTTTTGTGAATGCCTCGTGGATATGAGTGGGAGATCCAAATAAGGAACTGGCAAGCTTCCCTCACTAACCCCTAAAGTTTGTGCAATAAAGACATTATCCTCAACGTAAGGGCTCATTATATACTTTACTTTTTCGCATGATTTAATGAAGTCCAGAAACCATATCGAAATCATTCATAATAGTAGCCGTGTTTCTCTTGAAGTTGGTTCATTTTGAAGAAAGATAAGTAAGTCATCTGCAAATGTTATATGTGATATATGAATGTAAACCAAGAATGGGTACCTTAATGCTGCCATTTAAGACTGCATGTTCCAACATACAGCTAAGTCCTTCCATCTTAAATAGTAAAAAAGATACGGAGAGAGTGAATCACTTTGTGGGATGCCATTCGTGCTCCCAAAAAAAAACCAATTGGTGAGCCATTAAAAGTATCTAAAAACTTTGGAGTTTCCGTGCAAGATTGAATCCAATTAACCCATTGTTGTGGGAAGTTCATATCGAGGAGCATCTTATAGATAAACTTCCTATTAACTGAATCAAAGGCTTTCCGTAAATCAGCTTTAAAACAGATTTTTGTCCCTTCTACTTTTGAATGCAAATCTTTGACCAAGTCATTAGCAAGCAAAATGTTATGATGTATACTTCTCCCTTTAATGAAAGCAGCTTGATTTGGGCTAATGATCTTGTGTATTACCTTTTGCATTCTATTTGCCAATACTTTGGAGATGATCTTGTAAATAAAGTTGCATAATGATATGGGTCTATAGTTCTCTAGTGAATCAGCCCCGGCATTCTTCGGAATTAAGGAAATAAAAGTGTAATTCATCTCTCTAAGAATATGACCTGAAGAGAAAAAATGTTGGCAAGCCTTGATCACATCATTTCCAATAATAGACCAAGCAGTTTGGTAAAATTCAGTTGGAAATCCATCTAGACCTGGGCTTTTGTGCTTTGGTGACTTAAAGACAACACATACAATTTCGTCATCTGTAATTGGGGCATTGAGGATTGAAATAGCTTCTGAATCAAGTTTTCTAGTCGGCTCCACATGAATGTTATTAGGTTTCTCATCTTGATTGAGTAAGGAATAAAAAAATTGCTCTATGTGTGCTTTAACCTCATCTAAATTCTCAATAAGATTATCATCTTTGTCTCTACATTTGCTGATACGGTTAACAGCCCTTCGAGTAGCAATTGAAGCATAGAAAAATTTTGTATTGGAATCCCCTAGTGTAAGCCAATGCTGTCGAGACTTCTGCTTTGCAAAACTTTCCTCCTGTTTTAAGGCTTGCATGAAGTTATTTCTGGCTTCTGCCTCTTTGTAGATAATATTTTCATCATTTGGCTGAAGTTGCAGCTCATGTTGCAATGACATTAGTTCCTTTCTACAAAATTGAACTCTGGTGTTAATATTGCCAAAGGTATTTGTATTCCACTCCTTTAGTGCTGCTTTACAGGCTTTGAGCTTTTGACATAATATACCGTTCTTTCTCGTATCATTCAACTTTTCACTAAAATATGCAATGGGCTTTCCGTCTTGACTCAAAACAACACCAATTCCCACATTAGATGCATCACATTCAACTTTAAACACATTATCAAAATTTGGTAGAACTAAGATAGGAGCTTCAGTAACTTTTCATTTCAAAAGCTCAAAAGCATCGTTAGCCTCACTAGTCCATTTGAATTTTGTTGAATCTCGGATTTTGATGATGAAACTAATTGATTGTGTTTAGATGTTCAACTGCATTTTGAGTGATGTAGGTCTACTCGATCAGGATTAGACTGTTGACGCAGAAGGAATTAACGTTGTGCCGGAGGAGATCACGTCAGGATATTGGATGGCAGAAGGCTTCGGACGTCGGGCATCGAGCCAAGGAGAACAGAATTGCGCCAAGGATATCGGGGTTATGGAGGTCAACCGCCAATTGGGCAACAAGCCACAAGAGAGGATGATGCACTGAAGAATCAGACGAAGCGCCAACCAATGACGTGGCGGGCAATAGAATGTCAATTCGCATTGGAATAACTGTCTAGATCGGAGTAGAGTTTTGGTTTGCATATGCAGGATTAACTACGATAACGGTGAAGACATAAAGTGAAATAAAGTGTGAAGTCAAGCACGAAGGATTCGTTGGGAGTTCAAGAGTTCGACGGAAGTCCGAAGGTTCATCGGGAACGCTGCCGGAACTAGCCGAGAATGAGTAGGGAGCTTGCTGAAGGGTTTTTCGGAAGCTCGCCGGAAGGTTCGTGGGAAGTTCGTGGAGTTCACCGAGAAATATCGGAGCTTGCCGAAGATGCTCGTTGGAACTCACCAAGATCAAATCGTGAAGTCTAGGAGATTGCCGGGAGTCCATAGAATGGTTTTCGACAGTTTATTGGAAGACCGCCGGAAGTTCGCCGGAAGCTCACTAGAAGAAGTCTTGACTTATGGACTTTGTAATAGCTTATAAAATGTCTTTAAATTCGTAGTTAGCACGTTAATTAGGGTTAGGATTAGGTGTTAATCCTATAACCCAAGTAGGGGCCAATTGGGCCCGAGTTCGGACTGGTTTGGGCCATGTTTGGAGCCCAACTAGTGGGCTGAAATACTATAGGCGGTGGCACTGCCAGATTAGGTGGTGGCACCACCCAGAACCTGAGAACTGGGCGGTGGAACCGCTGGACTGAGCGGTGGCACCGCCCAGCACCCGAGAGATCGGGTGGTGGCACCGCCACTGATAGGCGATGGCATCGCCAGCCTCGGAAACCCAAGAGAATTCAAATTTTGGAGCCCAAATTTGAATCCTCTTGGGGCCTATAAATAAATACCCCTCAATTCTCAGCTAAGATCACAACCTTTGAGAAGCAAGAGATTGAGAAAAGAGCCTTAGCAAAGTCTTAGCAAGTCTAGTTTTCAAATTGATTGAGTGTTTACCTCCCTTCTTCTTGTTGAAAAGAATTGTAAGAGTGTGAACCACTTGTAAAGGTTGTAAGAGGGGTATTAGTCCTTCCCCTACAAAGAGATTTGCTAGTGGAAGTTGGGAGCCTCTTCGAAGAAGGCTTTGCAAGTGGATGTAGGTCATTTTGACCGAACCGCTTTAAAACTATTGTGTTCTCTGGTTTGCTTCCTAATCTTGCTATGTACATATTGCAAACTTCTTTACTTAGTCACTATGCTTCCATACGCTTCTAAGTTATCAAGCTTCTAAAATCGGTTTTCATTGATATTGCTTTTTATCATACGAAAGAATATTTAAAACCAAAGTTTTAATCCGATGCACTAATTCACCCCCCCCCCTCTTAGTGCCGCTCCGATCCTAACAATTGGTATCAGAGCCCGATATTTCTTATTTCGGATTTACACTCGAGAGAAATGGCTCTTCATGGCTTTCAAGAGGGCTTATCGGTTGTTCGTCCACCGTTGTTTAACGGATTGGACTACACTTATTGGAAAACTCGAATGAGAGTTTTCTTGATTTCTATGAATTTGGATTTATGGAATATCGTTGAAAACGATTTTCAACTTCCCTCTAAACCGATGAACAAATGGTCGGATTTGGAGAAGAAGTATTTTCTTTAAATGCAAAGGCTATGAATGCCTTATTTTGCGCTTTAGACAAAAATGAGTTCAATCGGATTTCTACGTGCAAAACGGCTTCTGATATTTGGCGAACACTTGAAATCACGCACGAGGGAACTAGTAGAGTCAAAGACTCGAAAGTTAATATTTTATTACATGATTTTGAGCTTTTTCGAATGCAACCAAGCGAGACTGTTGGCGACATGTACACCCGTTTCACGGATGTCGTCAATAATCTAAGAGTTCTTGGTAAATCTTTTTCGAATTTTGATCTCGTAAGCAAGATCTTAAGATCCCTTCCAAAACTGTGGGATCCTAAAATAACCGCAATACAAGAAACAAAAGATTTAAATATTTTTCCACTTAAAGAACTTATTGGCTCATTGATGACATAGGAAATGGTGCGCAATGCACATGATGAACACGATGAACACTTAAACCACCTTCCAAAGAATAGGAAGGATTTGGAACTCCGGACAAATGAATACCACTTGAGCGATGACTTAAGTGATGAGGACAATGATGAACTTGAACTTCGAACACTAAATATTAATAAGTTCATTAAACAAAAATCTAAAATAAATAATGAACTTGAACGGAGGAAGAGGCCAAAGAAAAGGAAGGCACCCAAGGATGAATCAAGAACTTCCAAAGGTGAAACGGCGAATTGGGCTTTGACGGGCTTCAACTACAAGGTAAGTAACTCAACTCTCTTGAATTATTTTGAAATTACTTGAAGTCTTTCATGAGTGCTTAATTTAGATAGTAGGCATAGGAAATAAAAAATTATTTTTCAAAAATTATATCATGTTTTTTTTTCCTTTTTAGTATCTTTGAAAAATTAAAAATTTGATCATGAAAAGTATATTGCTATGGTTTCATGCATGTTATGTTTTGAAATGTTGAATGATGTATGCAACATTAGGAATGATAATTATATAATATGTGATAATGCTTAGGATTAATCCATGCATGTGTATCTTGATGATTTTATATCATGCATAATGATCATGCTTAATAAATTTCGAAATTATGCATGATGAATCTTGTGATTTATGGATTATTGATTTTTACCATAATGAAAGTGCCTTATTAATTTTTGTTGTAACAAATCTTACACTTTCGGTTTTAAACATGATATATATTTTTATTTGGCATAAATAAAACAAAATCATATGTTTTGAAACAACCGAAAAAGGAAAACATTCTTGAAAATTATTTTGCTCAATCTTATTGATTTTGATGAATCCATTTGTATTATCTTTGTGAATCTCTTGGATTTTGATAATGATTTTGATGATTTAAATTTGAATAATTTTTTATCGAAATTATGATCTTGATCACTTGAAATTTATAACATAAAATCCTTTATGAATCAAGATTTCTTACTCTTTATTCTCTTACATTTTGAGAAAATTTTCAATATGAATCATAAGTGTTCTTATGCATGAATTGAAATCTTTTTCTCCTACGTTTCCTTTTGTAATTTACTAAAGAGAATATCCTTTTTGAAAATTCTTAACTTAAAATTTTATTTAAAAATCTCTTATTATTTGATCTCCTAAGATTTTCCATTGATTATTTATGAGGAGGCTTTTCAAAAAGAAATCATGTCTTTTGGCATTCACGTATTCTAATATTTTATGGTATGATTTTTATGTAATTCCTTGTATTCATGAAATGTTTATCTCATCACCCAATTATTTTCTCCTTGATATTCCTTATGTGATGATATGCATACATGAAATATTCATTAATTTGTTTTGATGAAAAGTTATGATCATGAATGGTAGGTTGAAATTTGACAAGTTAATACCATCATGATTTAAAACAGTTATAATTTGAAATTATGCATGCAATTGCTTTTTATTGTGATGATATATGCATATAATATGTATCATGAATACTTTATTATCATACATGAAAATAGTGATAAATATTTTGAAAATAAATGTTTGTATCATGTTAGATGATTTTACATTTTGTGCATAATGAGTTATAGTGATGATTGAAACAATGATTGAAATGATATAAATGCCTTGAAATGATTGAAATATTTTATACTTTTATGCTCTTCCCTACTTCTTTCTTGTTTTCAATGATAAAATGGGGAGAAGTTTTGATCATGCATGGTAGGATATAATTTGACAAAATTGATACCATCATGATATGAAACATTTATGATTTGCAATGATGCATGCAATACTTATGCTTTCTAATTATGATGTGATGTATTGCATATGATGTAAATCATGATTTAAAATGCTATGAGTTGTTGCTAAAATGATAAATGTTGATTTAATATTTTGTATCATGAATGCTCTAAATAATGATTGTTTGGTATCATGATCAAAATGTTGATAAATAGTTAAAAATTTTAGTATCATGTATAATATCCTCATAATGTCGATCGATTTATTCAATATCGTGCATGAATAAAATATAAGGTTTTTAAAAATATGTATATTTTAATTTGAAAATATAATGATGCACAAATAAGATTGACACTTAACCCTTGTCATGATTTGAATATTATAGTAAAGAGAAATGAATTACACTAATTGTATTGTTATTCCTCTCTATTTGACAATGACATAGGGGGAGCAAATTTTGCTAGCTAGCTTGCAAATATCAAGAGAAGCAATGAGTGCTAAGTTACACATTTTGAGAAATATTACTAGCTCAAGATGCAAAATTTAGAAACTTGCATATTGGAAAAGAAGTAAAAATTGCAAGCTTGTACTTCTCAAAAAGAGAAGAAAGATATTGCCTATCGAAAGAAGCAAAAAGTGCAAAACTTAGAAAACTTGCAACAAAATTACTCTTGCCATGCTTTGTATCAAAAATATATTGATATCCTTAAAAGCATCGCTATAAATTTTTTAGTGTATCACAATGTATCACATGTATCGCAAATTAAATTTTTTTGAGACTATTATCATATCATGTTTAACATTTGATATCTTTCATTGATATGATATATTATCATATCATGATGTATCGCATAATGATATCATGATTTGCGATTGTTTCATGTGATCCTTGGTGAATTTTCACATTGGTATCCTTCATGAAATGATTTCTTTGCATTATTGTCTTGTATGCATCATGTGATGATTGAAATATTGATTGATGCAATGTTAATGTAAAAGTCTAAATCATTGGTTCCTCTCCTTCTTTTTGACATTGACAAAGGGGGAGAAAAGTTATTGCTAGCTTGCACACTTGAATGAAGAATTTGCTAGCTAGATCATTGTAATGAAGAAATTTGCTATATCAAACATCATAAATATTGTTACTTGCAAAGAAAAGCAAAGTACAATCTTGCACAAAAATTCAAGTGTTGAATTGTCATGATTGAACTTAAAGAATCTTGCTATGCTTTTGTGCTTATATGTTGTGATAAAAATCTAGCTTCAATTTGCAAAAACTTGAATATCTTTTAAAATAGCTAGAGCTACTTCTCCTTTTTGTTGATAACATAGGGGGAGAAGTATATTGATGACTTTATGCATTGAATTGAATATTTTACATATTTGCATGATGGTTTAAATATTTTTTTTTTCATAACATGTGATGAATGTTACTTGGATTTGGAATAATCCAAGTGTTCTATCAATGGCATATTGATAGGGGGAGTTTGATTAAACTCCAGGGAGTTATGGTTAACTCCGTTAGTCATCAATTAGTTGTCATCATAAAAAAGGAGGAGATTGTTGAATCTCGGATTTTGATGATGAAACTAATTGATTGTGTTTAGATGTTCAGCTGCATTTTGAGTGATGCAGGTCTACTCGATCAAGATTAGACATTTGACGCAGGAGGAATTGACGTTGCGCTGGAGGAGATCACGTCAGGATATTGGATGGCAGAAGGCTTCGGACGTCGGGCATCGGGCCAAGGAGAGCGGAATTGCGCCAAGGATATCGGGGTTGCGGAGGTCAACCACCGATTGGGCAACAAGCCGCAAGAGAGGATGATGCACTGAAGAATCAGACGAAGTGCCAACCAATGACGTGCTAGGCAATAGAATGTCAATTCGCATTGTAATAACTGTCTAGATCGGAGTAGAGTTTTGGCTTGCATGTGTAGGATTAACTACGATAACGATGAAGACATAAAGCAAAACAAAGTGCGGAGTCAAGCATGAAGGATTCGTTGGGAGTTCAAGAGTTCGACGGAAGTCCGAAGGTTCGTCGGGAACGCTGTCGGAACTAGCCGAGAATGAGTAGGGAGCTTGCCGAAGGGTTTTTCGGAAGCTCGCCGGAAGGTTCGTGGGATGTTCGCGGAGTTCACCGAGAAATATCGAAGCTTGCCGAAAAAGCTCGTTGGAACTCACCAAGATTAAATCGTGAAGTCTAGGAGCTTGCCGGGACTCCGTAGAATGGTTTCCGAGAGTTTATCGGAAGATCGTCGGAAGTTCGCCGGAAGCTCACCGGAAGAAGTCTTGAATTATGGACTTTGTAATAGCTTATAAAATGTCTTTAAATTCGTAGTTAGCATGTTAATTAGGGTTAGGATTAGGTGTTAATCCTATAACCCAAGTAGGGGCCAATTGGGCCCGAGTTCGGACTAGTTTGGGCAATGTTTGGAGCCCAACTAGTGGGCTAAAACACTATAGGCGGTGGCACCGCCAGATTAGGCGGTGACACCGCTGGACTGAGCGGTGGCACTGCCCAGCACCCGAGAGATCGGGCGGTGGCACCGCCACTGACAGGCTGTGGCACCACCAACCTCGGAAACCCAAGAGAATTCAAATTTTGGAGCCCAAATTTGAATCCTCTTGGGGCCTATAAACACCCCTCAATTCTCAGCTGAGATCACAACCTTTGAGAAGCAAGAGATTGAGAAAAGAGCCTTAGCAAAGTCTTAGCAAGTCTAGTTTTCAAATTGCTTGAGTGTTCACCTCCCTTCTTCTTGTTGAAAAGAATTGTGAGAGTGTGAACCATTTGTAAAGGTTGTAAGAGGGGTATTAGTCCTTCCCCTACAAAGAGATTTGCTAGTGAAAGTTGGGAGCCTCTTCGAAGAAGGCTTCGCAAGTGGATGTAGGTCATTTTGACCGAACCACTTTAAAACTACTGTGTTCTCTGGTTTGCTTCCTAATCTTGCCATGTACATATTGCAAACTTCTTTACTTAGTCACTATGCTTCCATACGCTTCTAAGTTATCAAGCTTCTAAAATTGGTTTTCATTGATATTGCTTTTTATCGTACGAAAGATTTTTTAATACCGAAGTTTCAATCCGCTGCACTAATTCACCCCCCCCCCCTCTTAGTGCCGCTCCGATCCTAACAAATTTATCACATTTCAGACATTCGGTGATTAGAGTGACAATAGAGCTGAAACCCTTGATAAATCTTCTGTAAAACGAAGTTAAGCCATGGAAACTCCTCACGTCATGCAACAAAGCAAATGTTGGCCAACTGAGAATAGCCTCTACTTTATTTTGATCCATCATGATTCCATCTTTTGAAACAACATACCCCAGAAACACCACACTAGAAGTAAAGAAATTACACTTCTTTAGATTAGCATAAAGCTTTTTATGCCTCAAAATAAGAAAAATCTCTTTCAGATGATTCATATGCTCCTCTTCGCTCTTGCTGTACACTAATATATCGTCAAAATAAACTACAACAAATATTCCAATGCATGGCTTAAGTATGTGATTCATAAATCTCATGAAGGTGCTAGGAGCATTAGATAGCCCAATGGCATAACTAACCATTCATATAAGCCTTCTCTAGTTTTAAATGTTATTTTTCACTCATCTCCGGGCCTCATTCTTATTTGGTGATAGCCACTCCTCAAATCAATTTTTGAGAAAATATAAGCACCACACAATTGATCAATTAAATCATCTAACCTTGGAATCAGAAAGCGATAATCCACTGTGATTTTGTTGATGGTGCAACTGTCCATGCACATTCTCCAAGAACCATCCTTCTTAGGCACTAATAAGGCTGGAACCACACAAGGACTCATGCTCTCCTGGATTAACCCTTTTTTCACCAATTCATCAACGTGCCTTTGAAGTTCTTTATGCTCCTTGGGACTCATTCTATATGCTGCCTTATTAGGTAGAACAACCTTCGGAATTAGATCAATGTGATGCTGGATATCTCTCAAGGGTGGAAGGCCATGTGGAATCTCTTCTAGTATAACATCTTCAAACTCTTCCAAGATTTGTTTCATGATTTCTGGTGTCTCCTCGTGTTGTTCATTTTCTTCTACTACTAGTAGAGCCATAACATGACCACCCTTGTCTAATTCATCTTTGCATTCACCATAGGACATAAAAGCGCTAACTTTCATTTTTAGTGCACTGATTTCAGATGATTGTAATGGAGCTAAAATAATCTTCTTTTCATTCACCTTAAAAGAATAAGTATGTTTGTAGCCGTCATACAACACCCTTCTATCATAATGCCATGGTCTTCCCAACAGCAAATGACAAGCATCCATAGGAGCAACATCACACCATACTTCATCTTTATAATATTTGCCAATAGAAAATGAAACTAAACATCTTTTAGTTACATTGATGCCATTTCATTTTTGCAGCCAGCATAACTGGTATGGATGTGGATGAGGGATGGTGTCCAACTTTAGCTTCTATACCATCTCCAAAGATACCACATTCTCAAAGCTACCACTATCGATGATCACCAAACATACTTTGCCAAGAGAAGTGCATTTAGTGTGAAACACATTTTTTCTCACCCAACTTTCATCGTCGGCCACATATGATACTTGTAAACTATGTTGCAATACAATAGACAAACCATGATCAGCATAAGTAATCTCTTCCTCATCATCATCGTATTTTGGTTCGTCATCGGTTTCATCTTTTTCTCCATCACTCATCACTATGATCTTCAACCAAAGTTACAATCCTCCTATTTGGACAATCTGATGCGATATGCCCAAAACCATGACATTTGAAGCATTTTTGGCCACTTGGGGTAGAAGATTTAGGTGTTTTTTTGCTGCCAGCAGATTCTTCACCCTTTTCTTGCAACTTCGATATCACCTTGCTTTGAATAGTAGGCTTGAAACTTCCTCCTTTTGTATATCCTTCTTTTGAGCCGTACCGAAAATTTTTTCAAACTTCTGTTGCTTTTCAACTTTTAATGCCAGCTTGCTCACATCATTTAAAGACCAATATGGCTGTAGCTGAACAACTTTAGCAATCTCATACTTCAGACCTCCTAAGTATCTTGTAATTGTTTGCTCTTCTGGTTCCACAAGCTCTCCTTTTAACATCAAATTATCAAATTCTACAGTGTACTCCTCCACACTAAGATCTTTTTGCTTGAAATCATGTATTTTGAGAAAGATCTCTTGCCTATAATTATGAGGTAAATATTTTCTCTTCAGCTCCCTTTTCATTTTCTCCCATGTAACTATCTTACTCTTACCCTCACGTTCTCTTTGTTTCTTCAGATTTTCCCACCAAAAAGATGCATTCCGCTTGAGTTTGAGTGTCACAAGTTTGACCTTTTGTTTTGGTGGTTCATGAAAATCGAAAATTCTTTCTACTGTATTAAGCCAATCGATAAAGTCATCAACATTCATTTTACCTTCAAATTCTGGAATATCAAATCTGGGGTTATATTTATTCTGCCACTCATCTTGGACTTCATTTCTTCTCCGACATCTTCTCGACTCCCTTGGAAGATGAGGTATATCATCATCAGAAGAAAACTCTCGAGCGTCATTTTCATGCTTCTTGTGTCTACTTTGAAGTACATCGATTATTTCATTTTTTTCTTGTAGGCTACGCAGCAATTTTCGTAGCTACAGCCTCAACGACTCAGCGTCATCTTCATGGTCGCTACCTTTGCCAACTACATCTTTTCCATTCCGCCTTGCCATGATCTCTAGCCTTTAGCTCTGAGACTAAACTGATACCGGAGAGGGTAAAAATGCAGAATAGATTTCGAAAGAATAATAATAGAATAGTTGTTCAGATAGAAAATGTCACAGAAGGCAAGAAACGAACTCTTGACGAAACTTCGGTGAAACGAAAAACACTAGCTCACCACCAAGTTTAAAATCAAAAGGGATACAGAAGATCACCACCCTAATGATGATAAACGAGGATATAGAACTGAAAGTAAAAGACTCACCACTCAAGGACGCATCCAAGAGATACAGAGTTCAAAAGAGCACTCCAAGAGAGCTTCTGCAAATATCCTCCGTTTTCTCCAACCTTTCCTAAGTCCTAAACCCCAAAATAAATACTAGTGCATGAAACAACCCTTCATGCATAGGAAATTTCGAAATTAAGTGCTTTACAACTGCCAACCAACTCCATTAATGCATTCCTTAGCCATGAAGAAAAGCACCATGATACAACTTTTCAGCTGCCAACCAACTCCATTAATGTATTCCTTTGTAAAGGGAATATGCTGATGAGCTGTCTTATCTGAGTAGGCTGAGTTGAAGATTATGTAGCAATAGTGTTGGCTGAAAAAAATATCATATTATCAGTATGGTCCATATGAACAGATTGTAGCAAATTAGACACTCCCATGTCAATGCTATACGATAGCCCCATCCAGCCCTGTGCCACACGGGGGGTTCTAGGGTGCTGAGATAGCTGACGTTTTGCTCCGCTCACAACGGTCACCGCGGCACGCAAGAAAAGCCCAAAACAGTCCAAAACACCCTAAAAAGGGGCCAAAACTGGCCATTTTTGGCTAAGCGAACGAGCGGCGGACAGTGAGCGAAGTGAAAGGCAGCACCGTCCCTGCTATACGAAAGCCCCATCCTACCTTGTGCCGCTCCGGGGGTTCTAGGGTGCTGAGCTGGGTGACGTTTTGCTCTTCTCTCGACGGTCGTCGCGGCACGCAAGTACAGCACAAAAACAAGCCAAATAGCCCAAAAACGGACCAAAATTGGCCATTTTTGGCTGCGCGAGCGAGCGACGAGCGGCGGACAGCAGCGAAGCAAGGGGCAACACCATCCCTGCTATACGAAAGCCCCATCCTGCCCTGTGCCACCCGAGGGGTTCCCGGGTGCTGAGATGGTTGA
Source organism: Musa schizocarpa (assembly GCA_900464855.2). Lineage (NCBI taxonomy): Eukaryota > Viridiplantae > Streptophyta > Magnoliopsida > Zingiberales > Musaceae > Musa > Musa schizocarpa. The sequence continues at coordinate 23,866,944 of LS990920.1, read as the reverse complement.
CGTTTTGCTCCACTAATGACGATCGTCGCGGCACGCAAGAACAGCCCAAAAACAGGCCAAAACAGCCCAAAAAGGGCCAAAATTGGCCTTTTTTTGGCAACGCGAGCGAGCGGCGAGCAACGGACAGCGAACCAAGCAAGGGGCCGCACCTTCCCTGCCATATGGAAGCCCAATCCAACCCTATGCCACCGGGGGATTCCAGGATGCTGAGATGGTTGACGTTTTGCTCCACTTATGATGGTCATCGCGGCACGCAAGAACAATCCAAAACAGCCCAAAAATGAGCCAAAATTGGCCATTTTTGTCTATGCGAGCGTGCGGCGAGCGGCGGACAACGAGCGAAGTGAGAGGTGTTAGGATCGGAGCGGCACTAAGAGGGGGGGGTGAATTAGTGCAGCGGATTAAACCGTTGGTTTCAACAAATCTTTCGTACGATAAAAATCGGAATCGGAAGTGCTTAACTTGAAACGTATTTGCAAAGTTGTGCAGCAAAGGTAATGATGAAATAAAGCAAGTAAGAAGGTTTACAGTAATGTAAATAGCAGTAATAAAAAGCAAACCAGAGATTACGCCGTTTTTGAAGTGGTTCGGTCAAGTGACCTACATCCACTTGTGAGGCCCCTTTCGATGAGGCTCCCACATTCCACTAGCAAATCTCTTGAAAGGGATGGGTGAATACTCCTCTTACAACTCTTTTACAAGCGGTTCATTCTCTTACAGATTTTCAGCAAGAAAGAAGGAGGTGAATACTATAAAATTGAAAACAAGACTAGCTAAGACTTTTCTAAGGCCTTTCTCTAAAACAATTGTTGCTCAAAAAGTTGTAATCTCAACTGAGATTTGAGGGGTATTTATAGCGTCAAGAGGATTCAAATTTGGGCTCCAAATTTGAATTCTCGTTGGGTTCCCGATGCTGGCGGTGCCACCGCCTGTCAGTGTCAAACGCTGACAGTGCTGGGCGGTGCCACCGCCCAGCCCAAGAGGTGCCACCGCCCAACTCTCGGGCACTGGGCGGTACCACTGCCCAGCCCAGGCGGTGCCATCGCCAGATCCTTCGGTTTTTTTTTTTTTTTGGTAAGTAAAAGTAAATTGATTATGTGTAAAGTTTCTACAAATAGCTTTATCTATACAAGTCATAGACAAAGCCATGTAACTCATAGAGTGCGAATGCGATAGTTATGACTACACATGTTATAGACTATAACTCCTAATTATAATCAAAATAGAAATTGTTTATCCAGATATATCAAAATTTGGCATCATTCCCAAGATCTTTAGCTAATAGCAAAATTAAAATTGATAAAAATATATTTTTCTCTTTGGGTAAAGTGCTCCGTTTTGAGATCTTGCTCCATACAGGATCTTGAGTCTCTAATAATCTCTTTCAATAGCTGAGCATTGTTTGTGTGTTGACATTCAAAGATTCTGTTACATCTCTCCATCCACATCCACCAAATAGCGCATCTGAAAGTAACCTTTGCCAGTTGTGTGAGAGGCCCTTTTCTTGAGAAACATTGCATGAGTTCGCCTAGTTCTTGGTGCAAGTTTGGTTGCGGTAGTCTATTGAGTTCAAATCGCTGGAGAATCTCCTTCCATATCCATTTTGTATAATCACAAGCAAAATAAAGGTGGTCAACAGTTTCTTCTTGTTGCATACAAAGGGAGCATCGGTTAACATGATAGATACCTCTTCTTTTCATATTGTCTAGGGCGATGGTACTATAGCGGCGACCAAATCTTCCTAGGATGATCCGACTCCTGCAGCGTTGGCTTTCTCCCACGGGCGAAGGGCGATGGCACTGTAGCGGTGATCAGATCACCCAAGGGCGACGCTACTGTAGCGGCGGCGGCCCAGATCTAGGGCGACGGTACTATAGCGACAACTATATCTCCCTAAGGCAATCTAACTCCTGCAGCGTCGGCTTTCTCCCACGAGCGAAGGGCAACGACACTGTAGAGGCGATCAGATCTCCCAAGGACGACGGAATCAGAAGCGGCGGCGCGAATCGGTAGAAGCGACCAGATCTTGGGCGATGGTACAAGAGCGGCGACCGACCAGATCTAGGGCGACGACATCAGAAGCGGCGACCAGATCTCTCCGAAGGTCGGCTTCTCCCAAAGGGTGATGATATTGTAGCAGCAACCATAAATCCCTAGGGTGACGGCACCAGAGCGGCGATCTAATATACTGCAGCGGTGGCTTTTCCCAATGGCGTCGTTTTCAGAAGCGGCCACCGGAGGGATCAAACATGGCAGCGATGGCCCCTAGGGATGGCGATGGTGGTGAGAGGGTTGAAACGATGGCAAGGCTCCCTACCGCTACCCCCAAGTTGCTCTTCCAACATATCCTTTCCAGAGAGAAACTCCTTCGACCAAGCAAAGATCGAAGCAGGTCGCTTCTAGATCGCGGTAGCCTGCTCTCATTTCCAGCGATCCTCGCCCCTTGGACTAGCCTCTTCAAGGCTCGGTTGGAAGTCAATATCTAAGCTTGGAATTCTTTACTCCGTAAGTTCAGGTGATAAGAAGATTGTCAGATAATTAGAGGCTGGCGATTCAAAGAAAGCTTATTGAGACATGGTCTATGGCGATTGTTGGCTATGTGGTAGGTCTCAAAACATCGTATTTCCCACTATCCTCATTTATCAAAACTCGATGGGGAATATCGTCATTTGATCTTCATATGCTGGAGAACAGATTCTTTGTTTGCAAGCTATACTCTAAAGAAGATTTGCAGCGAATCCTCGAAGGATTCTGGACTATCCGCGGTCATCCAATGATTGTACGACGTTGGTCTCCTGATATCCGTTTGGAGTTAGAAAGCCTACAGTCTATTCCATTATGGGTATCCTTGCAAGGACTGCCTCTACATCTTTGGAGTCGACGTTTTATTGCAAAGTTATGCAGCACTCTGGGACACCCACTCTACATCGACAACGCAACAGCAGCTCAGATGAGATTAGCATTTGCACGAGCATGTGTGCTGGTTTCTTCCGATGAAGATCTTCCTAGTGAGGTTTTCTATCGTGATCTTGACGGGTACACTCGGAAGGTACATGTCTCATATTCCTGGAAGCCACAACGATGTCAGCATTGCTTATCTTTTGGTCATGCAAATGGAGCTTGTCAGCAAACCCCAAATCCAACCCAAAGGTCTATCGACCACGTCAAAGCGCCCTCAAAGCAACAAAGTGATTCTTCTCTAATGGCAGTAGTAACCGATGGTTGTGAAAACTATTGAGCATTCCACTTCGCAAGGAAAGCACCGCTTGAGATTTAAGGACAATTCCAAAACTTTATCTCTACCTATAATGTTAGAGCCTTCCATAACAGAGGTTTCCCATGGTACTAGTGAACAGGAGAAACATAAGTCAGGAACTTCATCTCTTCCAATATCATCGGATCCATCCACACTAGCTCAACGAACTCAGGTCCAAGCAAATCTCGCTAGCAAGGATATTATTCCTCAACAAACTCAGGTCATAAAAAACATTCCCAACAAGGATATTCTATCTCAACAAACTCATGCCCCGACAAACCTCTCTATCCAGACTGCTCCAACAAGTACTATCGAGGGATATTGTGATGCAACAATCTTATCGAGCTTCAACAAACCCCGCCAATCAAGACCACATGATTCAAGGTATTTTAAAGTTTAAAAAATCTGCAAGCTATAGATGAAGTGGATAAATATAGGAATAAAGCCATAAAAGGTAAGGATATTGTGGGAGGAAAATACAAAACCGAAGGATAAGAAAAAGGATGGTACAATCCATCCAAAGTCGTAGAATGAATAATTGTACTATCTTTTTACTAATGAAGATAACATCTTTGGGTACCGTTAGCAATGAACTAAGAAACCTTCCAATCTTTGGGAGCCCCAAGATCTTTTAAATGATTCTCGTCACCATATAATTGAAATATACTCTTCCCATTCACCCAAGGATCGTACCACATATTAGTACTAGTTCCAGAAGAGATTGCATAGGAAATGTGTTTGATTAGCCAATTTCTTGCCTTTAAAATGCCTTTCCAAGCTGCAGAGTGGTATGTTCTTGTTGAAATTTCACAGATTGATTCTTTTGAAAGATACCTAGCAGAAACCCAATGTGACCATAAGGAACATTTGTTTTGCAATAGATCCCACAATTGCTGCACCAGACATGCTTGATTCCAATCTCTAGTATTTCTCAAGTTTAGCCTCCCTTCATCTTTCGGTTTACAAATGCTATCCCAATTTACCATATGCATTGCCTTATCATTTGTGCCATTCCAGAAGAAGTTCATTAATAACCGTTCAATATCTTGGAGAAGTCCAAAGAAAAGAAGAAATGTATTACACCAATATATAGAGTAGAGTGCAATACCGAACGGATGAGTTCGAAGTCGTCTGCTTTTGATAGAAACCGATTTTTCCAAGAAGAAATTCTATTCTTTCTTTTTTTTTTGCAAGATAGGTCGACATTGGGTCTTGTGAATGCCTGTGGATATGAGCGGGAGACCCAAATAAGGAACTGGCAAGCTTCCCTCACTAACCCCCAAAGTTTGTGCAATAAAGACATTATCCTCAACGTAAGGGCTCATATATACTTTACTTTTCGCATGATTTAACTGAAGTCCAGAAACCATACCGAAGTCATTCATAATAGTAGCCAGGTTCTTTACTAAAGTTGGTTCATTTTGAAGAAAGATAAGTAAGTTATCTGCAAATGTTATATGTGATATATGAACAGAACCAAAGAATGGGTACCTTAATGCTGCCATTTAAGACCTAGTGTGTTCCAACATACAACCAAGTCCTTCCATCGCAATAGTAAAAAAGATGGAGAGAGTGGATCACCTTGTCGGATGCCATTCGTGCTCCCAAAAAAACCAATTGGTGAGCCATTAAAGAGTATCGAAAACTTTGGAGTTTCCAGGCAAGATTGAATCCAATTAACCCATTGCTGTGGGAAGTTCATATCAAGGAGCATCTTATAGATAAACTTCCTATTAACTGAATCAAAGGCTTTCCGTAAATCAGCTTTAGATCGCTGCAGTATTAGATCACCGCTATAGTACCGTCGCCCTAGGGATTTACGGTTTCTGCGCCAAAGATCGTCGCCCTTGGGGAGAATGGGGCCTTCTCACGGAGATCTGGTCGCCCTTCTGATGTCGCCGCCCTAGATCTGGTCGCCGCCTTTTCGTACCATCGCCCAAGATCTGGTCACTGCTATCGTGTCGCCGCCACCACTACTGACATCGTCGTCCCTGGGAGATCGACGCGCCTCTGATTGTCGCCGCCCTTCGCTCGTGGGAGAAAGCCGACGCTGTAGGAGTTAGATCGCCTTTAGGGAGATATGGTCGTCCTTCTGATGCAGCATAAGCCCTAGATCGGGCCACCGCCCCTGATGGCGCCGCCCTAGATCTGGGCCACCGCCGCTATAGTAGCGTCGCTTCTGTCTCTTTGTAGATAATATTTTCTTCATTTGGCTGAAGTTGCAGCTCATGTTGCAATGACATTAGTTCCTTTCTACAAAATTGAACTCTGGTGTTAATATTACCAAAGGTATTTGTATTCCACTCTTTTAGTGCTGCTTTACAGGCTTTGAGCTTTTAACATAAGATGTAAGGGGGGGATCCATGCACATTAACATTACAAGCAGATCTGATAACATTAAGAAATTGAGGATGAGTACTCCACATGTTAAAGAATCTAAACGGTTTCTTGCCTCTTGGTATCGCTTTTTCTATGTGTATATACATTAAAGAATGATCAGAAAACAAAGGAGCACCATACTCAAGAAGTCAATCTGGGTAAACTGTTAACCATTCATGATTAATCAAACACCTATCAAGTAGAGCCATTGTTTTTCTGTTAGCAACACCTTGATTACTCTAGGAGAGCCAATTACCCACAGATTTTATATCAAACAATGCTACAGTGTCAATGTAATCATTAAAACTTTGAAGCTGGCTTTCTGAAAGTTGTCTACCCCCATGTTTTTCATTTGTGTACCGAACAGTATTAAAGTCTCCAAGAACAATCCAAGGTATATTGAGATAGTCATTTACAATATTAGTCAGGTCACACCAAAGAGTATTTCTTTCTTGCATACTGTTTGAAGCATATATACCAGTGAAATTGAATTGACAGCCATTCTTTTTATCCTCTATCTTAGGATGAATGAATTCATCAGTAGCAGAAATAAACCAAGCATTAATAGAGTTAGGATGCCATAAGACCCATATTCTACCAAAAGTTTCATTTGAGTCATTGGTAAACAGTTCTGCGTCCGGCCATATTAAATTCTTTTGAGCTTGAACGCGCGATTGTTTAATTTTCGTTTCCACTAGAATAACAATATCACATGCGGCAGACTTGATTATTCTGTTGAGCTCCCGACATTTCTCCGGCTTATTAAGTCCGCGAACATTCCAGCATGTTATCTTCATTAGTAATAAACAAATGAAAATACCTTTAGCAATATTAACACCAGAGTTCAATTTTGCAGAAAGGAACTAATGTCATTGCAACATGAGCTGCAACTTCAGCCAAAGGATGAAAATATTATCTACAAAGAGACAGAAGCCAGAAATAACTTCATGCAAGCCTTAAAATAGGAGGAAAGTTTTGCAAAGCAGAAGTCTCGACAGCATTGGCTTACACTAGGGGATTCCAATACAAAATTTTTCTATGCTTCAATTGCTACTCGAAGGGCTGTTAACCGTATCAACAAATGTAGAGACAAAGATGATAATCTTATTGAGAATTTAGATGAGGTTAAAGCACACACAGAGCAATTTTTTTATTCCTTACTCAATCAAGATGAGAAACCTAATAACATTCATGTGGAGCCGACTAGAAAACTTGATTCAGAAGCTATTTCAATCCTCAATGCCCCAATTACATGTGACGAAATTGTATGTGTTGTCTTTAAGTCACCAAAGCACAAAAGCCCAGGTCCAGATGGATTTCCAGCTGAATTTTACCAAACTGCTTGGTCTATTATTGGAAATGATGTGATCAAGGCTTGCCAACATTTTTACTCTTCAGGTCATATTCTTAGAGAGATGAATTGCACTTTTATTTCCTTAATTCCGAAGAATGCAGGGGCTGATTCACTAGAGAACTATCGACCCATATCATTATGCAACGTTATTTACAAGATCATCTCCAAAGTATTGACGAATAGAATGCAAAAGGTAATACACAAGATCATTAGCCCAAATCAAGCTGCTTTCATCAAAGGGAGAAGTATACATCATAACATTTTGCTTCTAATGACTTGGTCAAAGATTTGCAATCAAAAGCAAGAGGGACAAAAATATGTTTTAAAGCTGATTTACGGAAAGCCTTCGATTCAGTTAATAGGAAGTTTATCTATAAGATGCTCCTCGATATGAACTTCCCACAGCAATGGGTTAATTGGATTCAATCTTGCTTGGAAACTCCAAAGTTTTCGATACTCTTTAATGGCTCACCAATTGGTTTTTTTGAGAGCACGAATGGCATCCGACAAGGTGATCCACTCTCTCCGTATCTCTTTTACTATTATGATGGAAGGACTTAGTTGTATGTTGGAACACATAGTCCTAAATGGCAGCATTAAGGTACCCATTCACCGGTTCTCATTTCATATATCACATATAACATTTGCGGATGACTTACTTATCTTTCTCCAAAATGAACCAACTTCAAGAAAGAACGACTACTATTATGAATGACTTTGGTATGATTTCGGACTTCAAGTTAAATTATGCAAAAAGTAAAGTATATATGAGCCCTTACGTTGAGGATAATGTCTTTATTGCACAAACTTTGGGGGTTAGTGAGGGAAGCTTGCCGGTTCCTTATTTGGGTCTCCGCTCATATCCACAGGCATTCACAAAACCCATGTCACCAATCTTGCAAAAAAAATAAAGAATAGAATTTCTTCTTGGAAAAAATAGGTTTCTATCAAAAGCGGGACGACTCGAACTCATCCGTTCGGTATTGCACTCCTACTCTATATATTGGTGTAATGCATTTCTTCTACCTGCTTGACTTCTCCAAGATATTGAACGGTTATTAATGAACTTCTTCCTGAATAGCACAAATGATAAGGCAATGCATATGGTAAATTGGGATAGCATTTGCAAACCGAAAAGATGAAGGGGCTAAACTTGAGAAATACTAGAGATTGGAATCAAGCATGTCCTGGTGCAGCAATTGTGGGATCATTTGCAAAACAAATGTTCCTTATGGTCACATTGGGTTTCTGCTAGGTATCTTTCAAAAGAATCAATCTGGGAAATTTCAACAAAAACATACCACTCTGCTTGCTTGAAAGGAATTTTAAAGGCAAGGAATTGGCTAATCAAACACATTTCCTATGCAATCTCTTCCTGGAACTAGTACTAATATGTGGTAAGATCCTTGGGTGAATGGGAAGAGTATATTTCAATTATATGGTGACAGAATACGAAAAGATCTTGGGGCTCCCAAAGATTGGAAGGTTTCTGAGTTCATTGCTAACGGTACCTGGTGTCTCCCTAATCCTATTTCTCCCGAAATGTTATCACTTTGGCCGACTATTATAGCTATTCCAATCACGAACAACTCTTCAGATATACTTATTTGGCCTCATGATAATGGCAAATTTAGTGCCACATCCGCATGGAATCAAATTAGGCAAAGAAATAACAAGTGGGTCACAGCAGTTGGACATGGGATCGACCGGGATCACAAAGACATTCCTTATGTACATGGTAGGCTCTTCTCAATAAACTACCTACAATAGACAATATGAAAAGAAGAGGTATCTATCATGTTAACCGATGCTCCCTTTGTATGCAACAAGAAGAAACTGTTGACCACCTCTATTTTGCTTGTGATTATACAAAATGGATATGGAAGGAGATTCTCCAGCGATTTGAACTCAATAGACTGCCACAACCAAACTTGCACCAAGAACTAGACGACCTCAAGCAATGTTTCCCAAGAAAAGGGCCTTTCACACAATTGGCAAAGGTTACTTTCAGAGGCGCTATTTGGTGGATGTGGAAGGAGAGATGTAACAGAATCTTTGAATGTCAACACACAAACAATGCTCAGCTATTGAAAGAGATTATTAGAGACTCAAGATCTTGTATGGAGCAAGATCTCAAAACGGAGCACTTTACCCAAAGAGAAAAAGATATTTTTATCAATTTTAATTTTGCATTTAGCTAAAGATCTTGGGATTGATGCCAAATTTTGATATATCAGGATAAACATTTTCTTTGTTGATTATAATTAGGAGTTATAGTCTACAGCATGTGTAGTCATAACTATCCCATTCGCACTCTATGAGTTACATGGCTTTGTCTATGACTTGTATAGATAAAGCTATTTGTAGAAACTTTTCACATAATCAATTTACTTTTACTTACCAAAAAAAAATAAACAAATGAAAAGGTAGTAAGGTATTCATCCTACGACTTTGGATGGATTATACCTTCCTTTTTCTTATCCTTCGGTTTTGTATTTTCCTCCCGCACAATATCCTTACCTTTTATGGCTCTATTCCTATATTTATCCACTTCATCTACAGCTTGCAGATTTTGAAACTTTAAAATACCTTGAATCATGTGGTCTTGATTGGCAGGGTTTGTTGAAGCTCGATAAGGTTGTTGCAGCACAATATCCTGGATAGTACTTGTTGGAGCAAATCAAGTAGAGAGGTTTGTTGAGGCATGAGTTTGTTGACACATGATATCCTTGTTGGCTTATGTTTGTTGTGGCCTGAGTTTGTTGAGGAAGAATATCCTTGCTAGCTTTAGATTTGCTTGGACCAGAGTTCGTTGAGCTATTGTGGATGGATCCGATGATATTGGAAGAGATGAAGTTCCCGACTTATGTTTCTCCTGTCCACTAGTACCATGGGAAACCCTCGTTGTGGAAGGCTCGACATTATAGGTAGAGATAATGTTTTGGAATTGTCCTTCTGTCCGCGCTGTGCTTTCTTTATGTAGCCTGAATGCTCAATAGTTTTCGCCACCATCCAAGCTACGCCATTAGAGAAGAATCACTTTGTTGCCGAGGCGCTTGGCGTGGTTGATAGACCTTTGTGGTTGGTTTTGGGGTTTGTTGACAAGCTCCATTTGCATGACCAAAAGATAAGCAACGCCGACATCGTTGTGGCTTCGGTGAATATGAGACATGTACCTTCCGGGTGTTCGGCCAAGATCGATAGAAAACCTAATTAGGAAGATCTTCATCGGAAGAAACCAGCACACATGCTCGCGGCAAATGCTAATCTCCTCGATTTCTTTGTTGTTTTTGTCGATGTAGAGTGGGTGTCCCAGTGCTGCATAACTTTGCAATAAAACGTCGACTCCAAAGATTTTGAAAAGCTTTTGCAATTCATATAAGTCATGCTATTAAAATGATACAAGTCATCACTTTTCTCCCCCTTTGTCATCAACAAAAAGGGAATGAGACTTGAAGCACATAGTTTGTCATACAAAGATTTTATCATTCAAAATTAAGTATGCTAAAATATTTACGCAGAGTTCATCTTAAATGAAAATTCAGCATTCATCCATATTATCAAATCTCTTCATTCTATAAGTAACAAAAGTTGTAGATGTACAAGGAAGAGATTGGGATTAGACAAAAAATGTTTCAAGTAGTAACTCCAATAAGTCAAGATCATAATTCGAATACAAATTCATTCAAATTCAATTCGTCAACTTGAAACTCATAATGAAGCCATCAAAATCAATTTCGAGATTCAAACTATCATAAAATCATTAATCTTGATCAGATGGGAGCGGTGTTTGACTCAAGATAGGATAAGAAAATTTAACATGTAGCGAAAGCGGTGATATCAGAATTGACCAGATCTAGGGCGACGGTACTATAGCGACACCGGATCTTCCTAGGGACGATCCGACTCCTGCAGCGCTGGCATTCTCCCCACGGGCGAAGGGCTTATGGTAATCAGAGCGGTGATCAGATTCCCAAGGGCGACGCCATCAGAGCGGGCGGCGCGCCCAGATCTAGGGCTTACGGCATCAGTAGCGACAACCATATCTCCCTAAAGGCGATCTAACTTCTGCGGCCGCTTTCTCCCACGAGTTTAAAGGCGACTTATTAATCAGAGAGGCGCATCAGATCTCCCAAGGGACGACGGTATCAGAAGGGCGACGATGACACTGTAGCAGCGACCAGATCTTGGCGATGGTACAGTAGCGGTAGCAGCGACAGATCTAGGGCGATGACATCAGAAGGGCGCACCAGATCTCCGTAGCATCGGCTTCTCCCCAAGAGGCGACGATATCTGTAGCAGCAACCATAAATGCCTAGGGTGACGGTACCCGTGGGGCATCTAATATACTCGCAGCGGTGGCTTTTTCCCAATAGCCGTCGTTTCAGAGCGGCTGACCGAGGGATCAAACATGGCGCAAACGCCCCCAGGGGCTGGTGATGGTGGCTGAGAGGATTGAAACGATGGCAAGGCTCCCTACCGCTACCCCCCAAGTTGCTCTTCCAACATATCCTTTCCAGAGAAACTCAATCACTTTTCAAGCATCTCTTTTTACAATCCTTTCTATTTAATCCTTTTGGAAATGCTGAATACTGATGTCGCCGGGTATTTTACTGGAGGTTTGCCTAAAGAATGGGTTATATAATGATCATGCCAGCGGTAAAGATAGGTTATTGTTTAGTCAAATATATCTGAAAATTCAGCAGAAAAAAGGAAGTAGGTTTGGATCTTCAAATTCTAATGGCTCTCCATAGTTTGCTGCTCAAGTTCAATACCCAAAAAGCCACTATATGCTTTATGTAAAACCTTCTCCATTTGTTGTGTGCAAATCGTTGTTATTTATATAAGCCCCACGTTTCACATGCATTGTCACCTGTTTCTCTCTTCTTGTAAAATTTCATAATTAGTTTCATAAAAATTCCAGGAAATATCACCTAATGTCATCAACCATTTAATTCCGAGCATGGCCTCTCATGATTCTAAAGAGGAAAGGAAGAAATCTACAATTATCTCTTGGTTCTGCGGCAATGAGTTTCTCTTCTTGCCTCTGATCATACTTCAAAATCCATCCATCGGTTGATCTTAACGATCAAACCTGCTGCAATTCTCAATAGGTGGGATATCTGGACAGCAACCTTACTATTTAGAAAGTTAATAGTACTGCCGATGTCGATGAAAACAGTGATGGGTTGTTGTTTGAAAGGCCTCAACTTTCATCGTTTATGGGTTTGAGTAGTCGGCTGGGTATGTACCGTAACCGTCGATTGTGGCTCTTCTTCTGCATCTTCTTCTTCATGTTCAAGGCTCTCTTCTAGAATGTTCAATAACTTCTTCTTCTATTAGTTCAATCATAAGTCTCCCTTTACTGGAAAGCGATGCTCACAGCTCCCATGACTCGTCACAAATGCCAACATAACCCCTTAATATGGCTCCCCAGGCTCTTCCCCTGTTAACCTCTTTTGGTGTAAGGGACTTGGTTGATAGTAGGGGGCTGGGGCTTCAATATTACTAGTTGAGGAGTGACCTAGTCCTCCGGGCTTCGCCGTTAATTGCTCCTCTTGATGTACGTGCGAAAAGAGATGGCTGCATAAAAAAAGCGTATCACGGTTGTCAGCTTTAACTTCTCCTCGGATCTCTGACTTCAAGCCCTCAATGAAGATCCTCAATAGCTGGATTTTAGACCAATCCTTGGGGTTGATTAGATAACCTTTTCAAACCTGGTTTGGTACTCCCTGAATGGTGGAGTTTGTCGGATCTTTTGCTTGTTCCAGATCAATATTCTCCAATCCCGGTTAGTGCAGCATGTGATCCTTCTTTGGAGATTATCGCTTCAGAAAGGACTCCATACATATGTTCCAAATCAGTCAAACCACTGCATCCCCTTCCAAGATATATAGCTGCAATTTTCACCATAGATGCATCCGGGTTTTGTGGTACCAAAAATATCGCTCCATGCGGATCCAACCAATGGGTCTCCTTCTTTACATCTAGGAAGTCCACTCTCATGCATAGATAGTTGAGGTTGATCATTAGGGCTTCCCTCTCTTGGAAGTCATATCTTTGGGCTTGGTGCGATTGGGCAAAGCTCTCTTGATGCTGATTTCTTGGGCTTAAGTGGTAGCCCAATCTAAATTCGATTAAAACATCGAATCTTATCCTCATTCCGCCTCCAAAAACTTAATTTAGCATTGGAACCCCTCCTCAGATATCCTGTATATACCGTCTAATCTATGATATCAAGATCTCTCTTTTGTTTGTGGGTTAAAAGCATGTATTGGTTGAGAGAGGTGATGGTCAAAAGGTTGGTAGATTGGTGAATTAAGCTCACGGTTAAACTTGTTTTTGTGTATTTTTTTGGGTGCAGGTTGAGGTTGTGGTTTGGTAGAGTTTAGGGCTGTAGATAAAAGTTTGGATCTGTGGTAGATATGGACAAGGTTTGATAAAATCAAATTACAATAAAATATATGCTGTCTTGCAAGAATAGAAGTGTCGATAGGAAGAAACAACGGTTTCTCAACGTAATTCTACCAAAACAATGAGAGAAAATTGGAGGAATTGATAGCAAAATCATATTTATATATGGGGATAATCTAATTTAGTCAAAGAAAATTTCAATTATAGTATAACAAAGGAAGTGGGTGCAAAATTCTGCGATTATGTAGAATTCTAAATGAAGAAATTTCAGCGATTCAGCCAAAATTTGCAGCAACACAAAATCGTTTTTTTTTAGAGATGAATTTCTTTATGGATCAATCTTAGATGGAAGCCAAGATGATCTATAAGTATATAAAATTTCATTTCAAAATTACAAATAGATAGGTTAAGGCAACAATATGCGGCTGGAAATTTTCTGCAGCACAGATTTTAAAATATATATAGATTTAGTTAAAAGATCAGAGGTTTATATTTAGAATTTTTTTATGAAACCAAAGGGGAATCTGCTATTACAGAAATGTCAAAAGATGTATAAATTTTTGTAGGATTTGGATAGAAAAAACCAGTAGCAAAGATCAAACAGACCAGTGCTATCACAGTTGGAATTCTATGTGTATCTTTCGTCATAGAGATGAAAACTGTTATGCCGAAAAGTTTATGCAACAATATAGGGTAATTTTTTTTTTTGGGATTTTCAAATGGGATAATTAAGTTGCAGCTTGTGAAATGGTAGGGAACCTGTTTACAATTCACGGGAGATCAAGGATGATCTTGGTGTGGTGGAGATGATGGTAGGAATTTGGCGTCTCTTAAGCAGTTGGGGGGCTTTGGTTTGTGGAGGTTGATGGATGGCTGTGGAAGGGCAGGGGGCGTGGCATGCTCTGATACCAGTGTTAGAACCCTTGTGGGTTCCTAAACTGGGGGGTTGATCTCTTTGGGGGATCAGCCTCCTTGGGGACTATAGGGGTCCCCCTCCAAGTTCTGTTCAAGGCTGGAAAAAATTCATCTATTGCTTATAAAAGGAGGAATACATGACTATTTATAGGGTTCCTAACCCCTAACTCCTAATGGGACTCTAAAACTCCTTCTTCTGCTCCTATAGGACTTCTAATCAAACTCCTATTCTTTACAGCTCCTATTCATCTAAGGTAATCTCCTACCCTAGCCTCTCTTCACCTCATTAATAGGGATTGAAGCAGGTGGATTTACATGAATGTCCCTCTCAATTAGGACTCTTCTAACTAGAGTCAGACAATATATCATTGATTTATTGCATGGAACAAAGTGGACATTTTTTTAAAATCTGTCAATAACAACCATGATAGAATCCTTGTTCCTTTGAGTTCTTGGCAATCCCAAAACGAAATCAGACTCACATCCTCCCATGGGCATTTGGCACTAGTAATGGAGTGTACAAAATGAATTTTGACTTCTTGTTTTTACCAAATGGCACAATTGGCATTACTTCACATGTCTATCCACATCTTTGAACATTTTAGGCCAGTGAAATTTGATTGAACAAGAGCTAGAGTCTTGTCCTACCGAAATGTCCTCCCAAAACCACCATGGGAGCTTCAGCTAGGATTACTTGTCTCAAAAACAAGATGGAACCAAGCATTAGCTAGAAAAGAAAACCATCAAAATAAAAAATTGTTGAAAGGAACCTGATTTACAATTCAAGCCATATCTCCAGGCGAATCCACATCATTCTCATAGAGATCTTTGAATGTTTCAAATCCAACCCACTGGACAACTTCATGATAATAAAAGGTGCTTTTCTTGATCTCGTCGAACCTACATTTTGAACACCAAGTTGTGTGGTTGTTGTAAGTTGTAGGATTGTAAAAACTCCACCCAAGCTGCATGCCTCTTGTTTAGCTTGTCTTTGGTGAATTAATAAACTTTAATGGCTCATGATCGGAATATAGAACAAATGGCTTGGCAAGAGATATTGTCAATGAGGACAAAGTTAGATAAATGGCATAAAACTCCTTATCATAAGTAGTGTATTTCTTTCTAAGTTTTTTTGGTAAGTAAAATGTAAAATTGATTATGTGTAAGTTTCTACAAATAGCTTTATCTATACAAGTCATGAACAAAGCCGGAGTAACTCATAAGAGTCTTGAATCATTTTTTTGATAGTTATGACTACACATCTTGTAGAATATAACTCCCTAAGATCTTTAGCTAATAGAAATGTTTGGCTTCCCAAGATCTTTTTGTAATATAAAATATGTTTTCTCTTTGGGTAAAGTGCTCTAGTTTTGAGATCTTGCTCCATACAGGATCTTGGTCTCCTAAAATCTCTTTCAATGGTAAATTGTTTGGCCATGTTGACATTTCAAAGCTCTGTTACATCTCTCTTCCATCCACCAAATGGCATATGAAAGTAACCTTTGCCAGTTGTGTGAGGAGGCCCTTTTCTTGAGAAACATTGCATGAGGTCACCTAATTCTTGGTGCATGTTTGGTTCTGTGAGTTATTGGTTCAAAATGTGGAGGGAATCCTTCCATATCCATTTGTATAATCACAAATAAAATAAGAGGTGGCTATGAGTTTCTTCTTGTTTGCATACAGGGGACATGGGTTAACATGATGATACCCTCTTCTTTTCATATTGTCTATTGTATGTAGTTTTATTGAAAGGACACCTGCCATGTACATAAAATGTCTTTATTGATCGGTGATCCATTGTCCAATTGCCTTGGACTACACTTATTTCTTTGCCTAATTTGATTTATGCGGATGGCACTAAATTTGCCATTTGTGTGGGCAAATAAATATATCTGAAAGGTTAATTAGTGGTTGGAATAGCTATAATAGTCTGGCCAAAGATAACATTTAGGAGAAATAGGATTAGGGAAGACACCGAATTGCCGTTAGCAAATGAACTCAGAAACCTTCCAATCTTTAGGTGCCCCAAGATCTTTTCGTATTCTGTCACCATATAATTGAAATATACTCTTCCCATTCACCCAAGGATGGCACCACATATTAAGTACTAGTTCAGGAAGAGATTTATAGGAAATGTGTTTGATTAGCCAATTGTTTGCCTTTAAAATTCCTTTCCAAGCTTTGGTATGTGTTTTGTTGAAATTTCCCAGATTGATTCTTTTGAAAGATACCTAGTAGAAACCCAATGTGACCATAAGGAACATTTGTTTTGCAAAAGATCCCACAATTGCTGCACCGGACATGCTTGATTCCAATCCTAGTATTTCTCAAGTTTAGCCCCCTTCAATCTTTGGTTGCAAATGCTATCCCAATTTACATATGCATTTGCCTTATCATTTTGTGCCATTCGGAAAAGATTTCATTAATAACGTTCAATATCTTGGAGAAGTTCAGTAGGCGGAAGAAATGCATTACACCAATATATAGAGTAGGGTGCAATACGGAATAGGATGAGTTAAATTCGATCTGCTTTTGATAGAAACCTATTTTCCAAGAAGAAATTCCATTATTTATTTTTTTTGCAAGATAGGCTGGCATTGGGTTTTGTGAATGCCCGTGGATATGGAGTGGAGATCCAAATAAGGAACTGGCAAGCTTCCCCTCACTAACCCCTAAAGTTTGTGCAATAAAGACATTATCCTCAACGTAAGGGCTCGTATATACTTTACTTTTATGATTTAACTGAAGTCCAGAAACCATATCGAAATCATTCATAATAGTAGCCAAGTTCTCTCTTGAAGTTGGTTCATTTTGAAGAAAGATAAGTAAATGTCATCTGCAAATGTTATATGTGATATATGAAACGAACCCGACAATGGGTTTTACCTTAATGCTGCCATTTAAGACTGCATGTTCCAACATCTGATTAAGTCCTTCATCGCAATAGTAAAAAAATACATCAGGAGAGTGAATCACTTTGTCCGGATGCCATTAGCTCCCAAAAACCAATTGGTGAGCCATTAAAAAGTATCGAAAACTTTGGAGTTTCAGCAAGATTGAATCCAATTAACCCATTGTTGTGGAAGTTCATATCGAGGACATCTTATAGATAAACTTCCTATTAACTGAATCAAAGGCTTTCCGTAAATCAGCTTTAAAACAGATTTTTGTCCCTTCTACTTTTGAATGCAAATCTTTGACCAAGTCATTAGCAAGCAAAATGTTATGATGTATACTTCTCCCTTTAATGAAAGCAGCTTGATTTGGGCTAATGATCTTGTGTATTACCTTTTGCATTCTATTTGCCAATACTTTGGAGATGATCTTGTAAATAAAGTTGCATAATGATATGGGTCTATAGTTCTCTAGTGAATCAGCCCCGGCATTCTTCGGAATTAAGGAAATAAAAGTGTAATTCATCTCTCTAAGAATATGACCTGAAGAGAAAAAATGTTGGCAAGCCTTGATCACATCATTTCCAATAATAGACCAAGCAGTTTGGTAAAATTCAGTTGGAAATCCATCTAGACCTGGGCTTTTGTGCTTTGGTGACTTAAAGACAACACATACAATTTCGTCATCACGTGGTTGGGCATTGAGGATTGAAATAAGCTGCGGATCAAGTTTTTTCTAGTGGCTCCACATGAATGTTATTAGGTTTCTCATCTTGATTGAGTAAGGATAAAAAATTGCTCTATGTGTGCTTTAACCTCATCTAAATTCTCAATAAGATTATCATCTTTGTCTCTACATTTAACGATCTGGTTAACAGCCCTGAGTAGCAATTGAAGCATAGAAAAATTTTGTATTGAATCCCCTAGTGTAAGCCAATCTTTGCGAGACTTCTACTTTGCAAAACTTTCCTCTGTTTTTAAGGCTTGCATGAAGTTATTTAAAACTTCGCCTCTTTGTAGATAATATTTTCATCATTTTAGCTGAAGTTGCAGCTCATGTTTTAATGACATTAGTTCCTTTCTACAAATTGAACTCGCGGTGTTAATATTGCCAAAGATATATTTGTATTCCACTCCTTTAGTCTTTGCTTCGACTTTGAGCTTTGACATAATATACCGTTCTTTCTCGTATCATTCAACTTTTTCACTAAAATATGCAATGGGCTTCCGTCTTGACTCAAAACAACACCAATTCCCACATTAGATGCATCACATTCAACTTTAAACACATTATCAAAATTTGGTAGAACTAAGATAGGAGCTTCATGCTTTTCATTTCAAAGCTCAAAAGCATCGTTGGCCTCACTAGTCCATTTGAATTTTTGTTGAATCTGGATTTTGATGATGAAACTAATTGATTGTGTTTAGATGTTCAACTGCATTTTGAGGATGTAGGTCTACTCGATCAGGATTAGGCTGACTGCCAAGAAGGAATTAACGTTGTCTTGAGGAGATCGTCCCGGGGATATTGGATGGCAGAAGGCTTGGGACGTGGGCATCGAGCCAAGAGAGAACAGAATTGCGCCAAGGATATCCCAGGTTATGGAGGTCAACCACCAATTGGGCAACAAGCCACAAGAGGATGATGCACTGAAGAATCAGACGGCGCCAACCAATGGCGTGGCGGGCAATAGGAATGTCAATTAAGCATTGGAATAACTGTCTAAGATCGGAGTAGAGTTTTAGTTTTTACATATGGGATTAACTTCGATAACGGTGAAGACATAAAAAGGAAATAAAAGTGTGAAATCAAGCACGGAAGGATTCCGTTAGGAGTTCAAGAGTTAAATGGAAGTCGAAGGTTCATCGGGAAACTACTTGAACTAGCCGAGAATGAGTAGGAGCTTCTTTGAAGGTTTTTCTTCGCCGGAAGGGAAGTAAATTAGGTTCACCAGAAATATCAGAGCTTGCGAAGATGCTCGTTAGAACTCACCAAGATCAAATCGTGAAGTCTAGGAGATTGCGGGGAGTCCATAGAATGGTTTTCGACGGTTTATTGGAAGACATTCCCGAAGTTCGCCGGAAGCTCACTAGAAGAAGTCTTGACTTATGGACTTTGTAATAGCTTATAAAATGTCTTTAAATTCGTAGTTGCTTACGTTAATTAGGGTTAGAGATTAGGTGTTAATCCTATAACCTAAAGGGGCCAATTGGGCCGGGGTTAGACTTTGTTTAGGCCATGTTTGGAGCCCAACTAGTGGGCTGAAATACTATAAGGCGGTAGCACTTGCCGAATTAGGTGGTGGCACCACCCAGAACCTGAGAACTAGGTGGTGGAACCGCTAGACTGGTGATGGCACCTTCACCCGAAGAATCGGGTGGTGGCACCATCCATGATATAGCGATAACATGCGACCTAAAAGAAACAAGAGAATTCAAATTTTGGAGCCCAAATTTGAATCCTCTTGGGCCTATAAATAAATACCCCTCAATTCTCAGCTAAGATCACAACCTTTGAGAAGCAAGAGATTGAGAAAAGAGCTTAGCAAAGTCTTAGCAAGTCTAGTTTCAAATTGATTGAGTGTTTACCTCCTTCTTCTTGTTGAAAAAAATTGTAAGAGTGTGAACCACTTTGTAAAGGTTGTAAGAGGGTATTAGTCCTTCCCCTAAAAGAGATTTGCTAGTGGAAGTTGGGAGCCTCTTGAAAGAAGCTTTTGCAAGTGGATGTAGGTCATTTGGACCGAACCAACTTTAAAACTATTGTGTTCTCTGGTTTGCTTCCTAATCTTGCTATGTACATATTGCAAACTTTACTTAGTCACTATGCTTCCATAAACTAAAGTTATCAAGCTTCTAAAATCGGTTTTCATTGATATTGCTTTTTATCATCACGAAAGAATATTTAAAACCAAAGTTTTAATCCGATGCACTAATTCCCCCCCCTCTTAGTAGTAGCTCCCATCCTAACAATTGGTATTATGAGCCGATATTTCTTATTTGGTTACACTTTCGAGAAATGGCTCTTCATGGCTTTCAAGAGGGCTTATCGGTTGTTCGTCCACCGTTGTTTAACGGATTGGACTACACTTATTGGAAAACTCGAATGAGAGTTTTCTTGATTTCTATGAATTTGGATTTATGGAATATCGTTGAAAACGATTTTCAACTTCCCTCTAAACCGATGAACAAATGGTCGGATTTGGAGAAGAAGTATTTTTCTTTAAATGCAAAGGCTATGAATGCCTTATTTTGCGCTTTAGACAAAAATGAGTTCAATCGATTTCTAATGCAAAACGGCTTGATATTTGGCGAACACTTGAAATCACTATTACAGGGAACTAGTAGAGTCAAAGACTCGAAAGTTAATATTTTATTACATGATTTTTGAGCTTTTGAATGCAACCAAGCGGGACGGCGACATCCAATTGCGTTTCGGATGTAAATCAATAATCTAAAGTTCTTGGTAAATCTTTTTCAATTTTGATCTCGTAAGGGAAGATCTTAAGATCCCTTCCAAAACTGTGGGATCCTAAAATAACATAATACAAGAAACAAAAGATTTAAATATTTTTCCACTTAAAGAACTTATTGGCTCATTGATGACATAGGAAATGGTCATAATGCACATGATGAACACTGAACACTTAAACCACCTTCCAAAGAATAGGAAGGATTTGGAACTCAGGACAAATGAATACCACTTGGCGATGACTTAAGTGATGAGGACAATGATGAACTTGAACTTGAACACTAAATATTAATAAGTTCATTAAACAAAAATCTAAAATAAATAATGAACTTGAACGGAGGAAGAGGCCAAAGAAAAGGAAGGCACCCAAGGATGAATCAAGAACTTCCAAAGGTGAAACAATGAATTGGGCTTTGTGAGGCTTCAACTTCAAAGATGTATTAACTCAACTCTCTTGAATTATTTTGAAATTACTTGAAGTCTTTCATGAGTGCTTAATTTAGATAGTAGGCATAGGAAATAAAAAATTATTTTTCAAAAATTATATCATGTTTTTTTTTCCTTTTTAGTATCTTTGAAAAATTAAAAATTTGATCATGAAAAGTATATTGCTATGGTTTCATGCATGTTATGTTTTGAAATGTTGAATGATGTATGCAACATTAGGAATGATAATTATATAATATGTGATAATGCTTAGGATTAATCCATGCATGTGTATCTTGATGATTTTATATCATGCATAATGATCATGTAATAAATTTCGAAATTATGCATGATGAATCTTGTGATTTATGGATTATTGATTTTTACCATAATGAAAGTGCCTTATTAATTTTGTTGTAACAAATCTTACACTTTCGGTTTTTTAAACATGATATATATTTTTTTTTATTTGGCATAAATAAAACAAAATCATATGTTTTGAAACAACCGAAAAAAAGGAAAACATTCTTGAAAATTATTTTGCTCAATCTTATTGATTTTGATGAATCCATTTGTATTATCTTTGTGAATCTCTTGGATTTTGATAATGATTTTGATGATTTAAATTTGAATAATTTTTATCAAATTATGATCTTGATCACTTTGAAATTTATAACATAAAATCCTTTATGAATCAAGATTTCTTTACTCTTTATTCTCTTCTTACATTTTGAGAAAATTTTCAATATGAATCATAAGTGTTCTTATGCATGAATTGAAATCTTTTTTTCTCCTACGTTTCCTTTTGTAATTTACTAAAGAGAATATCCTTTTGAAAATTCTTAACTTAAAATTTTATTTAAAAATCTCTTATTATTTGATCTCCTAAGATTTTCCATTGATTATTTATGAGGAGGCTTTTCAAAAGAAATCATGTCTTTTGGCATTCCATTATTCTAATATTTTATGGTATGATTTTTATGTAATTCCTTGTATTCATGAAATGTTTATCTCATCACCCAATTATTTTCTCCTTTGATATTCCTTATGTGATGATATTTTCATACATGAAATATTCATTAATTTGTTTTGATGAAAGTTATGATCATGAATGGTAGGTTTGAAATTTGACAAGTTAATACCATCATGATTTAAAACAGTTATAATTTGAAATTATGCATGCAATTGCTTTTTATTGTGATGATATATGCATATAATATGTATCATGAATACTTTATTATCATACATGAAAATAGTGATAAATATTTTGAAAATAAATGTTTGTATCATGTTAGATGATTTTACATTTTGTGCATAATGAGTTATAGTGATGATTGAAACAATGATTGAAATGATATAAATGCCTTGAAATGATTGAAATATTTTATACTTTTTTTATGCTCTTCCCTACTTCTTTCTTGTTTTCAATGATAAAATGGGAGAAGTTTTTTGATCATGCATGGTAGGATATAATTTGACAAAATTGATACCATCATGATATATGAAACATTTATGATTTACAATGATGCATGCAATACTTATGCTTTCTAATTATGATGTGATGTATTGCATATGATGTAAATCATGATTTAAAATGCTATGAGTTGTTGCTAAAATGATAAATGTTGATTTAATATTTTGTATCATGAATGCTCTAAAAATAATGATTGTTTGGTATCATGATCAAAATGTTGATAAATAGTTAAAAATTTTAGTATCATGTATAATATCCTCATAATGTCGGTCGATTTATTCAATATCGTGCATGAATAAAATATAAGGTTTTAAAAATATGTATATTTTAATTTGAAAATATAATGATGCACAAATAAGATTGACACTTAACCCTTGTCATGATTTGAATATTATAGTAAAGAGAAATGAATTACACTAATTGTATTGTTATTCCCCTCTATTTGACAATGACATAGGGGAGCAAATTTTTGCTAGCTAGCTTTGCAAATATCAAGTGTGAGAAGCAATGAGTGCTAAGTTACACATTTTGAGAAATATTACTAGCTCAAGATGCAAAAATTTAGAAACTTGCATATTGGAAAAAAAGTAAAAATTGCAAGCTTGTTCTTCTCAAAAAGAAGAAAGATATTGCCTATCGAAAAAGCAAAAAGTGCAAAACTTAGAAAACTTGCAAACAAAATTACTCTTGCCATGCTTTGTATCAAAATATATTGATATCCTTAAAAGCATCGCTATAAATTTTTAGTGTATCACAATGTATCACATGTATGTAAAATTAAATTTTTTTTTGAGACTATTATCATATCATGTTTAACATTTGATATCTTTCATTGATATGATATATTATCATATCATGATGTATCGCATAATGATATCATGATTTTGCATTGTTTCATATGATCCTTGGTGAATTTTCACATTGGTATCCTTCATGAAATGATTTCTTTGCATTATTGTCTCTTGTATGCATCATGTGATGATTGAAATATTGATTGATGCAATGTTAATGTAAAAGTCTAAATCATTGGTTCCTCTCCTTCTTTGACATTGACAAAGGGAAAAAGTTATTGCTAGCTTGCACAATTGAATGAAGAATTTGCTAGCTAGATCATTGTAATGAAGAAATTTGCTATATCAAACATCATAAATATTGTTACTTGCAAAGAAAAGCAAAGTACAATCTTGCAAAAAATTCAAGTGTTGAATTGTCATGATTGAACAAAAGAATCTTGCTATGCTTTTGTGCTTATATGTTGTGATAAAAATCTAGCTTCAATTTGCAAAAACTTGAATATCTTTTAAAATAGCTAGAGCCACTTCTCCTTTTGTTGATAACATAGGGGGAGAAGTATATTGATGACTTTATGCATTGAATTGAATATTTTACATATTTGCATGATGGTTTAAATATTTTTTTTTTTTTCTAACATGTGATGAATGTTACTTGGATTTGGAATAATCCAAGTGTTCTATCAATGGCATATTGATAGGGGAGTTTGATTAAACTCGTGGAGTTATGGTTATCCGTTAGTCATCAATTAGTTGTCATCATAAAAGGAGGGAGATTGTTTGAATCTGGTTTTGATGATGAAACTAATTGATTGTATTTAGATGTTCAGCTGCATTTTGAGTGATGCAGTCTACTCGATCAAGATTAGACATTTGACGGGGAGGAATTGACGTTCTTTCGGAGGAGATCAATCCCGAGGATATTGGATGGCTTTTGGGACGTCGGACATCGAGACCAAAGGAAGGCGAATTGCGCCAAGAGATATCGGGGTTATGGAGGTCAACCACCGATTGGGCAACAAGCATAAGAGAGGATGATGCCTTTGAAGAATGGAATGGTGCCAACCAATGACGTGCTAGGCAATAGAATGTCAATTAAGCATTGTAATAACTGTCTAGATCGGAGTAGAGTTTTGGCTTGCATGTGTAGGATTAACTTCTGATAACGATGAAGACATAAAACAAAACAAAGTCACGGAGTCAAGCATGTGAAGGATTCGTTGGGAGTTCAAGAGTTCACGGAAGTCCGAAGGTTCGCCGGGAACGCCAGTCGGAACTAGCCGAGAATGAGTAGGGAAGCTTGCCGGTTTTTTTCGAAGCTCGCCGGAAGGTTAGGTGGGATGTTATTGGAGTTCACCGAGAAATATCGGGTTGCCGAAAAAGCTCGTTGGAACTCACCAAGATTAAATCGTGAAGTCTAGGAGCTTGCCGGGACTCCGTAGCGATGGTTTCGAGTTTATCGGAAGATCGTCGGAAGTTTCTGGAAGCTCACGGAAGAAGTCTTGAATTATGGACTTTGTAATAGCTTAAAAAATGTCTTTAAATTCATAGTTTAGCATGTTAATTAGGGGTTAGATTAGGTGTTAATCCTATAACCCAAGTAGAACCAATTGGGCCCGAGTTGAGACTAGTTTGGGCAATGTTTGGAGCCCAACTAGTGGGCTAAAAACACTATAGGCGGTGGCACCGCCAGACAGGGCGTGTGACACCTATGGACTGGTGGCACTGCCAGCACTGAGAGATCGGGCGTGGCACCGCCATCCACGAAAGGCTGTGGCACCACCACCTCGAAAACCCAAGGAATTCAAATTTTGGGAGCCCAAATTTGAATCCTCTTAGGGCCCTATAAACACCCTCAATTCTCATTTGAGATCACAACCTTTGAGAAGCAAGAGATTGAGAAAAAGAGCCTTAGCAAAGTCTTAGCAAGTCTAGTTTTCAAATTGCTTGAGTGTTCACCTCCCTTCTTCTTGTTGAAAAGAATTGTGAGAGTGTGAACCATTTGTAAAGGTTGTAAGGGAGATTTAGTCCTTCCCTACAAAGAGATTTGCTAGTGAAAGTTGGGGCCTCTTCGAAGAAGGAAGAAATGGATGTAGGTCATTTTGACCGAACCACTTTAAAACTACTGTTTCTCTGGTTTGCTTCCCTAATCTTGCCATGTACATATTGCAAACTTCTTTACTTAGTCACTATGCTTCCATAAACGCTTCTAAGTTATCAAGCTTCTAAAATTGGTTTTCATTGATATTGCTTTTATCGCATTTTAAAGATTTTTTTTTAATAGGTTTCAATCCATTGCACTAATTCACCCCCTCTTAGTGCCGCTCCGATCCTAACAAATTTATCACATTTCAGACATTCGGGTGATTAGAGTGACAATAGAGGCTGAAACCCTTGATAAATCTTCGTGTAAAACGAAGTTAAGCCATGGAAACTCCTCACGTCATGCAACAAAGCAAATGTTGGCCAACCGAGAATAGCCCTCTACTTTATTTTGATCCATCATGATTCCATCTTTTTTGAAACAACATACCCCGTGAAACACCACACTAGAAGTAAAGAAATTACACTTCTTTTAGATTAGCATAAAGCTTTTATGCCTCAAAAATAAGAAAAAATCTCTTTCCGGATGATTCATATGCTCCTCTTCACGCTCTTGCTGTACACTAATATATAATTCAAAATAAACTACAACAAATATTCCAATGCATGGCAAGTATGTGATTCATAAATCTCATGAAGGTGCTAGGAGCATTAGATAGCCCAATGGCATAACTAACCATTCATATAAGCCTTCTCTAGTTTTAAATGTTATTTTTCACTCATCTCCGGGCCTCATTCTTATTTGGTGATAGCCACTCCTCAAATCAATTTTTGAGAAAATATAAGCACCACACAATTGATCAATTAAATCATCTTAACCTTGGAATCAGAAAGATAATCCTTTGTGATTTTGTTGATGGTTACAACTGTCCATGCACATTCTCCAAGAACCATCCTTCTTAGGCACTAATGGTGGAACCACACAAGGACTCATGCTCTCTGGATTAACCCTTTTTTCACCAATTCATCAACGCCTTTGAAGTTCTTTTATGTGCTCCTTGGGACTCATTCTATATGCTGCCTTATTAGGTGGAACAACCTTGAATTAGATCAATGTGATGCTGGATATCTCTCAAGGGTGGAAGGCCATGTGGAATCTCTTCTAGTATAACATCTTCAAACTCTTCCAAGATTTGTTTCATGATTTCTGGTGTCTCCTCGTGTTGTTGTTCATTTTCTTCTACTACTAGTAGAGCCATAACATGACCACCTTGTCTAATTCATCTTTGCATTCACCATAGGACATAAAAAGCTTTTTCATTTTAGTGCAATGATTTTTGGATGATTGTAATGGAGCTAAAATAATCTTCTTTTCATTCACCTTAAAAGAATAAGTATGTTTGTAGCCGTCACATACAACCCTTCTATCATAATGCCATGGTCTTCCCAACAAAGAAATGACAAGCATCCATAGGAGCAACATCACACCATACTTCATCTTTATAATATTTGCCAATAGAAAATGAAACTAAACATCTTTTAGTTACATTGATGCCATTCATTTTGCAGCCGAGCATAAGCTGGTATGGATGTGGATGAGGGATGGTGTCCAACTTTTAGCTTCTATACCATCTCCAATACCACATTCTCAAAGCTACCACTATCGATGATCACCAAACATACTTTGCCAAGAGAAGTGCATTTAGTGTGAAACACATTTTTTCTCACCCAACTTTCATCGATGAAACATATGATGCTTGTAAACTATGTTGCAATACAATGAACAAACCATGATCAGCATAAGTAATCTCTTCCCTCATCATCATCGTATTTTGGTTCACATCGGTTTCATCTTTTTTCATCCATCATCACTATGATCTTCAACCAAAGTTACAATCCTCCTATTTGGACAATCGTCGATATGCCCAAAACCATGACATTTGAAGCATTTTTTTGGCCACTTGGGGTAGAAGATTTAGGTGTTTTTTTTTGCCAACAGATTCTTCACCCTTTTCTTGCAACTTCGATATCACCTTGCTTTGAATAGTAGGCTTGAAACTTCCTCCTTTGTATATCCTTCTTTTGAGCCGTCTGAAAAAATTTTTTCAAACTTCTATTTGCTTTTTCAACTTTTAATGCCAGCTTGCTCACATCATTTAAAGACCAATATGGCAGAGTTGAACAACTTTAACAATCTACATACTGGACCTCTAAAGTATCTTGTAATTGTTTTGCTCTTACGGTTCCACAAGCTCTCCTTTTTTAACATCAAATTATCAAATTCTACAGTGTACTCCTCCACACTAAGATCTTTTTTTGTTTGAAATCATGTATTTTGAAAAGATCTCTTTTATAATTATGAGGTAAATATTTTCTCTTGACTCCCTTTTCATTTTCTCCCCATGTAACTATCTTACTCTTACCCCTCCTTCTCTTTGTTTCTTCCAGATTTTCCCACCAAAAGATGCATTCCGCTTGAGTTTGAGTGTCACAAGTTTGACCTTTTGTTTTGGTGGTTCATGAAAATCGAAAATTCTTTTCATCATTATTAAGCCAATCGATAAAGTCATCAACATTCATTTTGCCTTCAAATTCGGAATATCAAATCACGGGGTTATATTTATTCTACGCCACTCATCTTGGACTTCATTTCTTCTCAGACATCTTCTCGACTCCTTGGAAGATGAGGTATATCATCATCGGAAAACTCTCGAAGCGTCATTTTCATGCTTCTTGTGTCTACTTTGAAGTACATCGATTATTTCATTTTTTTTCTTGTAGACTCTGCATGGCAATTTTTATTAGCTTCTGACCTCAACGACTTTCAGCGTCATCTTCATGGTCGCTACCTTTGCCAACTACATCTTTTCCATTCCGCCTTGCCATGATCTCTAGCCTTTAGCTCTGAGACTAAACTGATCTAGGAGAGGGTAAAAATGCAGAATAGATTTGAAAAGAATAATAATAGAATAGTTGTTGGGATAGAAAATGTCACAGAAAAAACAGAACTCTTGTGAGCCGGTTGGGCGAAACGAAAACACTAGCTCACCACCAAGTTTAAAATCAAAGGGATCTGAGAAGATCACCACCCTAATGATGATAAACGAGGATATAGAATGAAAGTAAAAGACTCACCACTCAGGACGCATCCAAGAGATCTGAGTTCAAAAGAGCACTCCAGAGGCTTACGCAAATATCCTCCGTTTTTCTCAACCTTTCCTAAGTCCTAAAACCCCAAAATAAATACTAGTGCATGAAACAACCCTTCATGCATAGGAATTTCGAAATTAAGTGCTTTTACAACTGCCAACCAACTCCATTAATGCATTCCTTAGCCATGAAGAAAAAAGCACCATGATACAACTTTTTTTCAGTTTTTCCAACCAACTCCATTAATGTATTCCTTTGTAAAGGGGAATATCTGATGGTATCTTTATCGAGTAGGTTTGAGTTGAAGATTATGTAGCAATAGTGTTGGCTGAAAAAATATCATATTATCGTTATGGTCCATATGAACAGATTGTGGCAAATTAGACACTCCCATGTCAATGCTATCGATAGCCCCATCCACCCTACGCCACGGAGGTTCTAGGGTCTTGAGATAGCCGACGTTTTGTTCCATCTAACGGTCACCGGCACGCAAGAAAAGCCCAAAACAGTCCAAAAAACACCTAAAAGGGGCCAAAATCGCCATTTTGGCTGTTTAACGAAAGGCGGACGTTGAAAAGGCAAAGCTGACACCGTCCCTGCTATCGAAAGCCCCATCCTACCTTGTGCCGCCCGGGTTCTAGGGCTGGCTGGGTGACGTTTTGCTCTTCTCGGGTCGTCACGTATAGTACAGCACAAAAACAAATTAAATAGCCCAAAAACGGACCAAAATTGGCCATTTTTGGCTGCCTTGAAATGACGGCGGCCGGACAACAGCAGAAAAAAGGGGCAACACCATCCCTGCTATCTGAAAGCCCCATCCTGCCTTGCCACCCGAGGGGTTCCGGGTCTTGAGATGGTTGACGTTTTGTCCACTAATGACGATCGTCAAAGCACGCAAGAACAGCCCAAAAAACAGGGCCAAAACAGCCCAAAAGGGCCAAAATTGGCCTTTTTTTTTGGCAACGCGAGCGAGAAAGAAACGGACAGCCCGAACAAAACAAGGGGCCGCACCTTCCCTGCCATATGGAAGCCCAATCCAACCCTATACCACGGGGATTCGGGATGCTGAGATGGTTGGCGTTTTTGCTCCACTTATGATGGTCATCAGCACGCAAAGAACAATCCAAACAGCCCAAAATGAGCCAAAATTGGCCATTTTGTCTATCTGGCGTCTGTGGCGGCGGACGGCGAGAAATGGGGAGGTGTTAGGATCGGAGGCGGCACTAAGGGGGGTGAATTAGTGCAGCGGATTAAACCGTTGGTTTCAACAAATCTTTCGTGTCGATAAAAAATCGGAATCGAAGTGCTTAACTTGAAAACGTTTGCAAAGTTGTGCAAAAGTAATGATGAAATAAAAGCAAGTAAGAAGGTTTACAGTAATGTAAATAGCAGTAATAAAAAAGCAAACCGGAGATTTACTGTTTTTGGTGGTTCGGTCAAGTGACCTACATCCACTTGTGAGGCCCCTTTCGATGAGGCTCCCACATTCCACTAGCAAATCTCTTTGAAAGGGATGGGTGAATACTCCTCTTACAACTCTTTTTACAATGTTCATTCTCTTACAGATTTTCAAAGAAGAAAGAAGGAGGTGAATACTATAAAATTGAAAACAAGACTAGCTAAGACTTTTCTAAGGCCTTTCTAAAACAATTGTTGCTCAAAAAGTTGTAATCTCAACTGAGATTTTGAGGGGTATTTATAAGCGTCAAGAGGATTCAAATTTGGGCTCCAAATTTGAATTCTCGATGTTTCGAATCTTGCGGTGCCACCGTATCGTCAAAACAATGTGTGATCTTTGGTGCCACCCCAAAGAGGTGCCACCGCCAACTCTTCGAAGACCATTACCACTGCATCAGCCTGCCACCAGTAAGTGCCATCGCTTGAGATCCTTTTTTTTTTTTTTTTTGGTAAGTAAAAGTAAATTGATTATGTGTAAAGTTTCTACAAATAGCTTTATCTATACAAGTCATAGACAAAGCCATGTAACTCATAGAGTGCTGAATGCGATAGTTATGACTACACATGTTATAGACTATAACTCCTAATTATAATCAAAATAGAAATTGTTTATCCAGATATATCAAAATTTGGCATCATTCCCAAGATCTTTTAGCTAATAGCAAAATTAAAATTGATAAAAATATATTTTTCTTTTGGGTAAAGTGTCCGTTTTTGAGATCTTGCTCCATACGTGATCTTGAGTCTCTAATAATCTCTTTCAATAGCTGAGCATTGTTTGTGTGTTGACATTCAAAGATTCTGTTACATCTCTCCATCCACATCCACCAAATAGCGCATCTGAAAGTAACCTTTGCCGGCCAGTGTGAGAGGCCCTTTTCTTGAGAAACATTGCATGAGTTAAGCCTAGTTCTTGGTGCAAGTTCGGTTGCGGTAGTCTATTGAGTTCAAATCGCTGGAGAATCTCCTTCCATATCCATTTTGTATAATCACAAGCAAAATAAAGGTGGTCAACAGTTTCTTCTTGTTGCATACAAAGGGAGCATCGGTTAACATGATAGATACCTCTTCTTTTCATATTGTCTAGGGCGATGGTACTATAGCGGCGACCAAATCTTCCTAGGATGATCCGACTCCTGCAGCGTTGGCTTTCTCCCACGGGCGAAGGGCGATGGCACTGTAGCGGTGATCAGATCACCCAAGGGCGGCCATCTTGTAGCGGCGGCCCGATCTAGGCGGCGGTACTATAGCGACAACTATATCTCCTAAAGGCAATCTAACTCCTGCAGCGTCGGCTTTCTCCCAATGAAGCGAAGGGCAACGACACCTCAAGGCGATCGGATCTCCCAAGGGCGGACGAATCAGCGGCGGCGACGACATCGTAGGCAAATCCAGATCTTGGGCGATGGTACGATGGCGACGAATCTAGATCTAGGGCGACGACACTGTAGCGGCGACCCGGATCTCCGTGGCGTCGGCTTCTCCCAAAGGGTGATGATACTGGCAGCAACCATAAATCCCTAGGGTGACGCGGTACCGTTAGCGGCGATCTAATATACTGCAGCGGTGGCTTTTCCCAATGGCGTCGTTTACTAGGCGACCGGAGGGATCAAACATGGCAGCGATGGCCCTAGGGATGGCGATGGTGGTGAGAGGGTTGAAACGATGGCAAGGCTCCCTACCGCTACCCCCCAAGTTGCTCTTCCAACATATCCTTTCCGAGAAAACTCCTTCCGACCAGCAAAGGCGAAGCGGTCGGCGCTCTAGATCCGGATGCTGCTCTCATTTCCAGCGATCCTCGGCCTTGGACTAGCCTCTTCAAAGGCTCCGGGTTTGGAAGTCAATATCTAAGCTTGGAATTCTTTACTCCGGAAGTTGAGGCGATAAAGAAAGATTCTTTATATCTGAGGCTGGCATTTGATTAAAAGCTTATTGAGACATGGTCTATGGGCGTTGTTGGCTATGTGGTAGGTCTCAAAACATCGTATTTCCCACTATCCTCATTTATCAAAACTTCGATGGGGAATATCGTCATTTGATCTTCATATCTTTGGAGAACAGATTCTTTGTTTGCAAGCTATACTCTAAAGAAGATTTGCGGCCAGAATCCTCGAAGGATTACGGACTATCCATGGTCATCCAATGATTGTGCGACGTTGGTCTCCTGATATCCGTTTGGGTTTAGAAAGCCTACAGTCTATTCCATTATGGGTATCCTTGCAAGACTGCCTCTACATCTTTGGAGTCGACGTTTTATTGCAAAGTTATGCAGCACTCAGGACACCCACTCTACATCGACAACGCAAAGCAGCTCAGGATGAGATTAGCATTTGCGAGCATGTGTGCTGGTTTCTTCCGATGAAGATCTTCCTAGTGAGGTTTTCTATCATCGATCTTGGCGGGTACACTGAAGGTACATGTCTCATATTCACGAAGCCCAACGATGTCAGCATTGCTTATCTTTTGGTCATGCAAATGGAGCTTGTCGACAAACCCCAAATCCAACCACAAAAGGTCTATCGACCACGTCCAAGCCTCGACAACAAAGTGATTCTTCTCTAATGGCGTAGCACCGATGGTTGTGAAAACTATTGAGCATTCCGACTCGCAAGGAAAGCACCGCGGACAGAAGGACAATTCCAAAACTTTATCTCTACCTATAATGTTAGAGCCTTCCATAACAGAGGTTTCCCATGGTACTAGTGAACAGGAGAAACATAAGTCAGGAACTTCATCTCTTCCAATATCATCGGATCCATCCACACTAGCTCAACGAACTCAGGTCCAAGCAAATCTCGCTAGCAAGGATATTATTCCTCAACAAACTCAGGTCATAAAAAACATTCCCAACAAGGATATTCTATCTCAACAAACTCATGCCCCGACAAACCTCTCTATCCAGACTGCTCCAACAAGTACTATCCAGGATATTGTGATGCAACAATCTTATCGAGCTTCAACAAACCCTGCCAATCAAGACCACATGATTCAAGGTATTTTAAAGTTTAAAAATCTGCAAGCTATAGATGAAGTGGATAAATATAGGAATAAAGCCATAAAAGGTAAGGATATTGTGCGGGAGGAAAATACAAAACCGAAGGATAAGAAAAAGGATGGTACAATCCATCCAAAGTCGTAGAATGAATACCGTACTATCTTTTACTAATGAAGATAACATGCTGGGTACCGTTAGCAATGAACTAAGAAACCTTCCAATCTTTGGGAGCCCCAAGATCTTTTCGTATTCTGTCACCATATAATTGAAATATACTCTTCCCATTCACCCAAGGATCGTACCACATATTAGTACTAGTTCCAGAAGAGATTGCATAGGAAATGTGTTTGATTAGCCAATTTCTTGCCTTTAAAATGCCTTTCCAAGCTGCAGAGTGGTATGTTCTTGTTGAAATTTCACAGATTGATTCTTTTGAAAGATACCTAGCAGAAACCCAATGTGACCATAAGGAACATTTGTTTTGCAATAGATCCCACAATTGCTGCACCGGATATGCTTGATTCCAATCTCTAGTATTTCTCGTTTTTAGCCTCCCTTCATCTTTGGTTTACAAATGCTATCCCAATTTACCATATGCATTGCCTTATCATTTGTGCCATTCCGAAGAAGTTCATTAATAACCGTTCAATATCTTGGAGAAGTCCAGCAACAGTGGAAGAAATGTATTACACCAATATATAGAGTAGGAGTGCAATACCGAATCGGATGAGTTCGAGTCGCCCTTTTTTGATAGAAACCGATTTTTCCAAGAAGAAATTCTATTCTTTATTTTTTTTTTTGCAAGATAGGTTGACAAGTGGGTCTTGTGAATGCCTGTGGATATGAAAGGGAGACCCAAATAAGGAACTCCGCAAGCTTCCTCACTAACCCCCAAAGTTTGTGCAATAAAGACATTATCCTCAACGTAAGGGCTCATATATACTTTACTTTTCGCATGATTTAACCTAAGTCCAGAAAACCATACCGAAGTCATTCATAATAGTAGCCAGGGGTTCTTTACTAAAGTTGGTTCATTTTGAAGAAAGATAAATAAGTTATCTGCAAATGTTATATGTGATATATGAACAGAACCGGCAAATGGGTACCTTAATGCTGCCATTTAAGACTTCGTTTCCAACATACAACTAAAGTCCTTCCATCATAATAGTAAAAAATACAGAGAGAGTGGATCACCTTTGTCGGATGCCATTAGGTGCTCCCAAAAAAACCAATTGGTGAGCCATTAAAGAGTATCGAAAACTTTGGAGTTTCCGTGCAAGATTGAATCAATTAACCCATTCTTTGTGGGAAGTTCATATCAAGGAGCATCTTATAGATAAACTTCCTATTAACTGAATCAAAGGCTTTCCGTAAATCAGCTTTAGATCGCTGCAAAGATTAGATCACCGCTATAGTACCCACGCCTAAAGGGATTTCTGGTTTGTCGCTATGTATCGCCGCCCTTTGGGAGAATCGGACGCTACGGAGATCTGGTAACCGCCCACCGGTGTCGTAAGCCCTAGATCCGTCGCCGCCATTGTACCATCGCCCAGATCTGGTCCTTTAACTCGCGTGTCGTCGCCACCACTACGAATGCCGTCGTCCTTGGGAGATCGATCGCCTCTCTGAAGTCGCCGCCCCTTCGCCGTGGGAGAAAGCCGGCGTGCAGGAGTTAGATCGCCTTTAGGGGAGATATGGTCGCCGCTAAACTCTGATCGCATGCCGCCCTAGATTCGGGGCCCACCGCCGCCTGATGGCGTCGCCCTAGATCCGGGCCACCGCTATAGTAGCTGCCGCCGTCTCTTTGTAGATAATATTTTCTTCATTTGGCTGAAGTTGCACTCATGTTGCAATGACATTAGTTCCTTTCTACAAAATTGAACTCTGGTTTAATATTACCAAAGGTATTTGTATTCCCTCTTTTAGTCTTTTGCTTTTTAGAGCTTTGAGCTTTTAACATAAGATGTAAGGGGGATCCATGCACATTAACATTACAAGAGATCGATAACATTAAGAAATTGAGGATGAGTACTCCACATGTTAAAAGAATCTAAACGGTTTCTTGCCTCTTGGTATCGCTTTTTTTCTATGTGTATATACATTAAAGAATGATCGAGAAAACAAAGGAGCACCATAC
This sequence comes from Musa schizocarpa, assembly GCA_900464855.2. Taxonomy (NCBI): domain Eukaryota; kingdom Viridiplantae; phylum Streptophyta; class Magnoliopsida; order Zingiberales; family Musaceae; genus Musa; species Musa schizocarpa. Next base: position 23,831,789 of record LS990920.1, on the reverse strand, counting down.
TCAAGAAGTCAATGCTGGTAAACCTAACCATTCATGATTAATCAAACACCCTATCAAGTAGAGCCATTGTTTTTCTGTTAGCAACACCTTGATTACTCTAGGAGAGCCAATTACCCACAGATTTTATATCAAACAATGCTCTGTTGTCAATGTAATCATTAAAACTTTGAAGTGGCTTTAAAGTTGTCTACCCCCATGTTTTCATTTGTTTGTAATAGAACAATATTAAAGTCTCCAAGAACAATCCAAGGTATATTGAGATAGTCATTTTTACAATATTAGTCGTCACACCAAAGAGTATTTCTTTCTTGCATCTTTGTTTGAAGCATATATACCGTGAAATTGAATTGATGACCATTCTTTTATCCTCTATCTTAGGATGAATGAATTCATCGATGGCAGAAATAAACCAAGCATTAATAGAGTTAGGATGCCATAAGACCCATATTCTACCAAAGTTTCATTTGAGTCATTGGTAAACAGTTCTGCGTCCGCCATATTAAATTCTTTTGAGCTTGAGCAGCGTTGTTTAATTTTCGTTTCCACTAGAATAACAATATCACATCTTGTGAGACTTGATTATTCTGTTGAGCTCCAGACATTTCTCAGAACTTATTAAGTCCCATGAACATTCCAACATGTTATCTTCATTAGTAATAAACAAATGAAAATACCTTTAGCAATATTAACACCGGAGTTCAATTTTTTTTGTAGAAAGGAACTAATGTCATTGCAACATGAGCTGCAACTTCGGCCAAAGGATGAAAATATTATCTACAAAGAGACGAAGCCGAAATAACTTCATGCAAGCCTTAAAATGGGAGGAAAGTTTTGCAAAGCAGAAGTCTCATGACATTGGCTTACACTAGGGGATTCCAATACAAAATTTTTCTATGCTTCAATTGCTACTCGAAGGGCTGTTAACAGTATCAACAAATGTAGAGACAAAGATGATAATCTTATTGAGAATTTAGATGAGGTTAAAGCACACACGAGCAATTTTTTTATTCATACTCAATCAAGATGAAAAACCTAATAACATTCATGTGGGCCAGACTAGAAAACTTGATTCAAGCTATTTCAATCCTCAATGCCCCAATTACATGTGACGAAATTGTATGTGTTGTCTTTAAGTCACCAAAGCACAAAAGCCGGTCCGGATGGATTTCGGTGAATTTTACCAAACTGCTTGGTCTATTATTGGAAATGATGTGATCAAGGCTTGCCAACATTTTTACTCTTCAGGTCATATTCTTAGAGATGAATTGCACTTTTATTTCCTTAATTCCGAATGGGTTGATTCACTAGAGAACTATCGACCCATATCATTATGCAACGTTATTTACAAGATCATCTCCAAAGTATTGGCAAATAGAATGCAAAAGGTAATACACAAGATCATTAGCCCAAATCAAGCTTTTTTCATCAAAGGGAGAAGTATACATCATAACATTTTTGCTTCTAATGACTTGGTCAAAGATTTGCAATCAAAAAGCAAGAGGGACAAAAAAATATGTTTTAAAGCTGATTCTGAAAGCCTTTGATTGAGTTAATAGGAAGTTTATCTATAAGATGCTCCTCGATATGAACTTCCCACAGAATGGGTTAATTGGATTCAATCTTGCTTTGAAACTCCAAAGTTTTCGATACTCTTTAATGGCTCACCAATTGGTTTTGAGAACACGAATGGCATCCGACAAGGTGATCCACTCTCTCGTATCTTTTTTATTATTGCGATGGAAGGACTTGGTTGTATGTTGGAACACGCATGATCCTAAATGGCAGCATTAAGGTACCCATTCTTTGGTTTACGTTCATATATCACATATAACATTTTGCAGATGACTTACTTATCTTTCTCCAAAATGAACCAACTTCAGTAAAAGACACGACTACTATTATGAATGACTTTGGTATGATTTCTGGACTTGATTAAATTATGCAAAAAAAGTATATATGAGCCCTTACGTTGAGGATAATGTCTTTATTGCCTGAAACTTTGGGGGTTAGTGAGGGAAGCTTGCCGGTTCCTTATTTGGGTCTCAGCTCATATCCACGAGCATTCACAAAACCCACTGTCAGACCAATCTTGCAAAAAAATAAAAGAATAGAATTTCTTCTTGGAAAAATAGGTTTCTATCAAAAGCGGAGACGACTCGAACTCATCCGTTTCGGTGTTGCACTCTACTCTATATATTGGTGTAATGCATTTCTTCTACCTGCTTGACTTCTCCAAGATATTGAGCGGTTATTAATGAACTTCTTAGAATAGCACAAATGATAAGGCAATGCATATGGTAAATTGGGATAGCATTTGCAAAAAAGAAAAGATGAAGGGGGGGGGCTTGAGAAATACTAGAGATTGGAATCAAGCATGTCTGCAGTGCAAGAATTGTGGGATCATTTGCAAAACAAATGTTCCTTATGGTCACATTGGGTTTCTGCTAGGTATCTTTCAAAAGAATCAATCTGGGAAATTTCAACAAAAACATACCACTCTGCTGACTTGGAAAGGAATTTTAAAGGCAAGGAATTGGCTAATCAAACACATTTCCTATGCAATCTCTTACGGAACTAGTACTAATATGTGGTAAGATCCTTGGGTGAATGGGAAGAGTATATTTCAATTATATGGTGACAGAATACGAAAAGATCTTGGGGCTCCCAAAGATTGGAAGGTTTCGAGTTCATTGCTAACATGTGCACTGGTGTCTCCCTAATCCTATTTCTCCCAAAATGTTATCACTTTGGCCAGACTATTATAGCTATTCCAATCACGAACAACTCTTCAGATATACTTATTTGGCCTCATGATAATGGCAAATTTAGTGCCACATCCCATGGAATCAAATTAGGCAAAAGAAATAACAAGTGGGTCCACTGCCAGTTGGACATGGGATCGTAGGGATCACAAAGACATTCCTTATGTACATGGTAGGCTCTTCTCAATAAACTACCTACAATAGACAATATGAAAAGAAGAGGTATCTATCATGTTAACCGATGCTCCTTTGTATGCAACAAGAAGAAACTGTTGACCACCTCTATTTTGCTTGTGATTATACAAAATGGATATGGAAGGAGATTCTCCAGCGGATTTGAACTCAATAGACTGCCACAACCAAACTTGCACCAAGAACTAGACGACCTCAAGCAATGTTTCCCAAGAAAAGGGCCTTTCACACAATTGGCAAAGGTTACTTTCAGAGGCGCTATTTGGTGGATGTGGAAGGAGAGATGTAACAGAATCTTTGAATGTCAACACACAAACAATGCTCAGCTATTGAAAGAGATTATTAGAGACTCAAGATCTTGTATGGAGCAAGATCTCAAAACGGAGCACTTTACCCAAAGAGAAAAAGATATTTTTATCAATTTTAATTTTGCATTTAGCTAAAGATCTTGGGATTGATGCCAAATTTTGATATATCAGGATAAACATTTTCTTTGTTGATTATAATTAGGAGTTATAGTCTACAGCATGTGTAGTCATAACTATCCCATTCGCACTCTATGAGTTACATGGCTTTGTCTATGACTTGTATAGATAAAGCTATTTGTAGAAACTTTTCACATAATCAATTTACTTTTACTTACCAAAAAAAAATAAACAAATGAAAAGGTAGTAAGGTATTCATCCTACGACTTTGGATGGATTATACCTTCCTTTTTCTTATCCTTCGGTTTTGTATTTTCCTCCCGCACAATATCCTTACCTTTTATGGCTCTATTCCTATATTTATCCACTTCATCTACAGCTTGCAGATTTTGAAACTTTAAAATACCTTGAATCATGTGGTCTTGATTGGCAGGGTTTGTTGAAGCTCGATAAGGTTGTTGCAGCACAATATCCTGGATAGTACTTGTTGGAGCAGTCTGGCTAGAGAGGTTTGTTGAGGCATGAGTTTGTTGACACATGATATCCTTGTTGGCGATGTTTGTTGTGGCCTGAGTTTGTTGAGGAAGAATATCCTTGCTAGCGAGATTTGCTTGGACCAGAGTTCGTTGAGCTATTGTGGATGGATCCGATGATATTGGAAGAGATGAAGTTCCTGACTTATGTTTCTCCTGTCCACTAGTACCATGGGAAACCTCTGTTGTGGAAGGCTCTGACATTATAGGTAGAGATAATGTTTTGGAATTGTCCTTCTGTCCGCGGTGCTTTCCTTGCGAGTCGGAATGCTCAATAGTTTTCGCCACCATCGGTGCTACTGCCATTAGAGAAGAATCACTTTGTTGCTGAGGCGCTTGACGTGGTTGATAGACCTTTGTGGTTGGTTTTGGGGTTTGCTGACAAGCTCCATTTGCATGACCAAAAGATAAGCAACGCTGACATCGTTGTGGCTTCCAGGAATATGAGACATGTACCTTCCGGGTGTTCCCGTCAAGATCACGATAGAAAACCTAATTAGGAAGATCTTCATCGGAAGAAACCAGCACACATGCTCGTGCAAATGCTAATCTCGTCTGAGCTGCTGTTGCTTTGTCGATGTAGAGTGGGTGTCCCAGAGTGCTGCATAACTTTGCAATAAAACGTCGACTCCAAAGATTTTGAAAAGCTTTTGCAATTCATATAAGTCATGCTATTAAAATGATACAAGTCATCACTTTTCTCCCCCTTTGTCATCAACAAAAAGGGAATGAGACTTGAAGCACATAGTTTGTCATACAAAGATTTTATCATTCAAAATTAAGTATGCTAAAATATTTACGCAGAGTTCATCTTAAATGAAAATTCAGCATTCATCCATATTATCAAATCTCTTCATTCTATAAGTAACAAAAGTTGTAGATGTACAAGGAAGAGATTGGGATTAGACAAAAAATGTTTCAAGTAGTAACTCCAATAAGTCAAGATCATAATTCGAATACAAATTCATTCAAATTCAATTCGTCAACTTGAAACTCATAATGAAGCCATCAAAATCAATTTCGAGATTCAAACTATCATAAAATCATTAATCTTGATCAGATGGGAGCGGTGTTTGACTCAAGATAGGATAAGAAAATTTAACATGTAGCGGTGCGGTGATACTGTAGCGGCGACCAGATCTAGGGCGACGGTACTATAGCGGCGACCAGATCTTCCTAGGACGATCCGACTCCTGCAGCGTTGGCATTCTCCCACGGGCGAAGGGCGATGGCACTGTAGCGGTGATCAGATCTCCCAAAGGCGGCCTTCATGTAGCGGCGGGCGCCCGGATCTAGGGCGGCGATGCTCAGAATGACAACCATATCTCCCTAAGGCGATCTAACTCCTGCAGCGTCGGCTTTCTCCCACGAGCGAAAAGGGCGACGACACCGTAGAGGCGTCAGATCTCCCAAGGACGACGGTATCAGAGCGGGCGACGATGACATTGTAGCAGCGACCAGATCTTGGGCGATGGTACGATGTGGCGACCAGATCTAGGGGCGATGACACTGTAGCGGCGACCAGATCTCCGTAGCATCGGCTTCTCCCCAAGGGCGACGATACTGTAGCAGCAACCATAAATGCCTAGGGTGACGGTACCGTAGCGGCGATCTAATATACTGCAGCGGTGGCTTTTCCCAATAGCGTCGTTTCTGTAGCGGCGACCAGAGGGATCAAACATGGCAGCAATCGCCCCTAGGGCTGGTGATGGTGGCGAGAGGATTGAAACGATGGCAAGGCTCCCTACGCTACCCCCCCCCAGTTGCTCTTCCAACATATCCTTTCCGAGAGAAAACTCCTTCCGACCAAGCGGCATCGAAGCGGGTCGCTCTCTAGATCGCGGCAGCCTGCTCTCATTTCCAGCGATCCTCGGCCTTGGACTAGCCTCTTCAAGGCTCGGTTGGAAGTTCAGATCTAAGCTTGGAATTCTTTACACCGAAGTTCAGGCCGATAAGAAAATTGTTTATATCAGATCGCTGGCGATTCAAAGAGCTTATTGAGACATGGTCTATGGCGATTGTTGGCTATGTGGTAGGTCTCAAAACATCTTATTTCCCACTATCCTCATTTATCAAAACTTCGATGGGGAATATCGTCATTTGATCTTCATATGCTGGAGAACGGATTCTTTGTTTGCAAGCTATACTCAAGAAGATTTGCAGCGAATCCTCGAAGGATTCTGGACTATCCACCTGGTCATCCAATGATTCTCGATGTTGGTCTCCCCGATATCCGTTTGGAGTTAGATAGCCTCTGGTCTATTCCATTATGGGTATCCTTTCAAGGACTGCCTCTACATCTATGGCGTCGACGTTTTATTGCAAAGTTATGCAAAGACTCTGGGACAGACCACTCTACATCGACAAAGCAACAAAGCAGCTCGGGCGAGATTAGCATTTGCACGAGCATGTGTGATGGTTTCTTCCGATGAAGATCTTCCTAATGAGGTTTTCTATCGTGATCTTGGCGGGAACACTTTCGGAAGGTACATGTCTCATATTCCCGGATGCCACAACGATGTCGGCGTTGCTTATCTTTTTTTCATGCAAATGGAGCTTGTTAGCAAACCCCAAATCCAACCACAAAGGTCTATCGACCACGTCAAGCCCTCAACAACAAAGTTATTCTTCTCTAATGGCGATAGCACCGATGGTGGTGAAAACTATTGAGCATTTCGACTTCGCAAAGGAAAGCAATCAGGACGAAGGACAATTCCAAAACTATATCTCTACCTATAATGTCGAGCCTTCCACAAATGAGGTTTCCCATGGTACTAGTGAACAGGAGAAACATAAGTCGGGAACATCATCTCTTCCAATATCATCGGATCCATCCACACTAGCTCAACTAACTTCGGTCCAAGCAAATCTAAGCTAGCAAGGATATTATTCCTCAACAAACTCAGGCCACAACAAACATTGCCAACAAGGATATTCTGTCTCAACAAACTCATGCCCCAACAAACCTCTCTAGCCGACTCCCAACAAGTACTATCCAGGATATTGTGATGCAACAATCTTATCGAAGCTTCAACAAACCCTGCCAATCAAGACCACATGATTCAAGGTATTTTAAAGTTTAAAAAAAATCTGCAAGCTGTAGATGAAGTGGATAAATATAGGAATAAAGCCATAAAAGGTAAGGATATTGTGCGGGAGGAAAATACAAAACCGAAGGATAAGAAAAAGGATGGTACAATCCATCCAAAGTCGTAGGATGAATACCTTACTATCTTTTACTAATGAAGATAACATGATGGAATGTTCGCCGACTCAATAAGCCGGAGAAATGTTGGGAGCTCAACAGAATAATCAAGTCTGCCGCATGTAATATTGTTATTCTAGTGGAAACAAAAATTAAACAATCACGCGTTCAAGCTCAAAAGAATTTAATATGGCGGACGAGAACTGTTTAAGATGACTCAAATGAAACTTTTGGTAGAATATGGGTCTTATGGCATCCAAACTCTATTAATGCTTGGTTTATTTCTGCTCTTGATCAAGTCATTCATCTTAAGGTAGAGGATAAAATGAATGGTCATCAATTCAATTTCATTGGTATATATGCTTTCAAAACAAGATGCAAGAAAGAAATACTCTTTGGTCCGACGACTAATATTGTAAATGGCTGTCTCAATGTACCTTGGATTGTTCTTGGATACTTTAATACTGTTTCGGTACATAAATTAAAAAGAGGGGGGGGTAGACAACTTTCGGAAAGCCGACTTCAAATTTCAATGATTACATTGACACTACAGCATTGTTTGATATGAAATCTGTGGGTAATTGGCTCTCCGGAGTAATCAAGGTGCTGCTAACAGAAAAAATAATGGCTCGACTTGATAGGTGTTTGATTAATCATGAATGGTTAACGGTTTACCCGATTCACTTCTTGAGTATGGTGCTCCTTTGTTTTCCGACAATTCTTTAATGTATATACATGAAAAAAAGCGACATCAAGAGGCAAGAAACCGTTTAGATTCTTTAACATGTGGATTACTCATCCTTAATTTCTTGATGTTATCAGATCTGCTTGGAATGTTAATGTGCATGGATCCCCTTACATCTTATGTCAAAAGCTCAAAGCCCAGTAAAAGCACTAAAGGAGTGGAATACAAATACCTTTGGAATATTAACACGAGTTCAATTTTGCAGAAAGGAACTAATGTCATTGCAACATGAGCTGCAACTTCAGCCAAATGATGAAAATATTATCTACAAAGATCTGAAGCCGAAAATAACTTCATGCAAGCCTTAAAAAACGAGGAAAGTTTTGCAAAGCGAGAAGTCTCGACAAACATTGGCTTACACTAGGGGATTCCAATACAAAATTTTTCTATGCTTCAATTGCTACTCGAAGGGCTGTTAAGTATCAACAAATGTAGAGACAAAGATGATAATCTTATTGAGAATTTAGATGAGGTTAAAGCACACACAGAGCAATTTTTTTATTCCTTACTCAATCAAGATGAGAAACCTAATAACATTCATGTGGAGCCGACTAGAAAACTTGATTCAGAAGCTATTTCAATCCTCAATGCCCCAATTACATGTGACGAAATTGTATGTGTTGTCTTTAAGTCACCAAAGCACAAAAGCCCAGGTCCAGATGGATTTCCAGCTGAATTTTACCAAACTGCTTGGTCTATTATTGGAAATGATGTGATCAAGGCTTGCCAACATTTTTTCTCTTCAGGTCATATTCGTAGAGAGATGAATTGCACTTTTATTTCCTTAATCCCGATGAATGCCGGGGCTGATTCACTAGAGAACTATCGACCCATATCATTATGCAACTTTAATTACAAGATCATCTCCAAAGTATTGGCAAATAGAATGCAAAAGGTAATACACAAGATCATTAGCCCAAATCAAGCTGCTTTCATTAAAGGGAGAAGTATACATCATAACATTTTGCTTGCTAATGACTTGGTCAAAGATTTGCAATCAAAAGCAAGAGGGTCAAAAATCTATTTTAAAGCTGATTTACGGAATGCCTTTAATTCAGTTAATAGGAAGTTTATCTATAAGATGCTCCTCGATATGAACTTCCCACAGCAATGGGTTAATTGGATTCAATCTTGCCTGGAAACTCCAAAGTTTTCGATACTCGTTAATGGCTCACCAATCGGTTTTTTTGGGAGCACGAATGGCATCCGACAAGGTGATCCACTCTCTCCGTATCTTTTTACTATTGCGATGGAAGGACTTAGCTGTATGTTGGAACACGCAGTCTTAAATGGCAGCATTAAGGTACCCATTGCTGGTTCTGTTCATATATCACATATAACATTTGCAGATGACTTACTTATCTTTCTTCAAAATGAACCAACTTTAGTAAAGAACCTGACTACTATTATGAATGACTTTGGTATGGTTTCTGGACTTCATTAAATCATCGCGAAAAGTAAAAGTATATATGAGCCCTTCGTTGAGGATAATGTCTTTATTGCACAAACATTGGGGTTAGTGAGGGAAGCTTGCAGTTCCTTATTTGGGTCTCCCCGCGCTCATATCCACGGGCATTCACAAAACCCACTGTCGACCTATCTTACAAAAAAAAAATAAAGAATAGAATTTCTTCTTGGAAAAAATAGGTTTCTATCAAAAGCGGGGACGACTTCGAACTCATCCGTTCGGTATTGCACTCCTACTCTATATATTGGTGTAATGCATTTCTTCTGCTGGACTTCTCCAAGATATTGAACGGTTATTAATGAACTTCTTCCGGAATGGCACAAATGATAAGGCAATGCATAAGGTTAATTGGGATAGCATTTGCAAACCCAGAAAGATGAAGGGGGCTAAACTTGAGAAATACTAGAGATTGGAATCAAGCATGTCTGGTGCAGCAATTGTGGGATCTTTTGCAAAACAAATGTTCCTTATGGTCACATTGGGTTTTACTGCTAGGTATCTTTCAAAAGAATCAATCTGGGAAATTTCAACAAGAACATACCACTCTGCAGCTTGGAAAGGAAATTTAAAGGCAAGGAATTGGCTAATCAAACACATTTCCTATGCAATCTCTTCCTGAACTAGTACTAATATGTGGTACGATCCTTGGGTGAATGCTAACAGTATATTTCAATTATATGGTGATAGAATCTGAAAAGATCTTGGGGCTCCCAAAGATTGGAAGGTTTACGAGTTCATTGCTAATGGTACACAGGTGTCTCCCTAATCCCATTTCTCCCGAAATGTTATCACTTTGGCCGACTATCATAGCTATTCCAATCACGAACAACTCTTCAGATATACTTATTTGGCCTCATGACAATGGCAAATTTAGTGCTACATCCGCATGGAATCAAATTAGGCAAAGAAATAACAAGTGGGTCCCAAGCAGTTGGACATGGGATCGACCGGGATCACAAAGACATTCCTTATGTATATGGCAGGCCCTTCTCAATAAACTACCTACAATAGACAATATGAAAAGAAGAGGTATCTATCATATTAACCGATGCTCCCTTTGTATGCAACAAGAAGAAACTGTTGACCACCTCTATTTTGCTTGTGATTATACAAAATGGATATGGAAGGAGATTTTCCAGCGATTTGAACTCAATAGATTGCCGTAACCAAACTTGCACCAAGAATTAGGCGACCTCATGCAATGTTTCTCAAGAACAGGGCCTCTCACACAACTGGCAAAGGTTACTTTCAGATGTGCTATTTGGTGGATGTGGAAGGAGAGATGTAACAGAATCTTTGAATGTCAACACACAAACAATGCTCAGCTATTGAAAGATATTATTAGAGACTCAAGATCCTGTATGGAGTAGGATCTCAAAACGGAGCACTTTACCCAAAGAGAAAAATATATTTTTATCAATTTTAATTTTGCTATTAGCTAAAGATCTTGGGAAGCCAAATATTTTCTATTAGATAAAGATCTTAGGAGTTATAGTCTACAGCATGTGTAGTCATAACTATCGCATTCACACTCTATGAGTTACATGGCTTTGTCTATGACTTGTATAGATAAAGCTATTTGTAGAAACTTTACACATAATCAATTTACATTTACTTACCAAAAAAAAAAAAAGGTATTCATCCTACGAATTTGGATGGATTGTACCATCCTTTTTCTTATCCTTCGGTTTTGTATTTTCCTCTCGCACAATATCCTTACCTTTTATGGCTTTATTCCTATATTTATCCACTTCATCTATAGCTTGCAGATTTTTAAACTTTAAAATACCTTGAATCATGTGGTCTTGATTGGCAGGGTTTGTTGAAGCTCGATAAGATTGTTGCATCACAATATCCTGGATAGTACTTGTTGGAGCAGTCTGGCTAGAGAGGTTTGTTGGGGCATGAGTTTGTTGAGTACTCATGCCCCAACAAACTGAGGATGAGTACTCTACATGTTAAGGAATCTAAACCGTTTCTTGCCTCTTGGTATCGTTTTTCTGCGTGTATATATATTAGAGAATGGTCAGAAAACAAAGGAGCACCATACTCAAGAAGTGAATCTGGGTAAACTGTTAACCATTCATGATTAATCAAACACCTCTCAAGTCGAGTCATTATTTTTCTGTTAGCAGCACCTTGATTACTCCAGGAGAGCCAATTACCCACAGATTTCATATCAAACAATGCTGCAGTGTCAATGTAATCATTAAAACTTTGAAGCTGGCTTTCTCCAAAAGTTGTCTACCCCCTTTTTTCATTTGTGTACCGAACAGTATTAAAGTCTCCAAGAACAATCCAAGGTACATTGAGACAGCCATTTACAATATTAGTCGTCAGGACCAAAGAGTATTTCTTTCTTGCATCTTGTTTTTGAAGCATATATACCAAAGAAATTGAATTGACACCATTCTTTTTATCCTTTACCTTAAGATGAATGAATTGATCAGTAGCAGAAATAAACCAAGCATTAATAGAGTTAGGACGCCATAAGACCCATATTATACCAAAAGTTTCATTTGAGGCATTGGTAAACAGTTCTGCGTCCGACCATATTAAATTCTTTTGAGCTTGAACGCGCGATTGTTTAATTTTCGTTTCCACTAGAATAACAATATCACATGCGGCAGACTTGATTATTCTGTTGAGCTCCTGACATTTCTCCGGCTTATTAAGTCCGCACACATTCTAGCATGTTATCTTCATTAGTAATAAATAAATGAAAAGGTAGTAAGGTATTCATCCTACGACTTTGGATGGATTATACCTTCCTTTTTCTTATCCTTCGGTTTTGTATTTTCCTCCCGCACAATATTGTTACCTTTTATGGCTTTATTCCTATATTTATCCACTTCATCTACAGCTTGCAGATTTTTAAACTTTAAAATACCTTGAATCATGTGGTCTTGATTGGTAGGGTTTGTTGAAGCTCGATAAGATTGTTGCAGCACAATATCCTGGATAGTACTTGTTGGAGCAGTCTGGCTAGAGAGGTTTGTTGAGGCATGAGTTTGTTGAGACAGAATATCCTTGTTGGCGATATTTGTTGTGGCCTGAGTTTGTTGAGGAAGAATATCCTTGCTAGCGAGATTTGCTTGGACCAGAGTTCGTTGAGCTATTGTGGATGGATCCGATGATATTGGAAGAGATGAAGTTCTGACTTATGTTTCTCCCCGTCCACTAGTACCATGGGAAACCTCTCTTTGTGGAAGGCTCGACATTATAGGTAGAGATAAAGTTTTGGAATTGTCCTTCATCATGCGGTGCTTTCCTTGCGAGTCGGAATGCTTAATAGTTTTAAAGCCACCATCGGTTGCCTACGCCATTAGAGAAGAATCACTTTGTTCTTTGAAGCGCTTGGCGTGGTTGATAGACCTTTGTGGTTGGTTTTGGGGTTTTGTGACAAGCTCCATTTGCATGACCAAAAGATAAGCAACACCGACATCGTTGGGCTTCCAGGAATATGAGACATGTACCTTACGGTGTTCCGTCAAGATCACGATATAGAAAACCTCATTAGGAAGATCTTCATCGGAAGAAACCAGCACACATGCTCGTGCAAATGCTAATCTCGTCCGGAAAGCTGTTTTGCTTTGTCGATGTAGAGTGGTCTGTCCCCCCAGTGCTTTGCATAACTTTGCAATAAAACGTCGACTCAAAAGATGTAGAGGCAGTCCTTGAAAGGATACCCATAATGGAATAGATCAGAAGGCTATCTAACTCCAAACGGACATCGGGAGACCAACGTCATAGAATCATTGGATGACCGTGGATAGTCCGAACTTTCAGGATTCGTTGCAAATCTTCTTGAGTATAGCTTGCAAACAAAGAATCCGTTCTCCAAAGATATGAAGATCAAATGACGATATTCCCCATCGAGTTTTGATAAAAAAGGATAGTGGGAAATAAGATGTTTTGAGACCTACCACATAGCCAAAAAATCGCCATAGACCATGTCTCAATAAGCTCTGGCGAATCGAGTCTCATTATCAGACAATCTTCTTATCGGCTGAACTTACGGAGTAAAGAATTCCAAGCTTAGATCTGGACTTCCAACTGGAGCCTTGAAGAGGCTAGTCCAAGGCCGAGGATCGGCTGGAAATGAGAGCGGTTGTTGCGATCTAGAGCGCAACCTGCTTCGATCTTGCTTGGTCAAAGGAGTTTCTCTTTTGAAAGGATATGGTGGAAGAGCAACTTGGGGGGGTAGCGGTAGGGAGCGCTTGCCATCGTTTCAACCCTCTCGCCACCATCATCGCCCCCTAGGGGCCATCGCTTCCATGTTTGATCCCTCTCGTGCCGCTTCTGAAACGACGCCATTGGGAAAAACCACCGCTGTAGTATATTAGATCGCCGCTTCTGATGCTTTATTAAGCCCTAGGGATTTCTGGTTTGCTGCTACAGTATTGTCGCCCTTGGGAGAAGCCGACGCTTCTGAGATCTGGTCGCCGCTTCTGATGTCGTCACCCCCCTAGATCTGGTCGCCACTCTTTTTACCATCGCCCAAGATCTGGTCGCTGCTCTGATGTCGTCGCCGCCCTTCTGATCCGCCGTCCTTGGGAGATCGATCGCCTCTGGTAATCGTCACCCACCCGGCGCCGTGGGAGAAAGCCGACACTGCAGGAGTTAGATCGCCTTAGGGAGATATGGTCGCCGCTTCAGCATGCAGTAAGCCCTAGATTCGTGCCATCGCCGCTTCTGATGGCGTAAGCCCTTAGGAGATCGATCACCGCTTCTGATCTTGCGCCCTTATGCCGTGGGAGAAAGCCAACGCTGCAGGAGTCGGATCATCCTAGGGAGATCTGGTCGCCGCTATAGTACCGTCGCCCTAGATCTGGTCGCCGCTACAGTATCGCCGCCGCCGCCGCTACAGTTAACCACAAGGTCGGAGGTTCAAGCCCTCCTTCTAGCGTTGTTATATTAAATATGAATTTTTCAGATTTTGGATACCACAGTCCTAGATTTGGAGTTCCTTTAAGATACCTAAATATTCTTTTAACACTTTTAAGATGAGATAATTTAGGATTTGATTGAAACCTAGCACAAAGTCCTACACTAAACATAATATCCGGTCTAGTCGCGGTAAGGTAGAATAGACTACCTATCATTCCCCTATATGTTTTTTGATCGAAATTTTCACTATTTTCATCCATATCTAACTTAGTCGCAGTACTCATAGGGGTGTTTATTGCTTTTGAATTATCCATGTTAAATCGTTTTAACAGTTCTAATGTATATTTAGATTGGTTAAGAAATATACCATCCCTAAGTTGTTTGATTTGTAATCCTAAAAAGAAGGTTAATTCACCCATTAAACTCATTTCAAATTCATGACTCATACATTTGGCAAATGATTCACATAGTAATTCATCCGAAGAGCCAAAAATAATATCGTCAACATAAATTTACACAATAAGAAAATTATTTTCAAAATGTTTAATAAACAATGTAGTATCAACCTTGCCTTTGGTAAAATTATTTAAAATAAGAAAGGAACTAAGCCTTTCATACCAAGCTCTAGGAGCTTGTTTCAAGCCATAGAGAGCCTTAGTCAATTTAAATACATGATTAGGAAGAAGAGAATTTTCAAATCCGGGAGATTGTTTGACATATACTTCTTCGGAAATAAACCATTCAAGAAGGCACTTTTGATATCCATTTGAAATAGTTTAAAATTATTACTACTAGCATAGGCAAAGAGCATCCTTATGGCTTCTAATCGAGCCACGGGAGCAAAGGTTTCTTCGTAATCGATACCTTCTTCTTGGTTGAAACCTTTGGCCACTAATCTAGCCTTGTTTCTAACCACGATACCATTTTCGTCTTGCTTGTTTCTAAAGACCCATTTAGTACCAATGACTAAATGGTCACTAGGTCTAGGAACAAGCTTCCATACCTTATTCCTCTCAAATTGATTCAATTCCTCTTGCATTGCGATAACCCAAAAATCATCTTTTATGGCCTCGTCAATGCATTTAGGTTCGATTTGAGAAAGGAAGGCGGCGTTGGCACAAAAATTCTTGAAAGAGGAACGAGTTTGAACCCCTTTTGATGTATCCCCTATAATTAGCTCCTTTGGATGAGCATCTATATACTTCCATTCCTTAGGTAAGGAAATTTCGGAAGAAGGTGCATCCAAGTTGCTCTTTTGATGAGGGGGTTCATTTAAATTCAAATTATCAAAACCAAGATCATCATCAAAATCATTTTTCTTTAAATTTGAAACTTCATTAAAAACTACATGAATAGACTCTTCTATTACTAAGGTTCTTTTGTTAAAAACCCGAAAAGCCTTAGAAACGGAAGAGTAACCAAGAAAGATGCATTCATCGGATTTAGCATCAAATTTTCCTAAGGCATCCCTTTCATTTAAAATAAAACATTTACAACCGAAAACTTTAAAATACGAAATATTTGGTTTTTTGTTATTCCATAATTCATAGGGAGTTTTTGATAAGGATGGGTCTTATTAGGACTCTATTCATGATGTAGCAAGCCGTATTTACAGCTTCAGCCCAAAAATACTAAACTATGTTCATTTAACATAGTTCTTGCCATTTCTTATAGGTTTCTATTTTTTCTTTTAACTACTCCATTTTGTTGGGGATTCCTCGGAGTGGAAAAGTTGTGATTGTATCCATTAACTTCACAAAAATTTTGAAAGTCACGGTTTTGAAATTCGCCACCGTGATCACTCCGAATTGATGAAATCATGAAACCTTTTTTGTTTTGAGTGAGTTTACAAAATTTAGATAAACACTTGAAACAATCACTTTTGTAAGTTAAGAAATAGGTTCAAGTGTATCTAATATAGTCATCCACAATTAAAAATTCATATTTGCTTCCTCCTAGACTTGTCGTATCAATTGGTCCAAATAAGTCCAAATTAATCAATTGTAATGGTCTAGTGGTGCTAATTTGAGTTTTTGATTTGAAACTAGTTTTTATTTATTTACCTAGTTGACATGCATCGCATACTTTGTCCTTAATAAACTTTATATTTGGAATTCCTCGCACTAATTCTCTAGATGAGATCTTAGATATTAGTTTCATGCTTGTATGGCCTAGTCTCATATGCCAAATCCAAGCATCATCATTTAAAGTAGAGAAGCACATTTCATTACTTAGTTCATCAAGGTTGATGGTGTAGACATTATTTTGTTTTAATGCAATCATAGTCATGTTATGGTTTGGTTTTTCAATAATACATACATTTGATTCAAATCTTACGATATAACCTTTATCGCATAATTGATTAACACTCAAGAGATTATGTTTCAATCCATCAACTTGTAAGACATCATCAATAGAAAATTTTAATTTGTTACCTATGGTTCCCTTGCTAATGATTTTCCCTTGGTTGTTGTCTCCGAAGGTGACGTACCCTTCTTCTTTACTAGTGAGCATAGAGAAATGAGATGGATCTCCTGTCATATGTCTTGAGCATCCACTATCTAGATATCATCTCTTGCTCCTAGTTTATGTTGGTGTATGTTTCTACAAGAAGGGATTGTTTTTAGGTACCCATTTTCTTTTGGGTGCCTTAAAAACTTGTTCATCATATTGCATAGAATTGATCATGGTTCCTTTAGGAACCCAAATTAGTTTGTTCGGATTAATTTTCTTGAATGGACATTTATAAGTTTTATGTCCATATTTGCAACAAAAGTTGCAATGGCTTTGGTGCCGAACATGTAAGACGGGGCCTTTAATGAAGGTGGTTTGATTTTGGTGACGACTTCTCACAAATCCAATTCCACTTCTTTTAGGAACGTGACCCTTATTTGTAAGGATCATGTTCAAAGATTTACTACCAACCTCGAATTTCTTCAAGGTGTCCTTAAGTAGCAAGTTCTCCTTTTGGAGAGATTCTAGATCATGGCATTTTATACATGGAGCTAAACTATCATGATATTCAGTTTTTAGTTTATCGATATCACAAGTGAGACTATCATGCTCCTTTTTTAGCAATTTATATTTTCTACTAATTGTCTTGCATTCATCAAATAACTCATGGAAAGCATTTAATAATTCATGATAAGGTAAATCTGCATCAATTAAATCCGTTACCTCTTCTTCGATGGCCATTAGGGCGTAATGAGCAACTTGCTCGGTGTTGGACTCCTCTTCTTCGGATGCGCTTGAATCATCCCACGTTGCTTTGAACGCTTTCTTCTTCAATGTTCTCTTTTTGGCTTGAGGACAATCATTCTTGTAGTGTCCCGGTTTTTTGCATTCATAGCAAATCACTTGGTCCTTCTTTTGTTCAAATTTATTTTTTGTATTATTTTTAAATTTGTTCTTCCTTAAATATTTTTTAAATTTTTGAGTGAAAAGTGCAATGTAATTGTCACTGTCCTCATCACTTGATGTTCCTTTCAAGTGGTCTTCTTGTGATTTGAGTGCCATATCCTTCTTGTTCTTTGGAAGGGGGTTCTCGAGCTCGTCATGAGCTTGACATGTCATTTCGTAGGTCCTCAAAAATACCAAAAGGAAGTGGTTGCAGCCGGATTGGAAGAAGATCTAGAGATGGAATACCCCCACCTGGCTAGATTATCTCAACGGGTATATGCATCGTCGACAGTATCAAATTACAGACCACCCACCGACTCAACAATGGGACCAGCCAACTACCCCCCAGCAGTAAACATAGAATCGACAAGCCAGAAGCCTGCGTACGAAGGCTACTCCAGGCAGCCAAGGTTTAAATCAAAAGACCTGTCTGAAGCATGGAATCTGCCGTCAGCATTTCAACAACAAGGGGCGATGTTCATAATCCCATCCCATCCCAACAGCATTAGAGACCCATTGAGTTCTTAAAGAGGGAATGTTTTAAGGCCTTTGGCCTTTTGAATGGCCGTAACTTTTGGATCCCAACTTTTAGGGAGGGATCTTAAGATTTTAGTTACTAGTTCAAAGTTAGTAAAATCTTTACCAAGAGCTTTGAGTCAATTGATGACATCCGTAAACCGGGTGTACATGTCTCCGATGGACTCACTTGGTTTCATTCGAAAAAGTTCGTAAGAGTGCACAAGGATGTTGATTTTGGACTCTTTCACTCGGCTAGTGCCTTCATGAGTGACCTCAAGAGTTCTCCAAATATCAAAAGTCGAATCACAAATTGAAACACGATTAAATTCATTTTTGTCTAGTGTACAAAACAAGGCATTCATAGCCATTGCATTTAAAGCAAAAACCTTCTTCTCCGATTCATTCCATTCGCTCATCGGAAGAGAAGATTTTTGAAATCCGTTTTCAACAATAGTCCAAAGCTCGAAATCTATAGAAATGAGGAAGATCCTCATCCGAGTCTTCCAATACGTGTAATCCGACCCATTAAACATAGGTGGATGTGTGATAGAGTGTCCCTCATGCATGCCGGAGTAAGCTATCTCTCTTGGGTATTAAACCAAATATGAGACTGAGCCTTGCTCTGATACCAATTGTTAGGATTGGAGCGGCACTAGGAGGGGGGGGTGAATTAGTGCAGCGGATTAAAACGTTGGTTTCAACAAATCTTTCGTACGATAAAAATCGGAATCGGAAGTGCTTAACTTGAAAGCATATTCGCAAAGTTGTGCAGCAATGGTAATGATGAAATAAAGCAAGTAAGAAGGTTTGCAGTAATGTAAATAGCAGTAATGAAATGCAAACCAGAGATTACGCCATTTTTGAAGTGGTTCGGTCAAGTGACCTACATCCACTTGCGAGGCCCCTCTTCGATGAGGCTCCCACCTTCCACTAGCAAATCTCTTGAAAGGGAAGGGTGAATACCCCTCTTACAACTCTTTTACAAGCGGTTCACTCTCTTAAAGAATTTCAGCAAGAAAGAAGGAGGTGAATACTAGAAAATTGAAAACAAGACTAGCTAAGACTTTTCTAAGGCCTTTCTCTTAAACAATTGTTGCTCAAAAAGTTGTAATCTCAGCTGAGATTTGAGGGGTATTTATAGGCCTAAAGAGGATTCAAATTTGGGCTCCAAATTTGAATTCTCGTTAGGTTCCCGATGTTGGCGGTGCCACCACCTGTCAGTGGCGGTGCCACCGCTTGTCAGTGTCAGACGCTGACAGTGCTGGGCGGTGAACCGCCCAGTCTGGCAGTGCCACCGCCAGACCCTTCGGTTCACTTGTTTGGGCTTCAAATTTTGCCCAAACCAAGTCTAATTTTGGGCCCAGTTGGCACCTAACCAGGATATAGGATTATCTATTAATCCTAATCCTAATCCTAATCACAAGTGAACTACATAATAAAACACATCCTAAGCAATTTTTCAACCGTGAACGTCGAGTCTTGTTCCGGCAAGCTTTCCGACGAACTTCTTCCGACGGGCTCCCAGCAAGCTCCTGAACTTGTGATGACTTTAATGAGTAGCCGAGCCTTCTCAGTGATCTCCGTGAACCTCTGACGATCTCTTCGGGGAACTTCCAAAAATTCCGATAGGTTCCCGATTTCTTCTCGGTTGGTTCTGGCAGCATCTCCGACGATTCTTCGGACTCTTAAACGTCCATCGAACTTTACTCCGGTATCCTTGCTTTGTGTTTTCTGGTTATCGTAGTTAATCCTGCACACTTAACTCAATAATATGGATTAGATTAATTAACCCATCAATTGATTTTATCATCAAAATCTGAGATTCAACAAGAGGCAGCACCGTCACTACTATACGAAAGCCCAATCCAGCCCTGTGCCAGCCGGGAGGTTCCAGGGTGCTGAGATGGTTGACATTTTGCTTCGCTCATAACAGTCACAGTGGCACACAAGAACAACCCAAAAACATGCCAAAATGGCCCAAAAACGGGTCAAAACTGGCCATTTTTGGCTGAGCGAGCGAGCGGCGAGCGGCGGATAGTGAGCGAAGCGAGAGGCAGCACCGTCCCTGCTATATGAAAGCCCCATCCAGCTCTATGCCACCCGGGGGGTTCCAGGGTGCTGAGAAGGCTGAAGTTTAGCTCTGCTCATGACGGTCACCGCAGCACGCAAGAAAAGCCCAAAAATAGGCCTAAACGGCCCAAAAACGGGACGAAATTGGTCATTTTTGGCTGAGCAAACGAGTGGCGAGCGGCGGACAGCGAGCGAAGCAAGTGGCGGCACCATCCCTGCTATACGAAAGCCTCATCCAGCCCTATGCCACTCGGGGGGTTCCAGGGTGCTGAGAAAGCTGACGTTTTGCTCCGCTCACGACGGTCACCGCGGCACGCAAGAAAAGCCCAAAAACATGCCAAAATGGCCCAAAAACGGGCCAAAACTAGCCATTTTTGGCTTAGCTAACGAATGGCAAGCGACGGACAGCGAGCTAAGCGATAGGCAGCACTGTCCCTGCTATACGAAAGCCCCATCCAGCCCTATGCCACCTGGGGGGTTCTAGGGTGCTGAGATGGCTGACGTTTTGATCGGCTCACGAAATTCGCCGCAGCACACAAAAACAACCCAAAAACAAGCCAAAACGACCCAAAAAGGGCCAAAACTGGCCATTTTTGGCAGAGCGAGCGAGCGACGAGCGACAGACAGCGAGCAAAGCGAAAGCTAGCACCGTCTCCGCTATACGAAAGCCCCATCCAACCTTGTGACACCCGGGTCGTTCTAGGGTGCTAAGATGGCTGACGTTTTGCTCCGTTCATGACGGTCGCCGCGGCACGCAAGAATAGCCCAAAAATATGCCAAAATTGCCCATAAACGGGCCGAAACTGGCCATTTTTTGCTGCGCGAGCGAATGGCGTTCGACGGACAACGAGCGAAGCGAGAGCCAGCTCCGTCCCTCCTTTACGAAAGCCCCATCCATCCCTGTGCCACCTAGGGGGTTCCAAGGTGCTGAGATGACTGACGTTTTGCTCCACTCACGACGGTCGCTACGGCACGCAAGAACAGCCCAAAAAAGGCCAAACTAGCCCAAAAATGTGCCCAAAGTGGTTATTTTTGGCTGCGCGAGCGAGCGGTGAGGGGCAGACAATGAGCAAAGCGAAAGGCAGCATCATCCTTGCTATTCGTAAGCCCCATCCAGCCCTGGGCCACTCGAGGGGTTCCAGGGTGCTGAGTTGGCTGAAATTTTGCTCCGCACACGACGGTCACAATGGCGTGAAAGAACAGCCAAAAAACAGGCCAAAACGGCATAAAAACGGGTCAAAAATGGCCATTTTTGGCTGAGCGAGCGAGCGGCGGACAGTGAGCGAAGCGATAGTCAGCACCGTCCCTACTATAACAAAGTCCCATCCATCCCTGTGCCACCCGGGGGGTTCCAGGGTGCTGAGAAGGCTGACGTTTTGCTCCACTCACGACGGTCACGGCGGCACACAATAATAGCCCAAAAACAGGCTAAAACGGCCCAAAAACGGGCCAAAACTAGCCATTTTTTGCTGAGCGAGCGAGCGGCTATTGGGAAATCATGGGGGCGACATCATATGCGCAGCGGAAGAACAAGAAAACAAAAATCCCCGATTCCCAAAAAGATGTTCGTCGTCGTGCGAAGATTGGTACGCAAAAATCCGCAAAACACAAAACTGCGTATAGATATTGTGATACATAGGGAGATCGTATATCCCTGTTTCCTTGCAGATCCTTAGGAGAGGGTGAAGGAGGTCAAGCGTCCTCCTCTCTAGCGGTGATCCACACAGTAGGGTTGCGACGACCCTCCTCAAAACTCCAGGCCTCTGAGGTGGAGAGAGAGAGGAGAATAGGAAGGGCAAGCAAAGACTAGCCTATGAGGCTGTGAATCCCTCCTATTTATAGAGATCCCGTGTCAAACCCTAATGGGTCCTTCCCTAGTGGGTATTGGATCTGCATCCAATAAGACAAGGGCTCCGTCGGATATCTTATATCCGAACCTCTACTCATCGCAATGCCTACCATATGTGTGTGACCCTCTAGGCCCAATATCGAGCTGGCCGTGAGTCATACCTATCAAAACTCCTTTTAACTTCGGTGAATTATTATCTCTGTAATAATTCACTTTCGACTCATCGACTACGTCGATTGCTAGGCCACTACGCCAGTAGTCCCCGCATGACGATCTGAGGGAATCCAATCCATTGGACCTGTCTATCCTCGCCACCATGTACCTATAGTCCCTCATCCATCTAATATCCCGCAGACCGTATATCGAGCATGGTGTTGTCGGACCCATACGGTTTCTACTCGAAGTCTCGCTCTAATCGGATTCTCCTGGAGAACTCTTTCTCTCTCAACCCGAATGACCCCGGCCGTGGATTTGTCCGAGCAAGAACACATGGGATATTCCTCTCATGATGCCGAGAGTGGATGATCCTCTATCGACACTCAATAGCCCTCGTAAAGGTCGACTACCACTCCCAATGACCAAATTGTACTAGATTTGGGACAGCCAAACCTATAAGTCTCGGTATCAAAGAGTGGAGCACTCATACAGGACATCCTTGGTGTCTCAAGTCTAAGGACCAGATACACTACTAGGACTACTGGAATCGCTTGTCGACAATAAGGCATCATCAACCATCCAAAGATTCCGTAAGCGGGATCAATCAATGAACTCATTCTCCAATGAGCACATGTCTCGTATCCCTAGTGTCCCTACACGAGCAGCTATGAGACCAGCTGCATCCATCATATGGATGGGTATACAGCACACCAGTCTATCCGGTTATCACGATGTCCCTCTCGAGTAACCTATGACCGGGATTATTTAGGATATGTGTTTAAAAGTGAATCGATCTCATTATCGTGATCTCATCACGATCTGATTCCCATTGCACAAATCCAAGGACATCACAATATATATGCATTTATGCAATAGTTATAAAGTGATATACGCCAAAATATAATAAGCAAAAAGATTCTGTATCAAGTCACACGTGCCATCACTCACGTGATTGGCTTGCTGAGCACCTATGACTAGCAGAACATGGATACGATCTTGCGGATTTTTCTTGTTCTCCCGAAATGTTATCACTTTGGCCGACTATTATAGCTATTCCAATCACGAACAACTCTTCAGATATACTTATTTGGCCTCATGACAATGGCAAATTTAGTGCCACATCCGCATGGAATCAAATTAGGCAAAGAAATAACAAGTGGGTCCCAAGCAGTTGGACATGGGATCGACCGGGATCACAAAGACATTCCTTATGTACATGGCAGGCCCTTCTCAATAAACTACCTACAATAGACAATATGAAAAGAAGAGGTATCTATCATGTTAACCGATGCTCCCTTTGTATGCAACAAGAAGAAACTGTTGACCACCTCTATTTTGCTTGTGATTATACAAAATGGATATGGAAGGAGATTCTCCAGCGATTTGAACTCAATAGACTGCCGCAACCAAACTTGCACCAAGAACTAGGCGACCTCATGCAATGTTTCTCAAGAAAAGGGCCTCTCACACAACTGGCAAAGGTTACTTTCAGATGCGCTATTTGGTGGATGTGGAAGGAGAGATGTAACAGAATCTTTGAATGTCAACACACAAACAATGCTCAGCTATTGAAAGAGATTATTAGAGACTCAAGATCCTATATGGAGCAAGATCTCAAAACGGAGCACTTTACCCAAAGAGAAAAATATATTTTTATCAATTTTAATTTTGCTATTAGCTAAAGATCTTGGGAAGCCAAACATTTTCTATTAGCTAAAGATCTTAGGAGTTATAGTCTACAGCATGTGTAGTCATAACTATCGCATTCGCACTCTATGAGTTACATGGCTTTGTCTATGACTTGTATAGATAAAGCTATTTGTAGAAACTTTACACATAATCAATTTACTTTTCCTTACCAAAAAAAAAGTTCGAGTCGTCCTGCTTTTGATAGAAACCTATTTTTTCAAGAAGAAATTCTATTCTTTATTTTTTGCAAGATAGGCTGACAGTGGGTTTTGTGAATGCTTGTGGATATGAGCGGGAGACCCAAATAAGGAACTGGCAAGCTTCCCTCACTAACCCCCAAAGTTTGTGCAATAAAGACATTATCCTCAACGTAAGGGCTCATATATACTTTACTTTTCGCATGATTTAACTGAAGTCTAGAAACCATACCGAAGTCATTCATAATAGTAGCCAGGTTCTTTACTGAAGTTGGTTCATTTTGAAGAAAGATAAGTAAGTCATCTGCAAATGTTATATATGATATATGAATAGAACCAGCAATGGGTACTTTAATGCTGCCATTTAAGACTGCGTGTTCCAACATACAGCTAAGTCCTTCCATCGCAACAGTAAATAGATACGGAGAGAGTGGATCACCTTGTCGGATGCCATTCGTGCTCCCAAAAAAACCAATTGGTGAGCCATTAAAGAGTATCGAAAACTTTGGAGTTTTCAGGCAAGATTGAATCCAATTAACCCATTGCTGTGGGAAGTTCATATCGAGGAGCATATTATAGATAAACTTCCTATTAACTGAATCAAAGGCTTTTCGTAAATCAGCTTTAAAACATATTTTTGACCCTCTTGCTTTTGAATGCAAATCTTTGACCAAGTCATTAGCAAGCAAAATGTTATGATGTATACTTCTCCCTTTAATGAAAGCAGCTTGATTTGGGCTAATGATCTTGTGTATTACCTTTTGCATTCTATTTGCCAATACTTTGGAGATGATCTTGTAAATAAAGTTGCATAATGATATGGGTCGATAGTTCTCTAGTGAATCAGCCCCGGCATTCTTCGGAATTAAGGAAATAAAAGTGCAATTCATCTCTCTAAGAATATGACCTGAAGAGAAAAAATGTTGGCAAGCCTTGATCACATCATTTCCAATAATAGACCAAGCAGTTTGGTAAAATTCAGCTGGAAATCCATCCGGACCTGGGCTTTTGTGCTTTGGTGACTTAAAGACAACACATACAATTTCGTCATCTGTAATTGGGGCATTGAGGATTGAAATAGCTTCTGAATCAAGTTTTCTAGTCGGCTCCACATGAATGTTATTATGTTTCTCATTTTGATTGAGTAAGGAATAAAAAAATTGCTCTTTGTGTGCTTTAACCTCATCTAAATTCTCAATAAGATTATCATCTTTGTCTCTACATTTGCTGATACGGTTAACAGCCCTTCGTGTAGCAATTGAAGCATAGAAAAATTTTGTATTGGAATCCCCTAGTGTAAGCCAATGCTGTCGAGACTTCTGCTTTGCAAAACTTTCCTCCTATTGTCTCCGAAGGTGACATATCCTTCGTATATGCTAGTGAGCTTAGAGAATTGGGATGGATCTCCGGTCATATGCCTTGAGCATCCACTATCAAGGTACCATCTCTTGCTCCTAGCTTGCGATGGTTTAGTTTTCTACAAGAAAGGATGATGTTTAGGTACCCATTTGCTTTTGGGTTCCTCACAAATAGATCTACATTTTCTATCATGTTGCATAGAATTTGTCATGGTTCCTTTAGGAACCCAAATCAATTTGTTTGGACTAAATTTCCTGAATGGACAATAATGCGTCCTGTGTCCGAACTTGCAACAAAAGTTGCATTTGCTTTGATTCTAACATATAAGATGGGGCCTTTTACGAAGGTAGTTGGATTTTGGTGAGGACTCCTCACAAATCCAATCCCACTTCTTTTGGGAACATGACCTTTGTTTGTAAGGATCATGTTTAATGACTTGCTACCAACCTCGAATTTCTTCAAGGTGTCCTTAAGTAACAAGTTTTCTTTTTGAAAAGTTTCTAGATCATGACATTTGATACATAAATTTAAACTATCATGATTTTTAATTTTTAACTTATTAAAATCACAAGTAAGACTATCATGCTCCTTTTTTAGCAATTTGTATTTTCTATTGATAATCTTGCATTCCTCAAATAAGTCATGGAAGGCATTTAATAATTCATCGAAAGATAAATCAGCATCTAATAAATTCGTTACCTCCTCTCCGATGGCCATTAAGGCGTAATGAGCAACTTGCTCAGTGTTGGACTCCTCTTCTTCATATGCGCTCGAGTCATCCCATGTTGCTTGAAGAGCCTTCTTCTTTGATGTTCTTCTTTTGACTTGGGGACAATCACTCTTGAGGTGTCCCGGCTTTTTACATTCATAGCAGATCACTTGGTCCTTCTTGGGTTCAAGTTTATTTTTCGCATCATTCTTAAACTTGTTTCTTTTAAAGAATTTTTTAAACTTTCTTGTTAAAAGTGCCAAGTCATCATCACTTGAGTTTTCTCTCAAGTGGCATTCAAAAGTTTTAAGTGCCATATCCTTCTTGTTCTTTGGAAGGATGTCTTCTTGCTCTTCATGAGCTTTACAAGTCATTTCGTAGGTCATTAATGACCCGATTAGTTCTTCAAGAGGGAAGTTGCGCAGATCTTTTGCCTCTTGAATAGTAGTGAATTTAGGATCCCAACTTTTAGGAAGGGATCTGAGTATCTTATTTACGAGTTCAAAATCCGAAAAACTTTTTCCGAGTCCTTTTAGACCGTTGACGACATCCGTGAAACGGGTAAACATGTCGCCAATGGTTTCATTCGGTTTCATTCGGAAAAGTTCAAAAGAATGCAACAACAAATTGATTTTTGACTCTTTCACTCTACTTGTGCCATCGTGGGTCACTTCAAGTGTGTGCCAAATATCAAACGCAGTTTCGCAAGTTGAAACACGATTAAACTCATTTTTATCAAGTGCGCAAAATAAGGCATTCATAGCCTTTGCATTAAGAGCGAAAGCCTTCTTTTCCAATTCATTCCAATCGATCATTGGAAGAGAAGACTTTGAAAATCCGTTTTCAACAAGGTTCCACAGTTCAAAATCCATAGAAATAAGAAAGATCCTCATTCGGGTCTTCCAGTAGGTGTAGTCCGTCCCACTGAACATGGGTGGACATGTAATAGAATGCCCCTCTTGGTTTCCGGCGTATGCCATCTCTCTTGGGTTTTAATCCGTTAGAGAGTTAACCTTGCTCTGATACCAATTGTTAGGATCGAGAGCACTAAGAGGGGGGGGGGTGAATTAGTGCAGCGGAAATCTTTCAGCGATTTAAAAACGAAAGCTGCGTTCGTCCGATAAAAACGATTTCGATGTAAAAGCCGATTCACAGTTTTATCTAAGTGTAGTTTATGCAGTTTGCGTCTAAATACAGTTTGCGTCTAAATGCAGATTGCATCTAAGCGCAGTTTGCATTTAAGCGTAGTTTGCGTCTAAGCGCAGATTGCGTCTAAGCGCAGTTTGCGTCTAAACATAGTTTGCGTCTAAACACAGTTTTCGTCTAAGCGCAGTTTGCGTCAAAACACAGTTTGCGTCTAAACACAGTTTGCGTCTGAGCGCAGTTTGTGTCTAAACGCAGTTTTACGTCTAAGTGCAGTTTTACGTCTAAGTGCAGTTTTATGTCTAAACGCAGTTTTGCGTCTAAACGCAGTTTTACGTCTAAATGCAGTTTTACGTCTAAACGCAGTTTTGCGTCTAAACTCACTTTACGTCTAAACGCAGTTTTTACGTCTAAACGCAGTTTTGCGTCTAAACGCAGTTTTGAACTTTGAAAAGCGTTTTATGAATACTCAGAAAGCAATTTGCAGTTATAAATGGAATCAAAACGTAAGCGTAAACTGCAGTGTAAAGATCGTACGAAAACACCGATTTACATTTGAATGCAGATTCGGAAAGATCAGAACTTAGAGACTCGTTCATAAAAGCGCAGAGGGCAGTAGCTATGTAGGAGGTTTGCAGTAATGATAAAGTGCTCAAAGTAAAAGCAAACCAGAGATTTAGAGTGGTTCGGTCAGTCTTGACCTACTCCACTTTTGGCTTCCTCCTCCGACGAGGTCACCGACGTCAACTAGCTGCCTTCCTTCAATGGGCGAAGGCCAACTGCCCTTTTACAGTTTCACTCCTTTTGATGGGCTCAGGAGACGACCCTTACAGAACCTTTCTCTCCTCACTTTTACAATTCAGAAACTTAAAGAACAGAAGGAGGAGACTTAAAGGCTTTACAACAATTTGAGCTCAACAATCACAGAGAAGATCAAGATTTCAGTGTAGGTCTCTTGCTCTATCTGTGCTGAATGGGTGGGGTATTTATAGGCCCCAACCCAGTTTAAATTTGGAGCTCAAAACGATCAAATTCCGGAATTCCGGGATCAGGCGGTTGCACCGCCTGACTGGAGAGGTTGCACCGCCTGGCAAAGCTCGGAGACTGAGCCCAGGCGGTTGCACCTCTCTGTCAGAGGCAGTTGCACCGCTTGAGTCTGGCTCGGAGACTGAGCCCCAGGCGGTGCCACCTCCTGACTGAGGCGGTTGCACCTCTCTGCCCGAGCTCGAAGACCGAGCTCAGGCGGTGCTACCTCTCTATCAGGGAGGTTGCACCGCCCAGTCTAGCTCGAAGACTGAGCTCTGGGCGGTTGCACCTCTTGGCTGGGGCGGTTGCACCGCCCAGTCTCGCTGGGAGACATAGCCCAGGCGGTGCCACCTCCTGGCCTAGGCGGTTGCACCTCCTAGTGCTATCAGGGTCCGAATGGTTAGCTCCATTCGGCCCAATTTCAATATTTTCAGGGGCCCAATTGCCCCAAGATTAAGCTAATGGGATCACCTCCCATTTCCAACTTAATCAACGTGCTAACTTCGATTAAATCTAAGACAATTTCTGCAGCTTTGCTCCGATGCGTCAATCGCTTCTTCCGGCGAACTTCCGTCGATCATCCGATGAACCCTCGGTGATTCTTCTGCGGACTTCCGGCAAACTCCTAGACTTTGCGACGATCCACTTGGCGAGTTCCGACGAGCTTCGCTTGGCAAGCTTCTGGACTTCTCGGATCTGTTCTCGCAGAACTTCCGACGACCGTCCAAACTTCCGTCGAACTCTCAAACTCCCAACGTGATCATGATCTTGACTCCGGCGCAACTCCTGCTGCTTGTCTAACTTTCATCATAGTTAATCCTGCACACTTATCTCAACACATAAATTAGTCAACAAATGACAATTGACTTCATCATCAAAATCTGAGATTCAAAACTTTTTACAAGCAGTTCACTCTCTTACAAATTTTCAACAAGAAAGTAGGAGGTGAACACTAGCAAATTTAAAACAAGGCTAGCTAAGACTTTTCTAAGGCCTTTCTCTCAAACACATGCTGCTCAAAAAGTTGTTCTCTCAGCTGAGATTTGAGGGGTATTTATAGGCCTCAAGAGGATTCAATTTTGGGCTCCAAAATTTGAATTCTCTTTGAGTTCCCGATGCTGGCGGTGCCACCGCCTGTCAGTGTCAGACACTGATAGTGCTGGGCGGTGCCACCGCCCAGCCCAGGCGGTGCCACCATCAAGCCCAAGCGGTGCTACCGCCTATCTCTCGGTTGCTGGGTGGTGCAACCGCCCAGTCTGGCGGTGCCACCGCCAGACCCTTAGGTTCACTTGTTGGGTTTCAAATTTAGCCTAAACCAAGTCTAATTTTGGGCCCAGTTGGCCCCTAACCAGGATATAGGATTATCTCTTAATCCTAATCCTAATTACAAGTGAACTACATAACAAAACATATCCTAAGCAAGTTTTCAACCGCGAACGTCGAGTATTGTTCCGGCGAGCTTTCCGACGAACTTCTTTCGACGGGCTCCCAGCAAGCTCCAGAACTTGTGATGACTTTAATGAGTAGCCGAGCCTTCTTGGTGATCTCTGTGAACCTCCGACGATCTCTTCGGCGAATTTCCGAAAATTCCGACAGGTTCCCGATTTCTTCTCGGTTGGTTCTGGCAGCATCTCGAACGATTCTTCGTACTCTTAAACGTCCATTGAACTTGACTCCGGTATCCTTGCTTTGTGTTTTCTGGTTATCGTAGTTAATCCTACACACTAATATGGATTAGATCATTTAACCCATTAATTTATTTTATCATCAAAATTTGAGATTTAACAGGTCCAACATCTTCATTAGAATTTATACCTTCATGATCGGAGTCCAACTCTTTTGCTTTCGGTTCCGCTTTCGGTTCCTCTCTAATTGGTTCAATCATCATATGTTGCCCTTGTTTACATTGGTGCTCCATACTCCACTTTTCATCATAGTGTAAACCCTTTGCTAATCTTTCATTGAGTTCTTCTTGGGTTAGTCTTTGGGTGTCAAGACTTTGGTTGGGAATAGATAGGGTCAACGGCTTACTAATCATCTGGTTGTTGTCACTTCTGTTTCCATGATTTTCCCTATTGATTTTTTTCTCTTGTAGATGTGCGAATGAGATCGCAGCTATCATAGTGTGGGGTTGACGAGCCTTAACTTCACATCGAATCTCTGGAATAAGCCCTTCAATAAATGTATCTAGAAGTTGTCGTTCCGACCAATCTCTAGCTTGATTTGACAATCTTTCAAACCTACTCTGATATTCCAACACTGTAGAAGTCTGACAAATTTTGGCGAGTTGTCCATCCACCTTTGTGTACGAGTAGATTGTGTCTAAATCTTGGAGCTCTTTTCTAGTATTTCCAGATCTGTGCAATGTAGAACTTGAGCTCCCACCTTATTGAAATTTACTACGGCTCCCCAATAAGTCCTTTTTGAAATCATTAAGTACTTCTTGTAACCGGTTCTCAATTCTAATTTCCAATGCTTCCATTTGTGCTTTCACTAAGTTATTGGTGGCCATTTTGTAAGACTACAAATCTGTAATCTCAACTCTTATTTTTGGTGTTTGTCAAGGGCACCAATCACTGTCCTATTCGGTGCTGCTGTTGTGATGCAGTCGGTGGCAACACTATGGGAATGAAGGGTTACTACGAGGATGCGGGGATGTAGCTGCGATCGCCGCGTGGGAGGCAACGATGATTGTTGCGGTCGCTGCGTAGTGGGATCGATGTTGCTGAGGGTTTGGAGGCAGCGATGGTGGTGTGGCTGGGGCAGCACCGCCAAGGGCTCACCGCTGCGATGGCTGCGACGGCGCGGATGGAAGGCAGCGTTGCTCTGTTTCTGTCACACTACGGAAGGAGGCGCTGGTGAGAGGCAACAATGCTTGTTGCAGTCGCTGCGTGGATGGATCGCTGCTGCTGAGGGCTGGGAGGCAACGATGGTGGTGTGGTTGGGGGCAGAGCCGGCAAGGACTCGCCGCTGCGGTGGTTGCGATGGAGGAAGAGTTGCTACCCTGTGTTTTTGTCACTGTATGAGATGAGAGAGCGAGGTTGAGTCTCAACAAACTCATGCCCCAACAAACCTCTCTAGCCAGACTGCTCCAACAAGTACTATCCAGGATATTGTGATGCAACAATCTTATCGAGCTTCAACAAACCCTGCCAATCAAGACCACATGATTCAAGGTATTTTAAAGTTTAAAAATCTGCAAGCTGTAGATGAAGTGGATAAATATAGGAATAAAGCAATAAAAGGTAAGGATATTGTGCGGGAGGAAAATACAAAACCGAAGGATAAGAAAAAGGATGTACAATCCAATCAAAGTCGTAGAATGAATACCTTACTATCTTTTACTAATGAAGATAACATGCTGGAATGTTCGCGGACTTAATAAGCCAGAGAAATGTCGGGAGCTCAATAGAATAATCAAGTCTGCCGCATGTGATATTGTTATTCTAGTGGAAACGAAAATTAAACAATCGCGCATTCAAGCTCAAAAGAATTTAATATGGCCGGACGCAGAACTGTTTACCAATGACTCAAATGAAACTTTTGGTAGAATATGGGTCTTATGGCATCCTAACTCTATTAATGCTTGGTTTATTTCTGCTACTGATCAATTCATTCATCTTAAGGTAGAGGATAAAAAGAATGGCTGTCAATTCAATTTCACTGGTATATATGCTTCAAACAGTATGCAAGAAAGAAATACTCTTTGGTCTGACCTGACTAATATTGTAAATGGCTGTCTCAATGTACCTTGGATTGTTCTTGGAGACTTTAATACTGTTCGGTACATAAATGAAAAAGGGGGGGGTAGACAACTTTCAGAAAGCCAGCTTCAAAGTTTCAATGATTACATTGACACTGCAACATTGTTTGATATGAAATATGTGGGTAATTGGCTCTCCTGGAGTAATCAAGGTGCTGCTAACAGAAAAATAATGGCTCGACTTGATAGGTGTTTGATTAATCATGAATGGTTAACAGTTTACCCAGATTCACTTCTTGAGTATGGTGCTCCTTTGTTTTCTGACCATTCTTTAATGTATATACACGCAGAAAAAGCGACACCAAGAGGCAAGAAACTGTTTAGATTCTTTAACATGTGGAGTACTCATCCTCAATTTCTTGATGTTATCATATCTGCTTGGAATGTTAATGTGCATGGATCCCCCCCTTACATCTTATGTCAAAAGCTCAAAGCCTGTAAAGCAGCACTAAAGGAGTGGAATACAAATACCTTTGGCAATATTAACACTAGAGTTCAATTTTGCAGAAAGGAACTAATGTCATTGCAACATGAGCTGCAACTTCAGCCAAATGATGAAAATATTATCTACAAAGAGGCAGAAGCCAGAAATAACTTCATGCAAGCCTTAAAACAGGAGGAAAGTTTTGCAAAGCAGAAGTCTCGATAGCATTGGCTTACACTAGGGGATTCTAATACAAAATTTTTCTATGCTTCAATTGCTACTCGAAGGGCTGTTAACCGTATCAGCAAATGTAGAGACAAAGATGATAATCTTATTGAGAATTTAGATGAGGTTAAAGCACACACAAGAGTAATTTTTTTATTCCTTACTCAATCAAGATGAGAAACCTAATAACATTCATGTGGAGCCGACTAGAAAACTTGATTCAGAAGCTATTTCAATCCTCAATGCCCCAATTACAGATGATTAAATTGTATGTGTTGTCTTTAAGTCACCAAAGCACAAAAGCCCAGGTCCAGATGGATTTCCAACTGAATTTTACCAAACTGCTTGGTCTATTATTGGAAATGATGTGATCAAGGCTTGCCAACATTTTTTCTCTTCAGGTCATATTCTTAGAGAGATGAATTGCACTTTTATTTCCTTAATTCCGAAGAATGCCGGGGCTGATTCACTAGAGAACTATCGACCCATATCATTATGCAACTTTATTTACAAGATCATCTCCAAAGTATTGGCAAATAGAATGCAAAAGGTAATACACAAGATCATTAGCCCAAATCAAGCTGCTTTCATTAAAGGGAGAAGTATACATCATAACATTTTGCTTGCTAATGACTTGGTCAAAGATTTGCATTCAAAAGCAAGAGGGTCAAAAATCTGTTTTAAAGCTGATTTACGGAAAGCCTTTGATTCAGTTAATAGGAAGTTTATCTATAAGATGCTCCTCGATATGAACTTCCCACAAAGAATGGGTTAATTAGATTCAATCTTGCCCGGAAACTCCAAAGTTTTCGATACTCTTTAATGGCTCACCAATTGGTTTTTTTTTGGGAGCACGAATGGCATCCCACAAGGTGAACCACTCTCGACGATCTTTTTACTATTATGCGATGGAAGGACTTAGTCAGATGTTGGAACACGCAGTCTTAAATGGCAGCATTATGGTACCCATTCTTGGTTCTCATTCATATATCACATATAACATTTGCAGATGACTTACTTATCTTTCTTCAAAATGAACCAACTTCAAAAAAGAACCCGGCTACTATTATGAATGACTTCGGTATGGTTTCGGACTTGATTAAATCATCACGAAAAGTAAAGTATATATGAGCCCCACGTTGAGGATAATGTCTTTATTGCACAAACTTTGGGGGTTAGTGAGGGAAGCTTGCCGCCTCCTTATTTGGGTCTCCCCCGCTCATATCCACAAGCATTCACAAAACCCAATCGTCGACCTATCTTGCAAAAAAAAAAGAATAGAATTTCTTCTTGAAAAAATAGGTTTCTATCAAAAGCAGGACGACTTTCGAACTTTTTTTTAGGTAAGGAAAAGTAAATTGATTATGTGTAAAGTTTCTACAAATAGCTTTATCTATACAAGTCATAGACAAAGCCATGTAACTCATAGAGTGCGAATGCGATAGTTATGACTACACATGCTGTAGACTATAACTCCTAAGATCTTTAGCTAATAGAAAATGTTTGGCTTCCCAAGATCTTTAGCTAATAGCAAAATTAAAATTGATAAAAATATATTTTTCTCTTTGGGTAAAGTGCTCCGTTTTGAGATCCTACTCCATACAGGATCTTGAGTCTCTAATAATCTCTTTCAATAGCTGAGCATTGTTTGTGTGTTGACATTCAAAGATTCTGTTACATCTCTCCTTCCACATCCACCAAATAGCGCATCTGAAAGTAACCCATTGCTGGTTCTGTTCATATATCATATATAACATTTGCAGATGACTTACTTATCTTTCTTCAAAATGAACCAACTTCAGTAAAGAACCTGACTACTATTATGAATGACTTCGGTATGGTTTCTGGACTTCAGTTAAATCATGCGAAAAGTAAAGTATATATGAGCCCTTACGTTGAGGATAATGTCTTTATTGCACAAACTTTGGGGGTTAGTGAGGGAAGCTTGCCAGTTCCTTATTTGGGTCTCCCGCTCATATCCACAGGCATTCACAAAACCCACTGTCAGCCTATCTTACAAAAAATAAAGAATAGAATTTCTTCTTGGAAAAATAGGTTTCTATCAAAAGCAGGACGACTCGAACTCATCCGTTCGGTATTGCACTCCTACTCTATATATTGGTGTAATGCATTTCTTCTGCCTGCTGGACTTCTCCAAGATATTGAACGGTTATTAATGAACTTCTTCTGGAATGGCACAAATGATAAGGCAATGCATATGGTAAATTGGGATAGCATTTGCAAACCGAAAGATGAAGGGGGGCTAAACTTGAGAAATACTAGAGATTGGAATCAAGCATGTCTGGTGCAGCAATTGTGGGATCTTTTGCAAAACAAATGTTCCTTATGGTCACAGTGGGTTTCTGCTAGGTATCTTTCAAAAGAATCAATTTGGGAAATTTCAATAAGAACATACCACTCTGCAGCTTGGAAAGGAATTTTAAAGGCAAGAATTGGCTAATCAAACACATTTCCTATGCAATCTCTTCTGGAACTAGTACTAATATGTGGTACGATTACTTACCAAAAAAATATGTGGTACGATCCTTGGGTGAATGGGAAGAGTATATTTCAATTATATGGTGACAGAATACGAAAAGATCTTGGGGCTCCCAAAGATTGGAAGGTTTCTGAGTTCATTGCTAACGGTACCTGGTGTCTCCCTAATCCTATTTCTCCCGAAATGTTATCACTTTGGCCGACTATTATAGCTATTCCAATCACGAACAACTCTTCAGATATAATTATTTGGCCTCATGAGAATGGCAAATTTAGTGCCACATCTGCATGGAATCAAATTAGGCAAAGAAATAACAAGTGGCTCCCAAGCAGTTAGACATGGGATCGACCGGGATCACAAAGACATTCCTTATGTACATGGCAAGCCCTTCTCAATAAACTACCTACAATAGACAATATGAAAAGAAGAGGTATCTATCATGTTAACCGATGCTCCCTTGGTATGCAACAAGAAGAAACTGTTGACCACCTCTATTTTGCTTCTGATTATACAAAATGGATATGGAAGGAGATTCTCCAGCGATTTGAACTCAATAGACTGCCAAAACCAAACTTGCACCAAGAACTAAGGCTTACTCATGCAATGTTTCTCAAGAAAAGGGCCTCTCACAATAACTGGTAAAGGTTACTTTCAGATGCGCTATTTGGTGGATGTGGAAGGAGAGATGTAACAGAATCTTTGAATGTCAACACACAAACAATGCTCAGCTATTGAAAGAGATTATTAGAGACTCAAGATCCTGTATGGAGCAAGATCTCAAAACGGAGCACTTTACCCAAAGAGAAAAATATATTTTTATCAATTTTAATTTTGCTATTAGCTAAAGATCTTGGGAAGCCAAACATTTTCTATTAGCTAAAGATCTTAGGAGTTATAGTCTACAGCATGTGTAGTCATAACTATCGCATTCGCACTCTATGAGTTACATGGCTTTGTCTATGACTTGTATAGATAAAGCTATTTGTAAAAACTTTACACATAATCAATTTACTTTTACTTACCAAAAAAAAAAAAGAGAGCGCGAGGTTGAAAGGCGACGGTTGTAACTGCTGTGACCCAAGGAAGCAATCGCCAAGCCGCTAGGTTGAGGCTGCGGTGATGGCAACCAACAACTGCAGCAGCGAAGGCAGAACAAGAAGGAGGTGACGTTGAAGCGGCCGGGGTTGAGGCTGCAGTGGTGGCAACCGGCGGTAGCGGCAAAGATGCAGAGCAAGGGTCTGCAGCAACGGTGCAGATCGAGGGGGTTGAGGTGAAGGCTGCGGTGGCTGGCAGCAGCAGTCGTTGCTGGCCGGAGCGCCGCGGCGGCGGTGGAGAAGGAGGCAGCGAGGGTCGTGGCAGGCTGGGCGGCGAGCGGCGTCGTCGCTGGCTGGGCAGCAGTGGCGACGGTGGTGGCAACCGGCGTTCGCAGCAGCAAGGGGATCCGCGACTTCGGCAGCAAGGGGACCCGCGACTGCGACGGTGGTAACTGCCCTGTTTCGGTCACCACGGATGCAGAGCAAGGGGGAGCAGCGGCTGGGAAGCGAGCGGGAGCAGCGGCTGGGAGGCGAGCGGCTGAAAGGCGACGGCAACGGCGCTCGAGGCGACGGCGGCGGCTGGAAACAAGGGCAGCAGATGTGAGTTGCCCGTGATTGGCCTGTTTCAGTTACAAAAGATGCAGAGCAAGGAGGATCGGCTGCTGGGAGGCGTGCGGCGGTCGTCGCATGGTGGCCCGCAGCGGTGATGGGTCGGCTGGGCGGCGACGACGCTGGAGGGGAACAGAGGGGCTGGGCGGCTGCGATCGACAAGGGGCTGCGGCAACAGAGGAACTCTGTTTCTGCAACCGTTGCAAGGAGGGGCTGCGGCAACAGGCGGCTGCGGCTGCGACCCAAGGGGGGGGCACGGCTAGGGTTGCGGTGGAGAGGCAGCCGTGGTGGCGCGGCTGGGAGCAGCGTCACCAACGATCGCCGAGGAGGAGAGTCGAGCGGCTGCGCTGCGACGCAAGGGGAGGCGGGTGGCGGCAGTAGGGCTGGGATGGACACTGGCAGCGTCGTCTCCTGGCCGGGGAACAGCGGCGGTGGTGGTCGCCGGCCGGGAAGCGGGGCGATGGTGGGCGCTGGCCGGAGAGCAGCAGCGGCGGGTGGCCTGGCCGGAAGCAGGGGACGCAGGGGTGGCTGCGGCTTCTTCTTCCTCTCGTGTTTATTCTTTTTTTTTTTTTCTTTTTTTTTGTACGAGATGAGGCAGCGAGGAGGTCGAGCGGTGGTCGAAGGTAGCTGGCTGGGGAAACAGCGACAACGGTGAAGAAAGAGTTGCCTTGTAGTGGTGGTGGGGAAGAAGGGAAGCAAGGTTGCGGCGGGTTGCGCCAAGGATCGTTGCTCTAATACCAAATGATAAGATCCTAAAGTCTTATCATCGAAGAAAGGGGAGAAATGAGGATGATAATG
The DNA here is from genome assembly GCA_900464855.2 of Musa schizocarpa. Classification (NCBI taxonomy): domain Eukaryota; kingdom Viridiplantae; phylum Streptophyta; class Magnoliopsida; order Zingiberales; family Musaceae; genus Musa; species Musa schizocarpa. Next base: position 23,794,100 of record LS990920.1, on the reverse strand, counting down.
ATCGCTTCGAGGGATCAACCCTCCTTGATCACTTCGAGGGAATCGGCTTCCTAGGGTTTGTCAAAAGACATAATAATTTTTTTCATAGATGATTGAAAAGAAACAGTTACATCCCTATTTATAGAGCTTCACCCCGAGTCCATCAGGACTTGAACTCTAATAATAAATAAATATTAAATAAACCTCTACTTGACTCTAACTAAATCAAACCGACTCAATAAACAATTGGACTAAACAGACTCAATAAACATTATTCAAAAGCTTAGAAAAAGGGTCCTAAACTGGACTAAACGCAACACCGTCCATGCTATATGAAAGCCCATCCAGCCTTGTGCCACCTGGGGGTTTTCAGGGTGCTGAGATGGCTGACGTTTTGCTCCGCTCATGAAGGTCCCCGCAACACGCAAGAACAGCACAAAAACAGGCCAAAACGGCCCAAAACTAGCCATTTTTTGCTGCATGAGCGAGCGGAGAGTGACGGACAGTGATCGAAGCGAAAACAAGCACCGTCCCAGCTATACGAAAGCCCCATCCAGCCCTGTGACACCATGGGGGTTCCAAGGTGCTGAAATGCCTGACGTTTGCTCCGCTCACGAGGTTCGCCGCGGCACGCAAGAATATCCCAAAAACAGGCCTAAACGGCCCAAAAAAGGGCCAAAACTGGCCATTTTTGGATGAGCGAGCGAGCGATGAGCGACAGATAGCGAGCAAAGCGAAAGGCAGCACCGTCCCTGCTATACGAAAGCCCCATCCAGTCTTGTGCCACCCGGGGGGTTCCAGGGTGCTGAGATGGCTGACGTTTTACACCGCTCACGACAGTCACCGCAGCACACAAGAACAGCCAAAAAAGAGGCCAAAATGGCCCAAAATTGGGCCAAAATTGGCTATTTTTGGCAACGTGAGCGAGCGACGAGCGACGGACAGCGAGCGAAGTGAAAGGCAGCACCGTCCCTGCTATATGAAAGCCCCATCCAGCCATGTGCCATTCTGGGCATTCCAGGGTGCTGAGATGGTTGACGTTTTGCTCAGCTCACGGCGGTCGCCGCGGCATGCAAGAACAGCCAAAAAAGAGGCCAAAACTGGTCATTTTTGCTGTCGCGGAGGCAGCATCGTCCCTGTTACATGAAAGCTCCATCTAGCCCCTCCAGGCCACCTAGGGGGGTTCCGGTGGTGCTAAGATGGTCGACGCTTTGCCACACCACAAGATGGCCGCCGTTTTGCTCGCTCACACGGATGAAAAGCCCAAAAAAAGGCCAAAATGTCCAAAAAATGGGCCAAAACTGGCCATTTTTGGCTGAGCGAATGAGCGGCGAGTGGCGGACAATGAGCGAAGCGAGAGGCAGCACCGTCCATGCTATACGAATGCCCCATCCACCCTTGTGCCACCCGGGGGGTTTCAGGGTGCGGAGATGGCTGACGTTTTGTTCCGCTCATGACGTTCGCCGCGGCACGCAAGAACAACCCAAAAACAGGCCAAAACGGCCCAAAAATGAGCCTAAACTAGCCATTTTTAGCTGAGCGAGCGAGCGGCGAGCGACGGACAATGAGCGAAGCGAGAGGCAGAACCGTCCCTGTTATACGAAAGCCCCATCAAGCCCTGTGCCACCCGGGGGGTTCCACGGTGCTGAGATGACTGATATTTTGCTCCGCTCACGACGGTCACCGCAGCACACAAGAACAGCCTGAAAACAGGCCAAAACGGCCCAAAAACGGGCCAAAATTGGCCATTTTTGGCTTAGCGAGCAAGCGGCTAGCGACGGACAGCGAGCGAAGCGAAAGGCAGCACCGTCCCTGCTATATGAAAACCCCATCTAGCCCTGTGCCACCCAGGGAGTTATAGGGTTCTAAGATGGCTGACGTTTTGCTTCGCTCATGAAGGTCCCCGCAACACGCAAGAACAGTACAAAAACAGGCCAAAACGGCCCAAAAACAGCCCAAAATTGGCCATTTTTTGCTGCATGAGTGAGCGGAGAGTGACGGACAGTGATCGAAGCAAAAAGAAGCACCGTCCCAACTATACGAAAGCCCCATTCAGCCCTGTGCCACCCTGGGGGTTCCAAGGTGCTGAGATGCCTGACGTTTTGCCTCGCTCACGACGTTCGCCGCGGCACGCAAGAATATCCCAAAAACAGGCCTAAACGGCCCAAAAAAGGGCCAAAACTGGCCATTTTTGGATGAGCGAGCGAGCGACGAGCGACGGATAGCGAGCAAAGCGAAAGGCAGCACCGTCCCTGCTATACGAAAGCCCCATCCAGTCTTGTGCCACCCGGGGGGTTCTAGGGTGCTGAGATGGCTGACATTTTACACCGCTCACGACAATCACCGCGGCAAGCAAGAACAGCCAAAAAAGAGGCCAAAATGGCCAAAATTGGCAATTTTTGGCAACGTGAGCGAGCGACGAGTGACAGATAGCGAGCGAAGTGAAAGGCAGCACCGTCCCTGCTATACGAAAGCCCCATCCAGCCATGTGCCATTCTAGGCATTCTAGGATGCTGAGATGGCTGACGTTTTGCTCAGCTCACGACGGTCGCCATGGCATGCAAGAACAGCCCAAAAACAGGCCAAAACATCCCAAAAACGGGCCAAAACTGGTCATTTTTTGCTGTGAGAGCGAGCGGCGAGCGGCGGACAACGAGCAAAGCAAGAGGCAGCACCGTCCCTGCTACACGAAAGCCCCATCTAGCCCTGCGCCACCTAGGGGGTTCCAGGGTGCTAAGATGGCTGACGTTTTGCTCCGCTCACAACGGTCGCCGCGGCACGCATGAAAAGCCCAAAAAAAGGCTAAAATGTCCGAAAAATGGGCTAAAACTGGCCATTTTTGGCTGAGTGAACGAGCGGCGAGCGGCAGACAACGAGCGAAGTGAGAGGCAGCACCGTCCATGCTATACGATAGTCCCATCCACCCCTGTGCCACCCGGGGGGTTTCAGGGTGCGGAGATGGCTGACGTTTTGTTCCGCTCATGACATTCGCCACGGCACACAAGAACAGCCCAAAAACAGGCCAAAACGACCCAAAAATGGGCCTAAACTAGCCATTTTTAGATGAGCGAGCGAGCGGCGAGCGACGGACAACGAGCGAAGCGAGAGGCAGCACCGTCCCTGTTATCCGAAAGCCCCATCGAGCCCTGTGCCACCCGGGGGGTTCCAGGGTGCTGAGATGGCTGACGTTTTGCTTCGCTCATGAAGGTCATGGCGGCACGCAAGAACAGCCCAAAAATAGGCCAAATAGGCCCAAAAACGGGCCAAAATCAATTTTTTTTGGTCGAAAAGTGGTGAGCCGGCGACAAAATCGAGAGGCAGCACCATCCCTGCTATAATTCCCTAAACTGGGGTTCCAACAGATGGCCATTTTTGGCCGCTCAGACGGTCATTAAGAAAGAAAAGCCCAAAAACAAAGCCAAAAAACGGGCCAAAAATGGCCAAAAGCGGGCCGCAATAATGCCATTTTTGGAGAACGAAGCGAGAGGCAGCACCAGCACCCCTCTATACGAAAGCCCCATCCTGCCCTATGTCACTCAGGGGGTTCCAGGGTGCTGAGATGGCTGCCGTTTTGCTCCGCTCACGACGGTCATGGCGGCACGCAAGAACAACCCAAAAATAGGCCAAATAGGCCCAAAAATGGGCCAAAACTGGCCATTTTTGGCTGAGCGAGAAAGTGGTGAGCGGCGGACAACAAGCGAATCGAGAGGCAGCAACGTCCCTGCTATACGAAATCCCCATCTAGCCCTGTGCCACTCGAGGGGTTCCAGGGTGCTGAGATGGCTGATGTTTTGCGCTGCCCACGACGGTCATCGCGGCAAGCAAGAAAAGCCCAAAAACAGGCCAAAACTGCACAAAACGGGCCAACAATGGCCATTTTTGGCTGAGCGAATGAGCGGCAAGCGGCGTAGAGCGAGTGAAGCGAGAGGCAGCACCGTCCCTGCATTACAAAATCCCCATCCAGTCCTGTGCCACCCGGGGGGTTCCAGGGTGCTGAGATGGTTTATGTTTTCCTCCGCTCTTGACGATCACTGTGGCACGCATGAAAAGCCCAAAAAAAGGCCAAAACGGCCTAAAAACGGGCCAAAACTGGCCATTTTTGGTTGAGCAAACGAGCGGCGAGCGGCGGACTGCGAGCGAAGCAAAAGGCAACACCGTCCCTGCTATACGAAAGCCCCATCTAGTCCTGTGCCACCAAGGGGGTTTCCAGGGTGCCGAGATGGCTGATGTTTTTCTCCGCTCACGACGGTCGCCAAAGCACGCAAGAACAGCCCAAAAACAGGCCAAAACAGCCCAAAAACGGGTCAAAACTTGCCATTTTTGGCTTATCGAGCGAGCGGCTAGCGACGGACAGCGAGCGAAGCGAAAGGTAGCATCGTCCCTGCTATATGAAAGCCACATCCCGCCCTATGCCACCCGGGGGGTTCTAGGGTTTTAGATGGCTGACGTTTTCTTCCACTCATGACGGTCGCCGCGGCACGCAAGAACAGCCCAAAAACAGGCCAAAACGACATAAAAACGTGCCATAATTGGCCATTTATGGCTGCGCGAGCGAGCGATGAGCGGCGGACAGCGAGCGAAGTGAGATGCAGCACCGTCCCTACTATACGAAAGCCCCATCGAGCCCTATCTGGGTGTTCCAGGGTGCTGAGATGGCTGACGTTTTGCTCCCATCACGACGGTCGCCGCGGCACGCAAGAACAGCCAAAAAACAGGCCAGACTGTCACGACCTTAGCTGGAATTGCCTAAGGCGTGAGGCACCCTTGCGGCCAAAGACGCGAACTTAGCTTGCGTTGCCTAAGTCGCGGGTCACCCTTGTGGCAAAGACGCGAACTTAGCTTGCATTGCCTAAGTCGCGCTTTGCCCTTGCGATCTTGCTCCGCAAGGATCAGCCCACTTTGTAACCTCTCGCAGGTCCCTAAGGACTTGTAAAAGAGAAAGAAGTTAGTTCGAAAGAACGAGCAATGGACAAGTCCCGAAGTCTCGCGAAAAGGGAAGCTTTACAAGCAATTCGACGAACACCCTGTGTGCACAAGAGAAAGGAGGGAGAGGGAGAAAAACAAGGCTTTCAAGGATGAACGAACAGCTGCAAGCCCACAAACAGCCGCTCACCTGGTCCCGGGCGCAAAACCAAGTTCCCGTAAAGGTCACGTGCGAACTTGCGAAAGAGTGTTCAACGCCCGGTATATAACCGAAGCCCCATCCAGCCATGTGCCACCCGGGGGGTTCCTGGGGTCTGAGCTGGCTGACGTTTTGTGAGCGGAGGCAGTTCTCCGCTCACCTCCCGCGGCACGCGAAAACGAGGCTGATTTGGGCTGTTTTGGGGCTGTTTTGCTCGGTTCGATGAGCGGTCGCTTTGCAACGCTGCAGCTTGTTCGAACTTACATATTTACAAGCAAAATGACCCAAAACTAAGAGAAAACCTGTTGTCAAGCAGCTATACATGTAGGTGCGAGCGACGAACGGTTCGTTGAACGGAGTTGTTGCGGGTGCGCGACGACCGTTCGTGACATTCTCCCCCACTTAAACTGTCGACGCCCTCGTCGACGCCTGTTGGTAGTTGTTGATGACTTCCTCTTCATGTCGCAGGGCATCTTCAGGCTCCCAACTGGCTTCAGTTCGGGGAAGCTTTCGCCACTTCACCAAGTACTCTGTTTGTTCCGCTCCGCTGGGTAGCTTTATCTTACGATCCGCCAGAATGGTTTCCACTCGCTTCTCGTAGGAGGCTGTGATGGGAGGTAGCCGAGTTGGAACACTTCGAGAAGCATCTTGCGGATCCGAATGGTAGGCCTTCAGGTTGCTGGCGTGAAGAACGTTGTGAATTTTGAACCACGCCGGCAGCTGCAACTTGTAGGAAACATTGCCTACTCTGCTAATAATTGGGAAGGGCCCTTCATACTTACGCACCAATCCTTTGTGAACTCTTTTCCTGAAGAATTGGAGTGATGCTGGTTGGAGCTTTACCAACACCAAATCGCCAACTTTGAACTCTTGTGGTCGCCTTCCCAAGTCTGCCCACTTCTTCATCCATTTTGCCGCCTTCTCCAAGTAAGCTCGCGCAATATCGGCATTTCGATGCCACTCCTTTGCGAAATGATAGGCTGATGGACTACTCCCAGTATACCCAATTGCCATAGTGTGTGGAGTCGACGGTTGTTGTCCTGTGATAATTTCGAAGGGGCTCTTGTTGGATGCAGAGCTCCGCTGCAAGTTGTAGGAGAATTGGGCGATGTCCAACAGCTTCACCCAATCTCGTTGATTGGCACTCACGTAGTGCCGGAGATACTGCTCCAAGAGCGAATTTATTCTTTCAGTTTGGCCATCCGTCTGGGGGTGGAGGCTTGTAGAGAAGTATAACTTTGACCCCAACAATTTGAATAGCTCGGTCCAGAATCGTCCCAGGAACCGAGCGTCTCGATCACTAATGATATTGTGTGGGACTCCCCAATACTTCACTACGCCCTTCATCATCAGTCTGGCCGCCTCTTCTGCTGAACGATTAATAGGGGAGCAGCAATGAAAGTTATGCATACTTTGAGAACCGATCGACCACCACGCAGTATCGATCCAAGTCCCCTACAGTGGCAAGCTTGATATGAAGTCTAAGGAAATGCTCTCCCATGGCCTTTCGGTATGGGCAACGGCTCCAAAAGTCCCACCGGCTTCCGCTGCTCCACCTTGTCTTGTTGGCAAGTAAGGCATGTTCAACATACTCCTCCACATCAATCCCCATCTTTGGCCAGGCAGAAGGCCCTCTCCCACGAGAGCCAACGTTACGTGAATGCCCGTGTCCAGCCCAAAGGGAATCGTGACACTCTTTTAAGAGTTCACGCTTTAAATTGTCCACTTTCGGGAACATAGACCCTATTCCCTTTCGTGTAAACAAGTCCCTCCCCGGACCCAAAACCGTCATGCCTTGCCTTCTTTGATGAGCTGCATCGGGATAACTGCCTAGGGATCACTATATAGTCCATCCTTGATTCGGAAAGGAAGTTGGAGTGCAACTGACTTGCTTGGCCTCTGCCCTCCAGTTGTGCAGCATTCACGCATTCCACCTTCCGACTCAACAGATCGGCCACGACGTTCGCCTTCCCGTGCTTGTACTCCATCACCATATCAAATTCAGCTAGGAAGTCCCGCCACCGTGCCTCGCTTTGGGGAGAGCTTCTTCCGAGTTTGGAAATAGCTCGTATGATGTTGTCCGTCCTCAAGACAAATCGCGACCCGAGAGGTAGTGTCGCCAAACTTCGCAGACGGTGGATCATCACATCATCTCTTTCTCATGCACTAGATATCGCCTCTCGGTCTCGTTGAGTTTGCGGCTCGTAGGCCACCGGATGACCTTCCCTGCATGAGTACTCCCCCAATAGCGAAGTCCAAGCATCTGTATGGACTTCAAAGGGCTCTCCATAGTTTGGCAATTTGAGCACTGGTTCTTCTAGAACAAGAGCCTTCGGATCCCGGAATGCTATCTCACATTTGTCCGACCACTTCCAAGGCTGCTCCTTCTTCAAAGAACTCCGTCGATTAGGGTTGCCCGCTTGAATATCCCGCAATGAAGCGTCGATAGTAGTTGACGAAAACCAAGGAAGGATCTTAACTCGGCACCTTCTTTGGAGTTCGCCATTCAAGAATCGCTTGCACCTTCGACTTATCCATCCGAATGGAGCCATCACCGATTCGATGCCCTAAGAATAGAATCTCAGTTTGAGCAAAGTAGCATTTCTCCCTTTTTTTAAACAAAGTGTTCTCCCCGAGAACCTTGAAAATCGTTCGCAGGTGCTTGACGTGCTCCTCGAAGCGTTTGGTCAGAGACGACGATATCGTCCCAAATAGACGACCACGAACTTATCCAAGTACTCCTTGAATAGCTGGTTCATGAGAGTACAGAATGTGGCCGGAGCATTGGTTAAGCCGAAAGGCATCACCAAGAACTCAAACGCTCCATACCTGGTCACACGTAGTCTTTGCTTCGTCGCCTTCAGCAATGCGCAATGCGAATACCAATACCTCGTCAAGGTCGAGTTTTGAAAATACTTTGCCTTGCCCAATTGATCGAACAAGTCCGCAATGAGCGGGATGGGATACTTGTTCTTCACCGTTACTTTGTTGAGGGCTCGATAGTCGACACATAATCGGAGACTCCCATCTTGTTTCTTCCGGAAGAGAACCGGAGCTCGAAAGGTGCTTTTGAGCTGCGGATGAGACCACCGCCAGCGTTCACCTAACTGCTTTCCGAAGTTCTGCCAACTCTGGCAGGGGGCATGCGATAGGGTGGTCTCGGCTGGAGGCTTCACTCCTGGCTCCAGCTTCGATCGTGATCCACGCCTCTGCGTGGTGGAAGGGTCTTCGGCAACTTCGGGTGGCATAACGCCTTTGAACTCCTTCGGACGTTCGCCACCACAGCAGGTTCTTGAATGGCCTCTTCATTGAGTGGCTCTAGCTTCATAGCAGCCACGAATGTCGGTCAACCCTTCGCACCCTTTCTTCAATTGTAATGCCGATATGTGTTGGGGCTCCTTGGTTCCTCTCCGAGAGACGGGAACCACGCAGGGTCATCGCCCCCATCATACATAGAGAGTTCAAGAACGGCATCGGCACCAACTTTCGCCGCGATGCATAAACTCCATTCCAAGAATCACTTGAAGTCGCCCAGTCGGGTACGGCCATCATGTTGGTGTTTCCGCTCCAAGTCCCGATTTTGATAGGAACACCCTCGCCAACCCGAGATTCGCTTGGCCTCCGAAGTTCACCGCCTTCATTCGGCTTGGGCTCTTCTCCAAGGTCAACCCAAGTCGTTGTGCTTCGCGATCGGCTATGAAGTTGTGGGTAGCACCCGTATCCACCATTGCACGGGTCGTTTGGCCATTTAGCTTAATGTCCACATACATCAGCTCGCTGCTTCCTGCTTTCTGTGCCTTCGTCTTCATATTCTCCCCCACTTGACCCCGCATAGCGTTCAACAGACGCATTGCTCCCATTCGGGGTCCTTGCGACTCCTCATCGTCGCTGCCGGATTCTGAACTGCTCGAACTAAGAGCAACAGCTTTGCCCTTGTCCGATCGGGAGGGTGGATGGAAGCCGTCCAAAGCGTTGAGTGCCTGCTTCAGGGGCACTCCCTTACCATGTGCGGTCCTCCGCACAAGAAGCATCCTCCAGGTTTTGAGGCCTTGCCTTTTGGGTTCGGCCCTTTATGGGAGCTCTTCTTCTTTTGTTCGCCCCCGAGCTCCTTCCCTCGAGAATGTTTTGGAGGGCGATTGCTTGAAGATTGTTTCCTTCTCGCTGGGTCCTCCGAGGAAACAAAGTCAGTGAGCCTTTCTGCAGCAGCGATTGCCCCGACTACATCGGTAACATTCCTTCGATTTAGCTCCTGCTGAGCCCATGGTTTCAAACCATCGAGGAAGCTGAACAACTTGTCCTTCTCGGACATGTCCTGTATGTCCAGCATCAGTGCAGAAAACTGTTTCACATAGTCTCGGATGGTGGTGCTTTGGCGGAGTTGTCTCAACTTCCTTCTTGCGACGAACTCTGTGTTCTCCGGAAGGAACTGAGTTCTCAACTCCCGCTTCAAGTCCTCCCATGTGTCGACTCGGCACCGACCTTGTTGGATCTCTTCCCAACGAGTTCTCCACCAAAGTTTCGCATCTCCGTTCAGATACATCGTTGCTATAGAAACTTTGGTATCTTCAGAATCGGGCCTCGTAGCTCGGAAGTATTGCTCCATGTCGAACAGAAAGTTCTCGAGCTCTTTGGCATCTCTAGCCCCTCCGTATCCATGGGGCTCAGGTGCCCTCAAATTTTGTGGCGGTGCAACGCGGGTGTTGCCTCCTCCCGCATTTAGCGTTCTTGTGAGCATAGCCACCTTGGCCGTTAGTTCCGCCACAACATCCTGTAAGTGTTGCACGGAGTCCTTGGTGTCATCAGACAGTCGGTCGACTAGGGCCTCGACCTTGTCGATCCTGGACTCCGCTTCCTCTTGCGAGCTCTCTACCCCAACAAGTCTTTGTTGGCCATGGTAGAGTTCCTCCATGCTCGCTTCCAGATCCCAGCAGGTTTCCGCCGTCGTGAGTCTCTCCTTATGACTCCTTTTTCCCAGTTAGCGCACCGATTATGCTTCCTCCATGGAGGAGAGTTACCAACTTCGCTCATCCTGTTCGCTGCCACGATCTTCGTGAGCGGCTCCAACAGCATGCGAAAGCGAAGTGTGCACATGCAGCCCACCTCAAGCGGCTGCTTGGGGCAAAGGTCCGGCTTGCCCGTCTTGCTTGATTCGCCACGATGCTTTGCCATGGCGAAGTTGCGGTTCGTTCGCTGTTCGATCGAAGAGCTTGCCCGCTCTGATACCACAATGTCACGACCTTTAGTTGGAATTGCCTAAGGCGGAGGCACCCTTTATGGCCAAAGACGCGAACTTAGCTTTATGCTTGCCTAAGTCGCGGGTCACCCTTTGTGGCAAAGACGCCAACTTAGCTTGCATTGCCTAAGTCGCTGCCGCCTTTTAGATCTTGCTCCGCAAGGATCAGCCCACTTTGTAACCTCTCGCAGGTCCCTAAGGACCTGTAAAAGAGAAAGAAGTTAGTTCGAAGAACGAGCAACGGACAAGTCCCGGTCTCACGAAAAGGGAAGCTTTACAAGCAATTCGACGAACACCCTGTGTGCACAAGAGAAAGGAGGGAGAGGGAGAAAAACAAGGCTTTCAAGGATGAACGAACAGCTGCAAGCCCACAAACAGCCGCCACCTGGTCCCGGCGAAAAAACCAAGTTCCCGTAAAGGTCACGCGGCGAACTTGCGAAAGAGTGTTCAACGCCCGGTATATAACCGGCCCCATCCAGCCATGTACCACCCGGGGTTCCTGGGGTCTGAGCTGGCTGACGTTTTGTGAGCGGAGGCAGTTCTCCTTCACCTCCTCCGCACGCCAAAACGAGGGCTGATTTGGGCTGTTTTGGGGCTGTTTTGCTCGGTTCGGTGAGCGGTCGCTTTGCAACGCTGCAGCTTGTTCGAACTTACATATTTACAAGCAAAATGACCCAAAACTAAGAGAAAACCTGCTGTCAAGCAGCTGTACATGCAGGTGCGAGCGACGAACGGTTCGTTGAACGGAGTTGTTGCGGGTGCGCGACGACCGTTCGTGACAAGACGGCCAAAAAACGGGCCAAAATTGGCCATTTTTGGCTGCGCAAGTGAGCGGCGATCGGTGGACAGCGAGAGGAACGAGAGGTAGCACCATCCCTGCTATACGAAAGCCCCATCCAACCTTATACCACACGGGGGGTTCCAGGGTGTTGAGATGGCTGAGGTTTTGCTCCGCTCATGATGGTCGTTGCGGCACGCAAGAACAGCCCAAAAACAGGCCAGACGGCCTAAAAATGGGCCAAAACTGGCCATTTTTTGCTGAGCGAGCGAGCGGCGAGCGGTGGACAGCGAGCGGAGCGAGAGGCAGCACCATCCCTGCTATACGAAAGCCCCATCCAGCCTTGTGCCACCCAAGGGGTTCCAGGGTGTTGAGATGGCTGACGTTTTGCTCCTCTCACGACGGTCACTGCAGCACGCAAGAAAAGTCCAAAAACAGTCAAAACAACCCAAAAAGGTGCCCAAACTGGACATTTTTGGCTGGGCGAACGAGCGGCGAGCGACGGACAACGAGCGAAGCGAGAAGCAGCACCGTCGCTGCTATACGAAAGCCCCATCCATCCCTGTGCCACCCGGGGGGTTCCAGGGTGCTGAGATGGCTGACGTTTTGCATTGCTCATGACGGTCGTCGCGGCATGCAAGAACAACCCAAAAAGAGCCAAAACGGCACAAAAACAGGCCAAAACATGCCATTTTTCACTGCGTTTACAAACGGCGAGCGACGGACAGCGAGCGAAGTGAAAGGCAGCACCGTCCCAACTATACGAAAGCCCTATCAAGTCCTGTGCCACCCGGGGGGTTGCAGTGTGCTAAGATGGCTGAAGTTTTGCTCCGCTCACGACGATCGCCGCGGCACACAAGAACTACAGAAAAACAGGCCAAAACGTCGCAAAAACGGGACAAAACAGGCCATTTTTGGCTTAGCGAGCGAAGCGAAAGGCAGCACCGTCCATGCTATATGAAAGCCCATCCAGCCCTATGCCACCCGGGGTGTTCTAGGGTCTGAGATGGCTGATGTTTTGCTCCACTCATGATGGTCAACGCGGCACGCAAGTACAACCCAAAAATAGGCCAAAATTACGTATAAACGAGCCATAACTGGCCAATTTTGGCTGCGCGAGCGAGCGACGAGCGGCGGACTGCGAGTGAAGTGAGATGTAGCACCGTCCCTGCTATACGAAAGCCCCATCGAGCCCTGTGCCACCCGGGGGGTTCCAGGGTGCTGAGATGGCTGACGTTTTGCTCCCATCACGACGGTCGCCGCGGCACGCAAGAACAGCCAAAAAACAGGCCAGACGGCCCAAAAAGGGGCCAAAATTGGCCATTTTTGGCTGAGCAAGTGAGCGGCGATTGGTGGACAGCGAGAGGAACGAGAGGCAGCACCATCCCTACTATACGAAAGCCCCATCCAGCCCTATGCCACACGGGGGGTTCCAGGGTGTTGAGATGGCTGAGGTTTTGCTCCGCTCATGATGGTCGTTGCGGCACGCAAGAACAGCCCAAAAATAAGCCAAAACAGACCAAAACGGGGCCAAAACTGGCCATTTTTGGAAGAGCGAGCGAGCGACTAACGACGGACAGCGAGCGAAGCGAAAGGCAACACCGTCCCTGCTACACGAAAGCCCCATCCAGCCCTATGCCACCTAGGGGGTTCCAGGGTGCTGAGATTGCTGACATGTTGCTCCGCTCACGACGGTCACCGCGGCATGCAAGAACAGCCCAAAAAGAGGCCAAAACGGGCCAAAAAAAGCCATTTTTCTCTGCATTAGCGAGCGGCGAGCGACGGTCAGCGATCAAAGTGAAAGGTAGCACTGTACCAGCTATACGAAAGCCCCATCAAGCCCTTTGCCACTCGGGGGGTTCCAGTGTGTTGAGATGGCTGACGGTTTGCTCTGTACACGACGATCACCGCGGCACGCAAGAACTACAAAAAAACAGGCCAAAACGTCGCAAAAACGGGCAAAAACTGGCCATTTTTGGCTTAGCGAGCGAGCGGCTAGCGACGGACAACGAGCGAAGCGAAAGGCAGCACTGTCCATGCTATATGAAAGCCCCATCCAGTCCTATGTCACCCGAGGGGTTATAGGGTCTGAGATGGCTGACGTTTTGCTCCACTCATGAGGTCGCCGCGGCACACAAGAACAGCCCAAAAACAGGCCAAAACGACGCGAAAACGGGCCATAACTGGCCATTTTTGGCTGCGCGAGCGAGCGGCGAGCGGCGGACACCGAGCGAAGTGAGATGCAGCACCGTCCCTGCTATACGAAAGCCCCATCGAGCCCTATGCCACCCGGGGGGTTCCAGGGTGCTGAGATGGCTGATGTTTTGCTCCCATCACGACGGTCACCGCGGCACGCAATAACAGCCAAAAAACATCCAAACGGCCCAAAATCGAGCCAAAACTGGCCATTTTTGGAAGAGCGAGCGAGCGGCGAGCGGTGGACAGCGAGTGAAGCGAAAGACAGCACTGTCCCTACTATACGAAAGCCCAATCCAGCCCTATGCCACCCAGGGGGTTCCAGGGTGCTGAGATTGCTGACGTTTTGGTCCTCTCACGATTGTCGTCGTGGCATGCAAGAACAGCCCAAAAAGAGGCCAAAACGGTCCAAAAACGGGCCAAAACAAGCCATTTTTCGCTGCGTGAGCGAGTGGCAAGCGAAGGACAGCGAGCGAAGTTAAAGGCAGCACCGTCCCAGCTATACGAAAGCCCCATCAAGCCTTGTGCTACCCGGGGGGTTCCAGTGTACTAAGATGGCTGACGTTTTGCTCCGCTCATGACGGTCGCCGCGACACGCAAGAACTGCTGAAAAACAGGCCAAAACGTCGCAAAAACGGGCCAAAACTGGCCAATTTTGGCTTAGCGAGCGAGCGACGAGGGACGGACAGCGAGCGAAGCGAAAGGTAGCACCATCCCTGCTATATGAAAGCCTCATATAGCCCTGTGCCACCCGGGGGGTTCTAGGGTCTGAAATAGCTAACGTTTTGCTCCACCCACGAAGGTCGCCGAGGAACGCAAGAACAGCCCAAAAACAGGCGAAAACGGTGTAAAAAAGGGCCATAACTGGGCATTTTTTGCTGCGCGAGCGAGCGACGAGCGGCGGACAGCGAGCGAAGTGAGATGCAGCACCGTCCCTGCTATACGAAAGCCCCATCGAGCCCTGTGCCACCCGGGGGGTTCTAGGGTGTTGAGATGGCTGACGTTTTGCTCCCATCACAACGGTCGCCGCGACACGCAAGAACAGCTGAAAAACAGGCCAAAACAACCGAAAAACGGGCCAAAACTAGTCATATTTGGATGAGCGAACGAACGACGAGCGGTGGACAGCGAGCGAAGCGAGAGGCAGCACCGTCCCTGCTATACGAAAGCCCCATCCAGCCCTGTGCCACCCAAGGGGTTCCAGGGTGCTTTGATAGCTGACGTTTTGCTCCGCTCTTGACGGTCATTGCAACACACAAGAACATCTAAAAAACAGGCCAAAATGGCCCAAAAATGGGCCATTTTTGGCTGCGCGTTGGAGCGGCGAGCGGTGGATAGCGAGCTAAGCGAAAGGCAGCACCGCCCCTGCTATACGTAAGCCCGATCCAACCCTGTGCCACTAGGGGTGTTTCAGGGTGTTGAGATGGTTGACGTTTTGCTCCGCTCATGACAGTCACGACGGCACGCAAGAACAACCCAAAAACTGGCCAAAACGGGCCAAAATTGACCATTTTTGGCTGAGCAAGCGAGCGGCGAGCGGTGGACAGCTAGCGAAGCGAGAGGCAGCACCGTCCCTGCTATATGAAAGCCCCATCCATGCTTGTGCCACCCGGGGGGTTACAAGGTTCTGAGAAGGCTGAAGTTTTGCTTTGCTCATGACGGTCGCCGCGGCACGCAAGAAAAGCCAAAAACAGCCCAAAACGGCCAAAAAACGGGCCGAAAATGGTCCTTTTTGGCTGAACGAACGAGCGGTGAGCGGCGAACAGCGAGCGAAGCAAGAGACGGCACCGTCCCTGCTATACAAAAGCCCCTTTAAACCCTATGCCACCCGGGGGGTTCCAGGGTGCTGAGAAGGCTGACGTTTTGCTCCGCACACAAGAAGAGCCCTAAAACGGGCCAAAACTGGCCATTTTTGGCTAGGCGAGTGAGCTGCGAGCGGCGGACAGCGAGCGAAGCGAGAGGCAGCGCCGTCCATACTATACGTAAGCCCTATCTATACCTGTGCCACCCGGGGGGTTCCAGGATGGAGAGATGGCTGACGTTTTGCTCCGCTCATGACGGTCACCGCAGGACGCAAGAAGAGCCCTAAAATGGCCAAAACTGGCCATTTTTGGCTAGAAGAGTGAGCGACGAGCGGCGGAGAGCGAGCGAAGCGAGAGGCAGCACCGTCCCTGCTATACGAAAGCCCTATCTATACCTGTGCCACCGGGGGGTTCCAGGGTGCTGAGATGGCTGACATTTTGCTCTACTCACGATGGTCGCCACGGCATGCAAGAACAGCCCAAAAACAGGCTAAAACGGCCCAAAAACGGGCCAAAACTGGCCATATTTGGCCAAGCGAATGAGCGGCGAGCTATGGACAGTGAGCGAAGCGAGAGGCAGCACCATCCCTGCTATACGAAAGCCCCATCCAGCCCAGTGCCACCCGGGGGGTTCCAAGGTGCTGAGATGGCTGACATTTTGCTCCGCTCATGATGGTCGTTGCGTCACGCAAGAACAACCCAAAAACAGGCCAAAACAACCTCAAAAGGGGCCAAAACTAGCCATTTTTGGAAGAGCGAGCGAGCGGCGAGCGGCGGACAGCGAGCGTAGCGAAAGGCAGCACCGTCCCTACTATACGAAAGCCCCAACCAGTCCTATGCCACCCGGGGGGTTCCAGGGTTCTGAGATGGCTGACGTTTTGCTCCACTCACGACGGTCGCCGCGTCAGGCAAGAACAACCCAAAAAGAGGCCAAAACTGCCCAAAAACGGGCCAAAACAAGCCATTTTTCGCTGTGTGAACGAGCGGCGAGCGACGGACAGCGAGCGAAGTGAAAGGCAGCACCGTCCCAGATATACGAAAGTCCCATCAAGCCCTTTGCCACCCAGGGGGTTCTAGTGTGCTGAGATGGCTGACGTTTTGCTCCGCTCACGACAATCAATTGATTGTCATCATCAAAAAGGGGGAGATTGTTGAATCTCGGATTTTGATGATAAAATCAATTGATGGGTTATTTTATCTAATCCATATTATTGAGTTAAGTATGCAGGATTAACTACGATAACCAGAAAACACAAAGCAAGGATACCAGAGTCAAGTTCGATGGACGTTTAAGAGTCCGAAGAATCATCGGAGATGCTGCCGGAACCAACCGAGAAGAAATCGGGAACCTGTCGGAATTTTCGGAAGTTCATCGAAGAGATCGTCGAAGGTTCACGGAGATCACTGAGAAGGGTCGGTTACTCATTAAAGTCATCACAAGTTCAGGAGCTTGCTGGGAGTCCGTCGGAAAAAGTTCGTCGGAAAGCTCGCTGGAACAAGACTCGACGTTCGCGGTTGAAAAATTGCTTAGGATGTGTTTTGTTATGTAGTTAACTTGTAATTAGGAATAGGATTAAGAGATAATCCTATATCCTGGTTAGGGGCCAACTGGGCCCAAAATTAGACGTGGTTTGGGCTAAGATTGAAGCCCAACTAGTCAACCGAAGAGTCTGGCGATGGCACCGCCTAGTGCCTAAGAGCTGGGCGGTGGTACCGCCCAGGACTGTTAGCGCCTGACACTGACAGGCGGTGGCACCGCCAGCATCGGGAACTCCAAGAGAATTCAAATTTTGGAGCCCAAATTTGAATCCTCTTGAGGCCTATAAATACCCCTCAAATCTCAGCTGAGATTACAACTTTTTGAGCAGCAATTGTTTGAGAGAAAGGCCCTAGAAAAGTCTTAGATAGTCTTGTTTTCAATTTGCTAGTGTTCACCTCCTTCTTTCTTACTAAAAATCTGTAAGATAGTGAACCGCTTGTAGAAAATTGTAAGAGGGGGGGTATTCACCCTTCCCTTTCAAGAGATTTGCTAGTGGAAGGTGGGAGCCTCATCGAAGAGGGGCTTCGCAAGTGGATGTAGGTCACTTGACCGTACCACTTTAAAAACGGCGTAATCTCTGGTTTTCATTTCATTACTGCTATTTACATTATTGCAAACCTTCTTACTTACTTTATTTCATCATTACCTTTGCTGCACAACTTTGCGAATACGTTTTCAAGTTAAGCACTTCCGACTCTGATTTTTATCGTACGAAAGATTTGTCGAAATCAACGTTTTAATCCGTTGCACTAATTTACCCCCCCTCTTAGTGCCACTCCGATCCTTACAAAAACATCAGCCATCTAAGCACCCTTGAACCCCCCAGGTGGCATAGGGCTGGATGGGGCTTTCGTATAGCAGGTACGGTGCTGCCTCTCGCTTCGCTCATTGTCCATCGCCCGCCGCTTGTTCTCTAAGCCAAAAATGTCCAATTTTGGCCCGTTTTTTTTTTTTTGTAAGTAAAAGTAAATTGATTATGTGTAAAGTTTCTACAAATAGCTTTAAAGACAACACATACAATTTCGTCATCTGTAATTGGGGCATTGAGGATTGAAATAGCTTATGAATCAAGTTTTCTAGTCGGCTCCACATGAATGTTATTAGGTTTCTCATCTTGATTGAGTAAGGAATAAAAAAATTGCTCTGTGTGTGCTTTAACCTCATCTAAATTCTCAATAAGATTATCATCTTTGTCTCTACATTTGCTGATACGGTTAACAGCCCTTCGAGTAGCAATTGAAGCATAGAAAATTTTTGTATTGGAATCCCCTAGTGTAAGCCAATACTGTCGAGACTTCTGCTTTGCAAAACTTTCCTCCTGTTTTAAGGCTTGCATGAAGTTATTTCTGGCTTCTACCTCTTTGTAGATAATATTTTTATCATTTGGCTGAAGTTGCAGCTCATGTTGCAATGACATTAGTTCCTTTCTGCAAAATTGAACTCTGGTGTTAATATTGCCAAAGGTATTTGTATTCCACTCCTTTAGTACTGCTTTACAGGCTTTGAGCTTTTGACATAAGATGTAAGGGGGGGATCCATGCACATTAACATTCCAAGCAGATATGATAACATCAAGAAATTGAGGATGAGTACTCCACGTGTTAAAGAATCTAAACGGTTTCTTGCCTCTTGGTGTCGCTTTTTCTGCGTATGTATACATTAAAGAATGGTCAGAAAACAAAGGAGCACCATACTCAAGAAGTGAATCTGGGTAAACTGTTAACCATTCATGATTAATCAAACACCTATCAAGTCGAGCCATTATTTTTCTGTTAGCAGCACCTTGATTACTCCAGGAGAGCCAATTACCCACAGATTTCATATCAAACAATGCTGCAGTGTCAATGTAATCATTGAAACTTTGAAGCTGGCTTTCTGAAAGTTGTCTACCCCCCTCTTTTTCATTTATGTACCGAACAGTATTAAAGTCTTCAAGAACAATCCAAGGTACATTGAGACAGCCATTTACAATATTAGTCAGGTCAGACCAAAGAGTATTTCTTTTTTGCATACTGTTTGAAGCATATATACCAGTGAAATTGTATTGACAGCCATTCTTTTTATCCTCTACCTTAAGATGAATGAATTGATCAGTAGCAGAAATAAACCAAGCATTAATAGAGTTAGGATGCCATAAGACCCATATTCTACCAAAAGTTTCATTTGAGTCATTGGTAAACAGTTCTGCGTCCGGCCATATTAAATTCTTTTGAGCTTGAACGCGCGATTGTTTAATTTTCGTTTCCACTAGAATAACAATATCACATGCGGCAGACTTGATTATTCTGTTGAGCTCCCGACATTTCTCTGGCTTATTAAGTCCACGAACATTCCAGCATGTTATCTTCAATAGTAAAAGATAGTAAGGTATTCATTCTACGACTTTGGATGGATTGTACCATCCTTTTTCTTATCCTTCGGTTTTGTATTTTCCTCCCGCACAATATCCTTACCTTTTATGGCTTTATTCCTATATTTATCCACTTCATCTACAGCTTGCAGATTTTTAAACTTTAAAATACCTTGAATCATGTGGTCTTGATTGGCAGGGTTTGTTGAAGCTCGATAAGATTGTTGCATCACAATATCCTGGATAGTACTTGTTGGAGCAGTCTGGCTAGAGAGGTTTGTTGGGGCATGAGTTTGTTGAGGAATAATATCCTTGCTAGCGAGATTTGCTTGGACCTGAGTTCGTTGAGCTAGTGTGGATGGATCCGATGATATTGGAAGAGATGAAGTTCCCGACTTATGTTTCTCCTGTTCACTAGTACCATTGGAAACCTCTGTTGTGGAAGGCTCTGACCATCGTGAGTGGAGCAAAACGTCAGCCATCTCAGCACCCTGGAACCCCCAGGGTGGCACATGGCTGGATGAGTCTTTCATATAGCAGGGACGATGCTGCCGCTCACTTCGCTCGATGTCCGCCGCTCGCAACTGCTCACCCACACAAATATGTCCGGTTTTGGCCCTTTTTGGGCCGTTTTGGCCAGTTTTGGACTGTTTTTTCGTGCTGCGGCGATCGTCATGAGCGGAGTAAAACATCAGCCATCTCTGCACCCTGGAACCCCTCGGGTGGCACAGGGCTTGATGGAGATTTTGTATAGCAGGGACGGTGCTGCCTCTTGCTTCGCTTGCTATCCGTCGCTCGCCGCTCATTCACTCAACCAAAAATGGCCAGTTTTGGCCCATTTTTGGGCCGTTTTGGCCTATTTTTGGGCTTTTCTTGTGTGCCGCGGCGACCGTCGTGAGCAGAGCAAAACGTCAGCCATCTTAGCAACCTGAAACTCCCCAAGTGGCGTGATGGCTAGATGGGGCTTTCGTATAGCAGGGACGATGCTGGCTCTCGCTTTGCTCGCTATTCGTCGCTCGTCGCTCGCTCGCGCAGCAAAAAATGGCTAGTTTTGGCCCCTTTTTGGGCCGTTTTGGCCTGTTTTTGGGTCAGTTCTTGCATGCCGCAGCAACCATCGTGAGCGGAGCATAACGTCGGCCATCTCAACACCCTGGAACCCTCCGGGTGGCACAGGGCTAGATGGGGATTTTGTATAGCAGGGATGGTGCTGCCTCACGCTTCGCTCACTATCCGCCACTAGGCGTCCGCTTGCGCTGCAAAAAATGGCCAGTTTTGGCCCCTTTTGGGGCTGTTTTGGCCTATTTTAGGGTTGTTCTTGCGTGCCGCGACGACGGTTATGAGCGGAGCAAAACGTCACCCATCTTAGCATCCTGGAACCTCCCGGGTGGCACTTGGCTGGATGGGGCTTTCGTATGTATAGCAGGAAAGGTGCTGCCCATTGCTTCGCTCGCTGTCCGCTGCTCGCTTGCGTAGCCAAAAATGGCCTGTTTTGGCCTGCTTTTCGGCTCTTTTGGCTTGTTTTTGGGCTGTTCTTGCGTGCCGCGGTGATCGTCATGAGCGGAGCAAAACGTTAGCCATGTCATCACACTGGAACCCCCCTGTGTAGCATAGAACTGGATGGGGCTTTCGTATAGCAGGGATGGTGCTGCCCCTTGCTTCACTCGCTATGCCCCGCTCGTCGCTCGCTCGCGCGGCCAAAATTGGCCAGTTTTGGACTGTTTTTGGGTTGTTTTGGCTTGGTTTTAGGCTGTTCTTGTGTGTCGCGGTGACCGTCATGAGCGGAGCGAAACATCAGCCATCTCAGCACACTGGGACCCCCCGGGTGGCACAAGGCTGGATGGGGCTTTCGTATAGTAGGGATGGTGCTGCCCCTTGCTTCGTTCACTGTCCGCCGCTCGCCGCTCGCTCGAACAGCCAAAAATGACCAGTTTTGGCCCCTTTTTGGGCTGTTTTGGCCTGTTTTTGGGTTGTTCTTGCGTGCCGCAATGACCGTCATGAGCGGAGCAAAACGTCAGCCATCTCTGCACCCTGGAACCCCCCAGGTGGCACAAGGCTGGATGGAGCTTTCATATAGTAGGGACGGTGCTGCATTTCGATTTGTTCCCTGTCCGTCGCTCGCCGCTCGCTCGCTCGCTCAGCAAAAAATGGCCAGTTTTGGCCCATTTTTGGGCCGTTTTGCCCTGTTTTTGGGTTGTTCTTGTGTGCCGCCGTGATCGTTGTGAGTGGAGCAAAACGTCAACCATCTCAGCACCCTGGAACCCCTCGGGTTGCACAGGGCTTGATGGGGCTTTCGTATAGCAGAGACGGTGCTGCCTCTAGCTTCGCTCGTTGTCCGCTGCTCACCGCTCGCTCGCTTAGCCAAAAACGACCAGTTTTAGCACTTTTTGGGCCGTTTTGGATTGTTTTTGGGCAGCTCTTGCGTGCTGTGGCGACCGTCGTGAGCGGAGCAAAACGTTAGCCGTCTCAGCACCCGGGAACCCCTCGTGTGGCATAGGGCTAGATAGGGCTTTCGTATAGCAAGGAAGGTGCAGCTTCTCGCTTCGCTCGCTGTCAACCACTCGCCACTCGCTCGCTCAACCAAAAATGGCCTGTTTTGGCCTGTTTTTGTACTGTTCTAGCATGCCGCCATGACCGTCGTGAGCGGAGCAAAACGTCAGCCATCTCAGCACCCTGGAACCCCTCGGGTATCATTTGGCTGGATGGGGCTTTCGTATAGCAGGGACGATGCTGCCGCTCGCATCGCTCGCTGTCCGCCGCTCACAGCTGCTCACCCACCCAAAAATGTCCAGCTTTGGCCCATTTTTGGGCCGTTTTGGCCAGTTTTTGGGCAGTTCTTGCATGCTGCGGCGACCATCTTGAGCGGAGCAAAACGTCTGCCTTCTCAGTGTTGAGTCTCGTATTTTGATGATGAAACCACTTGATATATGTTTATGATTTAATCTGCGTTTTGAGTGACGCAGGATGCTTCGATTAGGATGAGACAATTAAAAGCAGGAAAATCATGTTGTGCCGGAGGAACATGTCAGAAGATTGGACGTCAGGCCGGTGGATCGGTCGACGTATCGACAGAAGGCTTCGGGCTGTGGACTCAGGCATCGGGCCAAGAAAAGAGGGTATTGTGCCAAGGATATCGGAGATGCGGAGTCAACTGGCCGATTGGGCAATAGGCTGCAGGAGAGGACGATGCACCGAAGAATCAGACGAAGCGTCGAGGGACCAATGACATGCCGGACAACTTGGTTAATTGCTTAGGATTAATTGTCTTGATTGAAGTTTTGTTTTAAGTGTCCAGGATTAACTACGATGGAAGAAAGACATGTAGCAGGAGTTGTGCCGGAGTCAAGTCAATGATCACGTTGGGAGTTCGAGAGTTCGACGGAAGTTCGGACAGTCGTTGGAGGTTTTGCAGGAACAGATCCGAGAAGTCCAGGAGTTTCCAAGCGAAGCTCGTTGGAACTCGCCAAGTGGATCGTCGCAAGTCCAGGAGTTTGCCAGAAGTCCGCAGGAGCATCACCGAGTGTTCATCGGATGATCGACGAAAGTTCGTCGGAAACTCGCCGGAAGAAGCTATTAACGCACCGGAGCAACTGTAGAGATTGTCTTAGGATTTATCGTAGTTAGCAGATTGATTAAGTTGGAAATGGGAGGTGATCCCATTAGCTTAATCTTGGGGCAATTGGGCCCCTGAAAAACCGAAATTGGGCCGAATGGAGCTACCCATTCGGACCCTGATTGTTGTGGGAGGTGCAACCACCCAAGCCAGGAGGTAGCACCGCCTGGGCTAAGTCTCCTAGGGAGACTGGGCGGTGCAACCACCCCAGCCAGGAGGTGGCACCGCCTGGGCTCAGTCTCCGAGCGAGACTGGGCGATGCAACCTCCCCTGATAGAGAGGTAGCACCGCCTGAGCTCGATCTTCGAGCTCTGGCTGGCGGTGCAACCACCTCAGTCAGGAGGTGCAACCACCTAGGCTCAGTCTCCGAGCCAGACTGAGGCGGTGCAACCGCCCCTAACAAAGAGGTGCAACCGCCTGGGCTTAGTCTTCGAGCTCTGCCAGGCGGTGCAATCGCTCCAATCAGGAGGTGCAACCGCCTGATCCCAGAATTCCGGGATTTGATAGTTTTGAGCTCCAAATTTGAACTGGGTTGGGGCCTATAAATACCCCACCCATTCAGCACTGAACACACATAGAAATACTCGAAATCTTGATCTCTTGCTTTGATTCTTAGAGCTCAAAATTGTTGTAAAGGCCAAAGGTTCTCCTCCTTCTGTTCTTCAAAGTTTTGAGTTGTAAAGAGAGGAGAGTAAAGTTCTGTAAGGGTTGTCTCCTGAGCCCATCAAAAGGATCTGTAAAAGGGCAGTTGGCCTTCGCCTATTGAAGGAAGGCCTCTAGTTGACGTCGGTGACCTCATCGGTGGAGGAAGCCAAAAGTGGAGTAGGTCAAGACTGACCGAACCACTCTAAATCTCGGTTTGCATTTACTTTGAGCATTTTATCATTACTACAAACCTCCTAAATAGCTACTGCCTTCTACGCTTTTACGAACGAGTTTCTAAGTTCAGAACTTTCCGAATCTGCGTTTAGACGTAAATCGATGTTTTCGTACGATCATTACATTTCAGTTTACGTTTACGTTTTGACTCCAATTATTACTGCAAACTGCCTTCTGCGCATTTACAAAACATATCTCAAAGTTCAGTATCTTCAAAGTTGACGTTTAGATGCAAACCGGTTTTATCGTACGAACGTCGCATTTCAGTTTGCGCTTGCATTCTGATTTTTATCATAAACTACAAACTGCCTTTGTAGATTTACTTTAACGTCATCTCGCTTAATCTTAAGCTAAAGTAGTCTTAGAATCTGATTTTACATCGAAATTGTTTTTGTCGTTCGAACGCAGCTTTCGATTTTAATCGCAGAAAGTTTTCCGCTGCACTAAGTCACCCCCCCTCTTAGTGCTCTTGATCCTAACAATTGGTATCAGAGCCCAGTTTTTCTCATTTCAGATTTACACCCGAGAGAAATGGCTCTTCATGGCTTTTAAAAGGGCTTTTCGGTCTTTCGTCCACCGTTGTTTAACGGATTGGACTACACTTATTGGAAAACTCGAATGAGAGTTTTCTTGATTTCTACGAATTTAGATTTATGGAATATCATTGAAAACTCTTTTCAACTTCCCTCTAAACCGATAAACGAATGGTCGGATTTGAAGAAGAAGTATTTTTCTTTAAACGCAAAGGCTACGAATGCCTTATTTTGTGCTTTGGACAAAAATGAGTTCAATCGGATTTCTACGTGCGAAACGGCTTTTGACATTTGGCGAACACTTGAAATCACGCACGAGGGAACTAGTAGAGTCAAAGACTCGAAAGTTAACTTTTTATTGCATGACTTTGAGCTTTTTCGAATGCAACCAAGCGAGACTATAGGCGACATGTACACCCGTTTCATGGATGACGTCAATAGTTTAAGAGCTCTTGGAAAATATTTTTCGGATTTTGAACTTGTAAACAAGATTTTACGTTCTCTTTCTATGAAGTGGGATTCAAAAGTAACTGCAATACAAGAAGCTAAAAACCTAAACAACTTACCACTTGAAGAACTAATTGGTTCGTTGATGACCTATGAAATGGTGCACAATGAACATGATGAACATGTTGAACACAATCACCTTCCAAAGAACAGGAAGGATTTGGAACTCTGGACAAATGAATGCCACTTGAGCGATGACTCAAGTGATGAGGATAATGATGAACAAAACAACCTTCCTAAGAACACGAAGGATTTGGGACATAGAACATTTGAAGACCACTCGAGCATAAGCTCAAGTGATGGTGAACTTAAACTAAAAATGAAACCAAAATTAAAAAGCAAAAAGAATGGAACTACTTGCTTTAAACGCAAGAAGAAGAATAAAAATTGGGATGAATCGAGCTCCTCCGAAGATGAGAAAGTCAACAAAAGCGAGGCGGCAAACTATGCCTTAACAGCCTACGACGTTGAGGTAATTAAAATGCCTTTGGTTTATTTTGAAATTACTTGATGCTTTCATGATGTATTTTCTTTTTTAGTTTAGAATTAATTTTCTTGAAAATTACATGTTTAAAAATAAAAATACAAAAATTATGATCATGCTAGTAATTTTGAAAATGATAATATTGCATATTTTATGATAAACAAAAAAAATGATTTTGATTGAAAATATGAAATCATGGTTAAGAAGTAATAATGTGTATCATGTTTGATTAACATTGAATGAAATCACGTTTGATTTAAAGTAATGCATAATGATGTAATATTAAATGGTTATGATATAATGATTAACAATTTTATGCATGAGATTTTAAGTTATCCATGATCATGAGCTTGTTTGATCTTCATGATTGAACTTGAAAATCTATAGCAAAATCTTGTCCGAATGCATGAAAGTGTTAATTTCATTTTTGGATTCACTTAACAATTGGTATCCTAACAATCATATTTTCTCATACACTTATGAAAAATATTTTTCTAAAATGGATTTGATGAAATGATTCCTGCATATAAATTCCATCTTGAAATATGAATGATAGTGTTTTTGCTTGCAAAGATTTGTTTCACATACATATCTCCTATGATTCATGTGCAGAAAAAAAATTTATAAATCATAATACAATGAGATTTCTTATGCAAAAATAAAAGTGCTTTTGTGATTCTTTGCTAAAGAGAATAATTATTAAAATCATGATCTTGATAATTATAACATGAAGCTCTTTATAAATCAAGATCATTCATTATTCTCCCTACATTTATCAAAAAGGAGTTCTTCAAATGAGATGCAACTTGTCTTTTGATTTCTTAGAATTCAATGAAGTATTATATTGATATCTTGAAACTTGGAATATTTTAAAATGTGATCTTGATAAGAATGTTTCAAGTTGCTCTTTGTACTATATCTTTTCAAATGAATCATGAGCCTTGATATCATATATTTCATAATATAGAAATAACAAGATTTCTTTGCCTTATGTCTTGAACTTTCATGCTTATCTTAATTTGGCATATAAAGACTAAGGCATGCTTAGATGAAAAAGAATCTCTTAAAAAATGCTTTTCCCATCTGATCGAGATTGATGATTTCATGATATTTTGTGAATCTCGAAATTAATTTTAATGACTTGATTATGAATTTCAAGTTAATGATTTGATTTGAATAAGTTTTATCTAAATCATAATCTTGATCTTGCAAAATTGAAGTCACAAATAATATCTTGTGGTATTCATGAATTGATACTCACAATATGAAAGCATTGATATTCATGACTTGAATTGGATTGAAACATTGTATGCTTAAATTAATCATTCTCCTATGTTTCAAAATTTCCTTAAATGCCTTATGTGATGATTGAAAACTAACTTGCTTTATGATGAATCACGAATCATAACTTGATCTATGATATAAATGCCTTGAAATGATTGAAATATTTAACACTTTTATGCTCTTCCCCCTACTTCCTTCTTGTTTTCAATGATAAAATGGGGAGAAGTTTTGATCATGCATGGTAGGATATAATTTGACAAAATTGATACCATCATGATATGAAACATTTATGATGTGCAATTATGCATGCAATACTTGTGCTTTCTAATTATGATGTGATGTATTGCATATGATGTAAATCATGATTAAAAATGCTATGAGTGCTAAGTTACACACTTTAAGAAGAAATTGCTATATTAAAATATTAATGTAATTATGAATGGTGATATGAAATTATGCATTCAACCTATGATAACGATGCATGCAATGATAAAATATTCATGATGAAAAATTGTCTTGACATTCATGACTTGATTATTCATCCTTTGTCATGATTTTGAAATCATTGTAAAAGGAAAAAGAACTACAAAACTGTATTCTTCCTTTCTTTTTGATAATGAAAAAGGGGGAGATAGCTTTTTTTTTTGGTAAGTAAGGGGGAGATAGCTAGCTTGCACAAGTCAAGAAGATGCAAAAACTTGATTGCTAGCTTGCCTATCTTAAGTAGCAAAGATTGCTAACTTGCTTATTTCAAGAAGCAAAAATTGACTTCTTGAACATCACTATCTTGAGTATCTCAAGAAGCAAAACATGCAATTTGCACATTGCAATAGGAAGCAAGAGCTTACACAAGAAAGCTATCTTGCATTTTGCTTTCGAAATTATTGCTAGCTTATATATTGTGAAACTTGTATATCGTAAAAATTGCTAGTTTGTGGTCTAAAGAGAAGCAAAAACTTGCTATCTCAAAAGAAGCACATGTGCTATCTTGCCTATCTCAAGAGGCAAAAATGCTAACTTGCACATCTAGCAAAACTTGACAAATTTGCATATCTCAAGAAGCAAGAGTTGCTTTCTTGAACATCTCAATATTGCTAGCTTGCACAATGTAGAACTTGCTATCTTGAACATTACCAAAAGTGCTATCTTGTATGCTATAAAACTTGCATATCTAAAACTTGATAGCTTGAATATTCTAAGCATTATGTAACACTTGCTAAATTTTCTAGCTTCAAAACTTGCATGATGATAAAACTTGATATTATATTTTTCATGCAATAAGTTGAACCAATATCACAAACGCTTGATTATGGTACTTCTCCTTTTTATTGATGACAAAGGGGGAGAAGTATGATGTTATGCATAAGTTTATGCATAAGTTCATGATGACGTGTTGCAAGTATTCATGATGAATATTGCAATGACTTGAATTCAGTTTGAATTCAAGGTTTTATCTGTTGGGAAATCATTGGGGGCGACATCATATGCGCAGCGGAAGAACAAGAAAACAAAAATCCCCTATTCCCATAAATATATTCATCGTCGTGCAAAGATTGGTGCGCAAAAATCCCCAAAACACAAAACTGCGTATAGAGATTGTGTTACCTAGGGAGATCGTATATCCCTGTTTCCTTGTAGATCCTTAGGAGAGGGTGAAGGAGGTCAAGCGTCCTCCTCTCTAGCGGTGATCCACACAGTAGGGTTGCGACGACCCTCCTCAAAACTCCAGGTCTCTGAGGTGGAGAGGGAGAGGAGAATAGGGAAGGCAAGCAAAGACTCTAGCCTATGAGGCTGTGAATCCCTCCTATTTATAGAGATCCCATGTCAAACCCTAATGGGTCCTTCCCTAGTGGGTATTGGATCCGCATCCAATAAGACAAGGGCTCCGTCGGATATCTCATATCCGAACCTCTACTCATCGCAATGCCTACCATATGTGTGTGACCCTCAGAGGCCCAATATTGAGCTGGCCGTGAGTCATACCCTCGCCGAACTCCTTTCTAACTCAGAATTATTATCTCTGTAATAATTCACTGACTCATCGACTTCGGACGCATTTAGGGCCACTACTGCCGTAGTCCCCGCATCGATCTGAGGGAATCCAATCCATTGGACCTGTCGTCCTCGCCACCATGTACCTATAGTCCCTCATCCATCTAATATCCTAGAGACCCGTATATCGAGCATGGTGTTGTCGGACCCATACCAAGGTTTCTACTCGAAGTCTCGCTTCTATTCGATTCTCCCGGAGAACTTTTTTCTCTCTCAACCCAATGACCGGCGTGGATTTGTCCGAGCAAGAACACATGGGATATTCCTCTCATGATGCCGAGAGTGGATGATCCTCTGTCGACACTCAATAGCCCTCGTGGGTCGACTACCACTCCCAATGACCAAATGTACTAGATCCGGGGACACCAAACCTATAAGTCTGTGGTATCAAAGAGTGGAGCACTCATACAGATATCCTTGGTGTCTCAAGTCTAAGGACCGAGATACACCACTAGGACTACGGAATCGCTGTCGACAATAAGGCATCATCAACCATCCAAATTCCTTAAGCGAGATCAATCAATTGAACTCATTCTCCATGAGCACCAGATCAGTATCCCTAGTGTCCCTACACAAGCAGCTATGAGACCAGCTGCATCCATCATATGGATCGGTATACAAAGACACCAGTCTATCCGGTTATCACGATGTCCCTCTCGAGTAACCTATGACCGGGATTATTTAGGATATGTGTTTAAAGGTGAATCGATCTCATTATCATGATCTCATCACGATCTGATTCCCATTGCACAAATCCAAGGACATCACAACATATATATGCATTTATGCAATAGTTATAAAGTGATATACGCCAAAATATAATAAGCAAAAAGATTCTGTATCAAGTCACACGTGCCATCACTAACATGATTGGCTTGCTGGGCACCTATGACTAGCATTATCAATATGGCATATTGATAGGGGGAGTTTGTTTAAACTCCGGGAGTTAAGTTTAACTCCGTCATCAAGTGGTTGTCATCATAAAAAAGGGGGATTTTGTTGAATCTCGTATTTTGATGATGAAACTACTTAATATATGTTTATGATTTAATCTGCGTTTTGAGTGACGCAGGATGCTTCGATCAGGATGAGACAATTAAAGCAGGAAAATCATGTTGTGCCGAAGGAACATGTCAGAAGATTGAACGTCGGGCCAGTGGATCGGTCGACGTATCGACAGAAGGCTTCGGGCCGTGGACTCGGGCATCGGGCCAAGAAGAGCGGGTATTGTGCCAAGGATATCGGAGTTGCGGAGTCAACTGGCCGATTGGGCAATAGGCTGCAGGAGAGGACGATGCGCCGAAGAATCGGACGAAGCGTCGAGGGACCAATGACATGCCGGACAACTCGGTTAATTGCTCAGGATTAATTGTCTCGATCGAAGTTTTATTTTAAGTGTGCAGGATTAACTACTATGGAAGTTAGACATGCAGCAGGAGTTGCGTCGGAGTCAAGATAATGATCACGTTGGGAGTTCGACGGAAGTTCGGACAGTCGTCGGAGGTTCTGCGGGAACAGATCCGAGAAGTCCAGGAGCTTGCCAAGCGAAGCTCGTCAGAACTCGCCAAGTGGTTCGTCGCAAGTCCAGGAGTTTGCCAGAAGTCCGCAGGAGCATCACCGAGAGTTCATCGGATGATCGACGGAAGTTCGCCAGAAACTTGCCGGAAGAAGCGATTGACGCACCGAAGCAAGCTGCAGAAATTGTCTTAGGATTAATCGTAGTTAGCATATTGATTAAGTTGGAAATGGGAGGTGATCCCATTAGCTTAATCTTGGGGCAATTGGGCCCCTGAAAAACCCAAATTGGGTCGAATGGATCAACCCATTCGGACCCTGATTGCTGTGGGAGGTGCAACTGCCCAAGCCAGGAGGTAGCACCGCCTGGGCTAAGTCTCACAAGGAGACTGGGCGGTGCAACCGCCCCAGCCAAGAGGTGGCACCGCCTGGGCTCAGTCTCCGAGCGAGACTAGGCGGTGCAACCTCCCCTGACAGAGAGGTAGCACCACCTGAGCTCGATCTTCGAGCTCTAGCAAGCGGTGCAACCGCCTAAGTCAGGAGGTGCAACCGCCTGGGCTCAGTCTCCGAGCCAGACTGAGGCGGTGCAACCGCCCCTGACAGAGAGGTGCAATCGCCACGGCTCAGTCTTCGAGCTCTGCTAGGCGGTGCAACCGCTCCAGTTTGGAGGTGCAACCGCCTGATCCCGGAATTCCGGGATTTGATAGTTTTGAGCTCTAAATTTGAACTGGGTTGGTGCCTATAAATACCCCACCCATTCAGCACTGAACACACATAGAAATACTTGAAATCTTGATCTCTTTCTGTGATTCTTAGAGCTCAAAATTGTTGTAAAGGCCAAAAGTTCTCCTCCTTCTGTTCTTCAAAGTTTTGAGTTGTAAAGAGAGGAGAGTAAAGTTCTGTAAGGGTTGTCTCCTGAGCCTATCAAAAGGAGTGAATCTGTAAAAGGGTAGTTGGCCTTTGCCTATTGAAGGAAGGCCTCTAGTTGACGTCGGTGACCTCGTCGGTGGAGGAAGCCAAAAGTGGAGTAGGTCAAGACTGACTGAACCACTCTAAATCTCGGTTTGCATTTACTTTGAGCATTTTATCATTACTGCAAACCTCCTAAATAGCTACTACCTTCTGCACGTTTACGAACGAGTTTCTAAATTCAGAACTTTCCGAATCTGCGTTTAGACATAAATCGGCGTTTTCGTACGATCATTACATTTCAGTTTACGTTTATGTTTTGACTCCAATTATAACTGCAAACTGCCTTCTGTGCATTTACAAAACATATCTCAAAGTTCAGTATCTTCAAAGTTGATGTTTAGATGTAAACCGAATTTATCGTTCGAACGTCGTATTTCAGTTTGTGCTTGCATTCTGATTTTTATCATAAACTGCAAACTGCCTTTGTAGATTTACTTTAACATCATCTCGCTTAATCTTAAGCTAAAGTAGTCTTAGAATCTGATTTTACAACGAAATCATTTTTGTCGTTCGAACGCAGCTTTCGATTTTAATAGCAGAAAGTTTTCTGCTGCACTAATTCACCCCCCCCCCCCTCTTAGTGCTCTTGATCCAAACACTCAGCACCCTGGAACTCCCCGGGTGGCACAGGGCTGAATGGGGCTTTCGTGTAGCAGGGACGGTGATGCCTCTCACTTCGCTCGCTGTCCACTGCTCGCTGCTCGTTCTCTCAGCTAAAAATGGCTAGTTTTGGCCCTTTTTGGGCCGTGTTGGCCTCTTTTTGGGCTTTTCTTGCGTGCCGCGGCAACCGTCATGAGCGGAGCAAAACGTCAGCCATCTCAGCACCCTGGAACTCCCCAGGTGGCATAGGGCTGGATGGGGCTTTCGTATAGCAGGGACAGTGCTGCCTATCGCTTCGCTCGCTGTCCGTCGCTAGCCGCTCCCTCGCGCAGCAAAAAATGGCCAGTTTTCGCCCGTTTTCGGGCCGTTTTGCCCTCTTTTTGGGCTGTTCTTGTGTGCCGCGACGACCATCGTGAGCGTAGGAAAACGTTAACCATCTCGGTACCCTAGAACCGCCCGGGTGACATAGGGTTGGATGGGGATTTTGTATAGCAGGGACGGTGCTACCTCACGCTTGTGCAGCCAAAAATGTCCAGTTTTGGCCCCTTTTTAGGCTATTTTGGCCTATTTTAGGGTTGTTCTTGCGTGCCGCGACGACCGTCATGAGCGGAGCTAAACATCACTATGTCAGCATCCTGGAACCTCCCCGGGTGGCATTGGGCTGGATGGGGCTTTCGTATGTATAGCAGGGAAGGTGCTGCCCCTTGCTTTGCTCACTGTCCACTGCTCGCCGCTCGCTCGCGCAGCCAAAAATAGCCAGTTTTGGTCCGTTTTCTGGCTGTTTTGGCCTGTTTTTGGGTTGTTCTTGCGTGCTACGACTATCGTCATGAGCGGATCAAAACGTCAGCCATCTCAGCACACTAGAACCCCCCGGGTAGCATAGGGCTGGATGGGTATTTCGTATAGCAGGTATGTTGCTGCCCCTTACTTCGCTTGTTGTCCGCCGCTCGCCGCTCACTCGCGCAGCAAAAAATGGCCCGTTTTTTAGCTGTTTTGGCCTGTTTATGGGCTGTTCTTGCATGTCGCGATGACCGTAATGAGCGTAGCAAAACATCAGCTATCTCAGTGTTAGAACCCTTGTAGATTCTAAACTGGGGGTTGATCTCTTTAGGGGATCGGCCTCCTTAGAATTCTGTAGGTGTTAGAACCCTTGCAGATTCTGAACTTGTGGTTGATCTCTTTAGGGGATCGGTCTCCTTGGAACTCTATAGGGCTTCCTCCCTCCAAGTTGCTGCTCAAAGGCTGCAGAAAAGATTCATCTATTGCTTATCGAAAGACGAGGAATACATGGCTATTTATAGGGTTTCTAAATCCTAACTCCTAATAGGACTCCTACTCAAGACTCCTTCTTCTAACCAACTCCTAATAGGACTTCTAATCAAAACTCCTATTTCTTTACAACTCCTAATTCATCTCTAAGAAATAATCTCCTAACCCTAGCCAGCCTCTTCACCTCGTTAATAGGGGTCGGCTTAGGTAGGTTTTACATGAATGTCCCTCTCAATTAGGACTTTTCTAGCTAGAGTCCTAACAGACCCGCCCTCTTTAAATCAGCCTTGTCCTCAAGGCTGAGATTCCATGAATTTAGGGAATCGGGTCTTCAGCTCCTCATATGGTTCCCATTTGACGTCTTCAAGTGGTAGATTACTCCAATGCACTAGTACTTCAGTAGAGGGATGTCGGTGACGCATCACGATCCTACGATCGAGGATGGCTTGTGGTTGGGCTTGAATAACTCCATCCTCAGTTGTGTTGGGCAATTGGATCTGGGATGACTCGTGTTCTCCCAACATGGGCTTTAAGCATGATACGTGGAAAACATGGTGAATTTTGGCATCCTCAGGTAATTTAAGTCTGTACGCCACGGCTCCAATATGCTCTGTGATCTGATAGGGCCCATAAAAATGTGGGGATAGCTTCATGGAGGCTCGAGTGTTGATAGAGAGTTGCTTGTATGGTTGTAGGCGAAGATAAACCCAATCTTCTACTGAAAATTCTCTTTCACTTCGTCGTGTGTCGGCTTGCTGCTTCATTCTGGCTTGAGCGGTAGAGAGATTATCTTTTAACAGTTGTAAGAGTTTGTCTCTATCAATCAATTCTTGGTCAACCTGATCTACTTTGGCTGAGTCAATTACATACTTTGGAATCACAAGGACTGGTCGACCATATAATGCTTCATAAGGGGCACATTTTATGGATGAATTATATATAGTATTATACCACCATTCGGCCCAAGGTAGCCATTTTGCCCACTCTTTTGGTCGGTCGCTAGCGAAACACCGGAGGTACGTCTCTAAGCACCTATTTACCACTTTTGTCTGGCCGTTGATTTGTGGGTGATATACCATACTCCTTTTCAATTTAGTACCCTTATAGTGTAATTCTTTTGAGTCCCACTTGTAATGAGCCACGGAGCTTGGTGCTTCCTCTAATTTTTTTATAATCTTACTATTCTCTGAATCTTCCTCTCATTCCATCTTAATATCCACAAGGAAGTCGCTGGTCGGAAGTGAAATGGCTGAAACTTCAGCTTGCTCGAGTAGCTACGAAAGCGCATCTGCAAGAACATTCTCTTTCCCCTTTTTGTAAGTTATTTCATAATCAAATCTAAGAAGTTTTGTTACCCAGTTTTGCTACTCAGGGGATGATATCTTTCGCTCCAAAAAGTACTTGAGGCTTTTATGATCGGTTTTAATTTGAAATCGTCGACCAATCAAGTAGGGTCTCCACCTCGTTGCTGCGCGCACAATAGTGAGCATCTCCTTATCATATGTTGACTTATTTTGTTGGGAGGGAGATAAAGCCTTACTAGTGTATGCGAGTGGTCGACCATCTTGCATGAGAATGGCTCCAATTCCGACTCCAGATGCGTCGGCCTCAATAATAAAGGGTCGGTTGAAATCTAGTAATGTTAGCACCGGCGTCATCGTCATGGTTGCCTTAAGTTTGTCGAAGGCAGCAGAGGCTCTGTCTAACCATTGGAAAGCATCTTTTTTCAGTAAAGAAGTGAGTGGTGCACTGATCTTCCCATAGTCCTTAATAAATTTTTGGTAGTAGCCCGTTAGTCCAAGGAACCCCCACAGTAATTTCACGTTTGTAGGTTACGGCCAGCCTTGCATTGCCTCAATTTTTGCTGGGTCTACCGCCATTCCTTCTTCTGATATTATATGCCCAAGGTACTCTACTTTTTGCTAGAGAAAGCTGCACTTTGGTTGCTTTACAAAAAGAGTATTCTCCCGAAGGAAAATATAAATATTAATTTAAAGGAGAGAATGGTGTCGCCCGGACTCGAACCGGAGACCTTTAGTGTGTTAGACTGACGTGATAACCAACTACACCACGACACCGGTGTTCCAATTTCTCCTGGTTTCTAAGTTCATTGCTAATGGTACCTGGTGTCTCCCTAATCCTATTTCTCCCAAAATGTTATCACTTTGGCCGACTATTATAGCTATTCCAATCACGAACAACTCTTCAGATATACTTATTTGGCCTCATGACAATGGCAAATTTAGTGCCACATCAGCATAGAATTAAATTAGGCAAAGAAATAACAAGTGGGTCCCAAGCAGTTGGACATGGGATCGACCGGGATCATAAAGACATTCCTCATGTACATGGCAGGCCCTTCTCAATAAACTACCTACAATAGACAATATGAAAAGAAGAGGTATCTAC
This sequence comes from Musa schizocarpa, assembly GCA_900464855.2. Classification (NCBI taxonomy): domain Eukaryota; kingdom Viridiplantae; phylum Streptophyta; class Magnoliopsida; order Zingiberales; family Musaceae; genus Musa; species Musa schizocarpa. The sequence goes on along the minus strand of LS990920.1, from coordinate 23,758,986 downwards.
ATGTTAACCGATGCTCCCATTGTATGCAACAAGAAGAAACTGTTGACCACCTTTATTTTGCTTGTGATTATACAAAATGGATATGGAAGGAGATTCTCTAGCGATTTGAACTCAATATTTTTTTTTTTTTGGTAAGTAAAAGTAAATTGATTATGTGTAAAGTTTCTACAAATAGCTTTATCTATACAAGTCATAGACAAAGCCATGTAACTCATAGAGTGCGAATGCGATAGTTATGACTACACATGCTGTAGACTATAACTCCTAAGATCTTTAGCTAATAGAAAATGTTTGGCTTCCCAAGATCTTTAGCTAATAGCAAAATTAAAATTGATAAAAATATATTTTTCTCTTTGGGTAAAGTGCTCCGTTTTGAGATCTTGCTCCATACAGGATCTTGAGTCTCTAATAATCTCTTTCAATAGCTGAGCATTGTTTGTGTGTTGACATTCAAAGATTCTGTTACATCTCTCCTTCCACATCCACCAAATAGCGCATATGAAAGTAACCTTTGCCAGTTGTGTGAGAGGCCCTTTTTTTATTCCTTACTCAATCAAGATGAGAAACCTAATAACATTCATGTGGAGCCGACTAGAAAACTTGATTCAGAAGCTATTTCAATCCTCAATGCCCCAATTACAGATGACAAAATTGTATGTGTTGTCTTTAAGTCACCAAAGCACAAAAGCCCAGGTCCAGATGGATTTCCAGCTGAATTTTACCAAACTGCTTTGTCTATTATTGGAAATGATGTGATCAAGGCTTGCCAACATTTTTTCTCTTCAGGTCATATTCTTAAAGAGATGAATTGCACTTTTAGTTCCTTAATTCCGAAGAATGCCGGGCTGATTCACTAGAGAACTATCGACCCATATCATTATGCAACTTTATTTACAAGATCATCTCCAAAGTATTGGCAAATAGAATGCAAAAGGTAATACATAAGATCATTAGCCCAAATCAAGCTGCTTTCATTAAAGGGAGAAGTATACATCATAACATTTTGCTTGCTAATGACTTGGTCAAAGATTTGCATTCAAAAGCAAGAGGGTCAAAAATCTGTTTTAAAGCTGATTTACGGAAAGCCTTTGATTCAGTTAATAGGAAGTTTATCTATGGGTTTATTTACGGAAAGCAAGATGCTCCTCGATATTAACTTCCCACAGCAATGGGTTAATTGGATTCAATCTTGCCTGGAAACTCCAAAGTTTTCGATACTCTTTAATGGCTCACCAATTGGTTTTTTTGGGAGCACGAATGGCATCCGACAAGGTGATCCACTCTCTCCGTATCTTTTTACTATTGCGATGGAAGGACTTAGCTGTATGTTGGAACACGCAGTCTTAAATGGCAGCATTAAGGTACCCATTGTTGGTTCTGTTCATATATCACATATAACATTTGCAGATGACTTACTTATCTTTCTTCAAAATGAACCAACTTCAGTAAAGAACCTGGCTACTATTATGAATGACTTCGGTATGGTTTCTGGACTTCAGTTAAATCATGCGAAAAGTAAAGTATATATGAGCCCTTACGTTGAGGATAATGTCTTTATTGCACAAACTTTGGGGGTTAGTGAGGGAAGCTTGCCAGTTCCTTATTTGGGTCTCCCGCTCATATCCACAGGCATTCACAAAACCCACTGTCAGCCTATCTTGCAAAAAATAAAGAATAGAATTTCTTCTTGGAAAAATAGGTTTCTATCAAAAGCAGGACGACTCGAACTCATCCGTTTCGGTATTGCACTCCTACTCTATATATTGGTGTAATGCATTTCTTCTTTTCTTGGACTTCTCCAAGATATTGAACGGTTATTAATGAACTTCTTCTGAATGGCACAAATGATAAGACAATGCATATGGTAAATTGGGATAGCATTTGCAAACCCGAAAAAGATGAAGGGGGCTAAACTAGAGATTGGAATCAAGAATGTCCAGTGCAAAGAATTGTGGGATCTTTTGCAAAAACAAATGTTCCTTATGGTCACATTGGGTTTCTGCTAGGTATCTTTCAAAAGAATCAATATGGGAAATTTCAACAAGAACATACCACTCTGCAGCTTGGAAAGGAATTTTAAAGGCAAGGAATTGGCTAATCAAACACATTTCCTATGCAATCTCTTTCCGAACTAGTACTAATATGTGGTACGATCCTTGGGTGAATGGGAAGAGTATATTTCAATTATATGGTGACAGAATCTGAAAAGATCTTGGGGCTCCCAAAGATTGGAAGGTTTCTGAGTTCATTGCTAACGGTACCTGGTGTCTCCCTAATCCTATTTCTCCCGAAATGTTATCACTTTGGCTGACTATTATAGCTATTCCAATCACGAATAACTCTTCAGATATACTTATTTGGCCTCATGACAATGGCAAATTTAGTGCCACATCCGCATGGAATCAAATTAGGCAAAGAAATAACAAGTGGGTCCCAAGCAGTTGGACATGGGATCGACCGGGATCACAAAGACATTCCTTATGTACATGGCAGGCCCTTCTCAAAAAACTACCTACAATACACAATATGAAAAGAAGAGGTATCTATCATGTTAACCGATGCTCCCTTTGTATGCAACAAGTAGAAACTGTTGACCACCTCTATTTTGCTTGTGATTATACAAAATGGATATGGAAGGAGATTCTCCAGCGATTTGAACTCAATAAACTGCCGCAACCAAACTTGCACCAAGAATTAGGCGACCTCATGCAATGTTTCTCAAGAACAGGGCCTCTCACACAACTGGCAAAGGTTACTTTCAGATGCGCTATTTGGTGGATGTGGAAGGAGAGATGTAACAGAATCTTTGAATGTTAACACACAAACAATGCTCAGCTATTGAAAGAGATTATTAGAGACTCAAGATCCTGTATGGAGCAAGATCTCAAAACGGAGCACTTTACCCAAAGAGAAAAATATATTTTTATCAATTTTAATTTTGCTATTAGCTAAAGATCTTGGGAAGCCAAACATTTTCTATTAGCTAAAGATCTTAGGAGTTATAGTCTACAGCATGTGTAGTCATAACTATCGCATTCGCACTCTATGAGTTACATGGCTTTGTCTATGACTTGTATAGATAAAGCTATTTGTAGAAACTTTACACATAATCAATTTACTTTTACTTACCAAAAAAAATTGTAAAAGGAAAAAGAACTACAAAACTGTATTCTTCCTTTCTTTTTGACAATGACAGAGGGGGAGATAGCTAGCTTGCACAAGTCAAGAAGATGCAAAAACTTGATTGCTAGCTTGCCTATAGCAAAGATTGCTAACTTGCTTATTTTAAGAAGCAAAAATTGACTTCTTGAACATCACTATCTTGAGTATCTCAAGAAGCAAAACATGCAATTTGCACATTGCAATAGGAAGCAAGAGCTTACATAAGAAAGCTATCTTGTATTTGCTTTCGAAATTATTGCTAGCTTATATATTGTGAAACTTGTATATCGTAAAAATTGCTAGTTTGTGGTCTAAAGAGAAGCAAAAACTTGCTATCTCAAAAGAAGCAAATGTGCTATCTTGCCTATCTCAAGAGGCAAAAATGCTAACTTACACATCTAGCAAAATTTGACAAATTTGCATATCTCAAGTAGCAAGAGTTGCTTTCTTGAACATCTCAATATTGCTAGCTTGCACGATGTAGAACTTGCTATCTTGAACATTACCAAAAATGCTATCTTGTATGCTATAAAACTTGCATATCTAAAACTTGATAGCTTGAATGTTCTAAGCATTATTTAACACTTGCTAAATTTTCTAGCTTCAAAACTTGCATGATGATAAAACTTGATATTATGTTTTTCATGCAATAAGTTGAACCAATATCACAAACGCTTGATTGTGGTACTTCTCCTTTTTGTTGATGACAAAGGGGGAGAAGTATGATGTTATGCATAAGTTCATGATGACGTGTTGCAAGTATTCATGATGAATATTGCAATTACTTGAATTCAGTTTGAATTCAAGGTTTTATCAATATGGCATATTGATAGAGGGAGTTTGTTTAAACTCCAGGAGTTAAGTTTAACTCCGTCATCAAGTGGTTGTCATCATAAAAAAGGGGGAGATTGTTGAATCTCATATTTTGATGATTAAACTACTTGATATATGTTTATGATTTAATCTGCATTTTGAGTGACGCAGGATGCTTCGATCAGGATGAGACAATTAAAGCAGAAAAATAATGTTGTGCTGAAGGAACATGTCAGAAGATTGGACGTCGGGCCGGTGGATCGGTCGACGTATCGACAGAAGGCTTCGGGCCGTGGACTTAGGCATCGGGCCAAGAAGAGCGGGTATTTTGCCAAGGATATCGGAGTTGCGGAGTCAACTGGCCGATTGGGCAATAGACTGCAGGAGAGGACGATGTACCGAAGAATCGGACGAAGCGTCGAGGGACCAATGACATGCCAGACAACTTGGTTAATTGCTTAGGATTAATTGTCTCGATCGAAGTTTTGTTTTAAGTGTGCATGATTAACTACGATGAAAGTTAGACAAGCAGCAGGAGTTGCGTCGGAATCAAGACAATGATCACGTTGGGAGTTCGAGAGTTCGACGGAAGTTCAGACAGTCATCGAAGGTTCTGCGGGAACAAATCCGAGAAGTCCAGGAGTTTGCCAAAAGAAGCTCGTCGGAACTCGCCAAGTGGATCATCGCAAGTCCAGGAGTTTGCCGGAAGTCTGCAGGAGCATCATCGAGGGTTCATCGGATGATCGACGGAAGTTCGCCGGAAACTCACCGGAAGAAGCGATTGACGCACCGGAGCAAACTGCAGAGATTGTCCTAGGATTTATCGTAGTTAGCACATTGATTAAGTTAGAAATGGGAGGTGATCCCATTAGCTTAATCTTGGGGCAATTGGGCCCCTGAAAAACCAAAATTGGGCCGAATGGAGCTACCCATTCGGACCCTGATTGCCTTGGGAGGTGCAACCGCCCAAGCCAGGAGGTAGCACCGCCTGGGCTAAGTATCCCAGGGAGACTAGGCGGTGCAACCGCCCCAGCCAAGAGGTGGCACCGCCTGGGCTCAGTCTCCGAGCTAGACTAGGCGGTGCAACCTCCCCTGACAGAGAGGTAGCACTGTCTAAGCTCGGTCTTCGAAGCTCGCGCGGCGGTGCAAATGACCTTTAGTCGAGGTGCAACCGCTTTGAACTCCGAATCGACCGAGGCGGTAATCGCCCTTAACAGAGAGGTGCAACCGCCTGGGCTCAGTCTTCGAGCTCTACCAGGCGGTGCAACCGCTCTAGTCAGGAGGTGCAACCGCTTGATCCCAGAATTCCGGGATTTGATAGTTTTGAGCTCCAAATTTGAACTGGGTTGGGGCCTATAAATACCCCACCCATTCAGCACTGAAGAGATATAGAAATACTCGAAATCTTGATATCTTTATGTGATTCTTAGAGCTCAAAATTGTTGTAAAGGCCAAAAGTTCTCCTCCTTCTGTTCTTCAAAGTTTTGAGTTGTAAAGAGAGGAGAGAAAAGTTCTGTAAGGGTTTTCTCCTGAGCCCGTCAAAAGGAGTGAAACTGTAAAAGGGCAGTTGGCCTTCGCCTATTGAAGGAAGGACTCTAGTTGACGTTGGTGACCTCGTCGGTGGAGGAAGCCAAAAGTGGAGTAGGTCAAGACTGACCGAACCACTCTAAATCTCGGTTTGCATTTACTTTGAGCATTTTATCATTACTGCAAACCTCCTAAATAGCTACTGCCTTCTGCGCTTTTACGAACGAGTTTCTAAGTTCAGAACTTTCCGAATCTGCGTTTAGACGTAAATCGACGTTTTCGTACGATCATTACATTTCTGTTTACGTTTACGTTTTGACTCTAATTATAATTGCAAACTGCCTTCTGTGCATTTACAAAACATATCTCAAAGTTCAGTTTCTTCAAAATTGACGTTTAGACGTAAACCGGTTTTATCGTATGAACGTCGCATTTCAGTTTGCGCTTGCATTCTGATTTTGCATCATAAACTGCAAATTGCCTTCATAGATTTAATTTAACGTCATGTTGCTTAATCTTAAGTTAAAGTAATCTTAGAATCAGCTTTTACATCGAAATCATTTTTTTCAAACGAACGCAACTTTCGTTTTAATCGCAGAAAGATTTCCGCTGCACTAATTCACCCCCCCCCCTCTTAGTGCTCTTGATCCTAACAGCAACCTCCCCTTACAGAGAGGTAGCACCGCCTGAGCTCGGTCTTCGAGCTCTGGCAGGCGGTGCAACCACCTGGGCTCAGTCTCCGAGCCAGACTGAGGCGGTGCAACCGCCCCTGACAGAGAGGTGCAACCGCCTGGGCTCAGTCTTCGAGCTCTGCCAGGCGGTGCAACCGCTCCAGTCAGGAGGTGCAACTGCCTGATCCCGGAATTTCGGGATTTGATAGTTTTGAGCTCCAAATTTGAACTGGGTTGGGGCCTATAAATACCCCACCCATTCAGCACTGAACACACAGAGACATACTCGAAATCTTGATCTCTTTCTGTGATTCTTAGAGCTCAAAATTATTGTAAAGGCCAAAAGTTCTCCTCCTTCTGTTCTTCAAAGTTTTGAGTTGTAAAGAGAGGAGAGAAAAGTTCTGTAAGGGTTGTCTCCTGAGCCCGTCAAAAGGAGTGAAACTGTAAAAGGGCAGTTGGCCTTCGCCTATTGAAGGAAGGACTCTAGTTGACGTCGGTGACCTCGTCGGTGGAGGAAGCCAAAAGTAGTGTAGGTCAAGACTGACCGAACCACTCTAAATCTCGGTTTGCATTTACTTTGAGCATTTTATCATTACTGCAAACTTCCTAAATAGCTACTGCCTTCTGTGCTTTTACGAACAAGTTTCTAAGTTCAGAACTTTCCTAATCTACGTTTAGACGTAAATCGACGTTTTCGTACGATCATTACATTTCAGTTTACGTTTACGTTTTGACTCCAATTATAACTGCAAACTACCTTCTGCACATTTACAAAACAGATTTCAAAGTTCAGTATCTTTAAAGTTGACGTTTAGACATAAACCGGTTTTATCGTACGAACGTCGGATTTCAGTTTGCGCTTGCATTCTGATTTTTATCATAAACTGCAAACTGCCTTTGTAGATTTACTTTAACATCATCTCGCTTAATCTTAAGCTAAAGTAGTCTTAGAATCGGATTTTACATCGAAATCGTTTTTGTCGTTCGAACGCAGCTTTCGATTTTAATCGCAGAAAGTTTTCCGCTGCACTAATTCACCCTCTTAGTGCTCTTGATCCTAACAATTGGTATCAGAGCAGGGTTAACTCTCTAACGGATTAAAACCCAAGAGAGATGGCATACGCCGGAAACCAAGAGGCCCATTCTATTACACATCCACCCATGTTCAGTGGGATGGACTACACCTACTGGAAGACCCGAATGAGGATTTTGAACTATGGAATCTTGTCGAAAATGGATTTTTGACGTCTTCTCTTCCAATGATCGATTGAAATGAATTGGAGAAGAAGGCTTTCGCTCTTAATGCAAAGGCTATGAATGCCTTATTTTGTGCACTTGATAAAAACGAGTTTAACCATGTTTCAACTTGTGAAACCGCATTTGATATTTGGCACACACTCGAAGTGACTCACGAAGGCACAAGTAGAGTGAAAGAGTCAAAAATCAATCTTCTGTTACATTCTTTCTAACTTTTCCGAATGAAACCGAGTGAAACCATTGGCGACATGTTTACCCGTTTCACGGATGTCTTCAATGGTCTAAAAGGACTCGGAAAAAGTTTTTCGGATTTTGAGCTCGTAAATAAGATTCTAAGATCCCTTCCTAAGAGTTGGGATCCTAAAGTCACTTCTATTCAAGAGGCAAAAGATCTACGCAACTTCTCTCTTGAAGAACTAATCGGATCATTAATGACCTACGAAATGACTTGTAAAGCTCATGAAGAGCAAGAAGACATCCTTCGAAAGAATAAGAAGGATATGGCACTTAAAACTTCAGAAGGCCACTTGAGAGAAAACTCAAGTGTTGAGGACTATAATGATGACTTGGCACTTATAACAAGAAAATTTAAAAAATTCTTTAAAAGAAACAAGTTTAAGAATGACGCAAAAAATAAACATGAACCCAAGAAGGACCAAGTTATTTGCTATGAGTGCAAAAAACCGGGACACTACAAGAATGATTGTCCCCAAGCCAAGAAAAGAGCATCCAAGAAGAAGGCGCTCAAAGCAACATGGGATGATTCGAGCGTATCCGAAGAAGAGGAGTCCAACACCGAGCAAGTTGCTCATTATGCCTTAATGGCCATCGGAGATGAGGTAACAAATTTAATAGATGCAGATTTATCATTTGATGAATTATTAAATGCTTTTCATGAATTGTTTGATGAATGTAAGACTATTAGTAGAAAATACAAATTGCTTTATTTGAAATTTCGATAAGTTAAATGCTGAACTATGATTTGTAAACATGTTCAGAATGAGAAAGGTTCTATGATTTCGTCAATTAGAAGTGATCATGGTGGTGAATTTCAAAACCATGATTTCCATGAATTTTGTGAACTCAATGGATACAACCATAATTTCCCTACTCCTAGAAATCCTCAACAAAATGGAGTAGTAGAAAGAAAAAATCAAAATTTACAAGAATGGCAAGAACCATGTTGAATGAACACAACCTACCCAAATATTTTTGGGCCGAAGCCGTAAATACTGCATGCTACATTTTGAATAGAGTTCTAGTAAGACCCCTACTAACCAAAACTCCCTATGAGTTATGGAATAACAAAAAACCCAATGTTTCATATTTTAAAGTCTTTGGGTGTAAGTGTTTTATCTTGAATGAAAAGGATAATTTAGGAAAATTTGATGCAAAATCCGATGAAGGAAACTTTCTTGGTTATTCTTCAGTTTCTAAAGCCTTTCGTATCTTCAATAAAAGAACTTTAATTATCGAAGAATCCATTAATGTTGTTTTCAATGAGATTTCCGAAATCAGGAAAAATGATTTTGATGATGATGTTAATTTTGATTCCTTGAATTTAAATGAAACCCCTTCTCTAACTAGCAACTTGGATGCATCCACTTCCGAAACATCCTTACCCAAGGATTGGAAGTATGTAGATGCTTATCCCAAGGAGCTAATCTTAGGAGACACGTCAAAGGGGGTTCAAACACGATCTTCTCTTAAAAATTTTTCTGCGAACGCCGCCTTTCTCTCTCAAATTGAACCCAAATGTGTTGACGAAGCCATGAAAAATGATTCATGGATTATCGCAATGCAAGATGAATTGAATTAATTTGAGAGAAATGAGGTGTGGAAGCTTGCTCCTAGGCCAAATGACCATTTAGTTATTGGTACTAAATGGGTCTTCAGAAACAAGCAAGATGAAAATGGTATCGTGGTTAGAAACAAGGCTAGATTAGTGGCCAAAGGTTTCAACAAAGAAGAAGGTATCGATTACGAAGAAACCTTCGCTCCTGTGGCTCGATTGGAAGCCATAAGGATGCTCCTTACCTACGCTAGTAGTAATAATTTTAAGTTGTTTCAAATGGATGTTAAAAGCGCTTTTCTAAATGGCTTTATTTCCGAAGAAGTTTATGTTGAACAACCTCCTGGATTTGAAAATGATAGCCTCCCTAATCATGTGTTTAAATTAACTAAAGCTCTCTATGGTTTAAAACAAGCCCCAAGGGCTTGGTATGAGAGACTTAGTTCTTTTCTTATCGAAAATAATTTCACAAAAGGCAAGGTTGATACTACATTGTTCATTAAGAATTTTGAAAATAATTTTCTAATTGTTCAGATTTATGTTGATGACATTATCTTTGGCTCTACAAATGAATCTCTTTGTGAGTCTTTTGCTAAAACTATGAGTCTTGAATTCGAAATGAGCTTAATGGGAGAATTAACATTCTTCTTAGGCTTACAAATCAAACAACTAAGCAATGGCATCTTTATTAGTCAAACTAAATATGCTATGAATTTATTGAAAAAATTTAATATGAACAACTCAAAGGCTATTAACACTCTTATGAGCACCTCCACTAAGTTAGAAATTGATGAAAGTGGAGAAAGCTTCAATCAAAAAACTTATAGGGGTATGATAGGAAGTTTACTTTACCTCACTGCAACCAGACCAGATATCATGTTCAGTGTAGGACTTTGTGCTAGATTTCAATCAAACCCTAAGATATCTTATCTCAAAGCAGTTAAAAGAATACTTTGATATCTTAATGGTACCACAAATCTAAGATTATGGTACCCAAAATCAGAGAATTTTGAGTTAATTGCTTATGCTGATGCTGACTTTGCTGACTATAGACTAGATAGAAAAAGCACATCAAGATCATGTCAATTTTTAGGAAATGCCCTTGTTTCCTAGTCATCTAAGAAACAAAAACTCGATTGCACTATCAACAACCGAAGCTGAATATATTGAAGCTAGTGCATGCTGTGCATAAGTTATATGGATGAAAAACACCTTAGAAGATTACAAAGTTAATCTTAAAATTATTCCCATTAAATGTGATAACACAAGTGTAATATGCTTAACTAGATTGTTTTGAGTTGGTTATCCGACTCCTGCAGCATTGGCTTTCTCCCACGGGCGAAGGGCGACGGCACTGTAGCGGTGATCAGATCTCCCAAGGGCGACGCTACTGTAACGGCGGTGGCCCAGATCTAGGGCGACGCTACTGTAGCGACGACCATATCTCCCTAAGGCGATCTAACTCCTGCAGCGTCGGCTTTCTCCCACGAGCGAAGGGCGACGACACTGTAGAGGCGTTCAGATCTCCCAAGGACGACGGTACTGTAGCGGCGGCGACGACACTGTAGCAGCGACCAGATCTTGGGCGATGGTACAGTAGCGGCGACCAGATCTAGGGCGACGACACTATAGCGGCGACCAGATCTCCGTAGCGTCCGCTTCTCCCAAGGGCGACGATACAATAGTAGCAACCAGAAATCCCTAGGGCGACGGTACTGTAGCGGCAATCTAATACTGCAGCGGTGGCTTTTCCCAATGGCGTCGTTTCTGTAGCGGCGACCAGAGGGATCAAACATGGCAGCGATGGCCCCTAGGGCTGGCGATGGTGGCGAGAGGGTTGAAACGATGGCAAGGCTCCCTACCGCTACCCCCCAAGTTGCTCTTCCACCATATCCTTTCCAAAGACAAACTCCTTCGACCAAGCAGCATCGAAGCAGGTCACGCTCTAGATCACGGCAGCCTGCTCTCATTTCCAGCGATCCTCGGCCTTGGACTAGCCTCTTCAGGTCGCGCTCTAGTGAGGTAAAGTAAACTAAGAATCCTATACAACACTCAAGAACAAAACATATTGATATTAGACATCATTTTATACGAGATCATGTTACTAATCATGACGTAACAATAGAGTTCCTTGATACTAAACATCAACTAGTTGATATTTTTACAAAACCTCTAAGTGAAGAACAATTTGATTTCATAAGAAGAGAATTAGGAATGTTGATGTGTCCGAATAGATAAATTAGTTAAAATTATTTTTTGGACTTTATCGAATGATCAAATCACTTGATTGCCATTACATAACATGTGTTGAAATGTTTTGTCTTTATGAAAAATTTTTTAAATAGATTTGATGAAATGATTCCTACTTATGAATTACAAATAGCTAGAATCACAAATGGATTTGATGAAATGTTTCATCGGAACTCGCCAAGTGAATCGTCGCAAGTCCAGGAGTTTGCCGGAAGTCCGCAGGAGCATCACCGAGGGTTCATCGGATGATCGATGGAAGTTCGCCGGAAACTCGCCGGAAGAAGCGATTGACGCATCAAAGCAAGCTGCAGAAATTGTCTTAGGATTAATCGTAGTTAGCACATTGATTAAGTTGGAAATGCGAGGTGATCCCATTAGCTTAATCTTGGGGCAATTGGGCCCCTGAAAAACCAAAATTGGGCCGAATGGAGCTACCCATTCGGACCCTGATTGCTGTGGGACGTACAACCGCCCAAGCCAGGAGGTAGCACCGCCTGGGCTAAGTCTCCCAGGGAGACTGGGCGGTGCAACCGCCCAAGCAAGGAGGTGGCACCGCCTGGGCTCAGTCTCCGAGCGAGACTGGGCGATGCAACCTCCCCTAACAGAGAGGTAGCACCGCTTGAGCTCGGTCTTCGAGCTCTGGCAGGTGGTGCAACCGCCTCAGTCAGGAGGTGCAACCGCCTGGGCTCAGTCTCCAAGCCAGACTGAGGTGGTGCAACCGCCCCTGACAGAGAGGTGCAACCGCCTGGGCTTAGTCTTCGAGCTCTGCGAGGCGGTGCAACCGCTCCAGTCAGGAGGTGCAACCGGCAGATCCCGGAATTCCGGGATTTGATAGTTTTGTGCTCCAAATTTGAACTGGGTTGGGGCCTATAAATACCCCACCCATTCAGCACTGAACACACAGAGACATACTCGAAATCTTGATCTCTTTCTGTGATTCTAAGAGCTCAAAATTGTTGTAAAGGCCAAAAGTTCTCCTCCTTCTGTTCTTTAAAGTTTTGAGTTGTAAAGAGAGGAGAGAAAAGTTCTGTAAGGTTTGTCTCCTGAGCCCGTCAAAAGGAGTGAAACTGTCAAAAGGGCAGTTGGCCTTCGCCTATTGAAGGAAGGCCTCTAGTTGACGTCGGTGACCTCGTGAGTGGAGGAAGCCAAAAGTGGAGTAGGTCAAGACTGACCGATCCACTCTAAATCTCGGTTTGCATTTACTTTGAGCATTTTATCATTACTGCAAACCTCCTAAATAGCTACTGCCTTCTGAACTTTTACGAACGAGTTTCTACGTTCAGAACTTTCCAAATCTGCGTTTAGACATAAATCAGCGTTTTCGTACGATAATTACATTTCAGTTTACGTTTACGTTTTGACTCCAATTATAACTGCAAACTGCCTTCTACGCATTTACAAAACATATTTCAAAGTTCAGTGTCTTCAAAGTTGACGTTTAGACGTAAACCGGTTTTATCATATGAACGTCGGATTTCAGTTTGCGCTTGCATTCTGATTTTTATCATAAACTGCAAACTGCCTTTGTAGATTTACTTTAACATCATCTCGCTTAATCTTAAGCTAAAGTAGTCTTAGAATCGGATTTTACATCGAAATCATTTTTGTCGTTCGAACGCAGCTTTCGATTTTAATCGCAGAAAGTTTTCCGCTACACTAATTCACCATCTAAACACAATCAATTAGTTTCATCATCAAAATCCAAGATTCAACAGCACAGGGCTGGATGGGGATTTTGTATAGCAGGGACGATGCTGCCTCATGCTTCGCACGCTGTCCGCCGCTAGCCGCACGCTCGCGCAGCCAAAAATGTCCAGTTTTGGCCCCTTTTTAGGCCATTTTGGCCTATTTTAGGGTTGTTCTTGCGTGCCGCGACGACTGTCATGAGCATAGCAAAACGTCACCATCTCAGCATCTTGGAACCCCCCGGGTTGCACTGGGCTGGATGGGGCTTTCATATGTATAGCAGGGAAGGTGCTGCCCCTTGCTTCGCTCACTGTCCCCTGCTCGTCGCTCGCTCGCGCAGCCAAAAATGGCCAGTTTTCGTCCATTTTTCGGGTGTTTTGGCTTGTTTTTGGGTTGTTCTTGCGTGCTGCGGCGATCGTCATGAGCGGAGCAAGACATCAACCATCTCTGCACATTGGAACCCCCCGGGTAGCATAGGGATGGATGGGTCTTTCGTATAGTAGGGATGGTGCTGCCCCTTGCTTCGCTCGCTGTCCGCCGCTCGCCGCTCGCTCGCGCAGCCAAAAATGGCATGTTTTGGCCCATTTTTGGGCTGTTTTGGCCTGTTTTTGGGCTGTTCCTGCATGTTGCGGCGACCGTCATGAGCGGAGCAAAACGTCAGCTATCTTAGCACCCTGGAACCCCCCGGGTGGCACAAGGTTGGATAGGGCTTTCGTATAGCAGGGACGGTGCTACCTCTCGCTTCGCTCGTTGCGCTCGTTGTCCGCTGCTCGCCACTCGCTCGCTCAGCCAAAAATGGCCAGTCTTGGCCCATTTTTGGATCGTTTTGGCCTGTTTTTGGGCTGTTCTTGCATGCCGCCATGACCGTCGTGAGCGGAGCAAAACGTTAGCCATCTCAGCACCCTGGAACTCCCCGGGTGCCACAAAGGTGGATGGGGCTTTCGTATAGCAGGGATGGTGTTGCCCCTTGCTTCGCTCACTGTCCGCCGCTCGTCGCTCGCTCGCGCAGCCAAAAATGGTCAGTTTTGCCCGTTTTGGGCCGTTTTGTCCGGTTTTTGGGCTTTTCTTACTTGCCGTGGCGACCGTCGTGAGTTGAGCAAAACGTCATACATCTCAGAACCCTAGAACCCCCCGGGTGACACAGGGCTGGATAGGGTTTTTGTATAGCAAGGACGGTGCTACCACTTGCTTCGCTCACTGTCCGCCACTCGCCACTCGCTCGCTCAACCAAAAATGGCAAGTTTTGGCCCATTTTTGGATCGTTTTGGCCTTTTTTTGGCTGTTCTTGCGTGCCGTCATGACTGTCGTGAGCAGAGCAAAATGTCAGTCATCTCAGCACCCTGGAACCCCCTGGGTGGCACAGGGCTGGATGGGGCTTTCGTATAGCAGGGACGATCCTCTCGCTTCGCTCGCTATCCGCTGCTCGCTCAGCCAAAAATGGCCATTTTTTGCTCATTTTTCGGGCGTTTTGGCCTGTTTTTGGGCTGTTCTTGCATGCTGCGGCGACCGTCGTGAGCGAAGCAAAACGTCAGCCATCTCAGCACCTTGGAATCCCCCTGGTGGCATAGGAAGGATGGGGATTTCGTATTGCAGCGAAGGTGCTGCCTCTAGCTTCGCTCGTTGTCCGCTGCTCGACGCTCGTTCGCTCAGCTAAAAATGACTAGTTTTAGCCCATTTTTGGACCGTTTTGGCATGTTTTTGGGCTTTTCTTGCGCGTCGCGTCGACCATCGTGAGCGGAGCAAAACGTCAGCCATCTCAGCACCCTGGAACTCCCCGGGTGGCACAGGGCTAGATGGGGCTTTCGTATAACAGGGACGGTGCTGCCTCTCGCTTCGCTCGCTGTCTGTCGCTCACCGCTCGCTCGCGCAGCCAAAAATTGCCAATTTTGGCCCGTTTTCGGGCTGTTTTAGCCTATTTTTGGGCTATTCTTGCGTGCCGCGGTGACAGTTGTGAGCGGAGCAAAACGTCAGCCATCTCAGCACCCTGGAACCCCCCAGGTGGCATAGGGCTGGATGGGGATTTTGTATAGCAAGGATGATGTTGCCTCACGCTTCGCTGACTATTTGTCGCTAGCCGCACGCTCGCGCAGCCAAAAATGGTAGTTTTGGCCCATTTTTGGGCTGTTTTGGCCTATTTTAGGGCTGTTCTTGCGTGCCCCGAAGACCGTCATGAGCGGAGCAAAACGTCACCCATCTCAGCATCCTGGAACCGCCCGGGTTGCACTGGGCTGGATGGGGCTTTCGTATATATAGCAGGGAAGGTGTTGCCCCTTGCTTCGCTCGTTGTACGCTACTCGCGTAGCCAAAAATGGCTAGTTTTGGCCCGTTTTTGGGCTGTGTTGGCGTGTTTTTGGGCTGTTCTTGCGTGCCGCGGCAATCGTCATTAGCAGAGCAAAACGTCAGCCATCTCAGCACACTGGAACCCCTCGGGTGGCACAGGGCTGGATGTGGCTTTCATATAGTAGGGATGGTGCAGCCGCTTGCTTCGCTCGCTGTCCGCCACTAACCGCTCGCTCGCGCAGCAAAAAATGGCCAGTTTTGGCTTGTTTTTGGGCTGTTTTGGCCTGTTTTTGGGCTGTTCTTGCGTGCAGTGGCGACCGTCATGAGCGGAGCAAAACGTCAGCCATCTCAGCACCCTGGAACCCCCCTATGTGGCACAGGACTGGATGGAGCTTTTGTATAGGAGGGACGGTGCTTCCTTTCACTTCGCTCGCTGTCCGTCGCTCGCCGCTCGTTCGCTCAGCGAAAAATGGCTAGTTTTGGCCCGTTTTTGGGCCGTTTTGCCCTGTTTTTGGGCTGTTCTCGCGTGCCACCATGACCGTCGTGAGTGGAGCAAAACATTAGCCATCTCTACACCTTGGAACCCCCCGGGTGGCATAGGGCTGGATGTGGCTTTCGTATAGCAGGGACGGTGTTGCCTCTCGCTTCGTTCGCTATCCGTCGCTCGCCGCTCATTCGCTCAGCCAAAAATGGCCAGTTTTGGACTGTTTTGGGCCATTTTGGCCTGTTTTTGGGCTTTTCTTGCGTGCCGCGGCAACCGTCGTGAGCGGAGCAAAACGTCGGCCATCTCAGCACCCTGGAACCCCCCGGGTGGCACAGGGCTGGATGGGGCTTTCATATAGCAGGGACGGTGCTGCCTCTCGCTTTGCTCGCAGTCCGTCGCTCGCCACTCACTCGCACAGCCAAAAATGGCCAGTTTTGGCCCATTTTTGGGCTGTTTTGGCTTGTTTTTGGGTTGTTCTTACGTGCCACCGTGGCCTTCGTGTGCGAAGCAAAACGTCAACCATCTTAGCACCCTGGAACTCCCTCGGTGGCACAGAGCTGTATGGGGCTTTCGTATAGTAGTGACTTTGCTGCCTTTCGCTTCACCCGCTGTCCGCTGCTCGCCACTTGCTCGCGTAGCAAAAAATGGCCAGTTTTGGCCTGTTTTTGGGATGTTCTTGTGTGCTGCGGCGACCGTCGTGAGCGGAGTAAAACGTCAGCCATCTCAGCACCCTGGAACCCCCCAGGTGGCACAGGGCTGGACGGGGCTTTCGTATAGCAGGGAAGGTGCTGCCACTTGCTTCGCTCACTGTTTGTCGCTTGCCGCTCGCTCGCGCAACCAAAAATGGCCAGTTTTGGCCCGTTTTTGGGCTGTTTTGGCATGTTTTTTGGCTTTTCTTGTGTGCCGCGGCGACCGTCGTGAGCGGAGCAAAACGTCAGCCATCTCAGCACCCTGGATCCACCCCCCAGGTGGCACAGGGCTGGATGGGGCTTTCGTATAGCAGGGACGGTGCTGCCTTTTGCTTCACTCGCTGTCCGTCGCTCGTCGCTCGCTCGTGCAGCCAAAAATGGCCAGTTTTGTCTCGTTTTTGGGCCGTTTTGGCCTGTTTTTGTGCTGTTCTTGCGTGTTGCGACGACCATCATGAGCGGAGCAAAATGTCAACCATCTCAGCACCCTGGAACCCCCTGAGTGGAACAGGACTGGATGGGGCTTTCGTATAGTAGGGACGGTGCTGCCTCTCGCTTGCTCGCTGTCCGTCGCTCGACACTCGTTTACGTAGCCAAAAATGGCCAGTTTTGGCACATTTTTGGGTCGTTTTGGCATGTTATTTGTCTTTTCTTGCGTGTCGCGGTGACCGTCGTGAGCAGAGCAAAACATCAGCCATCTCAGCACCCTAGAACCGCTCGGGTGGCACAGGTCTAGATGGGGCTTTCGTATAGCAGGGACGGTGCTGCCTCTCGCTTCGCTCGCTGTCTGTCGCTCGCTCGCGCAACCAAATTTGGCCAGTTTTGGTCCATTTTTAGGCTATTTTGGCCTATTCTTGTGTGCCGCGGGGACCGTCGTGAGCGGAGCAAAATGTCAACCATCTCAATAACCGGAACCCCCCGGGTGGTACAGGGTTTTTTTTTTTTGTAAGTAAAAGTAAATTGATTATGTGTAAAGTTTCTACAAATAGCTTTATCTATACAAGTCATAGACAAAGCCATGTAACTCATAGAGTGCGAAGTGAGATGCAGCATAGTCCCTGCTATACGAAAGCCCCATCGAGCCCTGTGCTACCCGGGGGCTTCCAGGGTGCTGAGATGGCTAACGTTTTGCTCCCATCACGGCGGTCATCGCGGCACGCAAGAACAACCCAAAAAAAGGCCAGACGACCCAAAAAGGGCCAAAACTAGCCATTTTTGGCTAAGCGAGCGAGTGGCGAGCGGTGGACAACGAGCGGAGTGAGAAGCAGCACCATCCCTGCTATACGAAAGCCCCATCCAGCCCTATGCCACACGGGGGGGGGGTTCCAGGGTGTTGAGATGGCTAACGTTTTGCTCTGCTCATGATGGTCATTGCGGCACGCAAGAACAGCCCAAAAACAGGCCAAAACATCCCAAAAAGGGGCCAAAACTGGCCATTTTTGGAAGACGAGCGAGCGGCGGACAGTGAGCGAAGCGAAATGCAGCACCGTCCCTGCTATATGAAAGCCCCATCCAGCCCTGTTCCACCCGGGTGGTTCCAGGGTGCTGAGATGGCTGACGTTTTGCTCCGCACACGGTGGTCACCGCAGCACGCAATAACAGCCCAAAAAGAGGCCATAACGGCCCAAAAACGGGCCAAAACAAGCCATTTTTCACTGCGTGAGCAAGCGGCGAGCGACGGACAGCGAGCAGAGTGAAAGGCAACACTGTCCCAGCTATACGAAAGCCCCATCAAGCCCTATGCCACTCGGGGGGTTGCTTGGTGCTTAGAGGGCTGACGTTTTGCTCCGCTCAAGATGGTCGCCGCAACACGCAATAACAACCCAAAAACAAGCCAAAATGGCCCAAAAATAGGCCATTTTTGGCTGCACGATTGAACGGCGAGCGGCGGACAACGAGCAAAGTGAAAGGCAGCACCGCCCCTACTATACGTAAGCCCCATCTAACCATGTGCTACCCAGAGGGTTCCAGGGTGCTGAGATGGCTAACGTTTTGCTCCGCTCACGACGGTCACGACAGCACGCAAGAACAACCCAAAAACATGCCAATACGGGCCAAAACTAGCCATTTTTGGCTGAGCGAGCGAACGGCGAGCGGCGGACAGCGAGCGAAGTGAGAGGCCACATCGTCCCCACTATATGAAAGCCCCATCAAGGCTTGTGCCACCCGGGAGGTTACAACATGCTGAGAAGGCTAAAGTTTTGCTCTGCTCACGACGGTCGCCGCGGCACGTAAGAAAAGCCCAAAAACAGCCCAAAACGACCAAAAAACGGGCCGAAACTGGTCCTTTTTGGCTGAGCGAATGAGCGGTGAGCGGCGGACAACGAGCGATGCAAGAGGCAGCAACGTCCCTGCTATACGAAAGCCCCATTATACCCTATGCCACCCGGGGGGTTCCAGGGTGCTGAGAAGGCTGACGTTTTGCTCCGCTCACAACGGTCGCCGCGGCACGCAAGAAAAGCCCAAAAACATGCCAAAACGGCCCAAAAACGGGCCAAAAATGGCCATTTTTGGCTTAGCGAACGAGCAACGAGCGACGGACAGCGAGCGAAGCGAGAGGCAACACTGTCCCTGCTATACGAAAGCCCCATCCAGTCGTACGCCACCTAGGGGGTTCCAGGATGCTGAGATGGCTGACGTTTTGCTCCACTCATGACGGTCGTCGCAAAACGCAAGAAGAGCCCTAAAACGGGCCAAAATTGGCCATTTTTGGCTAGGCGAGTGAGATGCGAGCGGCGGACAGAGAGCGAAGCGAGAGGCAGCACCGTCCCTGCTATACGAAAGCCCTATCTATACCTATGCCAACCAGGGGGTTCCAGGGTGCTGAGATGGCTGACATTTTGCTCTGCTCACGACGGTCACCGCGGCATCCAAGAACATCCCAAAAACAGGCTAAAATGGCCCAAAAGGGCCAAAACTGGCAATATTTGGCTAAGCGAATGAGCGGCGAGCGACGGACCGCGAGCGACGCGAGAGGCAGCTCCATCCTTGCTATACGAAAGACCAATCCAGCCCTATGCCACCAGGGGGGTTCCAGTGTGCTGAGATGGCTGACGTTTTGCTCCGCTCACGTTGGTCGCCGCAGCACACAAGAACATCCCAAAAATAGGCCAAAACAGGCCATTTTTGGCTGAGCAAACGAACAGCGAGCGATGGACAGTGAGCGAAGCGATAGGTAGCACCATCCCTGCTATACGAAAGCCCCATCCATCCCTGTTCCACCCGGGGGGTTCCACGGTGCTGAGATGGCTGACATTTTGCTCTACTCATGATGGTCGTCGCGGCATGCAAGAACAGCCCAAAAACAGGCCAAAACAATCGAAAAACGGGCCAAAACTGGCCATTTTTGGCTGTGCGAGCGAGCGGCGAATAGCGTGTGAAGCAAGGGGCGGCACCATCCCTGCTATACGAAAGCCCCATCCAGACCTGTGCCACCTAAGGGGTTCCAGGGTGCTGATATGGCTGACGTTTTGCTCTGCTCATGACGATCGTCGCGGCACGCAAGAACAGCCCAAAAACAGGCCAAAACAGCCCAAAAATGGGCGAAAACTGGCAATTTTTGGCTGCGCGAATGAGCGGCGAGCAACGGACAGTGACCGAAGCAAGGGGTAGCACCATCCCTGTTATACTAAAGCCCCATCCAGCCCAGTGCCACCCGGGGGGTTCCAGGATGCTGAGATGGGTGACGTTTTGCTCCGCTCATGACGGTCGCCGCAAAATGCAAGGACAGCCCAAAAAAAGCCAAAATGGCCCAAAAACGGGCCATTTTTGGCTGCACGATGGAGCGGCGAGCGGCGGACAGCGAGTAAAGCGAAAGGCAGCACCGTCCCTGCTATACGAAAGTCCCATCCAGCCCTGTGCCACCCGGGGGGTTCCAGGGTGTTGAGATGGCTGACATTTTGCTCCGCTCACGACGGTCATGGCGGCACGCAAGAACAGCCCAAAAATAGGCCAAAATGGCCCAAAAATGGGCTAAAACTGGCCATTTTTGGCTAATCGAGCGAGTGGCGAGTGGCGAGTGGCGGACAACGAGCGAAGCGAAAGGCAGCACCGTCCCTGCTATACGAAAGCCCCATCCAGCCCTATGCCACCCAGGGGGATCTAGGGTCTGAGATGGCTGATGTTTTGCTTCATTCATGACGGTCACCATGTCACGCAAGAACAACCCAAAGATAGGCCAAAACGGCCCAAAAACGGGCCAAAGCTGGTCATTTTTGGTTGCGCGAGCGAGCGTCGAGCGGTGGATAGCGAGCGAAACGAGAGGAAGCACCGTCCCAGCTATACGAAAGCCCCATACAGCCCTATGCCACCTGGGGTGTTCTAGGGTACTAAGATGGCTGACGTTTTGCTCCGCTCATGACGGTCCCCGTGACACGCAAGAACAGCTCAAAAATAGGCGAAAACGGCCCAAAATTAGGCCAAAACTGGCCATTTTTGGTTGCGCAAACGAGCAGCGAGTGATGAAAAGCGAGCGAAGCGAGAGGCAGCATCGTCCCTGCTATACGAAAGCCCCATCAAGCCATGTGCCACCCAAGGGGTTCTAGGGTGCCGAGATGGTTGACGTTTTGCTCCGCTCATGAAGGTCGCCGCAACACGCAAAAACAACCCAATTACAGGCCAAAATGGCCCAAAAACGGGCCGAAACTATCCATTTTTGGCTAAGCAAATGAGCGACGAGCGATGGACAGCGAGCGAAGCGAGAGGCAGCACTGTCCCTGCTATACGAAAGCCCCATCCAGCCCTGTGCCACCCGAGGGGTTCTAGGTGCTGAGATGGCTGATGTTTTGCTCCGCTCACGATGGTCGCTGTAGCACGCGAGAACAGCCCAAAAATAGGCCAAAATGGCCCAAAAAGCGTCCAAAACTAGCTATTTTTGGCTAAGAGAACGAGCGGCGAGCGGCGAACAACAAGCGAAGCGAAAGGCAGCACCGTCCCTGCTATATGAAAGCCCCATCCAGCCCCGTGCATCCCGGGGGGTTCCAGGGTGCTGAGAAGGTTGACGTTTTGTTCCGATCATGACGGTCACTGCGGCACGCAAGAACAACCCAAAACAGGGCAAAACAGCCAAAAAATGGGCCAAAACTTGCCCTTTTTGTTGAAGCGATCGAGCGGCGAGCAGCGAAAAATGAGCGAAGCGAGAGGCAGCACCGTCCCTGCTATACGAAAGCACCATCCAGCCCTGTGCCACCCGGGGGGTTCCAGGATGCTGAGATAGCTGACGTCTTGCTCCTCTCACGACGGTCGCTGTTGCACGCAAGAAAAGCCCATAAAAAGGCCAAAACGGCCCAAAAATGGGCTAAAACTGGCCATTTTTGGCAGAGCAAATGAGCGGCAAGCGGCGGACAGTGAGCGAAGCGAGAGGCAGCACCGTCCTTGCAATACGAAAGCCCCATCCAGCCCTGTGCCACTCAGGGGGTTCCAGGGTGTTGAGATGGCTGACGTTTTGCTCCGCTTATGACGGTTGCCGCAGCACACAAAACAGCCCAAAGACAGGCCAAAACGGCCCAAAAATGGGTCAAAACTGGTCATTTTTGGCTGAGAGAGTGAGCGGCAAGTGGCGGACAGCGAGCGAAGCGAGAGGCAGCACCGTCCCTGCTATATGAAAACCCCATCCAGCCCTGTGCCACTCGGGGGGTTCCAGGGTGTTGAGATGGCTGATGTTTTGCTCCGCTCACGACGGTCGTCGTGACACACAAGAACAGCTCAAAAGAGGTCAAAATGGCCCAAAAACGGGCCAAAACTAGCCATTTTTCGCAGCGTGTGCGACCGGCGAGCGACAGACAGCGAAATGAAGAAAGGAAGCACCGCCACTGCTATACGAAAGCCCCATCAAGCCCCTGTACCACCCGGGATTCCAGTGTGCTGAGAGATAGTTAACGCTTTGCTCCGGCTCATGACGGTCGGGCGCGACACGCAAGAACTGCACAAAAAAATCGGCCAAAACATCCCAAAAACTGGCCGTTTTTGGCTGTGCGAGCTAGCAGCGAGTGGCGGACAGTGAGTGAAGCGAGAGGCTGCACCGTCCCTGCTACACGAAAGCCCCATCCAACCCTGGGCCGCCAGGGGGGTTCCAAGGTGCTGATATGGCTGACGTTTTGCTCCGCTCACGACGGTCGCCGCGGCATGCAAGAAAAGCCCAAAAAAAGGCCAAAACGGCCCAAAAACGGGCCAAAACTGGTCATTTTTGGCTGAGCAAACGAGCGGCGAGCGAAGCGAGAGGCAGCACCGTCCCTGCAATATGAAAGCCCCATCCAGCCTAGTGCCACTCAGGGGGTTCCAGGGTGTTGAGATGGCTGACATTTTGCTCCGCTCACGACGATCACCGCAACACGCAAGAACAACCCAAAGATAGGCCAAAACGACCCAAAAACGGGTCAAAACTGGCCATTTTTGGCAGAGAGAATGAGCGGCGGACAGCGAGCGAAGCGAGAGGCAGCACCGTCCCTGCTATACGAAAGCCCCAACCAGCCCTATGCCACTTGGTGGGTTCCATGGTGCTGAGATGGCTGACGTTTTGATCCGCTCGCGATGGTAGCCGCAGCACGCAAGAACAGCACAAAAACAAGCGAAAACGGCCCAAAAAGGGGCCAAAACTAGCCATTTTTGGCTGAGCGAGCAAGCGGCGAGCAACGGACCACGAGCGAAGCGAAAGGCAGCACCATCTCTGCTATTCGAAAGCCCCATCCAGCCCTGTGCCACCCGGGTGGATCCAGGGTGCTGATATGGCTGACGTTTTGCTCCGCTCGTGATGGTCGCCGCGGCACGCAAGAACAGGCCAAAACGACCCAAAAACTAGCCAATTTTTGCTACGTGAGCGAGCAGCGAGCGATAGACAGCGAGCAAAGTGAGAGGCAGTACCGTTCATGCTATACAAAAGCCCCATCCAGCCCTGTCTCAACAGGGGGGTCCAAGGTGCTGAGAAGGCTGAAGTTTTGCACTGCTCACGACGGTCGCCGCGGCACACAAGAAAAGCCCAAAAACATCCAAAAAAGGCCAAAAAACGGGACGAAATTGGTCATTTTTGGCTGAGCGAATGAGCGACGAGCGGCGGACAGCGAGCGAAGCAAGAGGCGGCACCTTCCCTACTATACGAAAGCCCCATCCAGCCCTATGCCACCCGGGGGGTTCCAGGGTGCTGAGAAGGCTGACGTTTTGCTCCGCTCATGACGGACATGGCGGCACGCAAGAACAGCCCAAAAACATTTCAAAACGGCCCAAAAAGGGTCAAAACTGACCATTTTTGGCTGAGCGAGCGAGTGGTGAGCGACGGACAGCGAGCGAAGTGAGAGGCAGCACCGTCCCTGCTATATGAAAGCCCGATCCAGTCGTGTGCCACCCGGGGGGTTCTAGGGTGCTGAGAAGGCTGAAGTTTTGCTCTGCTCACGACGGTCGCCGTGGAATGCAAGAAAAGCCCAAAACATCCCTAAACGGCCCCAAAAGGGGATGAAATTGGTCATTTTTCGCTGAGCGAACGAGCGGCGAGTGGCAAACAACGAGCGAAGCAAGAGGCGGCACCATCCCTGCTATACGAAATCCCCATCCAGCCCTATGACACCCGGGGGGATCCAGGGTGCTAAGAAGGCTGACAGTTTGCTCTGCTCACGACGGTCACCGCAGCACGCAAGAACAGCCCAAAAACAAGCCAAAACGGCCCAAAAACGAGCCAAAACTGGCCAATTTTGGCTGAGCGAGCGAGCGTCGAGTGACGGACAGCGAGCGAAGAGAAAGGCAGCATCGTCTCTGCTATACGAAAGCCCCATCCAGCCCTGTGACACCCGGGTGGTTCTAGGGTGCTGAGATGGCTGACGTTTTGCTCCGCTCATGATGGTCGCTGCGGCACGCAAGAACAACCCAATAACAGACCAAAACGGCCAAAACACGGGCCAAAACTAGCCAATTTTTGCTGCGCGAGCGACGGACAGCGAGTGAAGCGAGAGGCAGCACCGTCCCTACTATACAAAAGCCCCATCCAGCCCTATGCCACCAAGGGGTTCTAGGGTGTTGTGATGGCTGACGTTTTGATCCACTCCCGACGGTCACCGCGGCATGCAAGAACAGCCCAAAAACAGGCCAAAACGGCCCAAAAATTGGCCAAAACTGGCTATTTTTGGCTGCACGAGCGAGCGGCAAGGGTCGGACAACGAGTAACGAGAAAGGCAGCACCGTCCTTGCTATACGTAAGCCCCATCTAGCCCTGTGCCACTTGGGGGGTTCCTGGGTGCTGAGATGGCTGATGTGTTGCTCCGCACACGACGTTGACAGTGGCACGAAAGAATAGCCCAAAAACAGGCCAAAACTGCACAAAAACGGGTCAAAACTGGCCATTTTTGGCTGAGCGGCGGACAGCGAGCGAAGCGAGAGTCAGCACCATCCCTACTATACGAAAGCCACATCCAGCCCTGTGCCACCCAAGGGGTTCCAAGGTGCTGAGAAGGCTGACATTTTGCTCCACTCACGACGGTCACGACGGTACACAAGAACAGCCCAAAAAAAGGCCAAAATGGCCCAATAATGGGCCAAAACTGGCCATTTTTGGCTGAGCAAGCGAACGACGAGCGGCGGACAGCGAGCAAAGCGATAGGCAACACCGTCTATTAGGACTCTAGCTAGGAGAGTCCTAATTGAGAGGGATACTCTGTTAGGACTCTAACTAGGAGAGTCCTAATTGAGAGGGACATTCTGTTAGGAGGTTTTTTCTTAGAGAAGAATTAGAAGTTGTAAGGGAATAGGAGTCTTGAGTATGAGTCATATTAGGAGTTGGTTAGAAGTAAGAGTCTTAAGTAGGAGTCCTATTAGGAGTTAGGGTTTAGAAGCCCTATAAATAGCCATATATTCCTTCTTTTTTCATAAGCAATAGATGAATCTTTTCTGCAGCCTTTGAGCAGCAACTTGGAGGGAGGAACCCCTATAGAGTTCCAAGAAGGCCGATCCCCTAAAGAGATCAACCTCAAGTTTAGAATCTGCAAGGGTTCTATCACCTGGTATCAGAGCAACGTTCTTAGTGTCTCGCTGCCCTTCCATAGCCATCCATCAACCCTCCACAACCATCCAAAGCAATTCCCACAATTGCTTACAAGATCGTCACCGAATTCCGCCATCATCTCCACCACCGCAGATCATCCTTTGATCTCCCCGTGAATTGCAATAGCAAACTTTCACTGATTTCTATCAAACCTATACATGCCTTTAACTCGTCAACAAAAGAGAGATCTTAACATCACAGATTTGGAGTCATATACTATGGCATCTGAGGAGGCAATCAATGCTAAATTTGAAGCCTTTGAGGCTCGAATGGAGGATAAGATTCGGACTCTCCTTACCGAATTCTATCTGGGCCGACCACCAAGCCCAAAGAAATCACATAAAGGAGAGTGCTCTAACCAATCACATCATGCCCAAAGAGATGACTTCCAAGAGAGGGGAGGCTCTATGACCGACCCCAACTATTCGCGCATGAGAGTGGACTTCCCTAGATGGGAAGAAGGAGACCCAATTGGTTGGATCTCGCGCGCGGAGCGATATTTTCGGTACCATAAAACTGCGGATGAATCCATGGTGGAAATTGCATCTATACATCTTGAAGGGGATGCCATACAATGGTTTGACTGGTTTGAACATACTTATGGAGTCCTTTCATGGCGACAATTCAAAGAAGGACTACTGATCCGCTTCGGACCAACTTATTACGAGAACATTGACGGACAACTAGCAAAGATCCGACAAACCTCCACCATTCAGGAGTACCAAACCAGGTTTGAAAGGATATCTAATCAAACTCGTGATTGGTCTGAAAAATAGTTATTGGGGACTTTTATTGAGGGCCTAAAGCCGAAGATCCGGGGAGAAGTTAAGGCGCGACAACCATACACGCTTATGGCAGCCATATCTTTCGCATGACTTCAAGAGGAGCGATTGAACCATGAAGCCCAGAGGACTAGGATCACTCCACGACCTACAATACTAAAGCCCTCAGCCCCCCCTACTATCAACCGAGTCCCTGCACCGAAAAGGTTAACAAGAGAAGAACTTCGGGAGCGATCTGCGAAGGGGGTATGTTGGCATTGCGACGAGCCGTGGAGCCACGAGCATCGCTGTAAAAAAGGTAGACTTCTTATGATTGAACCAGTAGAAGAAGAGGTCATTGAACATCTAGAAGAGAGCCTTGAACATGAAAAAGAAGATATGGAAGAAGAACCACAGCCGACCGACATTACGGTACACGCACTAGCCGGCTACTCAAATCCGCAAACGATGAAAGTTGGAGGCCTTCTCAAACAACAGCCGATCACTGTTCTCATCGACATGGGTAGCACTAATAACTTCCTGAATAGTAAGGTTGCTGCTCGGATGGCACTGCATATTGAAGGTTGCAGCAAGTTCGACATAAAGGTTGTCGACGGCAGAATCCTAAAGTGCGACCAAAGATGCCCACAGGTGAAACTATTACTGCAAGACCAAGAAATTATCACCGATTTCTTCCTCCTATCTATCATTGACTATGAGGCAGTGCTTGGTATAGAATGGCTGACTACACTAGGTGATGTCTCTTGAAACTTTTCTAAATTAATTATGAAATTCTATTGTAAGGGCAAACAGATCATCCTACGCGGGAAGCGCGGAAGCAACGTTACCACTGTTTCGACCCAACGAATGGAGAAAGTTTTACATAAGGTAAATGGTACCTTTTTGATGCACCTCCAGCAACAACCAAAGGGGAAGAAAATAGAATTTGAAGATCAAAATCTTGCCCAATTGCTTACTGAATTTGCCGACATATTTGATGAACCGCGTAGTCTTCCTCCTTCTCGGCAACATGACCATCGAATTCCAATCCTTCCAAGCAAGCCACCAGCGAACACTCGACCATACCAATATCCTCACCTCCAGAAAGATGAAATTGAAAAGATCGTAAAGGAGATGCTTGAAACAGGGGTGATTCGACCAAGTTGCAGCCCGTATTCCTCATCGGTGCTACTTGTACGTAAGAAGGACGGAACTTAGCGGATGTGCATCGACTACCGATCTTTAAATGGCATCACCGTCAAGGACAAATACCCAATACCAGTGGTGGATGAACTTCTTGATGAATTGAAAGGAGCTCGAGTCTTCACGAAGTTGGACCTCCGATCCGGTTACCACCAAATTCGGGTATGTGACGATGACATTCCAAAAACTGCATTTCGCACACATGATGGCCATTATGAATTCTTGGTAATGCCTTTTGGACTAACTAATGCTCCTTCAACCTTTCAAAGTCTTATGAATGATATATTTCGGAGCTTTCTTCGTAAATTTGTGCTGTTATTTTTCGATGATATTCTCGTTTACAGCCCTTCTCTTGAGACTTACTTTCAGCATTTATAGATTGTTTTGACGATCCTTCGGGAGAATACTCTTTTTGTTAAGCAACCAAAGTGCAGCTTTCTCCTGCAAAAAGTAGAGTACCTTGGGCATATAATATCAGAAGAAGGAGTGGTGGTAGACCCAACAAAAATTGAGACAATGTAAGGCTGGCCGAAACCTACAAACGTGAAATTACTGCAGGGGTTCCTTGGACTAACGGGCTACTACCGAAAATTTGTTAAGGACTATGGGAATATCAGTGCACCACTCACTTCTTTACTGAAAAAAGATGCTTTCCAATGGTCGGACAAAGCCTCTGCTGCCTTCGACAAACTTAAAGCAGCCATGACAACAACGCTAGTACTTGCGCTACCAGATTTCAATAGACCCTTCATCATTGAGGCTGACGCATCTGAAGTCGGAATTGGAGTCGTTCTCATGCAAAATGATCGACCACTCGCATATACTAGCAAGGCATTATCTCCCTCCCATCAAAATATGTCAGTATATGATAAGGAGATGCTTGCCATTGTACATGCAGTAACGAGGTGGAGACCCTACCTAATCGGTATAACATCCCTCATTTTCTGAATTTTCGTATAAATTTCTAGTGATAATGTAAGTAACTATTTCAAATTTGACAAAAGAGCTAGAGTATGAATCAGAGATAACTTTTTTTTTGGTAAGTAAAAGTAAATTGATTATGTGTAAAGTTTCTACAAATAGCTTTATCTATACAAGTCATAGACAAAGCCATGTAACTCATAGAGTGCGAATGCGATAGTTATGACTACACATGCTGTAGACTATAACTCCTAAGATCTTTAGCTAATAGAAACTGTTTGGCTTCCCAAGATCTTTAGCTAATAGCAAAATTAAAATTGATAAAAATATATTTTTCTCTTTGGGTAAAGTGCTCCGTTTTGAGATCTTGCTCCATACAGGATCTTGAGTCTCTAATAATCTCTTTCAATAGCTGAGCATTGTTTGTGTGTTGACATTCAAAGATTCTGTTACATCTCTCCTTCCACATCCACCAAATAGTGCATCTGAAAGTAACCTTTGCCAGTTGTGTGAGAGGCTCTTTTCTTGAGAAACATTGCATGAGGTCACCTAGTTCTTGGTGCAAGTTTGGTTGCGGCAGTCTATTGAGTTCAAATCGTTGGAGAATCTCCTTCCATATCCATTTTGTATAATCACAAGCAAAATAGAGGTGGTCAACAGTTTCTTCTTGTTGCATACAAAGGGAGCATCGGTTAACATGATAGATACCTCTTCTTTTCATATTGTGCAATTCTTTACTGAAGTTGGTTCATTTTGAAGAAAGATAAGTAAGTCATCTGCAAATGTTATATGTGATATATGAACAGAACCAGCAATAGGTACCTTAATGCTACCATTTAAGACTGCGTGTTCCAACATACAGCTAAGTCCTTCCATCGCAATAGTAAAAAGATACGGAGAGAGTGGATCACCTTGTCGGATGTCATTCGTGCTCCCAAAAAAACCAATTGGTGAGCCATTAAAGAGTATCGAAAACTTTGGAGTTTCCAGGCAAGATTGAATCCAATTAACCCATTTCTGTGGGAAGTTCATATCGAGGAGCATCTTATAGATAAACTTCCTATTAACTGAATCAAAGGCTTTCCGTAAATCAGCTTTAAAACAGATTTTTGTCCCTCTTGCTTTTGAATGCAAATCTTTGACCAAGTCATTAGCAAGCAAAATGTTATGATGTATACTTCTCCCTTTAATGAAAGCAGCTTGATTTGGGCTATTGATCTTATGTATTACCTTTTGCATTCTATTTGCCAATACTTTGGAGATGATCTTGTAAATAAAGTTGCATAATGATATGGGTCGATAGTTCTCTAGTGAATCAGCCCCGGCATTCTTCGGAATTAAGGAAATAAAAGTGCAATTCATCTCTCTAAGAATATGACCTGAAGAGAAAAAAAAAAGAGATAACTTATTCTTAAGATTTGAGGGATTTGTTCAAACAAGAATCTGAGGACCTATGTGTAAACCCTAAGGACCAAATCGCGAATATAATAGAAACAAGGACTAAACTGCAAAACACACAAAATAACAAATTCCACCGCTTAAGCCACTCTGCCTTCGTTCTTAAGGAACCAGAGAAGGCAGCTGCTGTGTGGAAGAACAGAGAATGAAAGAAAGAAGAAGATAAAAGAAAGGGAGAAGAAGAAGAAGAAAAATTGGGGCTTGAGGTTTCTTACTCAATCTTCTCAATTGTGGGTCAAAAAAATTCTCAAAGGCAAGTGTTCTAACCCCATCCTACAGAATATTAGTTTCTGTTCTTATGTTGGTTCAAAAAGATCTGAAATATTTCCATTTAGAACCGGAAATGTCTCTCTTTGGACATAGAACCAAGGATTCTGAAATTTTTCGGTAAACTGACCTCTATATACTGTTCCGGCTATAATTTTTGGTACGAAAAGCAGATTTGGGCAGGACCTAGTTTGTTTGAAAACAGACTCTTATATCTTTCTTTTGACATAGATTTTGAAGATTTTGAACACCGACTACTTACCCAAACATCTGTTTCTAATGAGCCAATAGATGCTGCAAAACAGGGATCAAAATTTCTGACCTTTTGATACTAAAATACTTATAAATTCCTGTTGAAAACTCTAAATTATACCAAACTGACTTCGTCCGAAACTAGACTTGAAAACCTTTCTTTTGACATATAGTTTGAAAATTTTGGAATTCAAATGCCTACCCTATTATCTGTTGAATCCGACCCTTTGTATTCTGTAAAACAGTGATTGTGTTTTTGACCTTGCGTTACCAAATCAAAGGTAACTCTTTGCTGGAAACCATGATTCGTACAAAACTTGTTTCAACAGAAAACAGATTGATATATCTTTCAACAACAGCTTTCTTAAGGGTATTGGAGCATAATTGATAATCTGAAGTATTTGTTCTATGTGCCACTGGAATTCTGTCAGAAATCGAGCTTCGGTCGATTTCGCGTATTCTGTTTCATTCCTTTGGAAATTGAATTCATCTAACCTTCTTATTTGAATTAAGCTAAATATGATTGCTTGGAATCCCGGTATACCCTTGCTTTCATTTCATTCTAAATCTGAATACATTGGTGAGAAAATTGTTGCTTGCATCGTATTGACTTGTAAAGGCACATGTACGTTTTGTTGTTCCGCGTGTGCTTCCGATATATGCTACTTATTGATCAAACTGCCCTCTTGTACTCTGGTGTTTGTGGGATTTATGTGGACCTTTGCCAGAAATGGTAAAGGGTATGTGAGATTTATGTGGACCTTTGCCAGAAATGGTAAAGGGTATGTGTTAAAAGCCTGCGATGCTCTGCCGGCCCCCTCTGGCTTCACCTAGACGTGGGTGGATGGAGCTCCCAGACGTGGGAGACTTCTGTCTGGTGGTCATTCAGAAATGGATGAATCACATTCTGTCTGTGGTCCCACTACACCTTCTGTATGTTTGATATGATATCCAGAGCTTTGGTTATGTGTTTTTGTTCATGCTTTGGATAAGAATGATATGAATGCAATGTCAAAGACAATGTTTGAGCTTCTGTTCGGTATTTGTTATTGATATGCTTCGAACTAGTTCATTCATTGTTGATATGTTTCGAAATGTTCCATACGCCATTGATATGCTCCGAGACATTCCATATGCCATTGATAAGCTCCGTTTTTGTTTCATTTGTCATTGATATGCTCCAATTACTCTATGCCCCTTCTGTTATGAACCAATTATGTATGATTGATATGACAATTGTGATTCTGCACCTAATGCTATTACATCTATGAATTCGTATGTTCTGCCTTGCATTTTGAAACTTTATCTCTTTGGAAATTGTCCTCTTTTGACATGGATATGTTAGTCACTTGCTGAGCTCTTTATGCTCACCCCGTTGTTGTATAAATATTTCAGGATAGCGTATCGCTTGCTTAAATGTTAAGATTGGGCCAAGGCAGTAGAAAGTTAGAAGATTTTGGGCAGATCTTTATTAGCATATATGTACTTGTTGTGTGAGCCACTCTGTATCTAATCAAATGTTGACGATGAATCTAAACTTGTGGATTTTGTGTATGTTAAAGGATCTCTCATGTTTAGGATTTTGAAAAGTTAAGTTAAATTTGTGTAATGACATGACTTATGGTAAACGTCGGTTTGGTGACTGTTTAAATTTCCCCACTTGTGAATTTATACTGGGGTTATTATTTTGATGAGAGGAGTTCAGATCGTATGAAATTTCGAGTGATGCGTGGTATGTTTATGAACTGCACAGGGTTTATAAATTATAGACTATGAGGTGAAATTTTGTTTTGTATGTTTTCTTAGTGACCTCAAATGTGTGTTTGGATCTGGATTGATTTGTTTTCTTGAGTTTTAAATATTATGGATATTTTTGAGGGAGCGTGATAGAGGTGGTATCAGAGCCTGATTTGAGAATCACTAAGAATATTTTTTTTGAGGTTTATTGACTATCATTTAGAGATTGATCAAAGAAAATGTTCTTTTGATGTTTTAGGAAGCAAGGATGACGAAATCATCTGGTTCTCCTGTTGCATCTACTGCTGATCAATTGAGTGGTATCATGCGGACTTTGGAGACTATGGCATAAGTGATGCAAAAACAACAACAACATGTCCAACCTGGAAGAAATGATGAAATAGGGACATCAAACCAATTGGAGTTAGGAATTGAACAGTTCAAGAAGCTTAGTCCTCCCAGCTTTAGTGGTGAGTCTGATCCAATGGCAGCAGAACGGTGGATGCTACAGATAGAGAAAATATTTAACGTCTTAAATTACCCTGATGATCAGAAAGTTTTTCTTGCTACCTTTATGCTGGAAGGAGAGGCTGAACACTGGTGGAGAATGATTAAGAGGATTTTTGAAGTCAAACATGAGCCAATGACATGGAAGGCATTCAAAGAGAGGTTTAACGATAAATATTTTCCAGATTGTATAAGAGATAAAAAAGAATTGGAGTTCTTGAATCTTATCTAGGGAAATATGACGGTTGCAAAGTATGAATCTAAATTCACTGAGCTCTCTAGGTTTGCCACCCATATGACAGATGATGAATCTAGAAAAGCAAAAAGGTTTGAAAGGAGATTGCGACTGGCAATAAGAAGTCGAATGTCAGCCTTAAAGCTACAAACCTATGCGGAAACGGTAGAAAGAGCTTTGAAAATTGAAAGAGACATGGATGAAATTCAAGAAATCATTGGCAAGAACAAAAGGGACAAATTCATTAGCAAAAGCACGAGAGAAAATGAATATGAAGCTAGTAACAAGAGGTTTAAGACATCTAGATTTGGAAAAGGAAAACCACTGCGGAGGACTCAATCATGTGCAATATGTGGATTAAATCATGAAACAAGTCAGTGTTTTTGGGTGACTGGAGCATTATTGTTTGTGGAAAGTTGGATCATCAAATAAAAGATTGCCCTGTGAGGAAGAAGAAAGAGCCACTGTCTCCTAGACCCTCAGCCCATGCTAGAGTGTACGCTATCACTGAACAAGATTCAAAAGCTTCTAAATCCGTGGTTGAAGGTATTCTTCATGTTTCTAAGAGAAATGCAAAAGTTTTGTTTGATCCCGGCTCTAACTTATCTTTTGTTTCACAATACTTTGCTTGTCACTTGGATATTCCTCCTAGACCCCTGGATTATATGTTATATGTAACAACTGCTGTTGGAGATTCATTGGCAATAAACTTAGTTTACCCGTCTTGTTTGATTTCTATTAGAGAACACGAATTCCTTGCTGATTTGATTCTCCTAGAGATCCAGGGTTTTGATGTTATACTTGGCATGGATTGGTTATCTTCTCATCATGCTAGTATTGATTGTTACAAAAAAATAATTACTTTCTGCATACCAGATCAGCCTATATTTTTCTTTGAGGGCATTAGGCATGATTTGCCTCCTTGCTTGATATTAGCATTTCAAGCTTATCGTCTTATGCAGAAAGGTTGTTTTTGTTATATGGTGTGTGTAAAGGAGCATTCAAATCAGGAAACCCACCTAGATAAAATTTCAATGGTCAAAGAATTTCCTGATGTATTCCCAGACGACTTGCTTGGTTTACCTCTAGATAGAGAGGGTGAATTTGCTATTGATCTAGTCCCCAGTACAACCCCAATATCTAAGCCTCCCTACAGAATGGCACCACTCGAGCTAGAGGAATTAAAGAAGCAACTACAAGAATTATTAGATAAGGGTTTCATACGACCCAGTGTATCTCCATGGGGTGCTCCGGTACTATTAGTGAAGAAGAAGGATGGAACATTGAGGCTTTGTATTGATTATAGATAGTTGAATCAGGTGACCATCAAAAACAAGTATCCCATACCTAGAATTGACGATTTGTTTGATCAACTGCAGGGTGCACAAGTATTCTCTGAGATTGACCTGAGGTCAGGTTACTATCAGTTGAAGATCAAGGAGGAGGATATTTCAAAAACAGCTTTCAGAACTCGATATGGTCATTATGAATTCTTGGTGATGCCTTTTGGTTTGACAAACGCCCCTGCAGCTTTTATGGAACTAATGAATAGGATATTTCAACCGCTCTTGGATATCTGTGTAATTGTATTTATTGATGACATATTGGTGTATTCAAGGAGTAAATCAGGAGCATGAGGAACACTTGAGAAATGTATTGTCCATACTAAGAGAAAAGAAGTATGCAAAGTTCAGCAAATGTGAATTTTGGTTGAATGAAGTTGCTTTCTTAGGCCATGTGATTTCAGGGAAGGGTATATCTGTTGATCCAAAGAAAATAGAAGCTGTAGTTGAATGGGAAGTACCAACAAATGTAATAGAAGTTAGAAGCTTCTTGGGCATGGCAGGTTATTACAGGAGATTTGTGGAGGGATTTTCTCGAATCGCTCAACCTCTCACCAAACTCACTAAGAAGAATATGAAATTTGTATGGGGTGATGATTGTGAGCAAAGTTTTCAAGAGTTAAAAAGAAGATTGACGAGTGCCCCTATTCTCACTATTCCAAGTGGTAGTGATGAGTTTGTAGTTTATACTGATGCTTCAAGGAAGGGCTTAGGATGTGTTTTGATGTAGGAAGGGAGAGTAATTGCTTATGCTTCTAGGCAACTTAAAGGTTATGAATTGAATTATCCAACTCATGACTTGGAATTGGCAGCAATTATTTTTGCTCTAAAGATTTGGAGACATTATTTATATGGTCGACAGTTTGAAATCTTTACTGATCACAAGAGTTTAAAATATATTCACTCAGAAAGAGTTAAATATGAGACATCGAAGATGGATAGAACTTCTGAAGGATTATGATTGTGCCATCCGTTATCACCCAGGCAAAGCCAATGTTGTAGCTGATGCACTTAGTAGGAAATCTACAGTTTTATGGCTAGTCTGGTCGTGAAGCAATGGAAGTTGTTAGAAGAAAATTTTGATGTGAAAGCTTTGAGGAAAGAGCAAGACTCGATGATATTGATGGCCTCCATTCAAGTGCAATATGATCTTATTCAACAAATTAAGGAAGGACAATTATGAGATCCACGCTTAATCTACTTGAGAAATGAAGTAAAAAGGGGATTGAAGCCAAAATTTCAAGTTTCAAAGAATGGCCTATTGAGATTTGGGGAAAGGGTATGTGTGCCAAATGAGCCAGATATCAAGAGTCAAATCCTATAGGAGAGTTATACTTCAAAGTACGCCATGCATCCAGGGAGCACTAAGATGTATAGGGATATCCAAAGTCATTATTGGTTGGAAGGCATGAAGAAGGAAATTGCAATGTATGTTTCAAAATGTTTGACTTGTCAGCAAATCAAAGTAGAACACCAAAGACCTGGAGGGTTGTTGCAACCTTTATATATTCCTAAATGGAAATGGGAATGCATTACCATGGATTTTGTTTCGGGACTACCCAGAACCTCTAGGAAGCATGATGCTATTTAGGTTATCATTGATAGGTTAACAAAATCTACACATTTCCTACCAATTAATATGACTTATTCGCTTGACAGACTTGCAGATTTATATGTCAATGAAATAGTAAGACTTCATGGTATTCCAAAGGAGATCATCTCTGATAGAGACTCCAGATTTCTCTCTAGATTCTAGAGAAGATTGCAGGAGTCGATGGGCACTAAAGTTAAGTTTAGTACTACATATCATCCTCAGACTGATGGTCAGTCAGAAAGAACAATTCAAACACTTGAGGATCTGCTTAGAGCCTATGTTATGGATTGGAAGGGTGAATGGGATAAAGATATTTCACTTATTGAGTTCACTTATAATAATAGTTATCATTCAAGTATTCAAATGGCTCCTTACGAAGCTTTATATGGGCGAAAGTGCATAACACCTATATGTTGGGAGGAAGTTGGTGACAGAAAGCTGTTAGCACCGGACAAAGTACAAGAAACTATCGAGAAAATTCAAGTTATAAGGAAAAGGTTAAAAACTGCTCAGAGTCGTCAAAAGAGTTATGCCGACAATAGAAGACGAGACATTGAGTTTGAAATCGGAGATTTTGTATTCTTAAAAGTCTCCCCTTCCAAAGGCATTATAAGGTTTGGGAAGAAAGGAAAGTTAAGCCCAAGATTTATTGGACCTTTTGAGGTTCTTGAGAGGGTTGGTTCTGTCGCTTACAGGATTGCCTTGCCACCAGCATTGTGCCATGTTCATGATATATTTCATGTCTCGATGATTAGGAATGAAGTAGAAAAGGAATTGAAGCCAAAATTTCAAGTTTCGAATGATGGCCTATTGAGATTTGGGGAGAGAGTATGTGTGCCAAATGAACCAGATATCAAGAATCAAATCCTAAAGGAAAGTTAAGCCCAAGATTTATTAGGCCTTTTGAGGTTCTTGAGAGGGTTGGTTCTATCGCTTATAGGATTGCCTTGCCATCATCGTTGTGTCATATCCATAATATATTCCATGTTTCGATGATTCGAAAGTATATATCTGACCCTTCTCATATCATTAAGTATGAGCTGATGGAGATCGATAAAGATTTATCTTATGTGGAAGAGCCCATTCAGATTGTTGATAAGAAAGAAAAGATCCTAAGGAATCCCAAATCATCCCTCTAGTTCAAGTAATTTGGAAACATTATTCTGGAGAGGAAACAACCTGGGAGCTAGAGGAGGAAATGAAAAAAGTTTATCCCCATCTTTTCATCGATAGATGTACGATAAATTTAGAGGACTAAATTTTTCTTTTAAGGGGGGGGAGAGTGTAACATCTCTCATTTCTGAATTTTCGTATAAGTTTCTAGTGGTAATGTAAGTATCTATCTTAAATTTGATAAAAGAGCCAAAGTATGAATTAGAGGTAACTTATTCATAAGATTTGAGGGATTTGTTCAAAAAAAAAAATCTGAGGGCCTATATGTAAACCCTGAGGACCTAATCGTAAATATAATAAAACAAGGACTAAACTGCAAAATACATAAAATTACAAATCCCACCACTTAAGCCTCTCTGCCTTAGTTCTTAAGGAACGAGAGAAGGCAGCTGCTATGTGGAAGAACAGAGAAAGAAAGAAAGAAGAAGAGAAATAAAAAGGGGGAAGAATAAGAAGAAAAAAAATTGGGGCTTTGAGGTTTCTTACTCAAATCTTTTCAATTGGGGTCATAATTCTCAAAGGCAAGTGTTCTAACCCTATCCTATAGAAATATTAGTCTATGTTCTTATATTAATTCTAAATAATCTGAAGGATTTCTATTTAGAACCTGATATTTCTCTATTTGGACATAGAACCATGGATCTGAAATTTTTCGGTAAACTGACCCCTATATACTATTCCAGCTATAATTTTTAGCACTAAATACAGATTTGGGTAGGACTAAGTTCATTTGAAATTAGACTCTTATATCTTTCTTTTGACACTGATTTTGAAGATTTTGGACACCTAATACTTACCCAAACGTCTGTTTCAAATGAGCCTATAGATGTTGCAAAACAGGGATCAAAATTTTTGACCTTTCGATACTAAAATACCTATAAGTTCCTATCTTTAAACCTTTCTTTTGACATATAGAATGATAAATTTGGAATTCAAATACCTATCCTATTATCTGTTGAATCTGACCCTATGAATTCTGCAAAATAGTGATTTTGTTTTTGACCTTTGATTACTAAATCCATGGTAACTCCGTGTTGGAAACCCTGATTCAGACGAAATTTGTTCCATCAGAAAATAGATTGATATATTTTTCGACAATAGCTTTCTTGAGGGTATTGGAGCATAATTGAAAATCTGAAGTATTTATCTAATGTGCCTCTCGAATTCTGTCAGAAATCGAGCTTTGGTCGATTTCGCATATTCTGGTTTCATTCCTTTGAAAATTGATTTTATCTAACCTTCTTATTTGAATTGAGTTGGAGATAATGTAACATCCCATTAGTCCCACATTGGAAGTGGGGAATATGTATGATTAGCTTATAAGGGCCTGATGAGTGTACTACGTTAACTCTCGCTTAAGCATTTTGGTGCGTGGTTGCAAGGACCAAAATGGAGTTATTGGCCAGTTAACACATCAGACTTGGGTTGAGACATTTGGTATCCGACCTAGCATTTGGGCAGGGTGAGAGGGCTCGAGTAGGAAAGGGCTACCCATGGATGGAGTCAGAGAACTCATCACGGCGTAGAGCCACCATTGAGTTAATCCTCACATGCACTATGCTAGGGTTCGATCTGGGTTATGTCGGGCCTTGACGTCCCATCAGAAGTGGGGAATGTGTATGATTAGCTTATAAGGGTCTGATGAGTGTACTACGTTAACTCCCGCTTAAGTGTTTTGGTCTGCGGTTGAAGGACCAAAATGGAGTTATTGGCCAGTTGGGGTCTGATGAGTGTACTACGTTAACTCCCGCTTAAGTGTTTTGATCTGTGGTTGAAGGACCAAAATGGAGTTATTGGCCAGTTGGCTCATCAGACTCGGGTCGTGACATTTGGTATCAGAGCCGACCTAACATTTGGGCAGGGTGAGAGGGCTCGAGTAGGAAAGGGCTACCCGTGGATGGAGTTAGAGAACTCATCACGACGTGGAGCCACCACTGAGTTAATCCTCACATGTACAATGCTAGGGTTCGATCTGGGTTATGTCGAGCCTTAACGAGGATGTCAAGCTAATTGAGTTGGGGATATTGTAACATCTCATTAGTTGTAATATCCCATTAGTTGTAATATCCCATTAGTCCCACATCGGAAGTAGGCAATGTGTATGATTAGCTTATAAAGGCCCGATGAGTGTACTACGTTAACTCCCGCTTAAGCATTTTGGTCCGTGGTTGAAGGACCAAAATGGAGTTATTGGCCAGTTAGCTTATCAGACTCGGGTCATGACATTTTGTCACGCCCCCCCCCCATTGAATTTAATTTTCATTCAGGAGGTGTGAATCTAACTCAAGATTGATAATATTATAATTCAACAAATAATCCAGGATCCAATCACATATTTGAGGTCACTAAGAAAAATATTCAAGTCATTCACCTCTACAATCCCCAATTCACAAAACCTGTGCAGTTTATAATCATTAATGCAATCACAAAACTAACATGTACTACAGAGGTGCTTTTCAAATATTTACAAGATACATCAATCTAGATTTGTCATTGGCATTTCATTACACCCAAAAAGAATATATACAACATCAACCTATCAAGTACAAAATATTTGCCCCAAAATCTTCTAGCCTTCCACTGCCTCAACCCAATTTACATAATTTAACGAGCGATAAGCTATCCTGAAAAATTTCTATAGCAATGGGGTGAGCTTATAAAGCTCAGCAAATAACTAACATATCCATAGCAAAGAGGACAGGTTTCAAACAAATAAGCTATCAAAATACAAAGCAGGGATACAAGATGAAACTGTAGCATGTTTTGTTTGAATACAAAATTACAATGTCGTATCGTTCGAAGCACGCTTTGTTCATACAATCAAGGAAAGGTAATTGGAGCATATCATTGGCATAAGGAGCATATCGATAACATATGGTAGTTTTCAAGGTATAACAAAGACTTATAACATTTCGGAAACATATCAAAGAACAAAACATGAATAGAAGTTCCAATGTCACATGACGATGCATTCATTTCATTCTTATCCAAAGCATGCATAGAAACATAGCCAAAGCTTTGGATATCATATCAAACACATAGAAGGTGAAGTGGGATCATAACATAATATGGTCCATCCATTTCTGAATGACCACCAAACATAAGTCTCCCACGTCTGGGAGCTCCATCCACCCACGTTTGAGTGAAGTCATAGGGGGCCGGCAGAGCATCGCGGGCTCTAAGCATAACTCCCTTTACCATTTCTAGCAAAGGTTCACATTTATCCCACAAACACCAGAGTACAAAGGGATAGTATGAATAATGAAATTAGCATATATTGGAAGCACATGTGGAACAATGAAATGTACATATGCCTTTCGAGTCAAAACGATACAAATATAATCTTTCACAAATGTATTCAGATTTGAAAGGAAACAAAAGCAAGAGCATACAAGGATTTCAAAAAATCACATATAGCTCAATTGAGTTAAGAAAGTTAGATGAATTCAATGTCCAAAGAAATGAAACTGGAAGAGGTACATATCGAAAGCAAATGCGAAACAATGAGATGCATGTGCCGTATCATTACGATGCAAATATAATCTTTAGATGAAAGCTGCAGATGTACAAATAAATAAAGGACAAAAGTTTACAAGAATTTAAGATAATAATGTAAAGCTTAACTGAAGTAAGGGTTTTTGCCGAAATCGATTTCCAAAGAGAAGAAACAAGGAAAGCCGAAATCGACCAAAGCTCGATTCTGGCAGAATTTTATAGGAACATTGTATGAACTATTTAGATAACCAATTATGCTCAAATTCATATAAAATAGGTGTCATTAGAAAGCTTTATCAATCTAGTTTTAGGAAAATGAAGTTTTACAAGAATTGAAATTTAAAACAGGGAGTTACAGATAATTTCGTAGTGAAAGGTCTGAAAATATTAGCTCTGTTTTACTGAATTCATGGGGTCGATGAAAGCAGATGTTTCAGTTAGAAATTGTACTCCAAAAATTTCAAATAAGATATATACAGAAAGTATTTTGAGTCTAGCTTCGAATAAATCATACTCTGAATAAATCTGAGTTTACATCAGAAAGTTATAAGCAGTTAAGCAACAAGAGGTCAGAAATTTCAATCCCTGGTTTGTAGAATCTGTAGAGTTAATTTAAATAGAAGTCTTAGTAGGAAATTAAACTCCAAATCATTCGATCTTAGTGTCAAAATAAAGATATTTTTGTCTACTTTCAAATGGAATAGGTTTTGTCTAAATCAGAGTTTACTACAAAATGTTATGACCGAAAAATTGCATAGAGGTCAGATTACCGAAAAATTACAGATTCATATCTTTATATCAAAACGAAAGAAGGTTTGGTTCTCAGTTGAAATCTTTCAAATTTTACAGAATAAAAATGGAAACAGAGATTAAGGTTACTGTGGGATGGGGTTAGAACACTTGCCTTAAAATTATTTGAATCCCAAATGTGAAAAAAATTGATGAAAAACCTCAAGCTCTTCTTCTTCTTCTTCTTATTCTTCTTCTTCTTCCCTTTCCCTTTTCTCAAACTCACGTTGGCTGCAACTCTTCAGGTTTGTTTTCTTTAACCTTTCATCTAATTATTTGGGTTTTGGCTAATGCAAAAGTTGTAAGGTGTTATGCATGCATGAAAGGGGCTAGGTGTCATCTTTAGAGCAAGGATAAGTGGCACCAACCTTAGGTTAGCTAGTGACACATGTCCACTATTTTTTTTTTTTTAACTTAAATCTGAATCTTTCATAAATTATATCAAACTTCTAATATTTACCCTTAGGTCCCTAGCCATAAATTTTTAATATAATATCATTTAATATAAAATAATCATTAAATAATCCTTATTTTTACAAACAAACCGTTTACTAAATTTTCAAAAATGGGGATGTTACACTCTCCCCTCCTTAAAGAAAAAAAATAGTCCTCTAAATTTATCATACCTCATTCGACCTAAAAAGATGAGGATAAGCTTTCATCATTTCTTCCTCAAGTGTTTGAATGGTTCTTTCTGATTGACCATTAGTTTGAAGGTGATAAGCAGTGCTAAACTTGACTTTAGTGCCAATAGATTCCAGTAACCCTCTCCAAAATCTAGATAAAAATCTAGAGTCTCTACGAGATGATCTCCTTTGGAACACCATGAAGTCTTACTATTTCATTGATATATAAATCTGCAAGCCTATCAAGAGAATAAGTCATATTGATCGGTAGGAAATCTACATATTTCATTAACCTATCAATGATAACCCAAATAGCATCATGCTTTCTAGAAGTTCGGGGTAGCCCTGAAATAAAGTCCATGGTAATACATTCTCATTTCCATTCAGGAATATCTAAAGGTTGCAACAAACCTCTAGGTCTTTGGTGTTCTGCTTTGACTTGCTAACAAGTCAAACACTTTGAAACATATATTGCAATCTCCTTCTTCATGCCTTCCCACCAATAATGACTTTGGAGATCTCTATACATCTTAGTGCTACCAGGATGTATGGTGTACTTTGAATTATGACCTTCCTTCAGGATTTAATTTTTGATATCTGAGTCATTTGGAACACATATTCTATCCCCAAATCTCAATAGGCCATCCTCTGAAACTTGAAAATTCAATTTCAATCCCTTTTCTACTTCATTCCTTAAGCAGATCAAGCGTCGATCTCGTAGTTGTCCTTCTTTAATTTATTGAATGAGATCAGATTGCACTTGGATGGAGGCCATTAATATCATTGAGTCTTGCCCTTTTCTCATAACATTCAAATCGGACCAGATCTAGGGCGACGGTACTATAGCGGCGACCAGATCTTCCTAGGACGATCCGACTCCTGCAGCGTTGGCTTTCTCCCCCAGGCGGCGCGATGGGCAATCAGAAGGTGATCGATCTCCCAAAGGGCGACGCTCTCAGAAGCGGCAAGGCCCGTGATCTAGGGTGACGGGACTGAAGCGACAACCATATCTCCCTAAAGGCGATCTAACTCCCTACAGCGTCGGCTTTCTCCCATGAAGAAGGGCAACGACACATAGAGGCGATCGAGATCTCCCAAGGACGACGGTATCAGAAGCGGCGGCGGCGACGACCTGTACCAGCGACCCGGATCTTGGGCGATGGTACAATGCACCGACAGATCTAGGGCGACGACAATCAGAAGCGGCGACCAGATCTCCCAGTGGCGTCGGCTTCTCCCCAAGGGCGACGATACTGTAGAAGCAACCATAAATCCCTTGGGTGACGGTACCGTGGCGGCGATCTAATATACCTTTGCAATGTGGTGGCTTTTCTCAATGGCGTCGTTTCAGAAGCGGCGACCGGAGGGATCAAACATGGCAGCGATGGCCCCTAGGGATGGCGATGGTGGCGAGAGGGTTGAAACGATGGCAAGGCTCCCTACCGCTACCCCCCCAAGTTGCTCTTCCAACATATCCTTTCCGAGAGAAAACTCCTTCGACCAAGCAAAGATCGACGCGCGTCGTGTTCTAGATCGCGGCAGCCTACTCTCATTTCCAGCGATCCTCGGCCTTGGACTAGCCTCTTCAAGGCTCGGTTGGAAGTCCAGATCTAAGCTTGGAATTCTTTACTCCGAAGTTCAGTGATAAGAAGATTGTTTGATACTGAGATCATTGATTCAAAGAGAGCTTATTGAGACATGGTCTATGGCGATTGTTGGCTATGTGGTAGGTCTCAAAACATCTTATTTCCCACTATCCTCATTTATCAAAACTCGATGGGGAATATCGTCATTTGATCTTCATATCTTTGGAGAACGGATTCTTTGTTTGCAAGCTATACTCAAGAAGATTTGCAGCGAATCCTCGAAGGATTCTCGGACTATCCGCGGTCATCCAATGATTCTACGACGTTGGTGTCCTCGATATCCGTTTGGAGTTAGATAGCCTACAGTCTATTCCATTATGGGTATCCTTTCAAGGACTGCCTCTACATCTTTGAGTCGACGCTTTTATTGCAAAGTTATGCAAAGACTTTGGGACAGCCACTCTACATCGACAAAGCAACAAAGACTCGTATTTAGATTTGCATTTGCACGAGCATGTGTGCTGGTTTCTTCCGATAAAGATCTTCCTAATGAGGTTTTCTATCGTGATCTTGACGGAACACTTTCGGAAGGTACATGTCTCATATTCCCGGAAGCCACAACGATGTCGGCGTTGCTTATCTTTTGGTCATGCAAATGGATGTCAACAAACCACAAATCCAACCACAAAGGTCTATCGACCACGCCAAAAGCAAAG
Source organism: Musa schizocarpa (assembly GCA_900464855.2). Taxonomy (NCBI): domain Eukaryota; kingdom Viridiplantae; phylum Streptophyta; class Magnoliopsida; order Zingiberales; family Musaceae; genus Musa; species Musa schizocarpa. Next base: position 23,714,693 of record LS990920.1, on the reverse strand, counting down.
AACAAAGTGATTCTTCTCTAATGGCAGAGCACCATTGGTGGCGAAAAACTATTGAGCATTCCGACTTCGCAAGGAAAGCACCGCATGACGTAAGGACAATTCCAAAACTTTATCTCTACCTATAATGTCGAGCCTTCCACAACAGAGGTTTCCCATGGTACTAGTGAACAGGGAGAAACATAAGTCGAACTTCATCTCTTCCAATATCATCGGATCCATCCACACTAGCTCAACGAACTCGGTCCAAGCAAATCTAAAGTAGCAAGGATATTATTCCTCAATAAACTCAGGCCACAACAAACATTGCCAACAAGGATATTCTGTCTCAACAAACTCATGCCCCGACCAACCTCTCTAGCCAGACTGCTCCAACAAGTACTATCCAGGATATTATGATGCAACAATCTTATTGAGCTTCAACAAACCCTGCCAATTAAGACCACATGATTCAAGGTATTTTAAAGTTTAAAAATCTGCAAGCTGTAGATGAAGTGGATAAATATAGGAATAAAGCCATAAAAGGTAAGGATATTGTGCGGGAGGAAAATACAAAACCGAAGGATAAGAAAAAGGATGGTACAATCCATCCAAAGTCATAGAATAAATACCGTACTATCTTTTACTAATGAAGATAACATGCTGGAATGTTCGCGGACTTAATAAGCCGGAGAAATGTCGGGAGCTCAACAGAATAATCAATTTTTTTTTTTGGTAAGTAAAAGTAAATTGATTATGTATAAAGTTTCTACAAATAGCTTTATCTATACAAGTCATAGACAAAGCCATGTAACTCATAGAGTGCGAATGCGATAGTTATGACTACACATGCTGTAGACTATAACTCCTAAGATCTTTAGCTAATAGAAAATGTTTCGCTTCCCAAGATCTTTAGCTAATAGCAAAATTAAAATTGATAAAAATATATTTTTCTCTTTGGGTACAGTGCTCCGTTTTGAGATCTTGCTCCATACAGGATCTTGAGTCTCTAATAATCTCTTTCAATAGCTGAGCATTGTTTGTGTGTTGACATTCAAAGATTCTGTTACATCTCTCCTTCCACATCCACCAAATAGCACATCTGAAAGTAACCTTTGCCAGTTGTGTGAGAGGCCCTGTTCTTGAGAAACATTGCATGAGGTCGCCTAATTCTTGGTGCAAGTTTGGTTGCGGCAGTCTATTGAGTTCAAATCGCTGGAGAATCTCCTTCCATATCCATTTTGTATAATCACAAGCAAAATAGAGGTGTTCAAAAGTTTCTTCTTGTTGCATACAAAGGGAGCATCGGTTAACATGATAGATACCTCTTCTTTTCATATTGTCTATTGTAGGTAGTTTATTGAGAAGGGCCTGCCATGTACATAAGGAATGTCTTTGTGATCTCGGTCGATCCCATGTCCAACTGCTTGGGACCCACTTGTTATTTCTTTGCCTAATTTGATTCCATGCGGATGTGGCACTAAATTTGCCATTGTCATGAGGCCAAATAAACAGAATGGATATGGAAGTGACTGTGAGATCATTTGGCACCAATAGTGATTAAATATTATCATTTATATCAACAGAATAATCAAGTCTGTCGCATGTGATATTGTTATTCTAGTGGAAACGAAAATTAAACAATCGTGCGTTCAAGCTCAAAAGAATTTAATATGGCCGAACGCAGAACTGTTTACCAATGACTCAAATGAAACTTTTGGTAGAATATGGGTCTTATGGCATCCTAACTCTATTAATGCTTGGTTTATTTCTACTCCTGATCAATTCATTCATCTTAAGGTAGAGGATAAAAATAATGGCTGTCAATTCAATTTCACTGGTATATATGCTTCAAACAAGATACAAGAAAGAAATATTCTTTGGTCCGACCCGACTAATATTGTAAATGGCTGTCTCAATGTACCTTGGATTGTTCTTGGAGACTTTAATACTGTTCTATACATAAATGAAAAAGAGGGGGGGGGACAACTTTGGAAAGCCAGTTTCAAAGTTTCAATGATTACATTGACACGCAGCATTGTTTGATATAAAATCTGTGGGTAATTGGCTCTCCGGAGTAATCAAGGTGCTGCTAACAGAAAAAATAATGGCTCGACTTGATAGGTGTTTGATTAATCATGAATGGTTAACAGTTTACCCAGATTCACTTCTTGAGTATGGTGCTCCTTTGTTTTCTGACCATTCTTTAATGTATATACACGCAGAAAAAGCGACACCAAGAGGCAAGAAACCGCTTAGATTCTTTAACATGTGGAGTACTCATCCTCAATTTCTTGATGTTATCGATCGCTTGGAATGTTAATGTGCATGGATCCCTCCTTACATCTTATGTCAAAAGCTCAAAGCAAAGACTAAAGGAGTGGAATACAAATACCTTTGGCAATATTAACACCGTAGTTCAATTTTGCGAAAGGAACTAATTTCATTGCAACATGAGCTGCAACTTCACCAAATGATGAAAATATTATCTACAAAGAGGCGTGAAGGCCGAAAAATAACTTCATGCAAGCCTTAAAACAGGAGGAAAGTTTTGCAAAAGCAGAAGTCTCACAAAGATTGGCTTACACTAGGGGATTCCAATACAAAATTTTTCTATGATTCAATTGCTACTTTCGAGGGCTGTTAACCGGTATATCGAAGAATGTAGAGACAAAGATGATAATCTTATTGAGAATTTAGATGAGGTTAAAGCACACACAGAAAGCAATTTTTTTATTCCTTACTCAATCAAGATGAGAAACCTAATAACATTCATGTGGAGCCGACTAGAAAACTTGATTCGAAGCTATTTCAATCCTCAATGCCCCAATTACAGATGATGACTAAATTGTATGTGTTGTCTTTAAGTCACCAAAGCACAAAAGCCCAGTCCGGATGGATTTCCAAATGAATTTTACCAAACCGCTTGGTCTATTATTAGAAATGATGTGATCAAGGCTTGCCAACATTTTTTCTCTTCAGGTCATACTCTTAGAGAGATGAATTGCACTTTTATTTCCTTAATTTCAAGAATGCCGTGATTCACTAGAGAACTATCGACCCATATCATTATGCAACTTTATTTACAAGATCATCTCCAAAGTATTGGCAAATAGAATGCAAAAGGTAATACACAAGATCATTAGCCCAAATCAAGTCTGCTTTCATTAAAGGGAGAAGTATACATCATAACATTTTGCTTGCTAATGACTTGGTCAAAGATTTGCATTCAAAAAGCAAGAGGGTCAAAAAATCTGTTTTAAAGCTGATTTACGGAAAAGCCTTTGATTCAGTTAATAGGAAGTTTATCTATAAGATGCTCCTCGATATGAACTTCACACAAAGAATGGGTTAATTGGATTCAATCTTGCCCTGAAACTCCAAAGTTTTCGATACTCTTTAATGGCTCACCAATTGGTTTTTTTGGGAGCACGAATGGCATCCCACAAAGCTTATCCACTCTCTCCATATCTTTTTTTACTATTGCGATGGAAGGACTTAATCAGATGTTGGAACACGCAGTCTTAAATGGCAGCATTAAGTTACCCATTGTTTGGTTCTGTTCATATATCACATATAACATTTGCGGATGACTTACTTATCTTTCTTCAAAATGAACCAACTTCAAGAAAGAACCCGGCTACTATTATGAATGACTTCGGTATGGTTTCGGACTTCAGTTAAATCATGCGAAAAGTAAAGTATATATGAGCCCTTACGTTGAGGATAATGTCTTTTATTGCACAAACTTACGGGGTTAGTGAGGGAAGCTTGCTAGTTCCTTATTTGGGTCTCCCCGCTCATATCCACGTGCATTCACAAAACCCAATGTCGGCCTATCTTGCAAAAAAAAATAAAGAATAGAATTTCTTCTTGGAAAAATAGGTTTCTATCAAAAGCAGGATCTACTTCGAACTCATCCGTTTCGGTATTGCACTCCCACTCTATATATTGGTGTAATGCATTTTCCTTTCACTGGACTTCTCCAAGATATTGAACGGTTATTAATGAACTTCTTTCGAATGGCACAAATGATATGGCAATGCATATGGTAAATTGGGATAGCATTTGCAAACCGAAAAAGATGAAGGGGGGCTAAACTTGAGAAATACTAGAGATTGGAATCAAGCATGTCCGGTGTAGCAATTGTGGGATCTTTTGCAAAACAAATGTTCCTTATGGTCACATTGGGTTTCTGCTAGGTATCTTTCAAAAGAATCAATCTGGAAATTTCAACAAGAACATACCACTCTGCAGACTTGGAAAGGAATTTTAAAGGCAAGGAATTGGCTAATCAAACACATTTCCTATGCAATCTCTTCCGAACTAGTACTAATATGTGGTACGATCCTTGGGTGAAGGGGAAGAGTATATTTCAATTATATGGTGACAGAATAATTAAAAGATCTTGGGGCTCCCAAAGATTGGAAGGTTTCTGAGTTCATTGCTAATCTGTACACGGTGTCTCCCTAATCCTATTTCTCCAAATGTTATCACTTTGGCCGACTATTATAGCTATTCCAATCACGAACAACTCTTCAGATATACTTATTTGGCCTCATGACAATGGCAAATTTAGTGCCACATCCGCATGGAATCAAATTAGGCAAAGAAATAACAAGTGGGTCCCAAGCAGTTGGACATGGGATCGATCGGGATCACAAAGACATTCCTTATGTACATGGCAGGCCCTTCTCAATAAACTACCTACAATAGACAATATGAAAAGAAGAGATATCTATCATGTTAACCGATGCTCCCTTTGTATGCAACAAGAAGAAACTGTTGACCACCTCTATTTTGCTTGTGATTATACAAAATGGATATGGAAGGAGATTCTCCAGCGATTTCAACTCAATAGACTGCCGCAACCAAACTTGCACCAAGAATTAGGCGACCACATGCAATGTTTCTCAAGAACAGGGCCTCTCACACAACTGGCAAAGGTTACTTTCAGATGCGCTATTTGGTGGATGTGGAAGGAGAGATGTAACAGAATCTTTGAATGTCAACACACAAACAATGCTCAGCTATTGAAAGAGATTATTAGAGACTCATGATCCTGTATAGAGCAAGATCTCAAAACAGAGCACTTTACCCAAAGAGAAAAATATATTTTTATCAATTTTAATTTTGCTATTAGCTAAAGATCTTGGGAAGCCAAACATTTTCTATTAGCTAAAGATCTTAGGAGTTATAGTCTACAGCATGTGTAGTCATAACTATCGCATTCGCACTCTATGAGTTACATGGCATTGTCTATGACTTGTATAGATAAAGCTATTTGTAGAAACTTTACACATAATCAATTTACTTTTACTTACCAAAAAAAAAAAAAAAAAGACAGCAAGATTTTGAGTGTATGTGCTGTTCTTTCAGTGCTGAATGGGTGGGGTATTTATAGGCCCCAACCCAGTTTAAATTTGGAGCTCAAAACGATCAAATCCCGAATTCGATCATCGGTTGTTACACCTCGATTGGAGAGGTTGCACCGCCGGGCAGAGTTCGAGATCGAGCCCAGTGGTTGCACCTCTCTCCGTCCGGGCGGTTGCACAGCTTGAGTCCGGCTCGGAGATCGAGCCCCAGGCGGTGCCACCTCGGACCGAGGCGGTTGCACCTCTCGCCTGAGCTCAAGACCGAGCTCGAAAGCGGTGCTACCTCTCGGCCGGGGAGGTTGCACCACCCAGCCTAGCTCAAGATCGAGCTCTCAGGCGGTTGCACCTCTTGGTCGGGCGGTTGCACCACCCAGTCTCGCTGGGAGACATAGCCCAGGCGGTGCCACCTCCTAGCCTAGGCGGTTGCACCTCCTAGTGTAATCAGGGTCCGAATGGTTAGCTCCATTCGGCCCAATTTCAATCTTTTCAGGGGCCCAATTGCCCCAAGATTAAGCTAATGGGATCACCTCCCATTTTCCAACTTAATCAACGTGCTAACTACAATTAAATCTAAGACAATTTCTGCAGTTTTGCTCCGATGCATCAATCGCTTCTTCCGGCGAGTTTCCGGCGAACTTCCGTCGATCATCCGATGAACCCTCGGTGATTCTTCTGTGGACTTCCGGCAAACTCCTGGACTTTGCGACGATCCACTTGGCGAGTTCCGATGAGCTTCGCTTGGCAAGCTTCTGGACTTCTGGATCTGTTCTCGTAGAACCTCCGACGACCGTCCAACTTCCGTCGAACTCTCGAACTCCCAACGTGATCATGATCTTGACTCGGCGCAACTCCTATCTGCTTATCTAACTTTCATCGAAGTTAATCCTGCACAACAAAACTTCGATCGAGACAATTAATCCTAAGCAATTTAACCAAGTTGTCCCAAGATGTCATTGGTCCTCGACGCCGTCCCAGATTCTTCGGCGCATCATCGTCCTCCCTGCAGCCCTATTGCCCAATCGGGTCAGTTGACTCTGCAACTCCGATATCCTTGGCACAATACCCGCTCTTCTTGGCCCGATGCCCGAGTCCATGGCCCGAAGCCTTCTCGTCGATACGTCGACCGATCTACCGCCCGACGTCCAATCTTCGACATGTTCCTTCGGCAGACAACATGATTTTCCTGCTTTAATTGTCTCATCCTCGATCAAGCATCCTGCGTCACTCAAAACACAGATTAAATCATAAACATATATCAAGTAGTTTCATCATCAAAATACGAGATTCAACAATCTCCCCTTTGATGATGATGACAACTACTTGATGACGGAGTTAAACTTAACTCCCTGAGTTTAAACAGACTCCCCTATCAATATGCCATATTGATAGAAACTCTTAGATTCAAAAATCTAAGCAACATGTCATCATAAACGGAGTTAACCTTAACTCCCAGAGTTTAAACAAACTCCCCTATCAATATGCCATATTGATAGAACCTTGAATTCATAACTGAATTCAAGTCATTGCAATATTCATCATGAATACTTGCAAACACGTCAACATGAACATATGCATAAACTTATGCATCACATGTCATGTCATCAACATACTTCTCCCCTTTGTCATCAACAAAAGGAGAAGTACCACAATCAAGTGTTTGTGATATTGGTTTAACTTATTGCATGAAAATCATAATATCAAGTTTTATCATCATGCAGTTTTGAAGCCAGAAAATTTAGCAAATGTTACATCATGCTTAGAACATTTAAGCTATCAAGTTTTAGATATACAAGTTTTACGGCATACAAGATAGCACATGCAAGCTAGCAATGTTACAATATTTTAGAGCTTGCAAGCTAGCAGTTTAGAGATATTCAAGAAGGCAACTCTTGCTTCTTGAAACATGCAAGTTGCAAGCTAGCAAATTTTTGCTTCCTTTGTAGTGTTAGCTTTTGATATCGTAACGCAACTATTTCAAGTGTTTATCAATTGTAGCATTTCATCATATGGCATGATATCGACATGTAAAGCTGTGAAGCAAGATTTTGATATCATTTCATGATGTACACATTTCGAATATTTTAGCAAGCATTGCATCACATGGTAAGATATCAGCTCGTGCAATGCAAATTTTTGTTTGATATCTTGATACAGGGCATATAGCAATGATAGCAATCATATATTACTTGGTGATGCAAGTATGGCCTAATCATAGCAATGATAGCAATCATATATTTCTTGGTGATGCAAGTATGGCCTAATCATAGCATCAGTGATAGCAACCATATCAACATCAGTGATAGCAAACATATCAACATCAGTAATAGCAACCATATCATCATTAATGATAGCAAGCATATCAACATCAGTAATAGCAATCATATCATCATTAGTGATAGCAAACATATCAGCATCAGTGATAGCAACCATTAGTGATAGCAAACATATCAACCATATATTTCTCCCCCTTTGTCATCAACAACAAGGAGAACGATATAAACAAATTTTAAATATAAGTGCGATGCCATTAGTTGGTTCATGTCATTTTCCAACAGTGAGTGATAGGATACCAATAATGCAAACATCTCGAGGAAAACATGACTTGGAGATAGCTTTGATTGCTTCTTCCTTTTTATTTGTTATCTTTTTACATGAAGGAGGAAAGCCATATGTGAAGTTCAAATCGATAAGATATTAAAGCACACTTCATTTTTGCAAAAATTAAGATATGTAAGTGAGTCAAATCCTTGTATGTAAAAATATCTTCCTTTGGTAAGAGGGAATCATCAAATATGTTTTTCGAAAAATATTTTTCACATGATAAGTGCATTTGCTAGATGATTCCATATGTCAAAAATCAATGATGTGAATTAAACTTGATATGACATATGCTTGTTAAATTCGGAAGAGGATGAACTTGATATGTTAGATTCAAGAGAATCCGAAAATGAAATTTGACTCTTTCTTCCATTCGGACAAGGTTTTGCTATAGATATTCAATTACAATCATGAAGAGCATACTTGTTACCATGGAAGTTTTGTATTCAAGCACATAATTTTCAACATGTAATTGTGTCAAATCATTATGCCAATCAAGTGATTCAATCATTCAATCAAGAAGGTTCGAAAAATAATTTTAACACGTTCAATCATTAGGACGTATTTTTTTTTGCCATAGTTTTTTTTCAATACAATCATAAAGATAAGACATGCCCATCATCATGGTAGTATGATAGCAAGTTTACCATATACAAGCTAGCAAAAAATTTCTAAATTTTAAGGCCCGCAAGCTAGCAATTTTGAGAAGTTCAAGAAAGCAACTCTTGCTTCTTGAAATATAAGTTTTGTTAGAACACGCAGTCTTAAATGATAGCATTAAGGTACCCATTGCTGGTTCTGTTCATATATCACATATAACATTTGTAGATGACTTACTTATCGTTCTTCAAAATGAACCAACTTCAGTAAAGAACCTAGCTACTATTATGAATGACTTCGGTATGGTTTCTGGACTTCAGTTAAATCATGCGAAAAGTAAAGTATATATGAGCCCTTACGTTGAGGATAATGTTTTTATTGCACAAACTTTGGGGGTTAGTGAGGGAAGCTTGCCAGTTCCTTATTTGGGTCTCCCGCTCATATCCACGTGCATTCACAAAACCCACTTTGTCACCTATCTTGCAAAAAAAAAGAATAGAATTTCTTCTTGGAAAAATAGGTTTCTATCAAAAGCAGATTTACTTCGAACTCATCCGTTTCTTATTGCACTCCTATTCTATATATTGGTGTAATGCATTTCTTACTACTGTGGACTTCTCCAAGATATTGAACAGTTATTAATGAACTTCTTCTAGAATGGCACAAATGATAAAGGCAATGCATATGGTAAATTGGGATAGCATTTACAAACCGAAAAGATGAAGGGGGCTAAACTTGAGAAATACTAGAGATTGGAATCAAGCATGTCCAGTGCAGCAAATGTGGGATCTTTTGCAAAACAAATGTTCCTTATGGTCACATTGGGTTTCTGCTAGGTATCTTTCAAAAGAATCAATCTGGGAAATTTCAACAAGAACATACCACTCTGCAGACTTGGAAAGGAATTTTAAAGGCAAGGAATTGGCTAATCAAACACATTTCCTATGCAATCTCTTTCGGAACTAGTACTAATATGTGGTAATGCGATCCTTGGGTGAATGGGAAGAGTATATTTCAATTATATGGTGACAGAATACGAAAAGATCTTGGGGCTCCCAAAGATTGGAAGGTTTCGAGTTCATTGCTAACGGTACTGGTGTCTCCCTAATCCTATTTCTCCCAAAATGTTATCACTTTGGCCGACTATTATAGCTATTCCAATCACGAACAACTCTTGGATATACTTATTTGGCCTCGTGACAATGGCAAATTTAGTGTCACATCCGCATGGAATCAAATTAGGCAAAGAAATAACAAGTGGGTCCCAAGCAGGTTGGACATGGGATCGACCGGGATCACAAAGACATTCCTTATGTACATGGCAGGCCCTTCTCAATAAACTACCTACAATAGACAATATGAAAAAGAAGAGGTATCTATCATGTTAACCGATGCTCCCTTTGTATGCAACAAGAAGAAACTGACCACCTCTATTTTGCTTGTGATTATACAAAATGGATATGGAAGGAGATTCTCCAAATGATTTGAACTCAATAGACTGCCAGAACCAAACTTGCACCAAGAATTAGGCGACCTCATGCAATGTTTCTCAAGAACAGGGGCCTCTCACACAACCCCGCAAAGGTTACTTTCAGATGCGCTATTTGGTGGATGTGGAAGGAGAGATGTAACAGAATCTTTGAATGTCAACACACAAACAATGCTCAGCTATTGAAAGAGATTATTAGAGACTCAAGATCCTGTATGGAGCAAGATCTCAAAAGCGAGAGCACTTTACCCAAAGAGAAAAATATATTTTTATCAATTTTAATTTTGCTATTAGCTAAAGATCTTGGGAAGCCAAACATTTTCTATTAGCTAAAGATCTTAGGAGTTATAGTCTACAGCATGTGTAGTCATAACTATCGCATTCGCTCTCTATGAGTTACATGGCTTTGTCTATGACTTGTATAGATAAAGCTATTTGTAGAAACTTTACACATAATCAATTTACTTTTACTTTCCAAAAAAAAATATATATATACTCTTCCCATTCACCCAAGGATCGTACCACATATTAGTACTAGTTCCAGAAGAGATTGCATAGGAAATGTGTTTGATTAGCCAATTCCTTGCCTTTAAAATTCCTTTCCAAGCTGCAGAGTGGTATGTTCTTGTTGAAATTTCCCAGATTGATTCTTTTGAAAGATACCTAGCAGAAACCCAATGTGACCATAAGGAACATTTGTTTTACAAAAGATCCCGCAATTGCTGCACCAGACATGCTTGATTCAAATCTCTAGTATTTCTCAAGTTTAGCCCCCCTTCATCTTTCGATTTGCAAATGCTATCCCAATTTACCATATGCATTCCCTTATCATTTGTGCCATTCCAGAAGAAGTTCATTAATAACCGTTCAATATCTTGGAGAAGTCCAGCAGGCAGAAGGAATGCATTACACCAATATATAGAGTAGGAGTGCAATACCGAACGGATGAGTTCGAGTCGTCCTGCTTTTGATAGAAACCTATTTTTCCAAGAAGAAATTCTATTCTTTATTTTTTGCAAGATAGGCTGATAGTGGGTTTTGTGAATGCCTGTGGATATGAGCGGGAGACCCAAATAAGGAACTGGCAAGCTTCCCTCACTAACCCCCAAAGTTTGTGCAATAAAGACATTATCCTCAACGTAAGGGCTCATATATACTTTGTTGAATCTCGGATTTTGATGATATAAAGTCTATCACATAAATTAAAACTAAAGAAGTTTTAGTTATCTATAAGAATCATTCAAAATTATGTTCAATGAAACAATTGCATAATGATGTAATGAAAATATTAAACATTTTGAAATCATGTTTTAGTGTCATGCATAATGATCATGCTTAATAAATTTCAAAATTATGCATATGAATCTTGTGATTTATGGATAATTGATTTTTACCATAATGAAAGTGCCTTATTAATCTTTGTTGTAATAAATCTTACACTTTCGGTATACATGTTTTTATACCATTATACATGTTTTTATTTGGTATAAGTGAAATAAAATCATATGAATTGAAACAACTAAAAAGAGGAAAATATTTTTTCCTTGAAAAATTATTTTTCTCTATCCTATTGATCTTGATGTTTATTATGATAAATCTATGTATACCATTTTGAATCTCTTGAAAGTAATGTTGATATTTTGATGATTTTGATGATTTAAATTTGAAATGAGTTTTATCAAAATCATGATATTGATTTCTTGGAATAACATGAGATTACCTTTGATGATCATTTTGATTCATGGAATTTTGGATTCATAACTTGGTCTTACATTTGTTTATGAGATGGTTGAAATCTTTGTACGTTTGAATTCTTCCCTTATTCTTTCAATTTATGCATGTTATATGTTAAAGATTTAAAACCATGTTTTAGTATTATGCATATCTGAGAAATACTGATGTGACAAATTGAATAAGTTGAAAATGAATGATGATTTTTCTCTTGAATATAACTTGTGATATTTTTTATATAAATCATCATTTTAATTTCTTGACATTCGATATATGAGATTTTATTATAAATCAAAATTTCTCATTAATCGATCTTCTATGATTTTACTTGATATTCTCTTGAGAAGAGATTTTCTAAATGAATCATGATTTTTCCTTGTGAGTTCTTGGAGTTATTACTTGATTTTTCTTTTAAAACAAGATCTCTTCTTTGTACTCCTATGATTTTTCTTGATATTTTATTTAATGAAGATATTTACTATATGAATCATGTCTTTTGGTATTCAAATGATTTTATCCTTCATGACATGATTTCTTTGTATTTATGGCTTCCATGGCTAGAAATGTTTTGGTATAATGCATGCAATGATGAAATATTCATAAAGTTAAAATGATGTATGCAATACTTATGATAATGATGTACATGATGTATTTATTGCATATGATGTGTGTTTGGTATCATGATCAACATGTTGATAAATGCTTAAAAATTTTAATGTTTGAGTATCATGTATGATATGCTTATTAATGATGATTGATTTATTTTTCGGTATCGTGCATGAAAAATAAGGTTATTGAAATTGTGTATATTTTAATTTGAATATATAATGATGCACAAATAAGAATGATACTTACCTTTGTCATAATATGAAAAGTGATATAAGGGTCTTCCCTTCTTTTTGACAATGACAAAGGGGGAGCAAGAATTTCTAGCGTGGACATCATGAAAAGAGGCAAACTAACTAGCTTGCACAATTCAAGATAAAAGCAAAAAATTGCACTTCTCAAAAGAGAAGATGCAAATGTATCATTTGCCAAATTGTTTGCTTGCCTCATGTAAAATATTATCTCTTGCTAGTTTGGCATTTTTGCTAGCTTGTATGTTGCAAAACTTGATCACTTTTTCAAACATTTTGCTAGCTTACACTTTGCAAAGAAAGCAAAAATGACACTTCTAGAAGAAAGAGCTTGTTATTTTGAAACATCACAAGTTTGCCTATCTTAAGAAACAAAAATTACAAAAGTGCTATCTTGCCTATCTCAAGAAGCAAAACTTGCAACTTGCACATTGCAAAAGAAAAAAAGAATTATGAGCTTACACAAAGAAAGCTATCTTACATTTGCTTTCGAAATTTTTGCTAGCTTATATATTATGAAACTTACATATCGTAAACATTGCTAGCTTGTAGTCTAAAGAGAAGCAAAAGTTGCTATCTCAAAAGAAGCAAATGTGCTATCTTGCCTATCTTAAAGAGGCAAAATGCTAACTTGCACATCTAGCAAAACTTGACAAATTTGCATATTTCAAGAAGCAAGAGTTGCTTTCTTGAACATCTCAATATTGCTACCTTGCATGATATAAAATTTGCTATATCAAACATCATAAATATTGTTACTTACAAAGAAAAGCAAAGTGCAATCTTGCACAAGAAGCAAGTGTTGAATTGCCATGATTGAACTTAAGAATCTTGCTATGCTTTTGTGCTTATATGTTGTGATGAAAATCTAGCTTCATGTTGTAAAAACTTGCATATCTTTTAAAATAGCTAGAGCTACTTCTCCTTTTTGTTGATGACATAGGGGGAGAAGTATATTGATGACTTCATGCATTGAATTGAATATTTTATATATTTGCATGATATTTTAAATATTTTTTCATAACATATGATGAATGTCACTTGGATTTGGGATAATCCAAGTGTTCTATCAATGGCATATTGATAGGGGGAGTTTGGTTAAACTCCGGGGAGTTTAGGTTAACTCCGTTAGTCATCAATTAGTTGTCATCATCAAAAAGGGGGAGATTGTTGAATCTCGGATTTTGATGATGAAACTAATTGATTGTGTTTAGATGTTTAATTGCATTTTGAGTGATGCAGGTCTACTCGATCAGAATTAGATAGTTAACGCAGGAGGAATTGACGTTCTTGGCGGGAGGAGATCACGTCGATATTGGACGGCGAAGGCTTGGACGTCGGGCATCGGGCTAAGGAGAGCGGAATTGCGCCAAGGATATCGGGGTTGTGGAGGTCAACCGCCGATTGGGCAACAAGTCGCAAGAGAGAGGACGATCTTGCTGAAGAATCGGACAAACGCCAACCAATGACGTGCGGCAACGGAATGTCGATTCGCGTTGTAATAACTGTCTAGATCGGAGTAGAGTTTTGGCTTGCATGTGCAGGATTAACTACGATAACGATGAAGACATAAAGTGAAACAAAGTCGGAGTCAAGCACGGCGGATTCGTTGGGAGTTCAAGAGTTCGACGGAAGTCCGGGATCGTCGGGAACGCTGCCGGAATTAGCCGAGAATGAGTAGGGAGCTTGCCGAAGGGTTTTTTTTTGGAAGCTTCATGGGAAGGTTCGTGGGAAGTTCGTAGAGTTTGCCGAAAAAGATCGGAGCTTGCCGAAAGAAGCTCATTGGTACTCGCCAAGATCAAATCGTGATGTTTAAGAGCTTGCTTGGGAGTCCATGAGAAATGGTTTCCGAGTTTATCAAAAGACCAAGAAAGTTCAGCGGGAAGCTTCATGGGAAGAAGTCTTGACTTATGGACTTTGTAATAGCTTATATAATGTCTTTAAAATTCAGTAGTTAGCATGTTAATTAGGGTTAGGATAAGGTATTAATCCTATAACCCAAGTAGGGGCCTATAACACTATAGGTTTGAAAACACCAGTAGGGGTGGGCTGAAAACACCTTGTAGTGGGCTGAAAACACTTGTAGGCGGTGGCACCACTGGGCTGAGCAATTGGCACCGCCCAGCACCCGAGTACTTGGGCGGTGACACTTCTGGGCTGGGCGGTGGCACCGCCCAGCACCCGAGCGCTGGGCGGTGGCACCGCTTGGCTGGGCGGTGGCACCGCCAGCATCGGGAACCCAAAGAGAATTTGAATTTTGGAGCCCAAATTTTGGAGCCTAAATTTGAATCCTCTTGAGGCCTATAAATACCCCTCAAATCTCAGCTGAGAACACAACTTTTTGAGTAGCAAGAGTTTGAGAGAAAGGTCTTAGAAAAGTGTTAGCTTGTCTTCTTTTCAATTTGCTAGTGTTCACCTCATCTCTTCTCGAAAATCTGTAAGAGAGTGAACCGCTTGTAAAAGAGTTGTAAGAGGGTATTTACCCTTCCATTTCAAGAGACTTGCTAGTGGAAGGTGGGAGCCTCATCGAAGAGGGGCCTCATGAAGTGGAGTAGGTCATTTGACCGAACCACTCTAAAATCGGCGTGATCCTTGGTTTGCATTTCATTATTGCTATTTACATTATTACAAACCTTCTTATATGCTTTTTGGTTCCTTATTACTTTTGCTGCATATTTAAGAATATGCTTTCAAGATTAAGCTTGTCAAGTTCCGCTCTTATCATACGAAAGATTTTTTAAAAACTGAAGTTTTAATCCACTGCACTAATTCACCCCCCCCCCTCTTAGTGCTGGTCCGATCCTAACAATTGGTATCAGAGCCACGGTTTTCTACTTTGGTTTAACACCCAAATAGAAATGGCTCTTTATGGCTTTCAAGAGGGCTTATCGGTTTTTCGTCCACCGTTGTTTAACGGATTGGACTACACTTATTGGAAAACTCGAATGAGAGTTTTCTTGATTTCTATGAATTTGGATTTATGGAATATTGTTGAAAACGGTTTTCAACTTCCCTCTAAACCGATGAACGAATGGTCGGATTTGGAGAAGAAGTATTTTTCTTTAAACGCAAAGGCTATGAATGCCTTATTTTGCGCTTTGGACAAAAATGAGTTTAATCGGATTTCTACGTGCGAAACGGCTTTCGATATTTGGCGAACACTTGAAATCACACACAAGGGAACTAGTAGAGTCAAAGACTCAAAAGTTAACATTTTATTACATGATTTTGATCTTTTTCAAATGCAACCAAGCGAGACTATAGGTGACATGTACACCCGTTTCACGGATGTCGTCAATAATCTAAGAGTTCTTGGTAAATCTTTTTCGAATTTTGATCTCATAAGCAAGATCTTAAGATCCGTTCCAAAAAGATGGGATTCTAAAATAACCGCAATACAAGAAACAAAAGATTTAAATATTTTTCCACTTGAAGAACTTATCGGCTCATTGATGACATATGAAATGGTGCGCAATGCACATGATGAACACAATGAACACTTGAACCACCTTCCAAAGAATAGGAAGGATTTTGAACTCCAGACAAATGAATACCACTTGAGCGATGACTCAAGTGATGAGGACAATGATGAACTTGAACTTCGAACACTAACTCTTAATAAGTTCATTAAACAAAAATCTAAAATGAACAATGAACTTGAACGAAGGAAGAGGCCAAAGAAAAGGAAGGCACCCAAGGATGAATCAAGAACTTCCAAAGGTGAAACGGCGAATTGGGCTTTGATGGGCTTCGACCACAAGGTAAGTAACTCAACCCTCTTGAATTATTTTGAAATTACTTGATGTTTTCCATGATGTATTTTCTGTTTTCTTTTGAATATTTATTTTTCTTGAAAATTATATGTTTTATGTTAATAGAATAAAATGTTAGATTTAAATAATCATATATATGTGCTTGAGAAGCAAGAATGTGTATTTTGATGATTTCCAAATTAACTTTCAATGATGATGCAAGGTTTTTATATGGAAGGCTTAATGATATTTTTTTTAAAACCTTGTCTTTGGTTTTCAAACATGATGTATGTTTTTGACATAAGAACAAAACTTGAGCATGCTAATATAAAGTCAATCACATAAATTAAAACTAAAGAAGTTTTAGTTATCTATAAGAATCATTCAAAATTATGTTCAATGAAACAATTGCATAATGATGTAATGAAAATATTAAACATTTTGAAATCATGTTTTAGTGTCATGCATAATGATCATGCTTAATAAATTTCAAAATTATGCATATGAATCTTGTGATTTATGGATTATTGATTTTTACCATAATGAAAGTGCCTTATTAATCTTTGTTGTAATAAATCTTACACTTTCGGTTTTAAACATTATACATGTTTTTATTTGGTATAAGTGAAATAAAATCATATGAATTGAAACAACTAAAAAGAGGAAAATATTTTTTCCTTGAAAAATTATTTTTCTCTATCCTATTGATCTTGATGTTTATTATGATAAATCTATGTATACCATTTTGAATCTCTTGAAAGTAATGTTGATATTTTGATGATTTTGATGATTTAAATTTGAAATGAGTTTTATCAAAATCATGATATTGATTTCTTGGAATAACATGAGATTACCTTTGATGATCATTTTGATTCATGGAATTTTGGATTCATGACTTGGTCTTACATTTGTTTATGAGATGGTTGAAATCTTTGTACGTTTGAATTCTTCCCTTATTCTTTCAATTTATGCATGTTATATGTTAAAGATTTAAAACCATGTTTTAGTATTATGCATATCTAAGAAATACTGATGTGACAAATTGAATAAGTTGAAAATGAATGATGATTTTTCTCTTGAATATAACTTGTGATATTTTTTATATAAATCATCATTTTAATTTCTTGACATTCGATACATGAGATTTTATTATAAATCAAAATTTCTCATTAATCGATCTTCTATGATTTTACTTGATATTCTCTTGAGAAGAGATTTTCTAAATGAATCATGATTTTTCCTTGTGAGTTCTTGGAGTTATTACTTGATTTTTCTTTTAAAACAAGATCTCTTCTTTGTACTCCTATGATTTTTCTTGATATTTTATTTAAAGAAGATATTTAATATATGAATCATGTCTTTTGGTATTCAAATGATTTTATCCTTCATGACATGATTTCTTTGTATTTATGGCTTCCATGGCTAGAAATGTTTTGGTATAATGCATGCAATGATGAAATATTCATAAAGTTAAAATGATGTATGCAATACTTATGATAATGATGTACATGATGTATTTATTGCATATGATGTGTGTTTGGTATCATGATCAACATGTTGATAAATGCTTAAAATTTTAATGTTTGAGTATCATGTATGATATGCTTATTAATGATGATTGATTTATTTTTTCGGTATCGTGCATGAAAAATAAAGGTTATTGTAATTGTGTATATTTTAATTTGAATATATAATGATGCACAAATAAGAATGATACTTACCTTTGTCATAATATGAAAAGTGATATAAGGGTCTTCCCTTCTTTTTTTGACAATGACAAAGGGGAGCAAGAATTTCTAAGCGTGGACATCATGAAAAAAAGAGGCAAACTAACTAGCTTGCACAATTCAAGATGAAAGCAAAAAATTGCACTTCTCAAAGAGAAGATGCAAATGTAACATTTGCCAAATTGTTTGCTTGCCTCATGTAAAATATTATCTCTTGCTAGTTTGGCATTTTTTGCTAGCTTGTATGTTGCAAAACTTGATCACTTTTTTCAAACATTTTGCTAGCTTACACTTTGCAAAGAAAGCAAAATGACACTTATAGAAGAAAGAGCTTGTTATTTTGAACATCACAAGTTTGCCTATCTTAAGAAACAAAAATTGCAAAGTGCTATCTTGCCTATCTCAAGAAGCAAAACTTGCAACTTGCACATGGCAAAAGGAAGAAAGAATTATGAGCTTACACAAAGAAAGCTATCTTACATTTGCTTTCGAAATTTTTGCTAGTTTATATATTATGAAACTTACATATAAATAAACATTGCTAGCTTGTAGTCTAAAGAGAAGCAAAAAGTTGCTATCTCAAAAGAAGCAAATGTGCTATCTTGCCTATCTTAAGAGGCAAAAATGCTAACTTGCACATCTAGCAAAACTTGACAAATTTGCATATTTCAAGAAGCAAGAGTTGCTTTCTTGAACATCTCAATATTGCTACCTTGCATGATATAAAATTTGCTATATCAAACATCATAAATATTGTTACTTACAAAGAAAAGCAAAGTGCAATCTTGCACAAGAAGCAAGTGTTGAATTGCCATGATTGTGTTGAATCTCGGATTTTGATGATGAAACTAATTGATTGTGTTTAGATGTTTAACTGCATTTTGAGTGATGCAGGTCTACTCGATCAAAATTAGACAGTTAACGCAGGAGGAATTGACGTTGCGCCGGAGGAGATCCCGTCAAGATAATTGGACGGCAGAAGGCTTCGAACGTCGGGCATCGGGCCAAGAAGAGCGGAATTGCGCCAAGGATATCGGGTTTCGGAGGTCAACCCGATTGATTGGGCAACAAGCCGCAAGAGAGGACGATGTGCTAAAGAATCAGACAAAGCGCCAACCAATGACGTGCCGGGCAACAGAATGTCAATTCGCGTTGAAATAACTGTCTAGATCGGAGTAGAGTTTTGGTTTGCATGTGCAGGATTAACTACGATAACGATGAAGGCATAAAGTAAAACAAAGTGTGGAGTCAAGCACGAAGGATTCGTTGGGAGTTCAAGAGTTCGACGGAAGTCCGAAGGATCATCGGGAACGCTGCCGGAACTAGCCGAGAATGAGTAGGGAGCTTGCCGAAAGTTTTTTTTTGGAAGCTCGCCGGAAGGTTCGTGGGAAGTTCGCAGAGTTCGCCGAGAAAGATCGGAGCTTGCCGAAGAAGCTCGTTGGAACTCTCCAAGATCAAATCATGAAGTTTAAGAACTTACCGGGAGTCCGCAGAATGGTTTCCGAGAGTTTATCGGAAGACCGCCGAAAGTTCGCCGGAAGCTCGCCGGAAGAAGTCTTGACTTATGGACTTTGTAATAGCTTATAAAATGTCTTTAAATTCGTAGTTAGCATGTTAATTAGGGTTAGGATTAGGTATTAATCCTATAACCCAAGTAGGGGCCTATAACACTGTAGGCTGAAAATACTGTAGGCGGTAGGCTGAAAACACTGTAGTGGGCTGAAAACACTGTAGGCGGTGGCACCGCCTGGGCTGGGCGGTGGCACCGCCCAGCACTGTCAACGTCTGACAGTGATAGGCGGTGGCACCGCCACTGACAGGCGGTGGCACCGCCAGCATCGGGAACCCAAAGAGAATTCAAATTTTGGAGCCCAAATTTGAATCCTCTTGAGGCCTATAAATACCCCTCAAATCTCAGCTGAAAAAACAACCTTTTGAGCAGCAAGAGTTTGAGAGAAAGATCTTAGAAAAGTGTTAGCTTGCTTTCTTTTCAATTTGCTAGTGTTCACCTCATCTCTTCTCGAAAATCTGTAAGAGAGTGAACCGCTTGTAAAGAGTTGTAAGAGGGGTATTTACCCTTCCATTTCAAGAAGCTTGCTAGTGGAAGGTGGGAGCCTCATCGAAGAGGGGCCTCGCAAGTGGAGTAGGTCATTTGACCGAACCACTCTAAAATCGGCGTGATCTGTGGTTTGCGTTTCATTATTGTTATTTATATTATTGCAAATCTTCTTATATGCTCTAGTTCCTTATTACTTTTGCTGCGCATATTTAAGAATACGCTTTCAAGATTAAGCTTGTCAAGTTCCGCTCTTATCATACGAAAGATTTTTTAAAAACCGAAGTTTTAATCCGCTGCACTAATTCACCCCCCCCTCCTCTTAGTGCTGCTCCGATCCTAACAATTGGTATCAGAGCCACGGTTTTCTACTTTGGTTTAACACCCAAATAGAAATGGCTCTTTATGGCTTTCAAGAGGGTCACTCTCTCATTCGTCCTCCCTTTTTCAATGGGACGGACTACACCTATTGGAAAACTCGAATGAGAGTTTTCTTACTTTCGTTGAATCTCGAGCTTTGGAATATTGTCGAAAATGGATTTAAAAAATCTTCTCTTCCGATGAGTGAATGGGATGAATTGGAGAAGAAAGTTTTTGCTTTAAATGCAAAGGCTATGAATGCCTTATATTGTGCACTTGACAAAAATGAATTTAATCGCATTTTGATTTGTGAATCGGCTTTTGATATTTGGAGAACTCTTGAGATCACTCATGAAGGCACTAGCCGAGTGAAAGAGTCCAAAATCAACATTCTTGTGCACTCTTACGAACTTTTCCGGATGAAACCAAGTGAGTCCATCGGAGACATGCACACCCGTTTCTCGGATGTCATCAATGGACTCAAAGCTCTTGGTAAAAGTTTTTCTAACTTTGAACTAGTCACTAAAATCTTAAGATCCCTTCCAAAAAGATGGGAATCAAAAGTTACGGCTATTCAAGAGGCCAAGGACCTTAAAACATTGCCTCTTGAAGAACTTGTTGGGTCTCTAATGACCTCTGAAATGAACAATGTGACAAAAAAAGAAACTCGAGAACAACCTTCCAAAGGACAGGAAGGATTTGGGACATAGAACACATGAAGACCACTCGAGCATAAGCTCAAGTGATAGTGAACTTAAACTACAAATGAAACAAAAATTAAAAAGCAAAAAGAATGGAACTACTTGCTTTGAAACATAAGAAGAACAAAAAATTGGGATGAATTGAGCTCTTCCAAGACGAGGAGAAAATCAAGAAAGGCGGGTGGCAAACTATGCCTCAATCACTCTCAATAATGAGGTAATCAAAATCCCCCCCTAATTTATTTCGAAATTACATAATACTTTCATGAGTCATTTTTAATTTAGTTTAGGATTAATTTTTTTAAAAATTGCATGTGTTATGTTAATGCAATAAAATGTTAGATATAAATCTAATGCTTATACACCTAGTAAGATTAATCTTATGTATGTGTTTGAGAAGTAAGAATGTATATTTTGACGGTTTCCATATTGATTTTCAATGACGATACATGGCTTTTGAATGGAAGGCTTGATGATTTTTTTTGAACCTTATATTTGGTTTTCAAACATGATGTATGGTTTTGACATATGAATAAAATTTGAGCATGCTAAGATAAAGTCAATCGTATAAATTAAAACTAAAGAAGTTTTAGTTATCTATAAGAATCATTCAAAATTATGTTCAATAAAACCAATTCAAAATGATGGAATGAAAATATTAAATGTTTCGATACCATTTTATGCATGAGATTTTAAAAGTTATACATAATGATCTTGATGGTTTTTATGAAGAAATTTATTTTTCGATCCTAAATGATTGATGATATATATGTATATTTTGGCACAAAAAGGACAAAGGCATGCTTATATAAAACAATTAAATAGATAAAAGTATTTTTCTTGAATATTCTTGGTTTGATGAATCTATTTTATCATCTTTTTATGAATATCTTAAAAATGATTTTGATTTGATGATTTGAATTTAAATGAGCTTTATCTTGATTTTTGAGATTTATAACTTGAGATTTACTCTATAAAAAATCAAGATCTTGTATCCTCAATGTTCCTTTTTTAGCATCTACTATCCAAATGAATTATGATTGGTATCATTGCTATATTTCTTCTTATCATGCACTAAAGAGAAAATTTTCCTAAATGAATCATGATTTTTTTGAACCATAATTCTTTTTTATGATTCATAATGAATTGAGAAATTTTATATGCTTGAATTAATATCTTATTCTCTTATAAGATTGAATGAATTTTATCTATATCATGATCTCCTAAGATTTTCCCTTGATTATTATTATAAATCTATGTATACCATTTTGAATCTCTTGAAAGTAATGTTGAGATTTTGATGAATTTGACAATTTAAATTTAAATGAGTTTGTATTCAACTTACGATCTTGATTTCTTGGATTTACTACTTGAGATTCTTTTTTAATCACAATCTCTTCTTTGTGCACCTACAATTTTTGTTATTTATAAAAGGAAGATATTTGATTAAATGAATCATGTCTTTTGGTATTCAAATGGTCTTATCTTTGATGATATGATTTCTTTATATCTATGATACAAATGCCATGAAATGATTGAAATATTTTACACTTTTATGCTCTTCCCTACTTCTTTCTTGTTTTCAATGATAAAATAGGGAGAAGATTTGATCATGCATGGTAGGATATAATTTGACAAAATGGATACCATTATGAAACATTTATGATTGGCAATGATGCATACAATACTTGTGCTTTCTAATTATGATGTGATATATTGCATATGATGTAAATCATGATTTAAAATACTATGAGTTATTGCCAAAAAGATGTATCATGTATGATATGCTCATAATGTTGATTGATTTATTCAATATCGCGCATGAATGAAATATAAGGTTTTTGAAATAGTGCATGTTTTAATTTGAAAATATAATGATGCACAAATGAGATTGATATTTACCTTTGTCATAATTGATGTAAAGGGTCTTTTCTTCTTTTTGACAACAACAAAGGGGGAGATAGCTAGCTTACACAAGACAAGAGAAGCAAAAAAAATTACAAACGTAGACATCGCAAAAAGGGGCAAAACTTATTAGTTTGCTCATCTCGAAAGCAAGAATCATGAGCTTACACAAGAAAGCTATCTTGCATTTGCTTTTGAAATTTTTACTAGCTTTTATGTAGTAAAACTTACATATCGTAAAAATTTCCTAGCTCAATCATTTCATTGAAAGAACTTACTATCTTGAACATCACAAAAGTTTGCTACCTTGCATGATATAAAATTTGCTATATCAAACATCATAAATATTGTTACTTGCAAAGAAAAGCAAAGTGCAATCTTGCACAAGAAGCAAGTGTTGAATTGCCATGATTGAACTTAAGAATCTTGCTATGCTTTTGTGCTTATATGTTGTGATGAAAATCTAGCTTCATGTTGTAAAAACTTGCATATCTTTTAAAATAGCTAGAGCTACTTCTCCTTTTTGTTGATGACATAGGGGGAGAAGTATATTGATGACTTCATGCATTGAATTGAATATTTTATATATTTGCATGATAGTTTAAATGTTTTTCATAACATGTGATGAATGTTACTTGGATTTGAGATAATCCAAGTGTTCTATCAATGGCATATTGATAGGGGGAGTTTGTTTAAACTCCGGGGAGTTAAGGTTAACTCCGTTAGTCATCAATTAGTTGTCATCATCAAAAAGGGGGAGATTGTTGAATCTCGGATTTTGATGATGAAACTAATTGATTGTGTTTAGATGTTTAACTGCATTTTGAGTGATGCAGGTCTACTCGATCAGAATTAGACAGTTAACGCAGGAGGAATTGACGTTGCGCCGGAGGAGATCACGTCAAGATAATTGGACGGCAGAAGGCTTCGAACGTCGGGCATCGGGCCAAGAAGAGCGGAATTGCGCCAAGGATATCGGGGTTACGGAGGTCAACCGCCGATTGGGCAACAAGCCGCAAGAGAGGACGATGTGCTAAAGAATCAGACGAAGCGCCAACCAATGAGGCCATTGTCATTTATTAGGCCCCAACCCAGTTTAAATTTGGAGCTCAAAACGATCAAATCCCGGAATTCCGGGATCAGGCGGTTGCACCTCCTGACTGGAGAGGTTGCACCGCCTGGCAGAGCTCGGAGACTGAGCCCAGGCGGTTGCACCTCTCTGTCCGGGGCGGTTGCACAGCTTGAGTCTGGCTCGGAGACTGAGCCCCAGGCGGTGCCACCTCCTGACTGAGGCAGTTGCACCTCTCTGCCTGAGCTCGAAGACCGAGCTCAGGCGGTGCTACCTCTCAGTCAGGGAGGTTGCACCACCCAGTCTAGCTCGAAGACTGAGCTCTGGGCGGTTGCACCTCTTGGCTGGGGCGGTTGCACCACCCAGTCTCGCTGGGAGACATAGCCCAGGCGGTGCCACCTCCTAGCCTAGGCGGTTGCACCTCCTAGTGTAATCAGGGTCCGAATGGTTAGCTCCATTCGGCCCAATTTCAATCTTTTCAGGGGCCCAATTGCCCCAAGATTAAGCTAATGGGATCACCTCCCATTTTCCAACTTAATCAACGTGCTAACTACAATTAAATCTAAGACAATTTCTGCAGTTTTGCTCCGATGCATCAATCGCTTCTTCCGGCGAGTTTCCGGCGAACTTCCGTCGATCATCCGATGAACCCTCGGTGATTCTTCTGTGGACTTCCGGCAAACTCCTGGACTTTGCGACGATCCACTTGGCGAGTTCCGATGAGCTTCGCTTGGCAAGCTTCTGGACTTCTCGGATCTGTTCTCGTAGAACCTCCGACGACCGTCCGAACTTCCGTCGAACTCTCGAACTCCCAACGTGATCATGATCTTGACTCCGGCGCAACTCCTACTGCTTATCTAACTTTCATCGTAGTTAATCCTGCACAACAAAACTTCGATCGAGACAATTAATCCTAAGCAATTTAACCAAGTTGTCCGGCATGTCATTGGTCCCTCGACGCTTCGTCCGATTCTTCGGCGCATCGTCCTCTCCTGCAGCCTATTGCCCAATCGGTCAGTTGACTCTGCAACTCCGATATCCTTGGCACAATACCCGCTCTTCTTGGCCCGATGCCCGAGTCCATGGCCCGAAGCCTTCTGTCGATACGTCGACCGATCTACCGGCCCGACGTCCAATCTTCTGACATGTTCCTTCGGCACAACATGATTTTCCTGCTTTAATTGTCTCATCCTGATCGAAGCATCCTGCGTCACTCAAAACACAGATTAAATCATAAACATATATCAAGTAGTTTCATCATCAAAATACGAGATTCAACAATCTCCCCCTTTTTGATGATGACAACTACTTGATGACGGAGTTAAACTTAACTCCCGGAGTTTAAACAGACTCCCCCTATCAATATGCCATATTGATAGAAACTCTTAGATTCAAAAATCTAAGCAACATGTCATCATAAACGGAGTTAACCTTAACTCCCAGAGTTTAAACAAACTCCCCCTATCAATATGCCATATTGATAGAACCTTGAATTCATACTGAATTCAAGTCATTGCAATATTCATCATGAATACTTGCAACACGTCAACATGAACATATGCATAAACTTATGCATCACATGTCATGTCATCAACATACTTCTCCCCCTTTGTCATCAACAAAAAGGAGAAGTACCACAATCAAGTGTTTGTGATATTGGTTTAACTTATTGCATGAAAATCATAATATCAAGTTTTATCATCATGCAGTTTTGAAGCCAGAAAATTTAGCAAATGTTACATCATGCTTAGAACATTTAAGCTATCAAGTTTTAGATATACAAGTTTTACGGCATACAAGATAGCACATGCAAGCTAGCAATGTTACAATATTTTAGAGCTTGCAAGCTAGCAGTTTAGAGATATTCAAGAAGGCAACTCTTGCTTCTTGAAACATGCAAGTTGCAAGCTAGCAAATTTTTGCTTCCTTTGTAGTGTTAGCTTTTGATATCGTAACGCAACTATTTCAAGTGTTTATCAATTGTAGCATTTCATCATATGGCATGATATCGACATGTAAAGCTGTGAAGCAAGATTTTGATATCATTTCATGATGTACACATTTCGAATATTTTAGAAAGCATTGCATCACATGGTAAGATATCAGCTCGTGCAATGCAAATTTTTGTTTGATATCTTGATATAGGGCATATAGCAATGATAGCAATCATATATTACTTGGTGATGCAAGTATGGCCTAATCATAGCAATGATAGCAATCATATATTTCTTGGTGATGCAAGTATGGCCTAATCATAGCATCGATGATAGCAACCATATCAACATCGGTGATAGCAAACATATCAACATCGATGTAGCAACCATATCATCATTAATGATAGCAAGCATATCAACATCAAGAATAGCAATCATATCATCATTAGTGATAGCAAACATATCGAAGATCGATTGATAGCAACCATTAGTGATAGCAAACATATCAACCATATATTTCTCCCCCTTTGTCATCAACAACAAGGAGAACGATATAAACAAATTTTAAATATAAGTGCGATGCCATTAGTTGGTTCATGTCATTTTCCAACAGTGAGTGATAGGATACCAATAATGCAAACATCTCGAGGAAAACATGACTTGGAGATAGCTTTGATTGCTTCTTCCTTTTTATTTGTTATCTTTTTACATGAAGGAGGAAAGCCATATGTGAAGTTCAAATCGATAAGATATTAAAGCACACTTCATTTTTGCAAAAATTAAGATATGTAAGTGAGTCAAATCCTTGTATGTAAAAATATCTTCCTTTGGTAAGAGGGAATCATCAAATATGTTTTTCGAAAAATATTTTTCACATGATAAGTGCATTTGCTAGATGATTCCATATGTCAAAAATCAATGATGTGAATTAAACTTGATATGACATATGCTTGTTAAATTCGGAAGAGGATGAACTTGATATGTTAGATTCAAGAGAATCCGAAAATGAAATTTGACTCTTTCTTCCATTCGGACAAGGTTTTGCTATAGATATTCAATTACAATCATGAAGAGCATACTTGTTACCATGGAAGTTTTGTATTCAAGCACATAATTTTCAACATGTAATTGTGTCAAATCATTATGCCAATCAAGTGATTCAATCATTCAATCAAGAAGGTTCGAAAAATAATTTTAACACGTTCAATCATTAGGACGTATTTTTGCCATAGTTTTTCAAATACAATCATAAAGATAAGACATGCCCATCATCATGGTAGTATGATAGCAAGTTTACCATATACAAGCTAGCAAAAAATTTCTAAATTTTAAGGCCCGCAAGCTAGCAATTTTGAGAAGTTCAAGAAAGCAACTCTTGCTTCTTGAAATATAAGTTTTGTTAGAACACGCAGTCTTAAATGATAGCATTAAGGTACCCATTGCTGGTTCTGTTCATATATCACATATAACATTTGTAGATGACTTACTTATCGTTCTTCAAAATGAACCAACTTCAGTAAAGAACCTAGCTACTATTATGAATGACTTCGGTATGGTTTCTGGACTTCAGTTAAATCATGCGAAAAGTAAAGTATATATGAGCCCTTACGTTGAGGATAATGTTTTTATTGCACAAACTTTGGGGGTTAGTGAGGGAAGCTTGCCAGTTCCTTATTTGGGTCTCCCGCTCATATCCACAGGCATTCACAAAACCCACTGTCAGCCTATCTTGCAAAAAATAAAGAATAGAATTTCTTCTTGGAAAAATAGGTTTCTATCAAAAGCAGGACGACTCGAACTCATCCGTTCGGTATTGCACTCCTATTCTATATATTGGTGTAATGCATTTCTTCTGCCTGCTGGACTTCTCCAAGATATTGAACGGTTATTAATGAACTTCTTCTAGAATGGCACAAATGATAAGGCAATGCATATGGTAAATTGGGATAGCATTTACAAACCGAAAGATGAAGGGGGGCTAAACTTGAGAAATACTAGAGATTGGAATCAAGCATGTCTGGTGCAGCAAATGTGGGATCTTTTGCAAAACAAATGTTCCTTATGGTCACATTGGGTTTCTGCTAGGTATCTTTCAAAAGAATCAATCTGGGAAATTTCAACAAGAACATACCACTCTGCAGCTTGGAAAGGAATTTTAAAGGCAAGGAATTGGCTAATCAAACACATTTCCTATGCAATCTCTTCTGGAACTAGTACTAATATGTGGTACGATCCTTGGGTGAATGGGAAGAGTATATTTCAATTATATGGTGACAGAATACGAAAAGATCTTGGGGCTCCCAAAGATTGGAAGGTTTCTGAGTTCATTGCTAACGGTACCTGGTGTCTCCCTAATCCTATTTCTCCCAAAATGTTATCACTTTGGCCGACTATTATAGCTATTCCAATCACGAACAACTCTTCAGATATACTTATTTGGCCTCGTGACAATGGCAAATTTAGTGTCACATCCGCATGGAATCAAATTAGGCAAAGAAATAACAAGTGGGTCCCAAGCAGTTGGACATGGGATCGACCGGGATCACAAAGACATTCCTTATGTACATGGCAGGCCCTTCTCAATAAACTACCTACAATAGACAATATGAAAAGAAGAGGTATCTATCATGTTAACCGATGCTCCCTTTGTATGCAACAAGAAGAAACTGTTGACCACCTCTATTTTGCTTGTGATTATACAAAATGGATATGGAAGGAGATTCTCCAGCGATTTGAACTCAATAGACTGCCGCAACCAAACTTGCACCAAGAATTAGGCGACCTCATGCAATGTTTCTCAAGAACAGGGCCTCTCACACAACTGGCAAAGGTTACTTTCAGATGCGCTATTTGGTGGATGTGGAAGGAGAGATGTAACAGAATCTTTGAATGTCAACACACAAACAATGCTCAGCTATTGAAAGAGATTATTAGAGACTCAAGATCCTGTATGGAGCAAGATCTCAAAACAGAGCACTTTACCCAAAGAGAAAAATATATTTTTATCAATTTTAATTTTGCTATTAGCTAAAGATCTTGGGAAGCCAAACATTTTCTATTAGCTAAAGATCTTAGGAGTTATAGTCTACAGCATGTGTAGTCATAACTATCGCATTCGCTCTCTATGAGTTACATGGCTTTGTCTATGACTTGTATAGATAAAGCTATTTGTAGAAACTTTACACATAATCAATTTACTTTTACTTTCCAAAAAAAAATATATATATACTCTTCCCATTCACCCAAGGATCGTACCACATATTAGTACTAGTTCCAGAAGAGATTGCATAGGAAATGTGTTTGATTAGCCAATTCCTTGCCTTTAAAATTCCTTTCCAAGCTGCAGAGTGGTATGTTCTTGTTGAAATTTCCCAGATTGATTCTTTTTGAAAGATACCTAGCAGAAAACCCAATGTGACCATAAGGAACATTTGTTTTACAAAAGATCCCATAATTGCTGCACCGGACATGCTTGATTCAAATCTCTAGTATTTCTCAAGTTTAGCCCCCCTTCATCTTTTTCGATTTGCAAATGCTATCCCAATTTACCATATGCATTCCCTTATCATTTGTGCCATTCAGGAAGAAGTTCATTAATAACCGTTCAATATCTTGGAGAAGTCCAAAGAAAGGCAGAAGGAATGCATTACACCAATATATAGAGTAGGAGTGCAATACTAGAACGGATGAGTTCGAGTCGATCCTGCTTTTGATAGAAACCTATTTTTCCAAGAAGAAATTCTATTCTTTATTTTTTTGCAAGATAGGCTGATAGTGGGTTTTGTGAATGCCCTGTGGATATGAGCGGAGACCCAAATAAGGAACTGCAAGCTTCCCTCACTAACCCCCAAAGTTTGTGCAATAAAGACATTATCCTCAACGTAAGGGCTCATATATACTTTGTTGAATCTCGGATTTTGATGATATAAAGTCTATCACATAAATTAAAACTAAAGAAGTTTTAGTTATCTATAAGAATCATTCAAAATTATGTTCAATGAAACAATTGCATAATGATGTAATGAAAATATTAAACATTTTGAAATCATGTTTTAGTGTCATGCATAATGATCATGCTTAATAAATTTCAAAATTATGCATATGAATCTTGTGATTTATGGATAATTGATTTTTACCATAATGAAAGTGCCTTATTAATCTTTGTTGTAATAAATCTTACACTTTCGGTATACATGTTTTTATACCATTATACATGTTTTTATTTGGTATAAGTGAAATAAAATCATATGAATTGAAACAACTAAAAAGAGGAAAATATTTTTTCCTTGAAAAATTATTTTTCTCTATCCTATTGATCTTGATGTTTATTATGATAAATCTATGTATACCATTTTGAATCTCTTGAAAGTAATGTTGATATTTTGATGATTTTGATGATTTAAATTTGAAATGAGTTTTATCAAAATCATGATATTGATTTCTTGGAATAACATGAGATTACCTTTGATGATCATTTTGATTCATGGAATTTTGGATTCATAACTTGGTCTTACATTTGTTTATGAGATGGTTGAAATCTTTGTACGTTTGAATTCTTCCCTTATTCTTTCAATTTATGCATGTTATATGTTAAAGATTTAAAACCATGTTTTAGTATTATGCATATCTGAGAAATACTGATGTGACAAATTGAATAAGTTGAAAATGAATGATGATTTTTCTCTTGAATATAACTTGTGATATTTTTTATATAAATCATCATTTTAATTTCTTGACATTCGATATATGAGATTTTATTATAAATCAAAATTTCTCATTAATCGATCTTCTATGATTTTACTTGATATTCTCTTGAGAAGAGATTTTCTAAATGAATCATGATTTTTCCTTGTGAGTTCTTGGAGTTATTACTTGATTTTTCTTTTAAAACAAGATCTCTTCTTTGTACTCCTATGATTTTTCTTGATATTTTATTTAATGAAGATATTTACTATATGAATCATGTCTTTTGGTATTCAAATGATTTTATCCTTCATGACATGATTTCTTTGTATTTATGGCTTCCATGGCTAGAAATGTTTTGGTATAATGCATGCAATGATGAAATATTCATAAAGTTAAAATGATGTATGCAATACTTATGATAATGATGTACATGATGTATTTATTGCATATGATGTGTGTTTGGTATCATGATCAACATGTTGATAAATGCTTAAAAATTTTAATGTTTGAGTATCATGTATGATATGCTTATTAATGATGATTGATTTATTTTTTTTTTTTATCGTGCATGAAAAATAAGGTTATTGAAATTGTGTATATTTTAATTTGAATATATAATGATGCACAAATAAGAATGATACTTACCTTTGTCATAATATGAAAAGTGATATAAGGGTCTTCCCTTCTTTTTGACAATGACAAAGGGGGAGCAAGAATTTCTAGCGTGGACATCATGAAAAGAGGCAAACTAACTAGCTTGCACAATTCAAGATGAAAGCAAAAAATTGCACTTCTCAAAAGAGAAGATGCAAATGTATCATTTGCCAAATTGTTTGCTTGCCTCATGTAAAATATTATCTCTTGCTAGTTTGGCATTTTTGCTAGCTTGTATGTTGCAAAACTTGATCACTTTTTCAAACATTTTGCTAGCTTACACTTTGCAAAGAAAGCAAAAATGACACTTCTAGAAGAAAGAGCTTGTTATTTTGAACATCACAAGTTTGCCTATCTTAAGAAACAAAAATTACAAAAGTGCTATCTTGCCTATCTCAAGAAGCAAAACTTGCAACTTGCACATTGCAAAAGGAAGAAAGAATTATGAGCTTACACAAGAAAGCTATCTTACATTTGCTTTCGAAATTTTTGCTAGCTTATATATTATGAAACTTACATATCGTAAACATTGCTAGCTTGTAGTCTAAAGAGAAGCAAAAAGTTGCTATCTCAAAAGAAGCAAATGTGCTATCTTGCCTATCTTAAGAGGCAAAAATGCTAACTTGCACATCTAGCAAAACTTGACAAATTTGCATATTTCAAGAAGCAAGAGTTGCTTTCTTGAACATCTCAATATTGCTACCTTGCATGATATAAAATTTGCTATATCAAACATCATAAATATTGTTACTTACAAAGAAAAGCAAAGTGCAATCTTGCACAAGAAGCAAGTGTTGAATTGCCATGATTGAACTTAAGAATCTTGCTATGCTTTTGTGCTTATATGTTGTGATGAAAATCTAGCTTCATGTTGTAAAAACTTGCATATCTTTTAAAATAGCTAGAGCTACTTCTCCTTTTTGTTGATGACATAGGGGGAGAAGTATATTGATGACTTCATGCATTGAATTGAATATTTTATATATTTGCATGATATTTTAAATATTTTTTCATAACATATGATGAATGTCACTTGGATTTGGGATAATCCAAGTGTTCTATCAATGGCATATTGATAGGGGGAGTTTGGTTAAACTCCGGGGAGTTTAGGTTAACTCCGTTAGTCATCAATTAGTTGTCATCATCAAAAAGGGGGAGATTGTTGAATCTCGATTTTGATGATGAAACTAATTGATTGTGTTTAGATGTTTAATTGCATTTTGAGTGATGCAGGTCTACTCGATCAGAATTAGATAGTTAACGGAGGAATTGACGCTATTGGAGGAGATCACGTCGATATATTGGACGCGAAGGCTTCGGACGTCGGGCATCGGGCTAAGGAGAGCCGGAATTGCGCCAAGGATATCGGGGTTGTGGAGGTCAACCGTCGATTGGGCAACAAGTCGCAAGAGAGGACGATCGCGCTGAAGAATCGGACGAAACGCCAACCAATGACGTCTTAGGCAACGGAATGTCGATTCGCGTTGTAATAACTGTCTAGATCGGAGTAGAGTTTTGGCTTGCATGTGCAGGATTAACTACGATAACGATGAAGACATAAAGTGAAACAAAGTGCGGAGTCAAGCACGAAGGATTCGTTGGGAGTTCAAGAGTTCGACGGAAGTCCGAAGGATCGTCGGGAACGCTGCCGGAATTAGCCGAGAATGAGTAGGGAGCTTGCCGAAGGGTTTTTTGGAAGCTCGCCGGAAGGTTCGTGGGAAGTTCGTAGAGTTTGCCGAGAAAGATCGGAGCTTGCCGAAGAAGCTCATTGGTACTCGCCAAGATCAAATCGTGATGTTTAAGAGCTTGTTGGGAGTCCGCAGAATGGTTTCCGAGAGTTTATCAAAAGACCGCAGAAAGTTCGCCGGAAGCTCGCCGGAAGAAGTCTTGACTTATGGACTTTGTAATAGCTTATATAATGTCTTTAAAATTCGTAGTTAGCATGTTAATTAGGGTTAGGATAAGGTATTAATCCTATAACCCAAGTAGGGGCCTATAACACTATAGGCTGAAAACACTGTAGGCGGTGGGCTGAAAACACTGTAGTGGGCTGAAAACACTGTAGGCGGTGGCACCGCCTGGGCTGAGCGGTGGCACCGCCCAGCACCCGAGTACTGGGCGGTGACACTTCCTGGGCTGGGCGGTGGCACCGCCCAGCACCCGAGCGCTGGGCGGTGGCACCGCTTGGCTGGGCGGTGGCACCGCCAGCATCGGGAACCCAAAGAGAATTTGAATTTTGGAGCCCAAATTTTGGAGCCTAAATTTGAATCCTCTTGAGGCCTATAAATACCCCTCAAATCTCAGCTGAGAACACAACTTTTTGAGTAGCAAGAGTTTGAGAGAAAGGTCTTAGAAAAGTGTTAGCTTGTCTTCTTTTCAATTTGCTAGTGTTCACCTCATCTCTTCTCGAAAATCTGTAAGAGAGTGAACCGCTTGTAAAGAGTTGTAAGAGGGGTATTTACCCTTCCATTTCAAGAGACTTGCTAGTGGAAGGTGGGAGCCTCATCGAAGAGGGGCCTCCATAAGTGGAGTAGGTCATTTGACCAGAACCACTCTAAAATCCCGGCGTGATCCTTGGTTTGCATTTCATTATTGCTATTTACATTATTACAAACCTTCTTATATGCTTTAGTTCCTTATTACTTTTGCTGCGCATATTTAAGAATATGCTTTCAAGATTAAGCTTGTCAAGTTCCTTCTTATCATCTGAAAAGATTTTTTTAAAAACTGAAGTTTTAATCCATGCACTAATTCACCCCCCTTAGTGCTGGTCCGATCCTAACAATTGGTATCGAGCCACGGTTTTCTACTTTGGTTTAACACCCAAATAGAAATGGCTCTTTATGGCTTTCAAGAGGGCTTATCGGTTTTAGATCCCACCGTTGTTTTAACAGTTGGACTACACTTATTAGAAAACTTCGAATGAGAGTTTTCTTGATTTCTATGAATTTGGATTTATGGAATATTGTTGAAAACGGTTTTCAACTTCCCTCTAAACCGATGAACGAATGGTCGGATTTGGAGAAGAAGTATTTTCTTTTTAAACGCAAAGGCTATGAATGCCTTATTTTGCGCTTTGGACAAAAATGAGTTTAATCGGTTTCTACGTCTTGAAACGGCTTTTTCGATATTTGGCGAACACTTGAAATCACACACAAGGGAACTAGTAGAGTCAAAGACTCAAAAGTTAACATTTTATTACATGATTTTGATCTTTTTCAAATGCAACCAAGCGAGACTATAGGTGACATGTACACCCGTTTCACGGATGTCGTCAATAATCTAAGAGTTCTTGGTAAATCTTTTTCGAATTTTGATCTCATAAGCAAGATCTTAAGATCCGTTCCAAAAAGATGGGATTCTAAAATAACCGCAATACAAGAAACAAAAGATTTAAATATTTTTCCACTTGAAGAACTTATCGGCTCATTGATGACATATGAAATGGTGCGCAATGCACATGATGAACACAATGAACACTTGAACCACCTTCCAAAGAATAGGAAGGATTTTGAACTCCAGACAAATGAATACCACTTGAGCGATGACTCAAGTGATGAGGACAATGATGAACTTGAACTTCGAACACTAACTCTTAATAAGTTCATTAAACAAAAATCTAAAATGAACAATGAACTTGAACGAAGGAAGAGGCCAAAGAAAAGGAAGGCACCCAAGGATGAATCAAGAACTTCCAAAGGTGAAACGGCTGAATTGGGCTTTGATGGGCTTGACCACAAGGTAAAGTAACTCAACCCTCTTGAATTATTTTGAAATTACTTGATGTTTTCCATGATGTATTTTCTGTTTTCTTTTGAATATTTATTTTTCTTGAAAATTATATGTTTTATGTTAATAGAATAAAATGTTAGATTTAAATAATCATATATATGTGCTTGAGAAGCAAGAATGTGTATTTTGATGATTTCCAAATTAACTTTCAATGATGATGCAAGGTTTTTATATGGAAGGCTTAATGATATTTTTTTTAAAACCTTGTCTTTGGTTTTCAAACATGATGTATGTTTTTGACATAAGAACAAAACTTGAGCATGCTAATATAAAGTCAATCACATAAATTAAAACTAAAGAAGTTTTAGTTATCTATAAGAATCATTCAAAATTATGTTCAATGAAACAATTGCATAATGATGTAATGAAAATATTAAACATTTTGAAATCATGTTTTAGTGTCATGCATAATGATCATGCTTAATAAATTTCAAAATTATGCATATGAATCTTGTGATTTATGGATTATTGATTTTTACCATAATGAAAGTGCCTTATTAATCTTTGTTGTAATAAATCTTACACTTTCGGTTTTAAACATTATACATGTTTTTTTATTTGGTATAAGTGAAATAAAATCATATGAATTGAAACAACTAAAAAAGGAAAATATTTTTTCCTTGAAAAATTATTTTTCTCTATCCTATTGATCTTGATGTTTATTATGATAAATCTATGTATACCATTTTGAATCTCTTGAAAGTAATGTTGATATTTTGATGATTTTGATGATTTAAATTTGAAATGAGTTTTATCAAAATCATGATATTGATTTCTTGGAATAACATGAGATTACCTTTGATGATCATTTTGATTCATGGAATTTTGGATTCATGACTTGGTCTTACATTTGTTTATGAGATGGTTGAAATCTTTTATGCGTTTGAATTCTTCCCTTATTCTTTCAATTTATGCATGTTATATGTTAAAGATTTAAAACCATGTTTTAGTATTATGCATATCTAAGAAATACTGATGTGACAAATTGAATAAGTTGAAAATGAATGATGATTTTTCTCTTGAATATAACTTGTGATATTTTTTATATAAATCATCATTTTAATTTCTTGACATTCGATACATGAGATTTTATTATAAATCAAAATTTCTCATTAATCGATCTTCTATGATTTTACTTGATATTCTCTTGAGAAGAGATTTTCTAAATGAATCATGATTTTTCCTTGTGAGTTCTTGGAGTTATTACTTGATTTTTCTTTTAAAACAAGATCTCTTCTTTGTACTCCTATGATTTTTCTTGATATTTTATTTAAAGAAGATATTTAATATATGAATCATGTCTTTTGGTATTCAAATGATTTTATCCTTCATGACATGATTTCTTTGTATTTATGGCTTCCATGGCTAGAAATGTTTTGGTATAATGCATGCAATGATGAAATATTCATAAAGTTAAAATGATGTATGCAATACTTATGATAATGATGTACATGATGTATTTATTGCATATGATGTGTGTTTGGTATCATGATCAACATGTTGATAAATGCTTAAAAATTTTAATGTTTGAGTATCATGTATGATATGCTTATTAATGATGATTGATTTATTTTTCGGTATCGTGCATGAAAAATAAGGTTATTGTAATTGTGTATATTTTAATTTGAATATATAATGATGCACAAATAAGAATGATACTTACCTTTGTCATAATATGAAAAGTGATATAAGGGTCTTCCCTTCTTTTTGACAATGACAAAGGGGGAGCAAGAATTTCTAGCGTGGACATCATGAAAAGAGGCAAACTAACTAGCTTGCACAATTCAAGATGAAAGCAAAAAATTGCACTTCTCAAAAGAGAAGATGCAAATGTAACATTTGCCAAATTGTTTGCTTGCCTCATGTAAAATATTATCTCTTGCTAGTTTGGCATTTTTGCTAGCTTGTATGTTGCAAAACTTGATCACTTTTTCAAACATTTTGCTAGCTTACACTTTGCAAAGAAAGCAAAAATGACACTTCTAGAAGAAAGAGCTTGTTATTTTGAACATCACAAGTTTGCCTATCTTAAGAAACAAAAATTGCAAAAGTGCTATCTTGCCTATCTCAAGAAGCAAAACTTGCAACTTGCACATGGCAAAAGGAAGAAAGAATTATGAGCTTACACAAGAAAGCTATCTTACATTTGCTTTCGAAATTTTTGCTAGTTTATATATTATGAAACTTACATATCGTAAACATTGCTAGCTTGTAGTCTAAAGAGAAGCAAAAAGTTGCTATCTCAAAAGAAGCAAATGTGCTATCTTGCCTATCTTAAGAGGCAAAAATGCTAACTTGCACATCTAGCAAAACTTGACAAATTTGCATATTTCAAGAAGCAAGAGTTGCTTTCTTGAACATCTCAATATTGCTACCTTGCATGATATAAAATTTGCTATATCAAACATCATAAATATTGTTACTTACAAAGAAAAGCAAAGTGCAATCTTGCACAAGAAGCAAGTGTTGAATTGCCATGATTGTGTTGAATCTCGGATTTTGATGATGAAACTAATTGATTGTGTTTAGATGTTTAACTGCATTTTGAGTGATGCAGGTCTACTCGATCAAAATTAGACAGTTAACGCAGGAGGAATTGACGTTAAGCCCGAGGAGATCCCGTCAAGATAATTGGACGGCGAAGGCTTCAACGTCGGGCATCGGACCAAGAAGAGCCGGAATTAAGCCAAGGATATCGGGTTACGGAGGTCAACCGATTGGGCAACAAGCCGCAAGAGAGGACGATGTGCTAAAGAATCGAACATCGAAGCGCCAACCAATGACGTCTTGGGCAACAGAATGTCAATTCGCGTTGAAATAACCGTCTAGATCGGAGTAGAGTTTTGGTTTGCATGTGCGGGATTAACTACGATAACGATGAAGGCATAAAGTAAAACAAAGTGTGGAGTCAAGCACGAAGGATTCGTTGGGAGTTCAAGAGTTCGACGGAAGTCCGAAGGATCATCGGGAACGCTGCCGGAACTAGCCGAGAATGAGTAGGGAGCTTGCCGAAAGTTTTTTTTTGGAAGCTCGCCGGAAGGTTCGTGGGAAGTTCGCAGAGTTCGCCGAGAAAGATCGGAGCTTGCCGAAGAAGCTCGTTGGAACTCTCCAAGATCAAATCATGAAGTTTAAGAACTTACCGGGAGTCCGCAGAATGGTTTCCGAGAGTTTATCGGAAGACCGCCGAAAGTTCGCCGGAAGCTCGCCGGAAGAAGTCTTGACTTATGGACTTTGTAATAGCTTATAAAATGTCTTTAAATTCGTAGTTAGCATGTTAATTAGGGTTAGGATTAGGTATTAATCCTATAACCCAAAATAGGGGCCTATAACACTTGTAGGCTGAAAATAATGTAGGCTGTAGGGTAGGGCTGAAAACACTTGTAGTGGGCTGAAAACATCAGAGGCGGTGGCACCGCTGGGGCTGGGCGGTGGCACCGCCCAAAGACCGCAACGTCTGACAGTGATAGGCGGTGGCACCGCCAAAGATTGAACTCAAAGAGAATTCAAATTTTGGAGCCCAAATTTGAATCCTCTTGAGGCCTATAAATACCCCTCAAATCTCAAATTTGAAAAAAACAACCTTTTGAAAGCAAAGAAGAGTTTGAGAGAAAGATCTTAGAAAAGTGTTAGCTTGCTTTCTTTTCAATTTGCTAGTGTTCACCTCATCTCTTCTCAAAATCTGTAAGAGAGTGAACCGCTTGTAAAGAGTTGTAAGAGGGTATTTACCCTTCCATTTCAAGAAGCTTGCTAGTGGAAGGTGGGAGCCTCATCGAAGAGGGGCCTCAAGCAAGTGGAGTAGGTCATTTGACCGAACCACTCTAAAATCGGCGATCTGTGGTTTTGCGTTTCATTATTGTTATTTATATTATTGCAAATCTTCTTATATGCTCTAGTTCCTTATTACTTTTGCTTTTTTAGATATTTAAGAATACTTTCAAGATTAAGCTTGTCAAGTTCCGCTCTTATCATAATGAAAAGATTTTTTTTAAAACCGAAGTTTTAATCCACTGCACTAATTCACCCCCCTCCTCTTAGTGCTGCTCGATCCTAACAATTGGTATCGAGCCACGGTTTTCTACTTTGGTTTAACACCCAAATAGAAATGGCTCTTTATGGCTTTCAAGAGGGTCACTCTCTCATTCGTCCTCCCTTTTTCAATGGGACGGACTACACCTATTGGAAAACTTCGAATGAGAGTTTTCTTACTTTCATTGAATCTCGAGCTTTGGAATATTGTCGAAAATGGATTTAAAAAATCTTCTCTTCCATGAGTGAATGGGATGAATTGGAGAAGAAAGTTTTTGCTTTTAAATGCAAAGGCTATGAATGCCTTATATTGTGCACTTGACAAAAATGAATTTAATCGCATTTTGATTTGTGAATCGGCTTTTGATATTTGGAGAACTCTTGAGATCACTCATGAAGGCACTAGCCGAGTGAAAGAGTCCAAAATCAACATTCTTGTGCACTCTTACGAACTTTTCCGGATGAAACCAAGTGAGTCCATCGGAGACATGCACACCCGTTTCTCGGATGTCATCAATGGACTCAAAGCTCTTGGTAAAAGTTTTTCTAACTTTGAACTAGTCACTAAAATCTTAAGATCCCTTCCAAAAAAGATGGGAATCAAAAGTTACTGGCTATTCAAGAGGCCAAGGACCTTAAAACATTTCCTCTTGAAGAACTTGTTGGGTCTCTAATGACCTACTAAATGAACAATGTGACAAAAAAGAAAACTGAGAACAACCTTCCAAAGGACAGGAAGGATTTGGGACATAGAACACATGAAGACCACTCGAGCATAAGCTCAAGTGATAGTGAACTTAAACTACAAATGAAACAAAAATTAAAAAAAGAAAAAAAATGGAACTACTTGCTTTGAACGCAAAGAAGAACAAAAAAATTGGGATGAATTGAGCTCTTCCCAAGACGAGGAGAAAATCAAGAAAGAAAGGCAGGTGGCAAACTATGCCTCAATCACTCTCAATAATGAGGTAATCGAAATCCCCCTAATTTATTTCGAAATTACATAATACTTTCATGAGTCATTTTTAATTTAGTTTAGGATTAATTTTTTTTTAAAATTGCATGTGTTATGTTAATGCAATAAAATGTTAGATATAAATCTAATGCTTATACACCTAGTAAGATTAATCTTATGTATGTGTTTTGAGAAGTAAGAATGTATATTTTGACGGTTTCCATATTGATTTTCAATGATGATACATGGCTTTTTTGAATGGAAGGCTTGATGATTTTTTTTGAACCTTATATTTGGTTTTCAAACATGATGTATGGTTTTGACATATGAATAAAATTTGAGCATGCTAAGATAAAGTCAATCAGATAAATTAAAACTAAAGAAGTTTTAGTTATCTATAAGAATCATTCAAAATTATGTTCAATAAAACCAATTCAAAATGATGGAATGAAAATATTAAATGTTTTGATACCATTTTATGCATGGGATTTTAAAAGTTATACATAATGATCTTGATGGTTTTTTATGAAGAAATTTATTTTTCGATCCTAAATGATTGATGATATATATGTATATTTTTGGCACAAAAAAAGGACAAAGGCATGCTTATATAAAACAATTAAATAGATAAAAGTATTTTTTTCTTGAATATTCTTGGTTTGATGAATCTATTTTATCATCTTTTTATGAATATCTTAAAAATGATTTTTTTGATTTGATGATTTGAATTTAAATGAGCTTTATCTTGATTTTTTTTGAGATTTATAACTTGAGATTTACTCTATAAAAAAATCAAGATCTTGTATCCTCAATGTTCCTTTTTAGCATCTACTATCCAAATGAATTATGATTGGTATCATTGCTATATTTCTTCTTATCATGCACTAAAGAGAAAATTTTCCTAAATGAATCATGATTTTTTTGGAACCATAATTCTTTTTTATGATTCATAATGAATTGAGAAATTTTATATGCTTGAATTAATATCTTATTCTCTTATAAGATTGAATGAATTTTATCTATATCATGATCTCCTAAGATTTTCCCCTTGATTATTATTATAAATCTATGTATACCATTTTGAATCTCTTGAAAGTAATGTTGAGATTTTTGATGAATTTGACAATTTAAATTTAAATGAGTTTGTATTCAACTTACGATCTTGATTTCTTGGATTTACTACTTGAGATTCTTTTTTTTTTTTATCACAATCTCTTCTTTGTGCACCTACAATTTTTTGTTATTTATAAAAGGAAGATATTTGATTAAATGAATCATGTCTTTTGGTATTCAAATGGTCTTATCTTTGATGATATGATTTCTTTATATCTATGATACAAATGCCATGAAATGATTGAAATATTTTACACTTTTATGCTCTTCCCTACTTCTTTCTTGTTTTCAATGATAAAATAGGGAGAAGATTTGATCATGCATGGTAGGATATAATTTGACAAAATGGATACCATTATGAAACATTTATGATTGGCAATGATGCATACAATACTTGTGCTTTCTAATTATGATGTGATATATTGCATATGATGTAAATCATGATTTAAAATACTATGAGTTATTGCCAAAAAAGATGTATCATGTATGATATGCTCATAATGTTGATTGATTTATTCAATATCGCATGAATGAAATATAAGGTTTTTTTTGAAATAGTGCATGTTTTTAATTTGAAAATATAATGATGCACAAAATGATTGATATTTACCTTTGTCATAATTGATGTAAAGGGTCTTTTCTTCTTTTTGACAACAACAAAGGGGAGATAGCTAGCTTACACAAGACAAGAGAAGCAAAAAAAAAAATTACAAACGTAGACATCGCAGAAAAGGGGCAAAACTTATTAGTTTGCTCATCTCGAAAACAAGAATCATGAGCTTACACAAGAAAGCTATCTTGCATTTGCTTTTGAAATTTTTTAGCTTTTATGTAGTAAAACTTACATATCGTAAAAATTTCCTAGCTCAATCATTTCATTGAAAGAACTTACTATCTTGAACATCACAAAAAAGTTTGCTACCTTGCATGATATAAAATTTGCTATATCAAACATCATAAATATTGTTACTTGCAAAGAAAAGCAAAGTGCAATCTTGCACAAGAAGCAAGTGTTGAATTGCCATGATTGAACTTAAGAATCTTGCTATGCTTTTTGTGCTTATATGTTGTGATGAAAATCTAGCTTCATGTTGTAAAAAACTTGCATATCTTTTAAAATAGCTAGAGCTACTTCTCCTTTTTTGTTGATGACATAGGGGAGAAGTATATTGATGACTTCATGCATTGAATTGAATATTTTATATATTTGCATGATAGTTTAAATGTTTTTCATAACATGTGATGAATGTTACTTGGATTTGAGATAATCCAAGTGTTCTATCAATGGCATATTGATAGGGGGAGTTTGTTTAAACTCCGGGGAGTTAAGGTTAACTCCGTTAGTCATCAATTAGTTGTCATCATCAAAAAGGGGGAGATTGTTGAATCTCGGATTTTGATGATGAAACTAATTGATTGTGTTTAGATGTTTAACTGCATTTTGAGTGATGCAGGTCTACTCGATCAGAATTAGACAGTTAACGCAGGAGGAATTGACGCTATACCGAGGAGATCACGCCAAGATAATTGGACGGCAGAAGGCTTCAACGCCGGGCATCGGGCCAAGAAGAGCGGAATTGCGCCAAGGATATCGGGTTACGGAGGTCAACCTTCCGATTGGGCAACAAGCCGCAAGAGAGGACGATGTGCTAAAGAATCGACACGAAGCGCCAACCAATGACGTCTTTCGGCAACGAGAATGTCAATTAGCGTTGAAATAACTGCTCAGATCGGAGTAGAGTTTTGGTTTGCATGTGCAGGATTAACTACGATAACGATGAAGGCATAAAGTAAAACAAAGTGTGGAGTCAAGCACGAAGGATTCGTTGGGAGTTCAAGAGTTCGACGGAAGTCCGAAGGATCGACGGGAACGCTGCCGGAACTAGCTGAGAATGAGTAGGGAGCTTGCCGAAAGTTTTTTTTTGGAAGCTCGCCGGAAGGTTCGTGGGAAGTTCGCAGAGTTCGCCGAGAAAGATCGGAGCTTGCCGAAGAAGCTCGTTGGAACTCACCAAGATCAAATCAAGAAGTTTAAGAGCTTACCGGGAGTCCGCAGAATGGTTTCCGAGAGTTTATCGGAAGACCGCCGAAAGTTCGCCGGAAGCTCGCCGGAAGAAGTCTTGACTTATGGACTTTGTAATAGCTTATAAAATGTCTTTAAATTCGTAGTTAGCATGTTAATTAGGGTTAGGATTAGGTATTAATCCTATAACCCAAGTAGGGGCCTATAACACTGTAGGCTGAAAATACTGTAGGCGGTAGGCTGAAAACACCGTAGTGGGCTGAAAACATTTGTAGGCGGTGGCACCGCCCAGACCGCCAACGCCGTCCGACAGTGATAGGGTGGCACCACCATCGACAAAGTGTGGCACCGCCAAAGATCGAACTCAAAGAGAATTCAAATTTTGAGCCCAAATTTGAATCCTCTTGAGGCCTATAAATACCCTCAAATCTCAGCTGAAAAACAACCTTTTTTTGAGCAGCAAGAGTTTGAGAGAAAGATCTTAGAAAAGTGTTAGCTTGCTTTCTTTTCAATTTGCTAGTGTTCACCTCATCTCTTCTCGAAAATCTGTAAGAGAGTGAACCGCTTGTAAAGAGTTGTAAGAGGGGTATTTACCCTTCCATTTCAAGAAGCTTGCTAGTGGAAGGTGGGAGCCTCATCAAGAGGGCCTCATAAGTGGAGTAGGTCATTTGACCCAACCACTCTAAAATCGGCGTGATCTGTGGTTTGCGTTTCATTAT
Source organism: Musa schizocarpa (assembly GCA_900464855.2). NCBI lineage: Eukaryota > Viridiplantae > Streptophyta > Magnoliopsida > Zingiberales > Musaceae > Musa > Musa schizocarpa. Next base: position 23,670,598 of record LS990920.1, on the reverse strand, counting down.
TGTTATTTATATTATTGCAAATCTTCTTATATGCTCTAGTTCCTTATTACTTTTGCTGCGCATATTTAAGAATACGCTTTCAAAATTAAGCTTGTCAAGTTCCGCTCTTATCATACGAAAGATTTTTTAAAAACCGAAGTTTTAATCCGCTGCACTAATTCACCCCCCCCCTCTTAGTGCTGCTCCGATCCTAACAGATTGAACTTAAGAATCTTGCTATGCTTTTGTGCTTATATGTTGTGATGAAAATCTAGCTTCATGTTGTAAAAACTTGCATATCTTTTAAAATAGCTAGAGCTACTTCTCCTTTTTGTTGATGACATAGGGGGAGAAGTATATTGATGACTTCATGCATTGAATTGAATATTTTATATATTTGCATGATAGTTTAAATATTTTTTCATAACATTTGATGAATGTCACTTGGATTTGGGATAATCCAAGTGTTCTATCAATGACATATTGATAGGGGGAGTTTGGTTAAAACTCCGGGAGTTTAGGTTAACTCAGTTTTAGTCATCAATTAGTTGTCATCATTAAAAAAGGGGAGATTGTTGAATCTCGGTTTTGATGATGAAACTAATTGATTGTGTTTAGATGTTTAATTGCATTTTGAGTGATGCAGGTCTACTCGATCAGAATTAGACAGTTAACGCAGGAGGAATTGACGCTTGCCGGAGGAGATCACGCCGATATTGACGCTGAGAAGGCTTCGGACGTCGGGCATCGAACTAAGGAGAGCGAATTGCGCCAAGGATATCCGGGTTGTGGAGGTCAACCGTCGATTGGGCAACAAGTCGCAAAGAGAGGATGATGCGCTGAAGAATCGGACAAACGCCAACCAATGACGTCTTGAAACAACGGAATGTCGATTCAGCGTTGTAATAACTGTCTAGATCGGAGTAGAGTTTTGCTTGCATGTGCAGGATTAACTACGATAACGATGAAGACATAAAGTGAAACAAAGTCTGAGTCAAGCACGGCGATTCGTTGGGAGTTCAAGAGTTCAACGGAAGTCCGAAGGATCGTCGGGAACGAACCAATTAGTCGAAATGAGTAGGGAGCTTGCCGGGCGGGTTTTTGGAAGCTCACCGGAAGGTTAAGTGGGAAGTTCGCAGAGTTTGCCGAGAAAGATCAAAGCTTGCCAAGAAGCTCATTGGAACTCGCCAAGATCAAATCGTGAAGTTTAAGAGCTTCTTTGAGTCCGCAGAATGGTTTTCGAGAGTTTATCAAAAACCGCAAAGTTCACGAAGCTTCATGAGAAGAAGTCTTGACTTATGGACTTTGTAATAGCTTATATAATGTCTTTAAAATTCGTAGTTAGCATGTTAATTAGGGTTAGGATAAGGTATTAATCCTATAACCCCAAGTAGGGGCCTATAACACTATAGGTTTGAAAACAACAGAGGCTGTTAGGGTGAATACAATCAGTGGGTTGAAAACATTGTAGGCGTGGCACCGCTGGGCTGAGCGCAGGCACCGCCCAGCACCCAGTACTGGGCGGTGACACTTCCTGGGGTGGCAGCACCACATTGGCCAAGGGTGGGCATCGAAGCAATCACATGGCAACGGTGCCAAAGATCGGAACCCAAAGAGAATTTGAATTTTGGAGCCCAAATTTTGGAGCCTAAATTTGAATCCTCTTGAGGCCTATAAATACCCCTCAAATCTCAGCTGAGAACACAACTTTTTGAGTAGCAAGAGTTTGAGAGAAAGGTCTTAGAAAAGTGTTAGCTTGTCTTCTTTTCAATTTGCTAGTGTTCACCTCATCTCTTCTCGAAAATCTGTAAGAGAGTGAACCACTTGTAAAGAGTTGTAAGAGGGGTATTTACCCTTCCATTTCACGAGACTTGCTAGTGGAAGGTGGGAGCCTCATCGAAGAGGGGCCTCACAAGTGGAGTAGGTCATTTGACCGAACCAATCTAAAATCGGCGTGATCCTTGGTTTGCATTTCATTATTGCTATTTACATTATTGCAAACCTTCTTATATGCTTTAGTTCCTTATTACTTTTGCTGCGCATATTTAAGAATATGCTTTCAAGATTAAGCTTGTCAAGTTCCGCTCTTATCATACTGAAAGATTTTTTAAAAAACCAAGTTTTAATCCACTGCACTAATTCACCCCCCCCCCCTTTAGTGCTTTGGTCCGATCCTAACACTTGGTATCGAGCCACGGTTTTCTACTTTGGTTTAACACCCAAATAGAAATGGCTCTTTATGGCTTTCAAGAGGGCTTATCGGTTTTTTAAGATCCACCGTTGTTTAACGGATTGGACTACACTTATTGGAAAACTTCGAATGAGAGTTTTCTTGATTTCTATGAATTTGGATTTATGGAATATTGTTGAAAACGGTTTTCAACTTCCCTCTAAACCGATGAACGAATGGTCGGATTTGGAGAAGAAGTATTTTTCTTTAAACGCAAAGGCTATGAATGCCTTATTTTGCGCTTTGGAGAAAAATGAGTTTAATCGAATTTCTACGTGCGAAACGGCTTTCGATATTTGGCGAACACTTGAAATCACGCACAAGGGAACTAGTAGAGTCAAAGACTCAAAAGTTAACATTTTATTACATGATTTTGATCTTTTTCAAATGCAACCAAGCGAGACTATAGGCGACATGTACACCCGTTTCACGGATGTCGTCAATAATCTAAGAGTTCTTGGTAAATCTTTTTCGAATTTTGATCTCATAAGCAAGATCTTAAGATCCCTTCCAAAAAGATGGGATTCTAAAATAACCGCAATACAAGAAACAAAAGATTTAAATATTTTTCCACTTGAAGAACTTATCGGCTCATTGATGACATATGAAATGGTGCGCAATGCACATGATGAACACAATGAACACTTGAACCACCTTCCAAAGAATAGGAAAGATTTTGAACTCCAGACAAATGACTACCACTTGAGCGATGACTCAAGTGATGAGGACAATGATGAACTTGAACTTCGAACACTAACTCTTAATAATTTCATTAAATAAAAATCTAAAATTAACAATGAACTTGAACGAAGGAAGAGGCCAAAGAAAAGGAAGGCACCCAAGGATGAATCAAGAACTTCCAAAGGTGAAACGGCGAATTGGGCTTTGATGGGCTTCGACCACAAGGTAAGTAACTCAACCCTCTTGAATTATTTTGAAATTACATGATGTTTTCCATGATGTATTTTCTCTTTTCTTTTGAATATTTATTTTTCTTGAAAATTATATGTTTTATGTTAATAGAATAAAATGTTAGATTTAAATAATCATATATATGTGCTTGAGAAGCAAGAATGTGTATTTTGATGATTTCCAAATTAACTTTCAATGATGATGCATGGTTTTTATATGGAAGGCTTAATGATATTTTTTTTAAAACCTTGTCTTTGGTTTTCAAACATGATGTATGTTTTTGACATAAGAACAAAACTTGAGCATGCTAATATAAAGTCAATCACATAAATTAAAACTAAAGAAGTTTTAGTTATCTATAAGAATCATTCAAAATTATGTTCAATGAAACAATTGCATAATGATGTAATGAAAATATTAAACATTTTGAAATCATGTTTTAGTGTCATGCATAATGATCATGCTTAATAAATTTCAAAATTATGCATATGAATCTTGTGATTTATGGATTATTGATTTTTACCATAATGAAAGTGCCTTATTAATCTTTGTTGTAATAAATCTTACACTTTCGGTTTTAAACATTATACATGTTTTTATTTGGTATAAGTGAAATAAAATCATATGAATTGAAACAACTAAAAAAAAGGAAAATATTTTTCCTTGAAAAATTATTTTTCTCTATCCTATTGATCTTGATGTTTATTATGATAAATCTATGTATACCATTTTGAATCTCTTTGAAAGTAATGTTGATATTTTGATGATTTTGATGATTTAAATTTGAAATGAGTTTTATCAAAATCATGATATTGATTTCTTGGAATAACATGAGATTACCTTTGATGATCATTTTGATTCATGGAATTTTGGATTCATGACTTGGTCTTACATTTGTTTATGAGATGGTTGAAATCTTTGTAATTTTGAATTCTTCCCTTATTCTTTCAATTTATGCATGTTATATGTTAAAGATTTAAAACCATGTTTTAGTATTATGCATATCTAAGAAATACTGATGTGACAAATTGAATAAGTTGAAAATGAATGATGATTTTTCTCTTGAATATAACTTGTGATATTTTTTATATAAATCATCATTTTAATTTCTTGACATTCGATACATGAGATTTTATTATAAATCAAAATTTCTCATTAATCGATCTTCTATGATTTTACTTGATATTCTCTTGAGAAGAGATTTTCTAAATGAATCATGATTTTTCCTTGTGAGTTCTTGGAGTTATTACTTGATTTTTCTTTTAAAACAAGATCTCTTCTTTGTACTCCTATGATTTTTCTTGATATTTTATTTAAAGAAGATATTTACTATATGAATCATGTCTTTTGGTATTCAAATGATTTTATCCTTCATGACATGATTTCTTTGTATTGATGGCTTCCATGGCTAGAAATGTTTTGATATAATGCATACAATGATGAAATATTCATAAAGTTAAAATGATGTATGCAATACTTATGATAATGATGTACATGATGTATTTATTGCATATGATGTGTGTTTGGTATCATGATCAACATGTTGATAAATGCTTAAAAATTTTAATGTTTGAGTATCATGTATGATATGCTTATTAATGATGATTGATTTATTTTTCGGTATCGTGCATGAAAAATAAGGTTATTGAAATTGTGTATATTTTAATTTGAATATATAATGATGCACAAATAAGAATGATACTTACCTTTGTCATAATATGAAAAGTGATATAAGGGTCTTCCCTTCTTTTTTTGACAATGACAAAGGGGAGCAAAATTTCTAAGCGTGGACATCATGAAAAGAGGCAAACTAACTAACTTGCACAATTCAAGATGAAAGCAAAAAATTGCACTTCTCAAAGAGAAGATGCAAATGTAACATTTGCCAAATTGTTTGCTTGCCTCATGTAAAATATTATCTCTTGCTAGTTTGGCATTTTTGCTAGCTTGTATGTTGCAAAACTTGATCACTTTTTTTCAAACATTTTGCTAGCTTACACTTTGCAAAGAAAACAAAAATGACACTTCTAGAAGAAAGAGCTTGTTATTTTGAACATCACAAGTTTGCCTATCTTAAGAAACAAAATTGCAAAAGTGCTATCTTGCCTATCTCAAAAAGCAAAACTTGCAACTTGCACATTGCAAAAGGAAGAAAGAATTATGAGCTTACACAAGAAAGCTATCTTACATTTGCTTTCGAAATTTTTGCTAGCTTATATATTATGAAACTTACATATCGTAAACATTGCTAGCTTGTAGTCTAAAGAGAAGCAAAAAGTTGCTATCTCAAAAGAAGCAAATGTGCTATCTTGCCTATCTTAAGAGGCAAAAATGCTAACTTGCACATCTAGCAAAACTTGACAAATTTGCATATTTCAAGAAGCAAGAGTTGCTTTCTTGAACATCTCAATATTGCTACCTTGCATGATATAAAATTTGCTATATCAAACATCATAAATATTGTTACTTACAAAGAAAAGCAAAGTGCAATCTTGCACAAGAAGCAAGTGTTGAATTGCCATGATTGAACTTAAGAATCTTGCTATGCTTTTGTGCTTATATGTTGTGATGAAAAGCTAGCTTCATGTTGTAAAAACTTGCATATCTTTTAAAATAGCTAGAGCTACTTCTCCTTTTTGTTGATGACATAGGGGGAGAAGTATATTGATGACTTCATGCATTGAATTGAATATTTTATATATTTGCATGATAGTTTAAATATTTTTTCATAACATATGATGAATGTCACTTGGATTTGGGATAATCCAAGTGTTCTATCAATGGCATATTGATAGGGGGAGTTTGGTTAAACTCCGGGGAGTTTAGGTTAACTCCGTTAGTCATCAATTAGTTGTCATCATCAAAAAGGGGGAGATTGTTGAATCTCGGATTTTGATGATGAAACTAATTGATTGTGTTTAGATGTTTAATTGCATTTTGAGTGATGCAGGTCTACTCGATCAGAATTAGACAGTTAACGCAGGAGGAATTGACGTTGCGCCGGAGGAGATCACGTCAGGATATTGGACGGCAGAAGGCTTCGGACGTCGGGCATCGGGCTAAGGAGAGCGGAATTGCGCCAAGGATATCGGGGTTGTGGAGGTCAACCGTCGATTGGGCAACAAGTCGCAAGAGAGGACGATGCACTGAAGAATCGGACGAAACGCCAACCAATGACGTGCCGGGCAACGGAATGTCGATTCGCGTTGTAATAACTGTCTAGATCGGAGTAGAGTTTTGGCTTGCATGTGCAGGATTAACTACGATAACGATGAAGACATAAAGTGAAACAAAGTGCGGAGTCAAGCACGAAGGATTCATTGGGAGTTCAAGAGTTCGACGGAAGTCCGAAGGATCGTCGGGAACGCTGCCGGAACTAGCCGAGAATGAGTAGGGAGCTTGCGTCAGGGGTTTTTTTGAAGCTCACCCGGAAGGTTCGTGGGAAGTTCGCAGAGTTTGCCGAAAAGATCGAAGCTTGCCCAAGAAGCTCATTGGAACTCGCCAAGATCAAATCGTGAAGTTTAAGAGCTTGCTTTGGGAGTCCATGAGAATAGTTTCCAGAGTTTATCGAAGACCGCAGAAAAGTTCAAGCGGGAAGCTTCACGGAAGAAGTCTTGACTTATGGACTTTGTAATAGCTTATATAATGTCTTTAAAATTCGTAGTTAGCATGTTAATTAGGGTTAGGATAAGGTATTAATCCTATAACCCAAGTAGGGGGCCTATAACACTATAGGCTGAAAAAACACCGTGAGGCGGGCTGAAAACACTATAGTGGGCTTGAAAACATCTTGTAGGCGGTGGCACCGCCTGGGCTGAGCAGTGGCACCGCCCAGCACCCGAGTACTTGGGCGGTGACACTTCTTGGGCTGGGCGGTGGCACCGCCCTGCACCCGAAGCCATGGGCGGTGGCACCACTTGGCTGGGTGGCAATCACCGCCAAAGATCGGGAACCCAAAGAGAATTTGAATTTTGGAGCCCAAATTTTGGAGCCTAAATTTGAATCCTCTTGAGGCCCTATAAATACCCCTCAAATCTCAGCTAAGAACACAACTTTTTTGAGCAGCAAGAGTTTGAGAGAAAGGTCTTAGAAAAGTGTTAGCTTGTCTTCTTTTCAATTTGCTAGTGTTCACCTCATCTCTTCTCGAAAATCTGTAAGAGAGTGAACCGCTTGTAAAAGAGTTGTAAGAGGGTATTTACCCTTCCATTTCAAAGAGACTTGCTAGTGGAAGGTGGGAGCCTCATCGAAGAGGGGCCTATAAGTGGAGTAGGTCATTTGACCCAACCACTCTAAAATCGGCGTGATCCTTGGTTTGCATTTTATTATTGCTATTTACATTATTGCAAACCTTCTTATATGCTTTAGTTCCTTATTACTTTTGCTGCGATATTTAAGAATATGCTTTCAAGATTAAGCTTGTCAAGTTCCGCTCTTATCATACGAAAGATTTTTTAAAAACCGAAGTTTTAATCCGCTGCACTAATTCACCCCCCCCCCCTCTTAGTGCTGGTCCGATCCTAACATACTTTACTTTTCGCATGATTTAACTGAAGTCCAGAAACCAAACCGAAGTCATTCATAATAGTAGCCAGGTTCTTTACTAAGTTAGTTCATTTTGAAGAAAGATAAGTAAGTAATCTGCAAATGTTATATGTGATATATGAACAGAACCAGCAATGGGTACCTTAATGCTGCCATTTAAGACTGCGTGTTCCAACATACAGCTAAGTCCTTCCATCGCAATAGTAAAAAGATACGGAGAGAGTGGATTACCTTGTCGGATGCCATTCGTGCTCCCAAAAAAAGCAATTGGTGAGCCATTAAAGAGTATCGAAAACTTTGGAGTTTCCAAGCAAGATTGAATCCAATTAACCCATTCTTTGTGGGAAGTTCATATCGAGGAGCATCTTATAGATAAACTTCCTATTAGCTGAATCAATGGCTTTCCCGTAAATCAGCTTTAAAAACAGATTTTTTGACCCTCTTGCTTTTGAATGCAAATCTTTGACCAAGTCATTAGCAAGCAAAATGTTATGATGTATACTTCTCCCTTTAATGAAAGCAGCTTGATTTGGGCTAATGATCTTGTGTATTACCTTTTGCATTCTATTTGCCAATACTTTGGAGATGATCTTGTAAATAAAGTTGCATAATGATATGGGTCGATAGTTCTCTAGTGAATCAGCCCTGGCATTCTTCGAAATTAAGGAAATAAAAGTGCAATTCATCTCTCTAAGAGTATGACCTGAAGAGAAAAAATGTTGGCAAGCCTTGATCACATCATTTCTAATAATAGACCAAGCAGTTTGGTAAAATTCAGCTGGAAATCCATCTGGACCTGGGCTTTTGTGCTTTGGTGACTTAAAGACAACACATACAATTTCGTCATCTGTAATTGGGGCATTGAGGATTGAAATAGCTTCGAATCAAGTTTTCTAATCGGCTCCTCATGAATGTTATTAGGTTTCTCATCTTGATTGAGTAAGGAATAAAAAAAAAATTGCTCTCTGTGTGCTTTAACCTCATCTAAATTCTCAATAAGATTATCATCTTTGTCTCTACATTTGTTACTGTTAACAGACCCTTCGAGTAGCAATTGAAGCATAGAAAAATTTTGTATTGGAATCCCCTAGTGTAAGCCAATCTTTGTTGAGACTTCTACTTTGCAAAACTTTCCTCGTGTTTTTTAAGGCTTACATGAAGTTATTTAAAACTACGCCTCTTTGTAGATAATATTTTCATCATTTGGTTTGAAGTTGCGTTCATGTTGCAATGACATTAGTTCCTTTCTGCAAAATTGAACTCACGGTGTTAATATTGCCAAAGGTATTTGTATTCCACTCCTTTAGTGCTTGCTTTACTGGGCTTTGAGCTTTTGACATAAGATGTAAGGAGGGATCCATGCACATTAACATTCCAAGCAGGTCGATAACATCAAGATCTGTCGAGACTCTCACTTTGCAAACTTTCCCCGCTTTTTAAAGGCTTGCATGAAGTTATTTAAGCCTTCGCCTCTTTGTAGATAATATTTTCATCATTTGGCTGAAGTTGCAGCTCATGTTGCAATGACATTAGTTCCTTTCTGCAAAATTGAACTCTGGTGTTAATATTGCCATAGGTATTTGTATTCCACTCCTTTAGTGCTGCTTTACAGGCTTTGAGCTTTTGACATAAGATGTAAGGAGGGGATCCATGCACATTAACATTCCAAGCAGATCTGATAACATCAAGAAATTAGGGATGAGTACTCCACATGTTAAAGAATCTAAACAGTTTCTTGCCTCTTGGTGTCACTTTTTCTGCGTGTATATACATTAAAGAATGGTCAGAAAACAAAGGAGCACCATACTCAAGAAGTGAATCTGGGTAAACTGTTAACCATTCATGATTAATCAAACACCTATCAAGTCGAGCCATTATTTTTCTGTTAGCAGCACCTTGATTACTCCAGGAGAGCCAATTACCCACAGATTTCATATCAAACAATGCTGCAGTGTCAATGTAATCATTGAAACTTTGAAGGGCTTTCTTCGAAAGTTGTCTACCCCCCTTTTTTTCATTTATGTACCGAACAGTATTAAAGTCTCCAAGAACAATCCAAGGTACATTGAGATAGCCATTTACAATATTAGTCGGTCGGACCAAAGAGTATTTCTTTCTTGCATACCGTTTTTGAAGCATATATACCAGTGAAATTGAATTGACAGTCATTCTTTTTATCCTCTACCTTAAGATGAATGAATTGATCAAGAGCAGAAATAAACCAAGCATTAATAGAGTTAGGATGCCATAAGACCCATATTCTACCAAAAGTTTCATTTGAGTCATTGGTAAACAGTTCTGCGTCCGGCCATATTAAATTCTTTTTTGAGCTTGAACGCATACGATTGTTTAATTTTCGTTTCCACTAGAATAACAATATCACATGCGGACTTGATTATTCTGTTGAGCTCGACATTTCTTCTCCGGCTTATTAAGTCCATGAACATTCCAAATGTTATCTTCATTAGTAAAAGATAGTAAGGTATTCATCCTACGACATTGGATGGATTGTACCATCCTTTTTCTTATCCTTCCGGTTTTGTATTTTCCTCCCACAATATCCTTACCTTTTGGCTATGGCTTGATTCCTATATTTATCCACTTCATCTACAACTTGCGATTTTTAAACTTTAAAATACCTTGAATCATGTGGTCTTGATTGGCGGGTTTGTTGAAGCTTCGATAAGATTGTTGCATCACAATATCCCTGATAGTACTTGTTGGAGCGGTCGGCTAGAGAGGTTTGTTGGGGCATGAGTTTGTTGAGACAGAATATCCTTGTTGGCAATGTTTGTTGTGGCTTTGAGTTTGTTGAGGAATAATATCCTTGCTAAAAAGATTTGCTTGGACCTGAGTTCGTTGAGCTAGTGTGGATGGATCCGATGATATTGGAAGAGATGAAGTTCCCCGACTTATGTTTCTCCTGTTCACTAGTACCATGGGAAACCTCTGTTGTGGATGGCTCTAACATTATAGGTAGAGTTAAAGTTTTGGAATTGTCCTTCTGTCCCGCGGTGCTTTCCTTGCGAGTCGGAATGCTCAATAGTTTTTTGCCACCATCGGTTATACTGCCATTAGAGAAGAATCACTTTGTTGCTTGGCGCTTGACGTGGTCGATAGACCTTTGTGGTTGGATTTGGGGTTTCTTGACAAGCTCCATTTGCATGACCAAAAGATAAGCAACGCCGACATCGTTGTGGCTTCCGTGAATATGAGTCATGTACCTTCCGAGAGTGTTCCCGTCAAGATCACGATAGAAAACCTCATTAGGAAGATCTTCATCGGAAGAAACCAGCACACATGCTCGTGCAAATGCTAATCTCGCCCGAGCTGCTGCTGCTTTGTCAATGTAGAGTGGTCGTCCCGAGTGCTTTGCATAACTTTGCAATAAAATGTCGACTCAAAGATGTAGAGGCAGTCCTTGAAAGGATACCCATAATGGAATAGATCAGTAGGCTATCTAACTCCAAACGGATATCGAGGAGACCAACGTCAGAGAATCATTGGATGACCAAGAGATAGTCCGTAATCCTTCGAGGATTCGCTGCAAATCTTCTTCGGTATAGCTTGCAAACAAAGAATCCGTTCTCTAGCATATGAAGATCAAATGACGATATTCCCCATCGAAGTTTTGATAAATGAGGATAGTGGGAAATAAGATGTTTTGAGACCTACCACATAGCCAACAATCGCCATAGACCATGTCTTAATAAGCTCTTGAATCAGGTAGTCTCAGATCAAACAATCTTCTTATCGGCTGAACTTCTGGAGTAAAGAATTCCAAGCTTAGATCTAGACTTCCAACCGGAGCCTTGAAGAGGCTAGTCCAAGGCCAAGGATCGCTGGTAATGAGAGCAGGCGCCGATCTAGAGCGACCGCCTCGATCTTTGCTTGGTCGAAGGAGTTTCTCTCTGGATAGGATATGTTGGAAGAGCAACTTGGGGGGTAGCGGTAGGGAGCCTTGCCATCGTTTCAACCCTCTCGCCACCATCGCCAGCCCTAGGGGCCATCGCTGCCATGTTTGATCCCTCTTGTCGCCGCTACAGAAACGACGCCATTGGGAAAAGCCACCGCTGCAGTATATTAGATCGCCGCTACGGTACCGTCACCCTAGGGATTTATGGTTGCTGCTACAGTATCATCGCCCTTGGGGAGAAGCCGACGCTACGGAGATCTGGTCGCCGCTACAGTGTCGTCGCCCTAGATCTGGTCACTGCTACAGTGTCGTGCCGCCGCTACAGTATCGTCGTCCTTGGGAGATCTAATCGCCTCTACAGTGTCGTCGCCCTTCGCTCGTGGGAGAAAGCCGACGCTGCAGGAGTTAGATCGCCTTAGGGAGATATGGTTGTCGCTACAGTACCATCGCCCTAGATCTGGGCCGCCACCGCTACAGTAGCGTCGCCCTTGGGAGATCTGATCACCGTTACAGTGCCATCGCCCTTCGCCCGTTGGAGAAAGCCAACGCTGTAGGAGTCGGATTGTCCTAGGAAGATCTGGTCACCGCTATAGTACCGTCGCCCTAGATCTGGTCGCCGCTACAGTATCGCCGCACCACTACAGTACCGTCATCGCACCGCAACGATAAAATCTTTGTATGACAAAATATGTGCTTCAAGTCTCATTTCCCTTTTTGTTGATGACAAAGGGGGAGAAAAGTGATGACTTGTATCATTTTAATAGCATGACTAAAATGAATTGCAAAAGTTTTTCAAAATATTTGAGAATATGCCTTGCAAAATCTTTTAGAAAAGTGATCGATCTATGAATGTCTAAAATGCCTTACAAATCTTAGAGAATATCGCAAGATCGATTGATCATATTGAAAGCATGTCTAACATGTATAATCATGAAATTCAAGTTGAAAATCTTTATCTCCTGTCGTAGTAAAAATTGTCTCTTATCATTCGAGTTGAAAAAGATTTTCATCGAAGTTTAGCATTTACATTATGCTTAATGAGAATAACGATAAGTTCTACTGTTAGAACTTATCAGTTTATGTTTGAATTCAAAGGAATGAAATTCAAGTGTTTTTATCTTCTCATAATATGGCATAATATGGCATTCACACTCTATGAGTTACATGGCTTTGTCTATGACTTGTATAGATAAAGCTATTTGTAGAAACTTTACACATAATCAATTTACTTTTACTTACCAAAAAAAAAAACTCATAGAGTGCGAATGCGATAGTTATGACTACATATGCTGTAGACTATAACTCCTAATTATAATCAACATAGAAAATGTTTATCCAGATATATCAAAATTTGGCATCATTCCCAAGATCTTTAGCTAAATGCAAAATTAAAATTGATAAAAATATCTTTTTCTCTTTGGGTAAAGTGCTCCGTTTTGAGATCTTGCTCCATACAGGATCTTGAGTCTCTAATAATCTCTTTCAATAGCTGAGCATTGTTTGTGTGTTGACATTCAAAGATTCTGTTACATCTCTCCTTCCACATCCACCAAATAGCGCATCTGAAAGTAACCTTTGCCAATTTTGTGAGAGGCTCTTTTCTTGAGAAACATTACATGAGGTCACCTAGTTCTTGGTGCAAGTTTGGTTGCGGCAGTCTATTGAGTTCAAATCGCTGGAGAATCTCCTTCCATATCCATTTTGTATAATCACAAGCAAAATAGAGGTGGTCAACAGTTTCTTCTTGTTGCATACAAAGGGAGCATCGGTTAACATGATAGATACCTCTTCTTTTCATATTGTCTATTGTAGGTAGTTTATTGAGAAGAGCCTGCCATGTACATAAGGAATGTCTTTGTGATCCCGGTCGATCCCATGTCCAACTGCTTGGGACCCACTTGTTATTTCTTTGCCTAATTTGATTCCATGTGGATATGGCACTAAATTTGCCATTGTCATGAGGCCAAATAAGTATATCTGAAGAGTTGTTCGTGATTGGAATAGCTATAATAGTCGTCCAAAGTGATAACATTTCGGGAGAAATAGGATTAGGGAGACATCAGGTACCGTTAGCAATGAACTCAGAAACCTTCCAATCTTTGGATGCCCCAAGATCTTTTCATATTCTGTTACCATATAATTGAAATATACTCTTCCCATTCACCCAAGGATCGTACCACATATTAGTACTAGTTCCAGAAGAGATTGCATAGGAAATATGTTTGATTAGCCAATTCCTTGGCTTAGTGAGCGGGCCAAAACTACCGAAAAACTGGCCAAAACGTCGCAAAAACGGGCCAAAACTGGCCATTTTTGGCTTAGTGAGCGAGCGGCTAGCGACGGACAGCAAGCGAAGCGAAAGGCAGCACCGTCCATGCTATCTGAAAGTCCCATCCAGCCCTATGTCACCTGGAGGGTTCTAGGGTCTGAGATGGCTGACATTTTGCTCCACTCGTGATGGTCTCTGCGTCACGCAAGAACAGCCCAAAAACAGGCCAATACGACGCGAAAACGGGCCATAACTGGCCATTTTTGGCTACGCGAGCGAGCGGCAAATAGCGAGCGAAGTGAGATGCAGCATAGTCCCTGCTATACGAAAGCCCCATCGAGCCCTGTGCCACCCGGGGGCTTCCAGGGTGCTGAGATGGCTAACGTTTTGCTCCCATCACGGCGGTCACCGCGGCACGCAAGAACAACCCAAAAAAAGGCCAGACGACCCAAAAACGGGCCAAAACTAGCCATTTTTGGCTGAGCGAGCGAGTGGCGAGCGGTGGACAACGAGCGGAGTGAGAAGCAGCACCATCCCTGCTATACGAAAGCCCCATCTAGCCCTATGCCACACGGGGGGGGGGTTCCAGGGTGTTGAGATGGCTAACGTTTTGCTCTGCTCATGATGGTCATTGTGGCACGCAAGAACAGCCCAAAAACAGGCCAAAACATCCCAAAAAGGGGCCAAAACTGGCCATTTTTGGAAGACGAGCGAGCGGCGGACAATGAGCGAAGCGAAATGCAGCACCGTCCCTGCTATATGAAAGCCCCATCCATCCCTGTTCCACCCGGGCGGTTCCAGGGTGCTGAGATGGCTGACGTTTTGCTCCGCACACGATGGTCACTGCAGCACGCAATAACAGCCCAAAAAGAGGCCATAACGGCCCAAAAATGGGCCAAAACAAGCCATTTTTCACTGCGTGAGCAAGCGGCGAGCGACGGACAGAGAGCAGAGTGAAAGGCAGCACTGTCCCAGCTATACGAAAGCCCCATCAAGCCCTATGCCACTCGGGGGGTTGCTTGGTGCTTAGAGGGCTGACGTTTTGCTCCGCTCAAGATGGTCGCCGCAACACGCAATAACAACCAAAAAACAAGCCAAAATGGCCCAAAAACAGGCCATTTTTGGCTGCTCGATTGAACGGCGAGCGGCGGACAACGAGCAAAGTGAAAGGCAGCACCGCCCCTACTATACGTAAGCCCCATCTAACCATATGCTACCCAGAGGGTTCCAGGGTGCTGAGATGGCTAACGTTTTGCTCCGCTCACGACGGTCACGACAGCACGCAAGAACAACCCAAAAACAGGCCAATACGGGCCAAAACTAGCCATTTTTGGCTGAGCGAGCAAACGGTGAGCGGTGGACAGCGAGCGACGCGAGAGGCCACATCGTCCCCGCTATATGAAAGCCCCATCAAGGCTTGTGCCACCCGGGAGGTTACAACATGCTGAGAAGGCTGAAGTTTTGCTCTGCTCACGACGGTCGCCGTGGCACATAAGAAAAGCCCAAAAATAGCCCAAAACGACCAAAAAACGGGCCGAAACTGGTCCTTTTTGGCTGAGCGAATGAGCGGTGAGCGGCGGACAACGAGCGATGCAAGAGGCAGCAACGTCCCTGCTATACGAAAGCCCCATTATACCCTATGCCACCCGGGGGGTACCAGGGTGCTGAGAAGGCTGACGTTTTGCTCCACTCACGACGGTCGCCGTGGCACGCAAGAAAAGCCCAAAAACATGCCAAAACGGCCCAAAAACGAGCCAAAAATGGCCATTTTTTGCTTAGCGAACGAGCGACGAGCGACGGACAGCGAGCGAAGCGAGAGGCAACACCGTCCCTGCTATACGAAAGCCCCATCCAGCCGTACGCCACCTAGGGGGTTCCAGGATGCTGAGATAGCTGACGTCTTGCTCCTCTCACGATGGTCGCTGTTGCACGCAAGAAAAGCCCATAAAAAGGCCAAAACGGCCCAAAAATGGGCTAAAACTGGCCATTTTTGGCTGAGCAAATGAGCGGCGAGCGGCGGACAGTGAGCGAAGCGAGAGGCAGCACCGTCCTTGCAATACGAAAGCCCCATCCAGCCCTGTGCCACTCAGGGGGTTCCAGGGTGTTGAGATGGCTGACGTTTTGCTCCGCTTATGACAGTTGCCGCAGCACACAAAACAGCCCAAAGACAGGCCAAAACGGCCCAAAAACGGGTCAAAACGGGTCATTTTTGGCTGAGAGAGTGAGCGGCAAGTGGCGGACAGCGAGCGAAGCGAGAGGCAGCACCGTCCCTGCTATATGAAAACCCCATCCAGCCCTGTGCCACTCGGGGGGTTCCAGGGTGATGAGATGGCTGATGTTTTGCTCCGCTCACGACGGTCGTCGCGACACGCAAGAACAGCTCAAAAAGAGGTCAAAATGGCCCAAAAACGGGCCAAAACTAGCCATTTTTCGCAGCGTGTGCGACCGGCGAGCGACAAACAGCGAGCGAAGTGAAAGGAAGCACCGTCACTGCTATACAAAAGCCCCATCAAGCCCTGTGCCACCCGGGGGATTCCAGTGTGCTGAGATAGCTAACGTTTTGCTCCGCTCATGACGGTCGGCGCGACACGCAAGAACTGCACAAAAACTGGCCAAAACATCCCAAAAACTGGCCGTTTTTGGTTGTGCGAGCTAGCAGCGAGTGGCGGACAGTGAGTGAAGCGAGAGGCTACACCGTCCCTGCTACACGAAAGCCCCATCCAACCCTGGGCCGCCAGGGGGGTTCCAAGGTGCTGATATGGCTGACGTTTTGCTCCGCTCACGACGGTCGCCGCGGCATGCAAGAAAAGCCCAAAAAAAGGCCAAAACGGCCCAAAAACGGGCCAAAACTGGTCATTTTTGGCTGAGCAAACGAGCGGCGAGCGAAGCGAGAGGCAGCACCATCCCTACAATATGAAAGCCCCATCCAGCCTAGTGCCACTCAGGGGGTTCCAGGGTGTTGAGATGGCTGACATTTTGCTCCGCTCACGACGATCACCGCAACACGCAAGAACAACCCAAAGACAGGCCAAAACGACCCAAAAACGGGTCAAAACTGGCCATTTTTGGCAGAGAGAATGAGCGGCGGACAGCGAGCGAAGCGAGAGGCAGCACCGTCCCTACTATACGAAAGCCCCAACCAGCCCTATGCCACTTGGTGGGTTCCATGGTGCCGAGATGGCTGACGTTTTGATCCGCTCACGACGGTAGCCGCAACACGCAAGAACAGCACAAAAACAAGCGAAAACGGCCCAAAAACGGGCCAAAACTAGCCATTTTTGGCTGAGCGAGCAAGCGGCGAGCAACGGACCACGAGCGAAGCGAAAGGCAGCACCATCTCTGCTATTCGAAAGCCCCATCCAGCCCTGTGCCACCCGGGTGGATCCAGGGTGCTGATATGGCTGACGTTTTGCTCCGCTCGTGATGGTCGTCGCGGCACGCAAGAACAGGCCAAAACGACCCAAAAACTAGCCAATTTTTGCTACGTGAGCGAGCGGCGAGCGATAGACAGCGAGCAAAGTGAGAGGCAGCACCGTTCATGCTATACAAAAGCCCCATCCAGCCCTGTCTCAACCGGGGGGTCCAAGGTGCTGAGAAGGCTGAAGTTTTACCTAATCGCTCCGACGGTCGCCACGGCACATAAGAAAAGCCCAAAACATCAAAAAAAGGCCAAAAAAGCGGGACGAAAATTGGTCATTTTTGGCTGAGCTTAATGAATGACGAAGCGGCGGACAGCGAAGCGAAGCAAGAGGGCGACACCTTCCCTACTATCTGAAAGCCCCATCCAGCCCTATGCCACCCGGGGGGTTCCAGGGTGCTGAGAAGGCTAACGTTTTGCTCCGCTCATGACGGACATGGCGGCACGCAAGAACAGCCCAAAAACATTTCAAAACGGCCCAAAAAGGGTCAAAACTGACCATTTTTGGCTGAGCGAGCGAGTGGTGAGCGACGGACAGCGAGCGAAGTGAGAGGCAGCACCGTCCCTGCTATATGAAAGCCCGATCCAGCCGTGTGCCACCCGGGGGGTTCTAGGGTGCTGAGAAGGCTGAAGTTTTGCTCTGCTCACGACGGTCGCCGTGGAATGCAAGAAAAGCCCAAAACATCCCTAAACGGCCCCAAAAGGGGATGAAATTGGTCATTTTTCGCTGAGCGATCAAGCGGCGAGTGGCAGACAACGAGCGAAGCAAGAGGCGGCACCATCCCTGCTATACGAAATCCCCATCCAGCCCTATGACACCCGGGGGGATCCAGGGTGCTAAGAAGGCTGACGGTTTGCTCTGCTCACGACGGTCACCGCCAAAGACGCAAAGAACAGCCCAAAAAACAAGCCAAAACGGCCCAAAAACGAGCCAAAACTGGCCAATTTTGGCTGAGCGAGCGAGCGTCGAGTGACGGACAGCGAGCGAAGAGAAAGGCAGCATCGTCTCTGCTATACGAAAGCCCCATCCAGCCCTGTGACACCCGGGTGGTTCTAGGGTGCTGAGATGGTTGACGTTTTGCTCCGCTCATGATGGTCGCTGCGGCACGCAAGAACAACCCAATAACAGACCAAAACGGCCAAAAAACGGGCCAAAACTAGCCAATTTTGGCTGAGCGAGCGACGGACAGCGAGCGAAGCGAGAGGCAGCACCGTCCCTACTATACAAAAGCCCCATCCAGCCCTATGCCACCAAGGGGTTCTAGGGTGCTGAGATGGCTGACGTTTTGATCCACTCCCGATGGTCACCGTGGCATGCAAGAACAGCCCAAAAACAGGCCAAAACGACCCAAAAATTGGCCAAAACTGGCTATTTTTGGCTGCGCGAGCGAGCGGCAAGGGTCGGTCAACGAGTAACGAGAAAGGCAGCACCGTCCTTGCTATACGTAAGCCCCATCTAGCCCTGTGCCACTTGGGGGGTTCCTGGGTGCTGAGATGGCTGATGTGTTGCTCCGCACACGACGTTCACAGTGGCACGAAAGAATAGCCCAAAAACACGCCAAAACTGCACAAAAACGGGTCAAAACTGGCCATTTTTTGCTGAGCGGCGGACAGCGAGCGAAGCGAGAGTCAGCACCATCCCTACTATACGAAAGCCACATCCAGCCCTATGCCACCCGAGGGGTTCCAAGGTGCTGAGAAGGCTGACATTTTGCTCCACTCACGATGGTCACGATGGTACACAAGAACAGCCCAAAAAAAGGCCAAAATGGCCCAATAACGGGCCAAAACTGGCCATTTTTGGCTGAGCAAGCGAGCGACGAGCGGCGGACAGTGAGCAAAGCGATAGGCAGCACCGTCTGTTAGGACTCTAGCTAGGAGAGTCCTAATTGAGAGGGATACTCTGTTAGGACTCTAACTAGGAGAGTCCTAATTGAGAGGGACATTCTGTTAGGAGGTTTTTTCTTAGAGAAGAATTAGGAGTTGTAAGGGAATAGGAGTCTTGAGTATGAGTCATATTAGGAGTTGGTTAGAAGTAAGAGTCTTAAGTAGGAGTCCTATTAGGAGTTAGGGTTTAGAAGCCCTATAAATAGCCATATATTCCTTCTTTTTTTTCATAAGCAATAGATGAATCTTTTTACTGCAGCCTTTGAGCAGCAACTTGGAGGAGGAACCCTATAGAGTTCCAAGAAGGCCGATCCCCTAAAGAGATCAACCTCAAGTTTAGAATCTGCAAGGGTTCTATCACACTGCATCGAGCAGCGTTCTTAGCGTCTCGCTGCCCTTCCATAGCCATCCATCAACCCTCCACAACCATCCAAAGCAATTCCCACAATTGCTTACAAGATCGTCACCAATTCCGCCATCATCTCCACCACCACATGAGATCATCCTTTGATCTCCCGTGAATTGCAATAGCAAACTTTCACTGATTTCTATCAAACCTATACATGCCTTTAACTCGTCAACAAAAGAGAGATCTTAACATCACAGATTTGGAGTCATATACTATGGCATCTGAGGAGGCAATCAATGCTAAATTTGAAGCCTTTGAGGCTCGAATGGAGGATAAGATTCGGACTCTCCTTACCGAATTCTATCTGGGCCGACCACCAAGCCCAAAGAAATCACATAAAGGAGAGTGCTCTAACCAATCACATCATGCCCAAAGAGATGACTTCCAAGAGAGGGGAGGCTCTATGACCGACCCCAACTATTCGCGCATGAGAGTGGACTTCCCTAGATGGGAAGAAGGAGACCCAATTGGTTGGATCTCGCGCGCGGAGCGATATTTTCGGTACCATAAAACTGCGGATGAATCCATGGTGGAAATTGCATCTATACATCTTGAAGGGGATGCCATACAATGGTTTGACTGGTTTGAACATACTTATGGAGTCCTTTCATGGCGACAATTCAAAGAAGGACTACTGATCCGCTTCGGACCAACTTATTACGAGAACATTGACGGACAACTAGCAAAGATCCGACAAACCTCCACCATTCAGGAGTACCAAACAAGGTTTGAAAGGTTATCTAATCAAACTCGTGATTGGTCTGAAAAATAGTTATTGGGGACTTTTATTGAGGGCCTAAAGCCGAAGATCCGGGGAGAAGTTAAGGCGCGACAACCATACACGCTTATGGCAGCCATATCTTTCGCACGACTTCAAGAGGAGCGATTGAACCATGAAGCCCGGAGGACTAGGATCACTCCACGACCTACAATACTAAAGCCCTCAGCCCCCCCTACTATCAACCGAGTCCCTGCACCGAAAAGGTTAACAAGAGAAGAACTTCGGGAGCGATCTGCGAAGGGGGTATGTTGGCATTGCGACGAGCCGTGGAGCCACGAGCATCGCTGTAAAAAAGGTAGACTTCTTATGATTGAACCAGTAGAAGAAGAGGTCATTGAACATCTAGAATAGAGCCTTGAACATGAAAAAGAAGATATGGAAGAAGAGCCACAGTCGACCGACATTACGGTACACGCACTAGCCGGCTACTCAAATCCGCAAACGATGAAAGGGGATGCCATACAATGGTTTGACTGGTTTGAACATACTTATGGAGTCCTTTCATGGCGACAATTCAAAGAAGGACTACTGATCCGCTTCGGACCAACTTATTACGAGAACATTGACGGACAACTAGCAAAGATCCGACAAACCTCCACCATTCAGGAGTACCAAACCAGGTTTGAAAGGTTATCTAATCAAACTCGTGATTGGTCTGAAAAATAGTTATTGGGGACTTTTATTGAGGGCCTAAAGCCAAAGATCCGGGGAGAAGTTAAGGCGCGACAACCATACACGCTTATGGCAGCCATATCTTTCGCACGACTTCAAGAGGAGCGATTGAACCATGAAGCCCGGAGGACTAGGATCACTCCACGACCTATAATACTAAAGCCCTCAGCCCCCCCTACTATCAACCGAGTCCCTGCACCGAAAAGGTTAACAAGAGAAGAACTTCGGGAGCGATCTGCGAAGGGGGTATGTTGGCATTGCGACGAGCCGTGGAGCCACGAGCATCGCTGTAAAAAAGGTAGACTTCTTATGATTGAACCAGTAGAAGAAGAGGTCATTGAACATCTAGAAGAGAGCCTTGAACATGAAAAAGAAGATATGGAAGAAGAACCACAGCCGACCGACATTACGGTACACGCGACTAGCTTGGCTACTCAAATCCATAAAACGATGAAAGTTGGAGGCCTTCTCAAACAACAGCCGATCACTGTTCTCATCGACATGGGTAGCACTAATAACTTCCTGAATAGTAAGGTTGCTGCTCGGATGGCACTGCATATTGAAGGTTGCAGCAAGTTCGACATAAAGGTTGTCGACGGCAGAATCCTAAAGTGCGACCAAAGATGCCCACAGGTGAAACTATTACTGCAAGACCAAGAAATTATCACCGATTTCTTCCTCCTATCTATCATTGACTATGAGGCAGTGCTTGGTATAGAATGGCTGACTACACTAGGTGATGTCTCTTGAAACTTTTCTAAATTAATTATGAAATTCTATTGTAAGGGCAAACAGATCATCCTACGCGGGAAGCGCGGAAGCAACGTTACCACTGTTTCGACCCAACAAATGGAGAAAGTTTTACATAAGGTAAATGGTACCTTTTTGATGCACCTCTAGCAACAACCAAAGGGGAAGAAAATAGAATTTGAAGATTAAAATCTTGCCCAATTGCTTACTGAATTTGCCGACATATTTGATGAACCGCATAGTCTTCCTCCTTCTCGGCAACATGACCATCGAATTCCAATCCTTCCAAGCAAGCCACCAGCGAACACTCGACCATACCAATATCCTCACCTCTAGAAAGATGAAATTGAAAAGATCGTAAAGGAGATGCTTGAAACAGGGGTGATTCGACCAAGTTGCAGCCCGTATTCCTCACCGATGCTACTTGTACGTAAGAAGGACGGAACTTAGCGGATGTGCATCGACTACCGATCTTTAAATGGCATCACCGTCAAGGACAAATACCCAATACCAGTGGTGGATGAACTTCTTGATGAATTGAAAGGAGCTCGAGTCTTCACGAAGTTGGACCTCCGATCCGGTTACCACCAAATTCGGGTATGTGACGATGACATTCCAAAAACTGCATTTCGCACACATGATGGCCATTATGAATTCTTGGTAATGCCTTTTGGACTCACTAATGCTCCTTCAACCTTTCAAAGTCTTATGAATGATATATTTCGAGCTTTCTTCGAAATTTGTGCTGTTATTTTTTTCGATGATATTCTCGTTTACTGACCCTTCTCTTGAGACTTACTTTCAAAGATTTATAGATTGTTTTGACGATCCTTCGGGAGAATACTCTTTTTGTTAAGCAACCAAAGTGCAGCTTTCTCCTGCAAAAAGTAGAGTACCTTGGGCATATAATATCAGAAGAAGGAGTGGTGGTAGACCCAACAAAAATTGAGACAATGTAAGGCTGGCCGAAACCTACAAACGTGAAATTACTGCAGGGGTTCCTTGGACTAACGGGCTACTACCGAAAATTTGTTAAGGACTATGGGAATATCAGTGCACCACTCACTTCTTTACTGAAAAAAGATGCTTTCCAATGGTCGGACAAAGCCTCTGCTGCCTTCGACAAACTTAAAGCAGCCATGACAACAACGCTGGTACTTGCGCTACCAGATTTCAATAGACCCTTCATCATTGAGGCCGACGCATCTGGAGTCGGAATTGGAGTCGTTCTCATGCAAAATGATCGACCACTCGCATATACTAGCAAGGCATTATCTCCCTCCCATCAAAATATGTCAGTATATGATAAGGAGATGCTTGCCATTGTACATGCAGTAACGAGGTGGAGACCCTACCTAATCGGTATAACATCCCTCATTTTCTGAATTTTCGTATAAATTTCTAGTGATAATGTAAGTAACTATTTCAAATTTGACAAAAGAGCTAGAGTATGAATCAGAGATAACTTTTTTTTTGGTAAGTAAAAGTAAATTGATTATGTGTAAAGTTTCTACAAATAGCTTTATCTATACAAGTCATAGACAAAGCCATGTAACTCATAGAGTGCGAATGCGATAGTTATGACTACACATGCTGTAGACTATAACTCCTAAGACCTTTAGCTAATAGAAAATGTTTGGCTTCCCAAGATCTTTAGCTAATAGCAAAATTAAAATTGATAAAAATATATTTTTCTCTTTGGGTAAAGTGCTCCGTTTTGAGATCTTGCTCCATCTGGATCTTGAGTCTCTAATAATCTCTTTCAATAGCTGAGCATTGTTTGTGTGTTGACATTCAAAGATTCTGTTACATCTCTCCTTCCACATCCACCAAATAAGCGATCTGAAAGTAACCTTTGCCAGTTGTGTGAGAGGCCCTTTTCTTGAGAAACATTGCATGAGGTCACCTAGTTCTTGGTGCAAGTTTGGTTCTTGGCAGTCTATTGAGTTCAAATCATTTGGAGAATCTCCTTCCATATCCATTTTGTATAATCACAAGCAAAATAGAGGTGGTCAACAGTTTCTTCTTGTTGCATACAAAGGGAGCATCGGTTAACATGATAGATACCTCTTCTTTTCATATTGTGCAATTCTTTCTTGAAGTTGGTTCATTTTGAAGAAAGATAAGTAAGTCATCTGCAAATGTTATATGTGATATATGAACAGAACCAGCGATAGGGTACCTTAATGCTACCATTTAAGACTGCGTGTTCCAACATACAGCTAAGTCCTTCCATCGCAAATAGTAAAAAGATACGGAGAGAGTGGATCACCTTGTCGGATGTCATTCGTGTGCTCCCAAAAAAAACCAATTGGTGAGCCATTAAAGAGTATCGAAAACTTTGGAGTTTCGAGGCAAGATTGAATCAATTAACCCATTGCTGTGGGAAGTTCATATCGAGGAGCATCTTATAGATAAACTTCCTATTAACTGAATCAAAGGCTTTCCGTAAATCAGCTTTAAAACAGATTTTTGTCCCTCTTGCTTTTGAATGCAAATCTTTGACCAAGTCATTAGCAAGCAAAATGTTATGATGTATACTTCTCCCTTTAATGAAAGCAGCTTGATTTGGGCTATTGATCTTGTGTATTACATTTTGCATTCTATTTGCCAATACTTTGGAGATGATCTTGTAAATAAAGTTGCATAATGATATGGGTCGATAGTTCTCTAGTGAATCAGCCCCGGCATTCTTCGGAATTAAGGAAATAAAAGTGCAATTCATCTCTCTAAGAATATGACCTGAAGAGAAAAAAAAAAGAGATAACTTATTCTTAAGATTTGAGGGATTTGTTCAAACAAGAATCTGAGGACCTATGTGTAAACCCTAAGGACCAAATCGCGAATATAATAGAAACAAGGACTAAACTGCAAAACACACAAAATAACAAATTCCACCGCTTAAGCCACTCTGCCTTCGTTCTTAAGGAACCAGAGAAGGCAGCTTCTGTGTGGAAGAACAGAGAAAGAAAGAAAGAAGAAGATAAAAGAAAGGGAGAAGAAGAAGAAGAAAAATTGGGGCTTGAGGTTTCTTACTCAATCTTCTCAATTGTGGGTCAAAAAAATTCTCAAAGGCAAGTGTTCTAACCCCATCCTACAGAATATTAGTTTCTGTTCTTATGTTGGTTCAAAAAGATCTGAAAGATTTCCATTTAGAACCGGAAATGTCTCTCTTTGGACATAGAACCAAGGATTCTGAAATTTTTCGGTAAACTGACCTCTATATACTGTTCCGGCTATAATTTTTGGTACGAAAAGCAGATTTGGGCAGGACCTAGTTTGTTTGAAAACAGACTCTTATATCTTTCTTTTGACACAGATTTTGAAGATTTTGAACACCGACTACTTACCCAATCATCTGTTTCTAATGAGCCAATAGATGCTGCAAAACAGGGATCAAAATTTCTGACCTTTCGATACTAAAATACTTATAAATTCCTGTTGAAAACTTTAAATTATACCAAACTGACTTTGTCCGAAACTAGACTTGAAAACCTTTCTTTTGACATATAGCTTGAAAATTTTGAAAATCAAATGCCTACCCTATTATCTGTTGAATCCGACCCTTTGTATTTTGTAAAACAGTGATTGTGTTTTTGACCTTGCGTTACCAAATCAAAGGTAACTCTTTGCTGGAAACCATGATTCGTACAAAACTTGTTTCAACAGAAAACAGATTGATATATCTTTCAACAACAGCTTTCTTAAGGGTATTGGAGCATAATTGATAATCTGAAGTATATGTTCTATGTGCCACTGGAATTCTGTCAGAAATTGAGCTTCGATCGATTTCGCGTATTCTGTTTCATTCCTTTGGAAATTGAATTCATCTAACCTTCTTATTTGAATTGAGCTAAATATGATTGCTTGGAATCCCGGTATACCCTTGCTTTCATTTCATTCTAAATCTGAATACATTGGTGAGAAAATTGTTGCTTGCATCGTATTGACTTGTAAAGGCACATGTACGTTTTGTTGTTCCGCGTGTGCTTCCGATATATGCTACTTATTGATCAAACTGCCCTCTTGTACTCTGGTGTTTGTGGGATTTATGTGGACCTTTGCCAGAAATGGTAAAGGGTATGTGAGATTTATGTGGACCTTTGCCAGAAATGGTAAAGGGTATGTGTTAAAAGCCTGCGATGCTCTGCCGGCCCCCTCTGGCTTCACCTAGACATGGGTGGATGGAGCTCCCAGACGTGGGAGACTTCTGTCTGGTGGTCATTCAGAAATGGATGAATCACATTCTGTCTGTGGTCCCACTACACCTTCTGTATGTTTGATATGATATCCAGAGCTTTGGTTATGTGTTTTTGTTCATGCTTTGGATAAGAATGATATGAATGCAATGTCAAAGACAACGTTTGAGCTTCTGTTCGGTATTTGTTATTGATATGCTTCGAACTAGTTCATTCATTGTTGATATGTTTCGAAATGTTCCATACGCCATTGATATGCTCCGAGACATTCCATATGCCATTGATAAGCTCCGTTTTTGTTTCATTTGTCATTGATATGCTCCAATTACTCTATGCCCCTTCTGTTATGAACCAATTATGTATGATTGATATGACAATTGTGATTCTGCACCTAATGCTATTACATCTATGAATTCGTATGTTCTGCCTTGCATTTTGAAACTTTATCTCTTTGGAAATTGTCCTCTTTTGACATGGATATGTTAGTCACTTGCTGAGCTCTTTATGCTCACCCCGTTATTGTATAAATATTTCAGGATAGCGTATCGCTTGCTTAAATGTTAAGATTGGGCCGAGGCAGTAGAAAGTTAGAAGATTTTGGGCAGATCTTTATTAGCATATATGTACTTGTTGTGTGAGCCACTCTATATCTAATCAAATGTTGACGATGAATCCAAACTTGTGGATTTTGTGTATGTTAAAGGATCTCTCATGTTTAGGATTTTGAAAAGTTACGTTAAATTTGTGTAATGACATGACTTATGGTAAACGTCGGTTTGGTGACTGCTTAGATTTCCCCACTTGTGAATTTATACTGGGGTTATTATTTTGATGAGAGGAGTTCAGATCGTATGAAATTTCGAGTGATGCGTGGTATGTTTATGAACTGCACAGGGTTTATAAATTGTAGACTATTGAGGTGAAATTTTGTTTTGTATGTTTTCTTAGTGACCTCAAATGTGTGTTTGGATCCTGGATTGATTTGTTTTCTTGAGTTTTAAATATTATGGATATTTTTTAGGGAGCGTGATAGAGGTGGTATCAGAGCCTAATTTGAGAATCACTAAGAATATTTTTTTTGAGGTTTATTGACTATCATTTAGAGATTGATCAAAGAAAATGTTCTTTTGATGTTTTAGGAAGCAAGGATGACGAAATCATCTGGTTCTCTGTTGCATCTACTGGCGATCAATTGAGTGGTATCATGCGGACTTTGGAGACTATGGCACAAGTGATGCAAAAAACAACAACAACATGTCCAACACGGAAGAAATGATGAAATAGGGACATCAAACCAATTGGAGTTAGGAATTGAAATAGTTCAAGAAGCTTAGTCCTCCTAGCTTTAGTGGTGAGTCTCGATCCAATGGCAGCAAACGGTGGATGCTACTGATAGAGAAAATATTTAACGTCTTAAATTACCACGATGATCAGAAAGTTTTTCTTGCTACCTTTATCTTTGGAAGGAGAGAGGTCAAACAATTGGTGGAGAATGATTAAGAGGATTTTTTGAAGTCAAACATGAGCCAATGACATGGAAGGCATTCAAAGAGAGGTTTAACGATAAATATTTTTCCAGTTGTATAAGAGATAAAAAAAATTGGAGTTCTTGAATCTTATCCAGGGAAATATGATGGTTTGCAAAGTATGAATCTAAATTCACTGAGCTCTCTAGGTTTGCCACCCATATGACAGATGATGAATCTAGAAAAAAAAAAAAAAGGTTTGAAAGGGATTAAACCGCAATAAGAAGTCGAATGTCAGCCTTAAAGCTACAAACCTATGCGGAAACGGTAGAAAGAGTTTTGAAAATTGAAAGAGACATGGATGAAATTCAAGAAATCATTGGCAAGAACAAAAGGGACAAATTCATTAGCAAAAGCACGAGAGAAAATGAATATGAAGCTAGTAACAAGAGGTTTAAGACATCTGAATTTGGAAAAGGAAAACCACTGCGGAGGACTCAGTCATATGCAATATGTGGATTAAATAATGAAACAAGTCAGTGTTTTTGGGTGACTGGAGCATTATTGTTTGTGGAAAGTTGGATCATCAAATAAAAGATTGCCCTGTGAGGAAGAAGAAAGAGCCACTGTCTCCTAGACCCTCAGCCCATGCTAGAGTGTACGCTGTCACTGAACAAGATTCAAAAGCTTCTAAATCCGTGGATGAAGGTATTCTTCATGTTTCTAAGAGAAATGCAAAAGTTTTGTTTGATCCCGGCTCCAACTTATCTTTTGTTTCACAATACTTTGCTTGTCACTTGGATATTCCTCCTAGACCCCTGGATTATATATTATATGTAACAACTGTTGTTGGAGATTCATTGGCAATAAACTTAGTTTACCCGTCTTGTTTGATTTCTATTGGAGAACACGAATTCCTTGCTGATTTGATTCTCCTAGAGATCCAGGGTTTTGATGTTATACTTGGCATGGATTGGTTATCTTCTCATCATGCTAGTATTGATTGTTACAAAAAAATAATTACTTTCTGCATACCAGATCAGCCTATATTTTTCTTTGAGGGCATTAGGCATGATTTGCCTCCTTGCTTGATATTAGCATTTCAAGCTTATCGTCTTATGCAGAAAGGTTGTTTTTGTTATATGGTGTGTGTAAAGGAGCATTCAAATCAGGAAACCCACCTAGATAAAATTTCAGTGGTCAAAGAATTTCCTGATGTATTCCCAGACGACTTGCCTGGTTTACCTCTAGATAGAGAGGGTGAATTTGCTATTGATCTAGTCCCCAGTACAACCCCAATATCTAAGCCTCCCTCTGAGAATGGCACCACTCGAGCTAGAGGAATTAAAGAAGCAACTACAAGAATTATTAGATAAGGGTTTCATACGACCCAATGTATCTCTCCATGGGGTGCTCGGTACTATTAGTGAAGAAGAAGGATGGAACATTGAGGCTTTGTATTGATTATAGATAGTTGAATCGGTGACCATCAAAAACAAGTATCCCATACCTAGAATTGACGATTTGTTTGATCAACTGCAGGGTGCACAAGTATTCTCTAAGATTGACCCGAGGTCGTTACTATCAGGTTGAAGATCAAGGAGGAGGATATTTCAAAAAACAGACTTTCGAACTTCGATATGGTCATTATGAATTCTTGGTGATGCCTTTTGGTTTGACAAACGCCCTGCAGCTTTTATGGAACTAATGAATAGGATATTTCAAACCGCTCTTGGATATCATGTAATTGTATTTATTGATGACATATTGGTGTATTCAAGGAGTAATCGAGAGCATGAGGAACACTTGAGAAATGTATTGTCCATACTAAGAGAAAATAAGTTGTATGCAAAGTTCAGCAAATGTGAATTTTGGTTGAATGAAGTTGCTTTCTTAGGCCATGTGATTTCAGGAAAGGGTATATCTGTTGATCCAAGGAAAATAGAAGCTGTAGTTGAATGGGAAGTACCAACAAATGTAACAGAAGTTAGAAGCTTCTTGGGCATGGCAGGTTATTACAGGAGATTTGTGGAGGGATTTTCTCGAATCGCTCAACCTCTCACCAAACTCACTAAGAAGAATATGAAATTTGTATGGGGTGATGATTGTGAGCAAAGTTTTCAAGAGTTAAAAAGAAGATTGACGAGTGCCCCCCTATTCTCACTATTCCAAGTGGTAGTGATGAGTTTGTAGTTTATCTTGATGCTTCAAGGAAGGGCTTAGGATGTGTTTTTGATGTAGGAAGGAGAGTAATTGCTTATGCTTCTAGGCAACTTAAAGGTTATGAATTGAATTATCCAACTCATGACTTGGAATTGGCAGCAATTATTTTTGCTCTAAAGATTTGGAGACATTATTTATATGGTGGTCGACAGTTTGAAATCTTCTTGATCACAAGAGTTTAAAATATATTCACTCAGAAAAAGAGTTAAATATGAGACATCAAGATGGATAGAACTTCGAAGGATTATGATTGTGCCATCCGTTATCACCAAAGCAAAGCCAATGTTGTAGCCGATGCACTTAGTAGGAAATCTACAGTTTTATGGCTAGTCCGGTGGTGAAGCAATGGAAGTTGTTAGAAGAAAATTTTTGATGTGAAAGCTTTGAGGAAAGAGCAAGACTTCGATGATATTGATGGCCTCCATTCAAGTGCAATCTGATCTTATTCAACAAATTAAGGAAGGACAATTACTGAGATCCACGCTTAATCTACTTGAGAAATGAAGTAAAAAAGGGGATTGAAGCCAAAATTTCAAGTTTCAAAGAATGGCCTATTGAGATTTGGGGAAAGGGTATGTGTGCCAAATGAGCAGATATCAAGAGTCAAATCCTATAGGAGAGTTATACTTCAAAGTGCATGCCATGCATCCGGGGGAGCACTAAGATGTATAGGGATATCCAAAGTCATTATTGGTGGGAAGGCATGAAGAAGGAAATTGCAATGTATGTTTCAAAATGTTTGACTTGTCGACAAAAATCAAAGTAGAACACCAAAGACACGGAGGGTTGTTGCAACCTTTAGATATTCCTGAATGGAAATGGGAATGCATTACCATGGATTTTGTTTGGGACTACCCAGAACCTCTAGGAAGCATGATGCTATTTGGGTTATCATTGATAGGTTAACAAAATCTACACATTTCCTACCAATTAATATGACTTATTAAACTTGACAAACTTGCAGATTTATATGTCAATGAAATAGTAAGACTTCATGGTATTCCAAAGGAGATCATCTCGATAGAGACTCCATTTCTCTCTAGATTCGGAGAAGATTGCAGGAGTCGATGGGCACTAAAGTTAAGTTTAGTACTACATATCATCCTCAGACTGATGGTCAGTCAGAAAGAACAATTCAAACACTTGAGGATCTGCTTAGAGCCTATGTTATGGATTGGAAGGGTGAATGGGATAAAGATATTTCACTTATTGAGTTCACTTATAATAATAGTTATCATTCAAGTATTCAAATGGCTCCTTACGAAGCTTTATATGGGCGAAAGTGCATAACACCTATATGTTGGGAGGAAGTTGGTGACAGAAAGCTGTTAGCACCGGACAAAGTACAAGAAACTACCGAGAAAATTCAAGTTATAAGGAAAAGGTTAAAAACTGCTCAGAGTCGTCAAAAGAGTTATGCCGACAATAGAAGATGAGACATTGAGTTTGAAATTGGAGATTTTGTATTCTTAAAAGTCTCCCCTTCCAAAGGCATTATAAGGTTTGGGAAGAAAGGAAAGTTAAGCCCAAGATTTATTGGACCTTTTGAGGTTCTTGAGAGGGTTGGTTCTGTCGCTTACAGGATTGCCTTGCCACTAGTATTGTGCCATGTTCATGATATATTTCATGTCTCGATGATTAGGAATGAAGTAGAAAAGGAATTGAAGCCAAAATTTCAAGTTTCAAATGATGGCCTATTGAGATTTGGGGAGAGAGTATGTGTGCCAAATGAACCAGATATCAAGAATCAAATCCTAAAGGATGTTGAATCTCGGATTTTGATGATGAAACTAATTGATTGTGTTTAGATGTTTAAACTGCATTTTGAGTGATGTAGGTCTACTCGATCAGAATTAGACAGTTAACGCAGGAGGAATTGACGCTTCTTGTAGGAGGAGATCACGTCCGGATATTGACGGCGAAAGGCTTGGACATCGAGCATCGAGCTAAGGAGAGCGGAATTGCGCCCCCGGATATCGGGGTTCTTGGAGGTCAACCGCCGATTGGGCAACAAGCCGCAAGAGAGGGCGATCGCTAAAGAATCGGACAAACGCCAACCAATGACGTCTTAGACAACGGAATGTCGATTCGCGTTGTAATAACTTGTCTAGATCGGATGTAGAGTTTTGGCTTGCATGTGCAGGATTAACTACGATAACGATGAAGACATAAAGTGAAACAAAGTGTAGAGTCAAGCACGAAGGATTAGTTGGGAGTTCAAGAGTTAACGGAAGTCCGAAGGATCATCGAGAACATTGCCCGGAACTAGTAGAAATGAGTAGGGAGCTTGCCGAAAGGGTTTTTTGGAAGCTTCATGGGAAGGTTAGGTGGGAAGTTCGCAGAGTTTGCCGAGAAAGATCGGAACTTGCTTGAAGAAGCTCGTTGGAACTTCGCCAAGATCAAATCGTGAAGTTTAAGAGCTTGCCGGGAGTCCATGAGAATAGTTTCCGAGAGTTTATCCGGAAGACCTTGAAAGTTCACGGAAGAAGTCTTGACTTATGGACTTTGTAATAGCTTATATAATGTCTTTAAAATTCGTAGTTAGCATGTTAATTAGGGTTAGGATTAGGTATTAATCCTATAACCCAAATAGGGGCCTATAACATCTGTAGGTGAAAACACTTGTGGGCGGTGAGTGAAAACACTATAGCGGGCTGAAAACACTTTGTAGGCGGTGGCACCGCTGGGCTGAACAGTGGCACCAGCACCCCAAAATTTGCGGTGACACCTCTTAATTTGGCAGGTGGCACCGCCCAGCACTTTAAACGCTGGGCGGTGGCACAGCTTGGATGGGCGGTGGCACCAAAGATCGGGAACAAAGAGAATTTGAATTTTGGAGCCCATATTTTGGAGCCCAAATTTGAATCCTCTTGAGGCCTATAAATACCCCTCAAATCTCAGCTGAGAACACAACTTTTTGAGCAGCAAGAGTTTGAGAGAAAGGTCTTAGAAAAGTGTTAGCTTGAATTCTTTTCAATTTGCTAGTGTTCACCTCATCTCTTCTCGAAAATCTGTAAGAGAGTGAACCACATGGAAAGAGTTGTAAGAGGGGTATTTACCCTTCCATTTCAAGAGACTTGCTAGTGGAAGGTGGGAGCCTCATCGAAGAGGGGCCTCGCAAGTGGAGTAGGTCATTTGACCGAACCACTCTAAAATCGGCGTGATCCTTGGTTTGCATTTCATTATTGCTATTTACATTATTGCAAACCTTTTTATATGCTTTAGTTCCTTATTACTTTTGCTGCATATTTAAGAATACGCTTTTCGAGATTAAGCTTGTCAAGTTCATCTTATCATCTGAAAGATATTTTAAAAACCGAAGTTTTAATCCGCTGCACTAATTCACCCCCCCCTTTAGTGCTGCTCCGATCCTAACAATTGGTATCGAGCCCCGGTTTTCTACTTTGGTTTAACACCCAAATAGAAATGGCTCTTTATGGCTTTCAAGAGGGCTTATCGGTTGTTAGATCCACCGTTGTTTAACGGATCGGACTACACTTGTTGGAAAACTTCGAATGAGAGTTTTCTTACTTTCTTTGGATTTGAATTTATGGCACATAGTCGAAAATGGATATGAAATGTCTTCTCTCCCAATGAACCATTGGAATGATTTGGAGAAGAAGATGTTTTCTTTAAACTTATAAAGGCTATGAATGCCTTATTTTGCTTTTTTTAGACAAAAATGAGTTCAATCGGTTTCTACGTCGCGAAACGGCTTTTGATATTTGGCGAACACTTGAAATCACACACGGGAACTAGTAGAGTCAAAGACTTCGAAAGTTAACATTTTAATGCATGATTTCGAGCTTTTTTCAAATGAAAACCGAAGCGAAACCATTGTTGACATGTACACCCTTTTTGGGATGTTGTCAATGGTTTACAAACTCTTGGCAAATGTTTCTCGAATTTTGAACTTGTTAGTAAAAGTTTTACGATCACTTTCTAAAATTTGGGAATCAAAAGTTACTGACAATACAAAAAACAAAAGATTTAAATATTTTTCCACTTGAAGAACTTATCGGCTCATTGATGACATATGAAATGGTGCGCAATGCACATGATGAACACAATGAACACTTGAACCACCTTCCAAAGAATAGGAAGGATTTGGAACTCAGGACAAATAAATACCACTTGAGCGATGACTCAAGTAATGAGGACAATGATGAACTTGAACTTGAACACTAACTCTTAATAAGTTCATTAAACAAAAATCTAAAATGAACAATGAACTTGAACGGAGGAAGAGGCCAAAGAAAATGAAGGCACCCAAGGATGAATCAAGAACTTCCAAAAGATGAAACGGCTTATTTGGGCTTTGATGGGCTTCGACTACAAGGTAACTAACTCAACTCTCTTGAATTATTTTGAAATTACTTGAAGTTTTTTCATGAGTGCTTAATTTAGATAGTAGGAATAGGAAATAAAATTATTTTTCAAAAATTATATCATCTTTTTTCTTTTTTAGCATCTTTTGAAAAATTCAAAACTTTGATCATGAAATGTATATTGCTAAGGTTTCATGCATGTTATGTTTTGAAATGTTAAATGATGTATACAGCATTAGGGATGATAATTATATGATATGTGATAATGCTTAGGATTAATCCATACATATGTATCTTGATGATTTTATGACATACATGAGTTTTTGAAGTAAATGTTGATTTGATACTCTCATTTTGGATTAACATGTTTTTGGTTTAATCATTTTTATAACGAATTAAGATGACATTCTCATGACATATTAAGATGACATAATGCATGTACATCTATATATGAATTTCTTGATAGTCTTTTGATGATAGATGTGATATCATGATGTTTTATTTTTGATGTGTTTGGGCTTGACGGCTTTATGATGAAACTTATGTTTTGACTTTAAATGATGATACAATGTTTTCACAAAAAGACTTGAACACTCTCACATGAAATCAATTGTATGAAATGGAAATGAATTTTCTATTCTATCGAGATTAATGAATTTATTTTACCAATCTTATGAATCTCATGAAAATAAACATGATGAATATTTTATAAATGAGTTGTCTTATAAGATTTTGTCTTTACATCTTGAACTTTAATACTTATATTGATTTGACATATAAAGACTAAGGCATGCTCATAAGAAGCAAATCACATGAATAGAAATTTATAAAAATGAAATGTAATCCTTTATCTTATTGATTTCTACCTAAGAGACCAATAAAACTATCTATGCCATTTTGAATCTCTTGAAAGAAATGTTGAGATTTTGATGATTTGGATTATTTGAATTTGAATGAGTTTTATTCAAAATCATGATCTTGATTCCGTGATATTTACAAATTAAGATTTATTATGAATCAAGATTTTTTCATTAATCGATCTCCTAAGATTTTTCCTTGATTATTTAAGAGGAGATTTTTCAAAACAAAATGTGTCTTCTATTATTATCTTTTTATGGTATAATTTTTATGTAATTCCTTGTATTCATGAAATGTTTATCTCATCACCCAATTATTTTCTCCTTGATATTCCTTATGTGATGATATGAATACATGAAATTTTCATTAATTTGTTTTGATGAAAAGTTATGATCATGAATGGTA
Organism: Musa schizocarpa; assembly: GCA_900464855.2. Lineage (NCBI taxonomy): Eukaryota > Viridiplantae > Streptophyta > Magnoliopsida > Zingiberales > Musaceae > Musa > Musa schizocarpa. The sequence continues at coordinate 23,635,354 of LS990920.1, read as the reverse complement.
GGATGAAATTTGACAAGTTAATACCATCATGATTTAAAACATTTATGATTTGAAATTATGCATGCAATTGCTTTTTATTGTGATGATATATGCATATAATATGTATCATGAATACTTTATTATCATACATGAAAATAGTGATAAATATTTTAAAAATAAATGTTTGTATCATGTTAGATGATTTTACATTTTGTGCATGATGAGTTATAATGATGATTGTACATCAATTTGCTTTATTATGAATTATATGAATCTTGATCGTGAACTTGTTAAGAAGAATTTTAATGAACCATGAATTATATCTTTGGTATTCATGAATTGATCCTTATTGATATATTTCATGAATTCTTTGCATATTTAGCTTGTTCAATGATTGAAATATTTAGCCATTGAGTCCTCCCTTTCTTTTTGACTTTGATAAAGGGGGAGAAGGTTTTGCTAGCTTGTGCATTGAAAATGAAAGTAAACTTCCTAGCATGCTAGGGAAGTAAAACTTGCAAGCTTGCACTTCTCAAAAAGAGAAGAAAGATATTGCCTATCGAAAAAAAAAGCAAAAAAAGTGCAAAACTTAGAAAACTTGCAACAAAATTGCTCTTGCCATGCTTTGTATCAAAAACAGATTTATATCCTTAAAAGCATCGCATTAAATTTTTTAGTGTATCGCAATGTATCACATGTATCACAAGTTAAAATTTTTGAGACTATTATCATATCATGTTTAACAATTGATATGTTTCATTGATATGATAAATTATCATCTCATGATATATCGCATAATGATATTATGATTTGCGATTATATCGTGTGATCCTTGGTGAATTTTCACATTGATATCCTTCATGAAATGATTTCTTTGCATTTTTGTCTTGTATGTATCATGTGATGATTGAAATATTGATTGATGCAAATTCATAATTTATGTAAAAGTCTAAATCATTGGTTCCTCTCCTTCTTTTCGGCAATGACATAGGGGGAAAAAGATTGCTAGCTCAAGGCAAATGTTGGCTAGCTTATACTCTTCCCTTCTTTTTGACAAAAAAAAAAGGGGAGAAAGCTTTTGCTAGTTAGAATATGTAAAGAAAAGCAAAGTGCAATCTTACACAAGAAGCAAGTGTTGAATTGCCATGATTGAACTTAAGAATCTTGCTATGCTTTTGTGCTTATATGTTGTGATGAAAATCTAGCTTCATGCTGTAAAACTTGCATATCTAAAACTTGATAGCTTGAATGTCCTAAGCATGATGCATTACTTGCTAAATTTTCTAGCTTCAAAACTGCATGATGATAAAACTTAATATTATGTTTTTCATGCAATGAGTTGAACTTATATTACCAACACAAAGAATTGTTGTACTTCTCCTTTTTGTTGATGACAAAGGGGGAGAAGTAAGTTGATGACATGATATGCATAAGTTTATGTATATGTTCATGATGATGTGTTGCAAGTATTCATGATGAATAGTGCAATGACTTGAATTCTGCTTGAATTCAAGGTTCTATCAATATGGCATATTGATAGGGGGAGTTTCGTTAAACTCCGGGGAGTTTAGGTTAACTCCGGGTAGTTTAGGTTAACTCCGTTAGTCATCAATTAGTTGTCATCATCAAAAAGGGGGAGATTGTTGAATCTCGGATTTTGATGATGAAACTAATTGATTGTGTTTAGATGTTTAAACTGCATTTTGAGTGATGTAGGTCTACTCGATCAGAATTAGACGATTAACGGAGGAGGAATTGACGTTGGCGCCGGAGGAGATCACGCCAGGGATATTGGACAGCGAAGGCTTGGGACGTCCGAGCATCGGCTAAGGAGAGCGGAATTGCGCCAAGGATATCGGGGGGTTGCGGAGGTCAACCGATTGGGCAACAAGCATAAAAGAGAGGACGATCTCGCTGAAGAATCGGACGAAACGCCAACCAATGACGTCGAACAACGGAATGTCGATTAGCGTTGTAATAACTGTCTAGATCGAGTAGAGTTTTTTGGCTGCATGTGCAGGATTAACTACGATAACGATGAAGACATAAAGTGAAACAAAGTGTGGAGTCAAGCACGAAGGATTCGTTGGGAGTTCAAGAGTTCGACGGAAGTCCGGAAGGATCATCGGGAACGCCTTAACCAACTAGCCGAGAATGAGTAGGGGAGCTTGCGAAGGGTTTTTTGGAAGCTTCGCCGGAAGGTTCGTGGGAAGTTCGCAGAGTTTGCCGAAAGATCGAGCTTGCGAAGAAGCTCGTTGGAACTCGCCAAGATCAAATCGTGAAGTTTAAGAGCTTGCTTGGAGTCCGAGAATGGTTTCAGAGAGTTTATCGGAAGACCGCCAAAAGTTCACCGGAAGAAGTCTTGACTTATGGACTTTGTAATAGCTTATATAATGTCTTTAAAATTCATAGTTAGCATGTTAATTAGGGTTAGGATTAGGTATTAATCCTATAACCCAAAAGGGGCCTATAACACTGTGAGGCTCGAAAACACCAGTGGCGGTGAGTTGAAAACACTATAGCGGGCTGAAAAACATCAGAGGGCGGTGGCACCGCTGGGCTGAGAGTGGCACCGCCCAGCACCCGAAAGGGCGGTGACACCTCTTAATATGGCGGTGGCACCGCCAAACCTGAATGCTGGCGGTGGCACCGGCTATGGGCGGTGGCACCGCCAAAGATCGGAACCCAAAGAGAATTTGAATTTTGGAGCCCATATTTGAATCCTCTTGAGGCCTATAAATACCCCCTCAAATCTCAGCTGAGAACACAACTTTTTTGAGCAGCAAGAGTTTGAGAGAAAGGTCTTAGAAAAGTGTTAGCTTGTCTTTTTTCAATTTGCTAGTGTTCACCTCATCTCTTCTCGAAAATCTGTAAGAGAGTGAACAGCTTGTAAAGAGTTGTAAGAGGGTATTTACCCTTCCATTTCAAGAGACTTGCTAGTGGAAGGTGGGAGCCTCATCGAAGAGGGCCTCATAAGTGGAGTAGGTCATTTGACCGAACCACTCTAAAATCGTGATCCTTGGTTTGCATTTCATTATTGCTATTTACATTATTGCAAACCTTTTTATATGCTTTAGTTCCTTATTACTTTTGCTGCGCATATTTAAGAATACGCTTTCAAGATTAAGCTTGTCAAGTTCCGCTCTTATCATACGAAAGATTTTTTAAAAACCGAAGTTTTAATCTGCTGCACTAATTCACCCCCCCCTCTTAGTGCTGCTCCGATCCTAACAAAGGAAAGTTAAGCCCAAGATTTATTAGACCTTTTGAGGTTCTTGAGAGGGTTGGTTCTATCGCTTATAGGATTGCCTTACCATCATCGTTGTGTCATATCCATAATATATTCCATGTTTCGATGATTAGAAAGTATATATCTGACCCTTCTCATATCATTAAGTATGAGCTGATGGAGATCGATAAAGATTTATCTTATGTGGAAGAGCCCATTCAGATTGTTGATAAGAAAGAAAAGATCCTAAGGAATCGGGTCATCCCTCTAGTTCAAGTAATTTGGAAACATTATTCTGGAGAGGAAACAACCTGGGAGCTAGAGGAGGAAATGAAAAAAGTTTATCCCCATCTTTTCATCGATAGATGTACGATAAATTTAGAGGACTAAATTTTTCTTTTAAGGGGGGGGAGAGTGTAACATCTCTCATTTCTGAATTTTCGTATAAGTTTCTAGTGGTAATGTAAGTATCTATCTTAAATTTGATAAAAGAGCCAAAGTATGAATCAGAGGTAACTTATTCATAAGATTTGAGGGATTTGTTCAAAAAAAAAAATCTGAGGGCCTATATGTAAACCCTGAGGACCTAATCATAAATATAATAAAACAAGGACTAAACTGCAAAATACATAAAATTACAAATCCCACCACTTAAGCCTCTCTGCCTTCGTTCTTAAGGAACGAGAGAAGGCAGCTGCTGTGTGGAAGAACAGAGAAAGAAAGAAAGAAGAAGAGAAATAAAAAGGGGGAAGAATAAGAAGAAAAAGAATTGGGGCTTTGAGGTTTCTTACTCAAATCTTCTCAATTGGGGTCATAATTCTCAAAGGCAAGTGTTCTAACCCTATCCTATAGAAATATTAGTCTATGTTCTTATATTAATTCTAAATAATCTGAAGGATTTCTATTTAGAACCTGATATTTCTCTCTTTGGACATAGAACCATGGATCTGAAATTTTTCGGTAAACTGACCCCTATATACTATTCCAGCTATAATTTTTAGTACTAAATATAGATTTGGGCAGGACTAAGTTCCTTTGAAATTAGACTCTTATATCTTTCTTTTAACACTGATTTTGAAGATTTTGGACACCGAATACTTACCCAAACGTCTGTTTCAAATGAGCCTATAGATGTTGCAAAACAGGGATCAAAATTTTTGACCTTTCGATACTAAAATACCTATAAGTTCCTATCTTTAAACCTTTCTTTTGACATATAGAATGATAAATTTGGAATTCAAATACCTATCCTATTATCTGTTGAATCTGACCCTATGAATTCTGCTAAATAGTGATTTTGTTTTTGACCTTTGATTACTAAATCCATGGTAACTCCTTGTTGGAAACCCTGATTCAGACGAAATTTGTTCCATCAGAAAATAGATTGATATATTTTTCGACAATAGCTTTCTTGAGGGTATTGGAGCATAATTGAAAATCTGAAGTATTTATCTAATGTGCCTCTCGAATTCTGTCAGAAATCGAGCTTTGGTCGATTTCGCATATTCTGGTTTCATTCCTTTGAAAATTGATTTTATCTAACCTTCTTATTTGAATTGAGTTGGAGATAATGTAACATCCCATTAGTCCCACATTGGAAGTGGGGAATATGTATGATTAGCTTATAAGGGCTTGATGAGTGTACTACGTTAACTCTCGCTTAAGCATTTTGGTGCGTGGTTGCAAGGACCAAAATGGAGTTATTGGTCAGTTAACACATCAGACTTAGGTTGAGACATTTGGTATCTGACCTAGCATTTGGGCAGGGTGAGAGGGCTCGAGTAGGAAAAGGGCTACCCATGGATGGAGTCGAGAACTTATCACGGTGAGCCACCACCGAGAGTTAATCCTCACATGCACTATGCTAGGGTTCGATCTCTGGTTATGTCGGCCCTTGGCGTCCCATCGAAAGGGGAATGTGTATGATTAGCTTATAAGGGTCTGATGAGTGTACTACGTTAACTCCCGCTTAAGTGTTTTGGTCTGCGGTTGAAGGACCAAAATGGAGTTATTGGCCAGTTGGGGTCTGATGAGTGTACTACGTTAACTCCCGCTTAAGTGTTTTGATCTGCGGTTGAAGGACCAAAATGGAGTTATTGGCCAGTTGGCTCATCAGACTCGGGTCGTGACATTTGGTATCAGAGCCGACCTAACATTTGGGCAGGGTGAGAGGGCTCGAGTAGGAAAGGGCTACCCGTGGATGGAGTTAGAGAACTCATCACGACGTGGAGCCACCACTGAGTTAATCCTCACATGTACAATGCTAGGGTTCGATCTGGGTTATGTCGAGCCTTAACGAGGATGTCAAGCTAATTGAGTTGGGGATATTGTAACATCTCATTAGTTGTAATATCCCATTAGTTGTAATATCCCATTAGTCCCACATCGGAAGTAGGCAATGTGTATGATTAGCTTATAAGGGCCCGATGAGTGTACTACGTTAACTCCCGCTTAAGCATTTTGGTCCATGGTTGAAGGACCAAAATGGAGTTATTGGCCAGTTAGCTTATCAGACTCGGGTCATGACATTCTGTCACGCCCCCCCCCCCATTGAATTTAATTTTCATTCAGGAGGTGTGAATCTAACTCAAGATTGATAATATTATAATTCAACAAACAATCCAGGATCCAATCACATATTTGAGGTCACTAAGAAAAATATTCAAGTCATTCACCTCTACAATCCCCAATTCACAAAACCTGTGCAGTTTATAATCATTAATGCAATCACAAAACTAACATATACAACAGAGGTGCTTTTCAAATATTTACAAGATACATCAATCTAGATTTGTCATTGGCATTTCATTACACCCAAAAAGAATATATACAAACATGATAGATACGTCTTCTTTTCATATTGTCTATTGTAGGTAGTTTATTGAGAAGGGCCTGCCATGTACATAAGGAATGTCTTTGTGATCCCGGTCGATCCCATGTCCAACTGCTTGGGACCCACTTGTTATTTCTTTGCCTAATTTGATTCCATGCGGATGTGGCACTAAATTTGCCATTGTCATGAGGCCAAATAAGTATATCTGAAGAGTTGTTAGTGATTGGAATAGCTATAATAGTCGGCCAAAGTGATAACATTTCGGAAGAAATAGGATTAGGGAGACACCAGGTACCGTTAGCAATGAACTCAGAAACCTTCCAATCTTTGGGAGCCCCAAGATCTTTTCATATTCTGTCACCATATAATTGAAATATACTCTTCCCATTCACCCAAGGATCGTACCACATATTAGTACTAGTTCCAGAAGAGATTGCATAGGAAATGTGTTTGATTAGCCAATTCCTTGCCTTTAAAATTCCTTTCCAAGCTGCAGAGTGGTATGTTCTTGTTGAAATTTCCCAGATTGATTCTTTTGAAAGATAATGAAGAAAAACCCAATGTGACCATAAGGAACATTTGTTTTGCAAAAGATCCCACAATTGCTGCACCAGACATGCTTGATTCCAATCTCTAGTATTTCTCGGGGTTTAGCCCCCCTTTATCTTTCTGTTTGCAAATGCTATCCCAATTTACCATATGCATTGCCTTCTCATTTGTGCCATTCCGGAAGAAGTTCATTAATAACCGTTCAATATCTTGGAGAAGTCCAAAGAAAGGTGAAGAAATGCATTACACTAATATATAGAGTAGGAGTGCAATACCCGATCGGATGAGTTCGAGTCGTCCTGCTTTTGATAGAAACCTATTTTTCCAAGAAGAAATTCTATTCTTTATTTTTTGCAAGATAGGTCGACAAAGGGGTTTTGTGAATGCCTATGGATATGAGCAGGAGACCCAAATAAGGAACCGCAAGCTTCCCTCACTAACCCCCCAAAGTTTGTGCAATAAAGACATTATCCTCAACGTAAGGGCTCATATATATACTTTACTTTTTCGCATGATTTAACGAAGTCCAGAAACCATACCAAGTCATTCATAATAGTAGCCAGGTTCTTTCTTGAAGTTGGTTCATTTTGAAGAAAGATAAGTAAGTCATCTGCAAATGTTATATGTGATATATGAAATAACCAAAGAATGGGTACCTTAATGCTGCCATTTAAGACTGCGTGTTCCAACATACAGCTAAGTCCTTCCATCGCAATAATAGTAAAAAAAGATACGAGAGAGTGGATCACCTTGTCGGATGCCATTCGTGTTCCCAAAAAAACCAATTGGTGAGCCATTAAAGAGTATCGAAAAACTTTGGAGTTCCTGTGCAAGATTGAATCCAATTAACCCATTGCTGGGGAAGTTCATATCGAGGAGCATCTTATAGATAAACTTCCTATTAACTGAATCAAAGGCTTTCCGTAAATCAGTTTTAAAACAGATTTTTTTGACCCTCTTGCTTTTGAATGCAAATCTTTGACCAAGTCATTAGCAAGCAAAATGTTATGATGTATACTTCCCCTTTAATGAAAGCAATTGATTTGGGCTAATGATCTTGTGTATTACCTTTTTTGCATTATATTTGCCAATACTTTGGAGATGATCTTGTAAATAAAGTTGCATAATGATATGGGTCGATAGTTCTCTAGTGAATCAGCCAGGCATTCTTCGAATTAAGGAAATAAAAGTGCAATTCATCTCTCTATGAATATGACCTAAAGAGAAAAAATGTTGGCAAGCCTTGATCACATCATTTCCAATAATAGACCAAGCAGTTTGGTAAAATTCAGTTGGAAATCCATCTGGACCTGGGCTTTTGTGCTTTGGTGACTTAAAGACAACACATACAATTTCGTCATCTGTAATTGGGGCATTGAGGATTGAAATAGCTTCTGAATCAAGTTTTCTAGTCGGCTCCACATGAATGTTATTAGGTTTCTCATCTTGATTGAGTAAGGAATAAAAAAATTGCTCTGTGTGTGCTTTAACCTCATCTAAATTCTCAATAAGATTATCATCTTTGTCTCTACATTTGCTGATACGGTTAACAGCCCTTCGAGTAGCAATTGAAGCATAGAAAAATTTTGTATTGGAATCCCCTAGTGTAAGCCAATGCTGTCGAGACTTCTGCTTTGCAAAACTTTCCTCCTGTTTTAAGGCTTGCATGAAGTTATTTCTGGCTTCTGCCTCTTTGTAGATAATATTTTCATCATTTGGCTGAAGTTGCAGCTCATGTTGCAATGACATTAGTTCCTTTCTGCAAAATTGAACTCTAGTGTTAATATTGCCAAAGGTATTTGTATTCCACTCCTTTAGTGTTTGCTTTTACAGGGCTTTGAGCTTTTGACATAAGATGTAAGGAGGGGATCCATGCACATTAACATTCCAAGCAGATCGATAACATCAAGAAATTGAGGATGAGTACTCCACATGTTAAAGAATCTAAACGGTTTCTTGCCTCTTGGTGTCGCTTTTTTTTTTTCTGCGTGTATATACATTAAAGAATGGTCGAAAAAACAAAGGAGCACCATACTCAAGAAGTGAATCTGGGTAAACTGTTAACCATTCATGATTAATCAAACACCTATCAAGTCGAGCCATTATTTTTTTTTTAGCAGCACCTTGATTACTCCGGAGAGCCAATTACCCACAGATTTCATATCAAACAAATGTCAATGTCAATGTAATCATTGAAACTTTGAAGCTGGCTTTTCGAAAGTTGTCTACCCCCCCCTCTTTTTTTTATTTATATACCTAATAGTATTAAAGTTTCCAAGAACAATCCAAGGTACATTGAGACACCATTTACAATATTAGTCGGTCGGACCAAAGAGTATTTCTTTCTTGCATACTGTTTGAAGAATATATACCAAAGGAAATTGAATTGACAACCATTATTTTTATCCTCTACCTTAAGATGAATGAATTGATCAGTAGCAGAAATAAACCAAGCATTAATAGAGTTAGGATGCCATAAGACCCATATTCTACCAAAAGTTTCATTTGAGTCATTGGTAAACAGTTCTGCGTCCGGCCATATTAAATTCTTTTGAGCTTGAACGCACGATTGTTTAATTTTCGTTTCCACTAGAATAACAATATCACATGTGGCAGACTTGATTATTCTGTTGATATAAATGATAATATTTAATCACTATTGGTGCCAAATGATCTCACAGTCACTTCCATATCCATTCTGTTTATTTGGCCTCATGACAATGGCAAATTTAGTGCCACATCCGCATGGAATCAAATTAGGCAAAGAAATAACAAGTGGGTCCCAAGCAGTTGGACATGGGATCGACCGGGATCACAAAGACATTCCTTATGTACATGGCAGGCCCTTCTCAATAAACTACCTACAATAGAAAATATGAAAAGAAGAGGTATCTATCATGTTAACCGATGCTCCCTTTGTATGCAACAAGAAGAAACTGTTGAACACCTCTATTTTGCTTGTGATTATACAAAATGGATATGGAAGGAGATTCTCCAGCGATTTGAACTCAATAGACTGCCGCAACCAAACTTGCACCAAGAATTAGGCGACCTCATGCAATGTTTCTCAAAAACAGGGCCTCTCACACAACTGGCAAAGGTTACTTTCAGATGCGCTATTTGGTGGATGTGGAAGGAGAGATGTAACAGAATCTTTGAATGTCAACACACAAACAATGCTCAGCTATTGAAAGAGATTATTAGAGACTCAAGATCCTGTATGGAGCAAGATCTCAAAACGGAGCACTGTACCCAAAGAAAAAAATATATTTTTATCAATTTTAATTTTGCTATTAGCTAAAGATCTTGGGAAGCGAAACATTTTCTATTAGCTAAAGATCTTAGGAGTTATAGTCTACAGCATGTGTAGACATAACTATCGCATTCGCACTCTATGAGTTACATGGCTTTGTCTCTGACTTGTATAGATAAAGCTATTTGTAGAAACTTTATACATAATCAATTTACTTTTACTTACCAAAAAAAAAATTGATTATTCTGTTGAGCTCCCGACATTTCTCCGGCTTATTAAGTCCGCGAACATTCCAGCATGTTATCTTCATTAGTAAAAGATAGTACGGTATTCATTCTACGACTTTGGATGGATTGTACCATCCTTTTTCTTATCCTTCGGTTTTGTATTTTCCTCCCGCACAATATCCTTACCTTTTATGCCTTTATTCCTATATTTATCCACTTCATCTACAGCTTGCAGATTTTTAAACTTTAAAATACCTTGAATCATGTGGTCTTGATTGGCAGGGTTTGTTGAAGCTCGATAAGATTGTTGCATCACAATATCCCGGATAGTACTTGTTGGAGCAAATCGGCTAGAGAGGTTTGTCGGGGCATGAGTTTGTTGAGACAGAATATCCTTGTTGGCAATGTTTGTTGTGGCTTTGAGTTTGTTGAGGAATAATATCCTTGCTAGCGAGATTTTGCTTGGACCCGAGTTCGTTGAGCTAGTGTGGATGGATCCGATGATATTGGAAGAGATGAAGTTCGACTTATGTTTCTCCTGTTCACTAGTACCATGGGAAACCTCGATGTGGAAGGCTCGACATTATAGGTAGAGATAAAGTTTTGGAATTGTCCTTCGTCATGGTGCTTTCCTTTTGCGAAGTGAATGCTCAATAGTTTTAACCACCAACGGTTGCTACGCCATTAGAGAAGAATCACTTTGTTGTTGAGGCTTGACGTGGTCGATAGACCTTTGTGGTTGGATTTGGGGTTTGTTGACATCCATTTGCATGACCAAAAGATAAGCAACGCCGACATCGTTGTGGCTTCCGTGAATATGAGACATGTACCTTCCGGCGTTCCGTCCAAGATCACGATAGAAAACCTCATTAGGAAGATCTTCATCGGAAGAAACCAGCACACATGCTCGTGCAAATGCTAATCTCGTCTGAGCTGCTTGTTGCTTTGTCGATGTAGAGTGGTCGTCCCGAGTGCTTGCATAACTTTGCAATAAAAACGTCGACTCCAAAGATGTAGAGGCAGTCCTTGAAAGGATACCCATAATGGAATAGACTGTAGGCTATCTAACTCCAAACGGATATCGAGAGACCAACGTCAGAGAATCATTGGATGACCAAGGATAGTCCGAATCCTTCGAGGATTCACGTAAATCTTCTTCGGTTCGTATAGCTTGCAAACAAAGAATCCGTTCTCCAAAGATATGAAGATCAAATGACGATATTCCCCATCGAGTTTTGATAAATGAGGATAGTGGGAAATAAGATGTTTTGAGACCTACCACATAGCCAACAATCGCCATAGACCATGTCTCAATAAGCTCTGCTGAATCAGCAGTCTCGTATATAGCAATCTTCTTATCAGCCTGAACTTCTGGAGTAAAGAATTCCAAGCTTAGATCTGGACTTCCAATCGGAGCCTTGAAGAGGCTAGTCCAAGGCCGAGGATCGCTGAAAATGAGAGTAGGCTGCCGCGATCTAGAGCACGACCTGCATCGATGCTGCTTTGTCGAAGGAGTTTCTCTCTGGAAAGGATATGTTGGAAGAGCAACTTGGGGGGTAGCGGTAGGGAGCCTTGCCATCGTTTCAACCCTCTTGCCACCATCGCCATCCCTAGGGGCCATCGCTGCCATGTTTGATCCCTCTGGTCACCGCTACAGAAACGACGCCATTGGGAAAAGCCACCGCTGCAGTATATTAGATCGCCGCTTCGGTATCGTCACCCTAGGGATTTATGGTTGCTTCTACAAGATCGCCGCCCTTGGGGAGAAGCCGACGCCTTCGGAGATCTGGTCACCGCTTCTGATGTCGTCGCCCTAGATCTGGAATCGCCGCTATCGTACCATCGCCCAAGATTTGGTCGCTGCTACGTCGTCGCCGCCGCCGCTGAGTATCGTCGTCCTTGGGAGATCTGATCGCCTCTGATGTGTCGTTGCCCTTCGCCGGGGAGAAAGCCGATGCTTGCAGGAGTTAGATCGCCTTAGGGAGATATGGTTGTCGCTACAGTATCGCCGCCTTAGATCTGGCCGCCGCCTTCTGATGGCGTCGCCCTGGGGAGATCGATCACCTTCTGGTGCCAAAGGCCATCGCCTTCTTCCTCGTGGGAGAAAGCCAATGCTGCAGGAGTCGGATCGTCCTAGGAAGATCTGGTCGCCGCTATAGTACCGTCGCCCTAGATCTGGTTCGATTTGAATGTTATGAGAAAAGGGCAAGACTCAATGATATTAATGGCCTCCATCTAAGTGCAATCTGATCTCATTCAATAAATTAAAGAAGGACAACTACGAGATCGACGCTTGATCTGCTTAACGAATGAAGTAGAAAAGGGATTGAAATTGAATTTTCAAGTTTCAGAGGATGGCCTATTGAGATTTGGGGATAGAATATGTGTTCCAAATGACTCAGATATCAAAAATTAAATCCTGAAGGAAGGTCATAATTCAAAGAACACCATACATCCTGGTAGCACTAAGATGTATAGAGATCTCCAAAGTCATTATTGATGGGAAGGCATGAAGAAGGAGATTGCAATATATGTTTCAAAGTGTTTGACTTGTTAGCAAGTCAAAGCAGAACACCAAAGACCTAGAGGTTTGTTGCAACCTTTAGATATTCCTGAATGGAAATGAGAATGTATTACCATGGACTTTATTTCAGGGCTACCCCGAACTTCTAGAAAGCATGATGCTATTTGGTTTATCATTGATAGGTTAATGAAATATGTAGATTTCCTACCGATCAATATGACTTATTCTCTTGATAGGCTTGCAGATTTATATATCAATGAAATAGTAAGACTTCATGGTGTTCCAAAGGAGATCATCTTTGACCGAGACTCTAGATTTTTATCTAGATTTTGGAGAGGGTTACTGGAATCTATTGGCACTAAAGTCAAGTTTAGCACTGCTTATCACCTTCAAACTAATGGTCAATCAGAAAGAACCATTCAAACACTTGAGGAAGAAATGATGAAAGCTTATCCTCATCTTTTCGTCGAATGAGGTATGATAAATTTAGAGGACTAAATTTTTCTTTAAGGAGGGGAGAGTGTAACATCCCCCATTTTTGAAAATTTAGTAAACGGTTTGTTTGTAAAAATAAGGATTATTTAATGATTATTTTATATTAAATGATATTATATTAAAAATTTATGGCTAGGGACCTAAGAGTAAATATTAGAAGTTTGATATAATTTATGAAAGATTCAGATTTAAGTTAAAAAAAAAAAAATAGTGGACATGTGTCACTAGCTAACCTAAGGTTGGTGCCACTTATCCTTGCTCTAAAGATGACACCTAGCCCCTTTCATGCATGCATAACACCTTACAACTTTTGCATTAGCCAAAACCCAAATAATTAGATGAAAGGTTAAAGAAAACAAACCTGAAGAGTTGCAGCCAACGTGAGTTTGAGAAAAGGGAAAGGGAAGAAGAAGAAGAAGAAGAAGAAGAAGAAGAAGAAGAAGAAGAAGAAGAAGAGCTTGAGGTTTTTCATCAATTTTTTTCACATTTGGGATTCAAATAATTTTAAGGCAAGTGTTCTAACCCCATCCCACAGTAACCTTAATCTCTGTTTCCATTTTTATTCTGTAAAATTTGAAAGATTTCAACTGAGAACCAAACCTTCTTTCGTTTTGATATAAAGATATGAATCTGTAATTTTTCGGTAATCTGACCTCTATGCAATTTTTCGGTCATAACATTTTGTAGTAAATTCTGATTTAGACAAAACCTATTCCATTTGAAAGTAGACAAAAATATCTTTATTTTGACACTAAGATCGAATGATTTAGAGTTTAATTGCCTACTAAGACTTCTATTTAAATTAACCCTACAGATTCTACAAACCAGGGATTGAAATTTCTGACCTATTGTTGCTTAACTGCTTATAACTTTCTGATGTAAACTCAGATTTATTCAGAGTATGATTTATTCGAAGCTAGACTCAAAATACTTTCTGTATATATCATATTTGAAATTTTTGGAGTACAATTTCTAACTGAAACATCTGCTTTCATCGACCCCATGAATTCAGTAAAACAGAGCTAATATTTTCAGACCTTTCACTACGAAATTATCTGTAACTCCCTGTTTTAAATTTCAATTCTTGTAAAACTTCATTTTCCTAAAACTAGATTGATAAAGCTTTCTAATGACACCTATTTTATATGAATTTGAGCATAATTGGTTATCTAAATAGTTCATACAATGTTCCTATAAAATTCTGCCAGAATCGAGCTTTGGTCGATTTCGGCTTTCCTTGTTTCTTCTCTTTGGAAATCGATTTCGGCAAAAACTCTTACTTCAGTTAAGCTTTACATTATTACCTTAAATTCTTGTAAACTTTTGTCCTTTATTTATTTGTACATCTGCAGCTTTCATCTAAAGATTATATTTGCATCGTAATGATACGGCACATGCATCTCATTGTTCCGCATTTGCTTTCGATATGTACCTCTTCCAGTTTCATTTCTTTGGACATTGAATTCATCTAACTTTCTTAATTCAATTGAGCTATATATGATTTTTTGAAATCCTTGTATGCTGTTGCTTTTGTTTCCTTTCAAATCTGAATACATTTGTGAAATATTATACTTGTATCGTTTTGACTCGAAAGGCATATGTACATTTCATTGTTCCACATGTGTTTCCAATATATGCTAATTTCATTATTCATACTATCCCTTTGTACTCTGGTGTTTGTGGGATAAATGTGAACCTTTGCTAGAAATGGTAAAGGGAGTTATGCTTAGAGCCCGCGATGCTCTGCCGGCCCCCTATGACTTCACTCAAACGTGGGTGGATGGAGCTCCCAAACGTGGGAGACTTATGTTTGGTGGTCATTCAGAAATGGATGGACCATATTATGTTATGATCCCACTTCACCTTCTATGTGTTTGATATGATATCCAAAGCTTTGGCTATGTTTCTCTGCATGCTTTGGATAAGAATGAAATAAATGCATCGTCATGTGACATTGGAACTTCTATTCATGTTTTGTTCTTTGATATGTTTCCGAAATGTTATAAGTCTTTGTTATACCTTGAAAACTACCATATGTTATCGATATGCTCCTTATGCCAATGATATGCTCCAATTACCTTTCCTTGATTGTATGAACAAAGCGTGCTTCGAACGATACGACATTGTAATTTTGTATTCAAACAAAACATGCTACTGTTTCATCTTGTATCCCTGCTTTGTATTTTGATAGCTTATTTGTTTGAAACCTGTCCTCTTTGCTATGGATATGTTAGTTATTTGCTGAGCTTTATAAGCTTACCGCGTTGCTATATAAATTTTTCAGGATAGCTTATCGCTCGTTAAATTATGTAAATTGGGTTGAGGCAGTGGAAGGCTAGAAGATTTTGGGGCAAATATTTTGTACTTGATAGGTTAATGTTGTATATATTCTTTTTGGGTGTAATGAAATGCCAATGACAAATCTAGATTGATGTATCTTGTAAATATTTGAAAAGCACCTCTGTAGTACATGTTAGTTTTGTGATTGCATTAATGATTATAAACTGCACAGGTTTTGTGAATTGGGGATTGTAGAGGTGAATGAGTGATTGGATCCTGGATTATTTGTTGAATTATAATATTATCAATCTTGAGTTAGATTCACACCTCCTGAATGAAAATTAAATTCAATGGGGCGGATGTAATGTCATTACCCGAGTCTAATAAGCTAACTGGCCAATAACTCCATTTTGGTCCTTCAACCACGGACCAAAATGCTTAAACGGGAGTTAACGTAGTACACTCATCGGGCCCTTATAAGCTAATCATACACATTGCCTACTTCCGATGTGGGACTAATGGGATATTACAACTAATGGGATATTACAACTAATGGGATGTTACAATATCCCCAACTCAATTAGCTTGACATCCTCGTTAAGGCTCGACATAACCCAGATCGAACCCTAGCATTGTACATGTGAGGATTAACTCAGTGGTGGCTCCATGTCGTGATGAGTTCTCTAACTCCATCCACGGGTAGCCCTTTCCTACTCGAGCCCTCTCACCCTGCCCAAATGTTAGGTCGGCTCTGATACCAAATGTCACGACCCGAGTCTGATGAGCCAACTGGCCAATAACTCCATTTTGGTCCTTCAACCGCAGACCAAAATACTTAAGCGGGAGTCAACGTAGTACACTCATCAGACCCTTATAAGCTAATCATACACATTCCCCACTTCTGATGGGACGTCAAGGCCCGACATAACCCAGATCGAACCCTAGCATAGTGCATGTGAGGATTAACTCAGTGGTGGCTCTACGCCGTGATGAGTTCTCTGACTCCATCCATGGGTAGCCCTTTCCTACTCGAGCCCTCTCACCCTGCCCAAATGCTAGGTCAGATACCAAATGTCTCAACCCAAGTCTGATGTGTTAACTGGCCAATAACTCCATTTTGGTCCTTGCAACCACGCACCAAAATGCTTAAGCGAGAGTTAACGTAGTACACTTATCAGGCCCTTATAAGCTAATCATACATATTCCCCACTTCCAATGTGGGACTAATGGGATGTTACATTATCTCCAACTCAATTCAAATAAGAAGGTTAGATAAAATCAATTTTCAAAGGAATGAAACCAGAATATGCGAAATCGACCAAAGCTCGATTTTTGACAGAATTCGAGAGAAACATTAGATAAATACTTCAGATTTTCAATTATGCTCCAATACCCTCAAGAAAGCTATTGTCGAAAAATATATCAATCTATTTTCTGATGGAACAAATTTCGTATGAATCAGGGTTTCCAACAAGGAGTTACCATGGATTTAGTAATTAAAGGTCAAAAACAAAATCACTATTTTGCAGAATTCATAGGGCCAGATTCAACAGATAATAGGATAGGTATTTGAATTCCAAATTTATCATTCTATATGTCAAAAGAAAGGTTTAAAGATAGGAACTTATAGGTATTTTAGTATCGAAAGGTCAAAAATTTTGATCCCTGTTTTGCAGCATCTATAGGCTCATTTGAAACAGAAGTTTTGGTAAGTATTCGGTGTCCAAAATCTTCAAAATCAGTGTCAAAAGAAAGATATAAGAGTCTAATTTCAAACGAAATTATTCCTGCCCAAATCTGTATTTAGTGCTAAAAGTTATAGCTGGAATAGTATATAGGGGTCAGTTTACCGAAAAATTTCAGATCCATGGTTCTATGTCCAAAGAGAGAAATATCAGGTTCTAAATAGAAATCCTTCAGATTATTTAGAATCAATATAAGAACATAGACTAATATTTCTATAGGATAGGGTTAGAACACTTGCCTTTGAGAATTATGACCCCAATTGAGAAGATTTGAGTAAGAAACCTCAAAGCCCCAATTTTTTTTCTTCTTATTCTTCCCCCTTTTTATTTCTCTTCTTCTTTCTTTCTTTCTCTGTTCTTCCACACAGCAGCTGCCTTCTCTCATTCCTTAAGAACGAAGGCAGAGAGGCTTAAGTGGTGGGATTTGTAATTTTATGTATTTTGCAGTTTAGTCCTTGTTTTATTATATTTACGATTAGGTCCTCAGGGTTTACATATAGGCCCTCAGATTTTTTTTTTTGAACTAATCCCTCAAATCTTATGAATAAGTTGCCTCTGATTCATACTTTGGCTCTTTTATCAAATTTAAGATAGATACTTACATTACCACTAGAAACTTATACGAAAATTCAGAAATGAGGGATGTTACACTCTCCCCCCCCTTAAAAGAAAAATTTAGTCCTCTAAATTTATCATACATCTATCGATGAAAAGATGGGGATAAACTTTTTTCATTTCCTCCTCTAGCTCCCAGGTTGTTTCCTCTCCAGAATAATGTTTCCAAATTACTTGAACTAGAGGGATGACCCGATTCCTTAGGATCTTTTCTTTCTTATCAACAATCTAAATGGGCTCTTCCACATAAGATAAATCTTTATCGATCTCCATCAGCTCATACTTAATGATATGAGAAGGGTCAGATATATACTTTCTAATCATCGAAACATGGAATATATTATGGATATGACACAACAATGATGGCAAGGCAATCCTATAAGCGATAGAACCAACCCTCTCAAGAACCTCAAAAGGTCTAATAAATCTTGGGCTTAACTTTCCTTTAGGATTTGATTCTTGATATCTCGTTCATTTGGCACACATACTCTCTCCCCAAATCTCAATAGGCCATCATTTGAAACTTGAAATTTTGGCTTCAATTCCTTTTCTACTTCATTCCTCAAGTAGATTAAACGTGGATCTCGTAATTGTCCTTCCTTAATTTATTGAATAAGATCATATTTCACTTGAATGGAGGCCATCAATATCATCGAGTCTTGCTCTTTCCTCAAAGCTTTCAAATCAAAATTTTCTTCTAATAACTTCCATTGCTTCACGACCAGACTAGCCATAAAACTTGTAGATTTTCTACTAAGTGCATCAGCAACAACATTGGCTTTGCCCGGGTGATAACAGATGGCACAATCATAATCCTTCAGAAGTTCTATCCATCTTCGCTGCCTCATGTATAACTCTTTCTGAGTGAAAATATATTTTAAACTCTTGTGATCAGTAAAGATTTCAAATTATCGACCATACAAATAATGTCTCCAAATCTTTAGAGCAAAAATGATTGCTGCCAATTCTAAATCATGAGTTGGATAATTCACTTCATAACTTTTTAGTTGCCTAGAAGCATAAGCAATCACTCTCCCTTCCTACATCAAAACACATCCAAGGCCCCTTTCTTAAAGCATCAGTATAAACTACAAATCCCTCACCACCACTTAGAATAGTGAGAATAGGGGCACTAGTCAATCTTCTTTTTAACTCTTGAAAACTTTGCGCGTAATCATCACCCCATACAAATTTCATATTCTTTTAAGTGAGGTTGGTGAGAGGTCGAGGGATTCGAGAAAATCCCTCCATAAATCTCCTGTAATAACCTGCCATGCCCAAGAAGCTTCTAACTTCTATTACATTTGTTGGTATATCCCATTCAACTATAGCTTCCACTTCCTTTCGATCAACAGATATACCCTTCCCTGAAATCACATGGCCTAAGAAGGCAACTTTATTCAACCAAAATTCACTTTTGCTGAACTTTGCATACAACTTCTTTTATCTTAGTATGGACAATACATTTCTCAAGTGTTCCTCATGCTCCTAATTACTCCTTAAATACACCAATATGTCATCAATGAATACAATTACACAGTCATCCAAGAGCGGTTGAAATATCCTATTCATTAGTTCCATAAAAGCTACAGGGGCATTAGTCAAACCAAAAGGCATCACCAAGAATTTTTAGTGACTATATCGAGTTCTAAAAGCTGTTTTTGGAATATCCTCCTCCTTGATCTTCAAATGATAGTAACCTGACCGGAGATCAATTTTAGAGAATACTTGTGCACCCTGCAATTGATCAAACAAATCATCAATTCTGGGTATGGGATACTTGTTTTTTATGGTCACCTGATTCAACTGTCTATAATTAATCCAAAACTTAATGTTCCATCCTTCTTCTTCACTAATAATACCGGAGCACCCCACGGTGAAACGCTGGGTCGTATAAAGCCTTTATCTAATAATTCTTGTAGTTGCTTCTGTAGAGAGGCTTGGATATTGGGGTTGTATTGGGGACCAGATCAATAACAAATTCACCCTCTCTATCTAGAGGTAAACCAGGCAAGTCATCTGGGAATACATCAGGGAACTCTTTGACCACTAAAATTTCATCTAGATGGGTTTCCTGATTTGAATGCTAATGTCACGACCCGAGTCTGATAAGCTAACTGACCAATAACTCCATTTTGGTCCTTGCAACCACGGACCAAAATGCTCAAGCAGGAATTAACGTAGTACACTCATCAGGCCCTTATAAGCTAATCATACATATTCCCCACTTCCGATGTTGGACTAATGGGATGTTACACTATCCCCAACTCAATTAGCTTGACGTCCTCGTCAAGGCCCGACATAACCCAGATCGAACCCTAGCATAGTGCATGTGAGGATTAACTCAGTGGTGGCTCCACGCCATGATGAGTTCTCTGACTCCATCCACGGGTAGCCCTTTCCTACTCGAGCCCTCTCACCCTGCCCAAATGCTAGGTCAGCTCTGATACCAAATGTCTCGACTTAAGTCTGATGTGTTAACTGGCTAATAACTCCATTTTGGTCCTTCAACCACGGACCAAAATGCTTAAGTGAGAGTTACCGTAGTACACTCATCAGGCCCTTATAAGCTAATCATACACATTGCCCACTTCCGATATGGGACTAATAGGATGTTACACGAAAGCCCCATCCAGCCCTATGACACCAAGGGGGTTCCTGGGTGCTGAGATGGTTGACGTTTTGCTCCGCTCACGACGATCGTCGCAGCACGCAAGAACATCCCAAAAACAGGCCAAAACGGCCCAAAACGGGCCAAAACTGGCAATTTTTGGCCGGGCGAACGGCGGACAGCGAGCGAAGTGAGAGGCAGCATCGTCCCTGCTATACAAAAGCCCCATCCAGCCCTATGCCACCCGGGGGGTTCCAGGGTGCTGAGATGGCTGACGTTTTAGTCCGCTCACGATGGTCAGGGCGGCACGCAAGAACAGCCCAAAAACAGGCCAAAACAGCTCAAAAACGGGCCAAAACTGGCCATTTTTGGCTGATCAAGCGAGTGGCGAGTAGCTGACAGCGAGCGAAGCGAGAGGCAGCACCGTCCCAGCTATACGAACGCCCCATCCAGCCCTGTGCCACCCGGGGGGTTCCAGGGTGCTAAGATGGCTGGCGTTTTGCTGCGCTCACGTCGTTCGCTGCGGCACGCAAGAACTTCCCAAGAACTGGCCAAAACTGGCCATTTTTGGCTGAGCGAGCGAGCGGCAAGCGGCGGATAGCGAGCGACGCGAGAGGCAGCACCGTCCCTGCTATACGAACGCCCCATCAGCCCTGTGCCACTCGGGGGGTTCCATGGTGCTGAGATGGCAGACGTTTTGCTCCGCTCATGTCGTTCGCCGCGGCATGCAAGACTGCCCAAAAACTGGCCAAAACGGCCCAAAATCGGGCCAAAACTGGCCATTTTTGGCTGAGCGAGCGAGCGGCGAGCGGCGGACAGCGAGCGAAGCGAGAGGCAGCACCGTCCCTGCTATACGAACACCCCATCCTACCCTGTGCCACCCGGGGGGTTCCAAGGTGCTAAGATGGCTGATGTTTTACTCCGCTAACGTCGTTCGCCGCGGCACGCAAGAAATGCCCAAAAACTGGACAAAACTGGCCAAAAACGGGCCAAATTTGGCCATTTTTGGCTGAGCGAGCGAGCGACGAGCGGCGGACAGTGAGCGAAGCGAGAGGCAGCACCGTCCCTGCTATACGAACGCCCCATCCAGCCCTGTGCCACCCGGGGGGTTCCATGGTGCTGAGATGGCTGACGTTTTGCTCCGCTCATGTCGATCGCCACGGCACGCAAAAACTGCCCAAAAACTGGCCAAAACGACCCAAAAACAGGCCAAAACTGGCCATTTTTGGTTGAGCGCGCGAGCGGCGAGCGGCGGACAGCGAGCGAAGCGAGATGCAGCACCGTCCCTGCTATACGAACGCCCCATCCAGCCCTGTGCCACCCGGGGGGTTCCAGGGTGCTGAGATGGCTTCGTTTTGCTCCGCTCATGTCGTTCGTCGCGGCACGCAAGAACTACCGAAAAACTAGCCAAAACTGGCCATTTTTGGCTGAGCGACCGAGTTGCGAGTGGCAGACAACTAGCGAAGCGAGAGGCAGCACTGTCCCAGCTATACGAACGCCCCATCCAGCCCTGTGCCACCCGAGGGGTTCCAGGGTGCTGAGATTGCTGACGTTTTGCTCCGCTCATGTCGTTCGCCGCGATACGCAAGAACTGCCCAAAACCTGGCCAAAACGGCCCAAAATCGGGACAAAACTGGCCATTTTTGGCTGAGCGAGCGAGCGGTGAGCGGCGGACAGCGAGCGAAGCGAGAGGCAGCACCGTCCCTGCTATACGAACGCCCCATCCAGCCCTCTGCCGCCCGGGGAGTTCCAGGGTGCTGAGATGGCAGACGTTTTGCTCCGCTCATGTCGTTCGTCGCGGCACGCAAGAACTGCCCAAAAACTGGCCAAAACTGGCCTTTTTTTGCTGAGCGAGCGAGCGGCAAGCGGCGGACAGCGAGCGAAGCGAGAGGCAGCACCGTCCCTGCAATACGAACTCCCCATCTACCCCTGTGCCACCCAGGGGGTTCCAGGATGCTGAGATGGCTGAAGTTTTGCTCCGCTAACGTCGTTAGCCGCAGCACGCAAGAACTACCCAAAAACTGGCCAAAACTGGCCAAAAACGGGCCAAAACTAGCCATTTTTGGCTGAGCGAGCGAGCGGCGAGCGGCGGACAGCGAGCGAAGCGAGAGGCAGCACCGTCCCAGCTATACGAATGCCCCATCCAGCCCTGAGCCACCCGGGGAGTTCCAGGGTGCTGAGATGGCTGACGTTTTGCACCGCTCATGTCGTTCGCCACGGCACGCAAGAACTGCCCAAAAACCGACCAAAACGACCCAGAAACGGGCCAAAACGGGCCATTTTTTTGAGCTGAAGCGAAGGCGGCGGACGGACAGCGAAATGCGAGAGGCAGCACCGTCCCTGCTATACGAACTCCCCATCTAGCCCTGTGCCACCCAGGGGGTTCCAGGTTGAGAGATGGCTGACGTTTTGCTTCGCTCACGTCGTTAGCCGCGGCACGCAAGAACTGCCCAAAAACTGGCCAAAACTGGCCAAAAAGGGCCAAAACTGGCCATTTTTGGCTAAGCGAGCGAGCGGCGAGCGGCGGACCGTGAGCGAAGCAAGAGGAATCACCGTCCCTACTATACGAACGCCCCATCCTGCCCTGTGCCACCCGGGGGGTTCCAGGGTGCTAAGATGGCTGATGTTTTGCTCCGCTCAAGTAGTTCGCCGCGGCACGCAAGAACTGCCCAAAAACTGGCCAAAACGGCCCAAAAATGGGCCAAAACTGGCCATTTTTGGTTGAGCGAGCGAGCGACGAGCTGCGGACAGCGAGCGAAGCGAGAGGAAGCACAGTCCCTGCTATACGAACGCCCCATCCAGCCCTGTGCCACCCGGGGGGTTCCAGGGTGCTAAGATGGCTGACGTTTTGCTCTGCTCACGTCGTACGCCGCGGCACGCAAGAACTGCCCAAAAACTGGTCAAAACTGGCCAAAAACGGGCCAAAACTGGCCATTTTTGGCTGAGCGAGCGAGCGACGAGCGGTGTACAGCGAGCGAAGCGAGAGGCAGCACCGTCCCTGCTATACGAACGCCCCTTCCAGCCATGTGCCACCCGGGGGGTTCCATGGTGCTGAGATGGCTGACGTTTTGCTCCGCTCATGTCGTTCGCCGCGGCACGCATGAACTGCCGAAAAACTGGCCAAAAGAGCCCAAAAACGGGCCAAAACTGGCCATTTTTCGCTAAGCGAGCGAGCGAAGCGAGAGGCAGCACCGTCCCTGCTATACGAATGCCCCATCCGGCCCTGTGCCACCCGGGGGGTTCCAGGGTGCTGAGATGGCTGACGTTTTGCTCCGCTCATGTCGTTCACCACGGCACGCAAGAACTGCCCAAAAACTGGCCAAAACGGCCCAAAAATAGGCCAAAACTGGCCATTTTTGGCTGGGCGCGCGAGCGGCGAGCGGCGAACAGCGAGCGAAGCGAGAGGCTTCACCGTTCCTGCTATACGAACACCCCATCCAGCCCTGTGCCACCCGGGGGGTTCCAGGGTGCTGAGATGGCACCGTTTTGCTCCGCTCATGTCGTTCGTCGCAGCACGCAAGAACTACACAAAAACTGGCCAAAACGGCCAAAAAAGGGCCAAAACTGGCCATTTTTGGCTGAGCGACCGAGCAGCGAGTGGCAGACAACGAGCGAAGCGAGAGGCAGCACCGTCCCTGCTATACGAACGCCCTATCCAGCCCTGTGCCACCCGGGGGGTTCCCTGGTGCTGAGATGGCTGATGTTTTGCTCCGCTCATGTCGTTTGCCACGGCACGCAGGAACTGCACAAAAACTGGCCAAAACGGCCCAGAAACTGGCCAAAACTGGCCATTTTTGGCTGAGCGAGCGAGCGGCGAGCGGCGGACAGCGAGCGAAGCGAGAGGCAGGACCGTCCCAGCTATACGAACGCCCCATCCAGCCCTGTGCCACCCGGGGGGTTCCAGGGTGCTGAGATGGCTGACGTTTTGCTCCGCTCATGTCGTTCACCGCGGAACGAAAGAACTGCCCAAAAACTAGCCAAAACGGCCCAAAAACGGGCCAAAACAGGCCATTTTTGGCTGAGCGAGCGAGCGACCCGGGGCGGACAGTGAGCAAAGCGAGAGGCAGCACCGTCCCTGCTATACGAACGCCCCATCCATGCCTGTGCCACCCGGGGGGTTCCAGGGTGCTAAGATGGCTGACGTTTTCTCCACTCACGTCGTTCGCCACGGCACGCAAGAAATGCCCAATAACTGGTCAAAACTGGCCAAAAACGGGCCAAAACTGGCCATTTTTGGCTGAGCGAGCGAGCAGCAAGCGGCGGACAGCGAGCGACGCGAGAGGCAGCACCGTCCCTGCTATATGAACGCCCCATCCAGCCCTATGCCACCCGGGGGGTTCCATGGTGCTGAGATGGCTGACGTTTTGCTCCGCACATTTCGTTCGCCGCGATACGCAAGAACTGACCAAAAACTGGCCAAAACGGCCCAAAATTGGGACAAAACTGGCCATTTTTGGCTGAGCGAGCGAGCGGCGAGCGGCGGACAGCGAGCGAAGCGAGAGGCAGCACCGTCCTTGCTATACGAATGCCCCATCCAGCCCTGTGCCACCTGGGGAGTTCCAGGGTGCTGAGATGGCTGACGTTTTGCACCGCTCATGTCGTTCGCCACGGCACGCAAGAACTGCCCAAAAATCGGCCAAAACGACCCAGAAACGGGCCAAAACGGGCCATTTTTGGCTGAGCGAGCGAGCGGCGGACAGCGAGCGAAGTGAGAGGCAGCACCGTCCCTGCTATACGAACTCCCCATCTAGCCCTGTGCCACCCAGGGGGTTCCAGGTTGCTGAGATGGCTGACGTTTTGCTCCGCTCACGTCGTTAGCCACGGCACGCAAGAACTGCCCAAAAACTGGCCAAAACTGGCCAAAAAGGGCCAAAACTGGCCATTTTTGGCTGAGCGAGCGAGCGGCGAGCAGCGGACAGCGAGCGAAGCAAGAGGAATCACCGTCCCTACTATACGAACGCCCCATCCAGCCCTGTGCCACCCGGGGTTTCCAGGGTGCTGAGATGGCTGACGTTTTGCTCCGCTCATGTAGTTCGCTGCAGCACGCAAGAACTGCCCAAAAACTGGCCAAAACGGCCCAAAAATGGGCCAAAACTGGCCATTTTTGGTTGAGCGAGCGAGCGACGAGCGACGAGCGGCGGACAGCGAGCGAAGCGAGAGGAAGCACAGTCCCTGCTATACGAACGCCCCATCCAGCCCTGTGCCACCCGGGGGGTTCCAGGGTGCTAAGATGGCTGACGTTTTGCTTCGCTCACGTCGTACGCCGCGGCACGCAAGAACTGCCCAAAATCTAGTCAAAACTGGCCAAAAACGGGCCAAAACTGGCCTTTTTTGGCTGAGCGAGCGAGCGATGAGCGGTGGGCAGCGAGCGTAGCGAGAGGCAGCACCGTCCCTGCTATACGAACGCCCCATCCTGCCCTGTGTCACCCGGGGGGTTCCATGGTGCTGAGATGGCTGACGTTTTGCTCCGCTCATGTCGTTCGCCACGGCACACAAGAACTGCCCAAAAACTACCCAAAACTGCCCAAAAACGTGCAAAAACTGGCCATTTTTGGCTGAACGAGCGAGCGACGAGCGGTGGACAGCGAGCGAAGCGAGAGGCAGCACCGTCCCTGCTATACGAACGCCCCATCCAGCCCTCTGCCACCCGGTGGGTTCCATGGTGCTGAGATGGCTGACGTTTTGCTCCGCTCATGTCGTTCGCCACGGCACGCAAGAACTGCCCAAAAACTACCCAAAACTGCCCGAAAACGTGCAAAAACTGGCCATTTTTGGCTGAACTAGCGAGCGACGAGCGGTGGACAGCGAGCGAAGCGAGAGGCAGCACCGTCCCTGCTATACGAACGCCCCATCCAGCCCTCTGCCACCCGGTGGGTTCCATGGTGCTGAGATGGCTGACGTTTTGCTCCGCTCACGTCGTTCGCCGTGGTACGCAAGAACTGCCGAAAAACTGGCCAAAACGGCCCAAAAACGGGCCAAAACTGACCATTTTTCGCTAAGCGAGCGAGCGGCGAGCGGCGGACAGCGAGCGAAGTGAGAGGCAGCACCGTCCCTGCTATACGAATGCCCCATCCAGCCCTGTGCCACCCGGGGGATTCCAGGGTGCTGAGATGGCTGACGTTTTGATCCACTCATGTCGTTCGTCACGGCACGCCAGAACTGCCCAAAAACTGGCCAAAACGGCCCAAAAATGGGCCAAAACTAGCCATTTTTGGTTGAGCGACCGAGCGGCGAGCGGCTGATAGCGAGCGTAGCGATAGTCAGCACCGTCCCTGCTATACGAATGCCCCATCCAGCCCTGTGCCACCCGGGGGATTCCAGGGTGCTGAGATGGCTGACGTTTTGCTCGGCTCATGTTGTTTTCCACGGCACGCAAGAACTGCCCAAAAACTGGCCAAAACTGGCCATTTTTGGCTGAGCGAGTGAGCACCGAGAGGCGGACAGTGAACGAAGCGAGACGCAGCACCGTCCCTGCTATACGAACGCCCCATCCAAGCCTGTGCCACCCGGGGGGTTCCAGGGTGCTGAGATGGCTGACGTTTTGTTCCGCTCATGTCGTTCGCTGCGGCACGCAAGAATTGCCCAAAACCTGGCCAAAACGGCCCAGAAACGGGCCATTTTTGGCTGAGCGAGCGTGCGGCGAGTGGCGGACAGCGAGCGAAGCGAGAGGCAGCACCGTCCCGGCTATACGAATGCCCCATCTAGCCCTGTGCCACCCGGGGTGTTCCAGGGTGCTGAGATGGCTGACGTTTTGCTCCGCTCACGTCGTTCGCCACGGCACGCAAGAACTGCCCAAAAACTGGCCAAAACTAACCAAAAACGGGCCAAAACTGGCCATTTTTTTGAGCGAAAGAAGCCGCGGCCGGAGGACAGCGAAGGCGGCGAGAGGCAGCAGCACCGCCCCTGCTATACCTAACGCCCCATCCGCCCTGAGCCACCCGGGGTTCCAGTGTGCTGAGATGGCTGACGTTTTGCTCTGCTCACGCGTCGTTCGCCGCGCACGCAAGAACTGCCCAAAAAACTGGCCAAAACTGGCCAAAAACGGGCCAAAACTGGCCATTTTGGCTGAGCGAAATGAAAAAAGCGGAGGACAGCGAGCGAAGCGAGAGGCAGCACCGTCCCTGCTATACGAATGCCCCATCCTGCCCTGTGCCACCCGGGGGGTTCCAGGGTGCTGAGATGGCTGACGTTTTGCTCCGCTCACGTCGTTCGCCGCAGCACGCAAGAACTGTCCAAAAATAGGCCAAAACTGGCCATTTTTGGCTGAGCGAGCGAGTGACGAGCGAAGGACAGCGAGCGAAGCGAGAGGCGGCACCGTCCCTGCTATACGAATTCCCCATCCAGCCCTGTGCCACCCGGGGGGTTCCAGGGTGCTGAGATGGCTGACATTTTGCTCCGCTCATGTCGTTCGCCGCGGCACGCAAGAACTGCCCAAAAACTTTTTTTTTGGTAAGTAAAAGTAAATTGATTATGTTTAAAGTTTCTACAAATAGCTTTATCTATACAAGTCATAGACAAAGCCATGTAACTCATAGAGTGCGAATGCGATAGTTATGACTACACATGCTCTAGACTATAACTCCTAAGATCTTTAGCTAATAGAAAATGTTTGGCTTCCCAAGATCTTTAGCTAATAGCAAAATTAAAATTGATAAAAATATATTTTTCTCTTTGGGTAAAGTGCTCCGTTTTGAGATCTTGCTCCATACAGGATCTTGAGTCTCTAATAATCTCTTTCAATAGCTGAGTATTGTTTGTGTGTTGACATTCAAAGATTCTATTACATCTCTCCTTCCACATCCACCAAATAGCGCATCTGAAAGTAACCTTTGCCAGTTGTGTGAGAGGCCCTTTTCTTGAGAAACATTACATGAGGTCGCCTAGTTCTTGGTGCAAGTTTGGTTGTGGCAGTCTATTGAGTTCAAATCGCTGGAGAATCTCCTTCCATATCTATTTTGTATAATCACAAGCAAAATAGAGGTGGTCAACAGTTTCTTCTTGTTGCATACAAAGGTAGCATCGGTTAACATGATAGATACCTCTTCTTTTCATATTGTCTATTGTAGGTAGTTTATTGAGAAGGGCCTGCTATGTACATAAGGAATGTCTTTGTGATCCCGGTCGATCCCATGTCCAACTGCTTGGGACCCACTTGTTATTTCTTTGCCAAATTTGATTCCATGCGGATGTGGCACTAAATTTGTCATTGTCATGAGGCCAAATAAGTATATCTGAAGAGTTGTTCGTGATTGGAATAGCTATAATAGTCGGCCAAAGTGATAACATTTCGGGAGAAATAGGATTAGGGAGACACCAGGTACCGTTAGCAATGAACTCAGAAACCTTCCAATCTTTGGGAGCCCCAAGATCTTTTCGTATTCTATCACTATATAATTGAAATATACTCTTCCCATTCACCCAAGGATCGTACCACATATTAGTACTAGTTCCAGAAGAGATTGCATAGGAAATGTGTTTGATTAGCCAATTCCTTGCCTTTAAAATTCCTTTCCAAGCTGCAGAGTGGTATGTTCTTGTTGAAATTTCCCAGATTGATACTTTTGAAAGATACCTAGCAGAAACCCAATGTGACCATAAGGAACATTTGTTTTGCAAAAGATCCCACAATTGCTGCACCAGACATGCTTGATTCCAATCTCTTGTATTTCTCAAGTTTAGCCCCCCTTCATCTTTCGGTTTGCAAATGCTATCCCAATTTACCATATGCATTGCCTTATCATTTGTGCCATTCCAGAAGAAGTTCATTAATAACCGTTCAATATCTTGGAGAAGTCCAGCAGGCAGAAGAAATGCATTACACCAATATATAGAGTAGGAGTGCAATACCGAACGGATGAGTTCGAGTCGTCCTGCTTTTGATAGAAACCTATTTTTCAAAGAAGAAATTCTATTCTTTATTTTTTGCAAGATAGGCTGACAGTGGGTTTTGTGAATGCCTGTGGATATGAGCGGGAGACCCAAATAAGGAACTGGCAAGCTTCCCTCACTAACCCCCAAAGTTTGTGCAATAAAGACATTATCCTCAACGTAAGGGCTCATATATACTTTACTTTTCATGTGGAGCCGACTAGAAAACTTGATTCAGAAGCTATTTCAATCCTCAATGCCCCAATTACAGATGACGAAATTGTATGTGTTGTCTTTAAGTCACCAAAGCACAAAAGCCCAGGTCCAGATGGATTTCCAGCTGAATTTTACCAAACTGCTTGGTCTATTATTGGAAATGATGTGATCAAGGTTTGCCAACATTTTTTCTCTTCAGGTCATATTCTTAGAGAGATGAATTGCACTTTAATTTCCTTAATTCCGAAGAATGCCAGGGCTGATTCACTAGAGAACTATCGACCCATATCATTATGCAACTTTATTTACAAGATCATCTCCAAAGTATTGGCAAATAGAATGCAAAAGGTAATACACAAGATCATTAGCCCAAATCAAGCTGCTTTCATTAAAGGGAGAAGTATACATCATAACATTTTGCTTGCTAATGACTTGGTCAAAGATTTGCATTCAATAATCAATGTTATTAGGTTTCTCATCTTGATTAAGGAATAAAAAAATTGCTCTGTGTGTGCTTTAACCTCATCTAAATTCTCAATAAGATTATCATCTTTGTCTCTACATTTGCTGATACAGTTAACAGCCCTTCGAGTAGCAATTGAAGCATAGAAAAATTTTGTATTGGAATCCCCTAGTGTAAGCCAATGCTGTCGAGACTTCTGCTTTGCAAAACTTTCCTCCTGTTTTAAGGCTTGCATGAAGTTATTTCTGGCTTCTGCCTCTTTGTAGATAATATTTTCATCATTTGGCTGAAGTTGCAGCTCATGTTGCAATGACATTAGTTCCTTTCTGCAAAATTGAACTCGTGTTAATATTTGCCAAAGGTATTTGTATTCCACTCCTTTAGTGCTGCTTTTGTGCTTTGAGCTTTTGACATAAGATGTAAGGAGGGGATCCATGCACATTAACATTCCAAGCAGATCTGATAATATCAAGAAATTGAGGATGAGTACTCCACATGTTAAAGAATCTAAACGGTTTCTTGCCTCTTGGTGTCGCTTTTTTTAAAGCGTGTATATACATTAAAGAATGGTCGAAAACAAAGGAGCACCATACTCAAGAAGTGAATCTGGGTAAACTGTTAACCATTTATGATTAATCAAACACCTATCAAGTCGAGCCATTATTTTTCTGTTAGCAGCACCTTGATTACTCCAGGAGAGCCAATTACCCACAGATTTCATATCAAACAATGCTGCAGTGTCAATGTAATCATTGAAACTTTGAAGTTGGCTTTCTGAAAGTTGTCTACCCCCCTCTTTTTCATTTATGTACCGAACAGTATTAAAGTCTCCAAGAACAATCCAAGGTACATTGAGATAGCCATTTACAATATTAGTCGCCCGGACCAAAGAGTATTTCTTTCTTGCATACTGTTTGAAGCATATATACCGAAAAATTGAATTGACAACCATTCTTTTATCCTCTACCTTAAGATGAATGAATTGATCAAGAGTAGAAATAAACCAAGCATTAATAGAGTTAGGATGCCATAAGACCCATATTCTACCAAAAGTTTCATTTGAGTCATTGGTAAACAGTTCTTCGTCCGTCCATATTATTAAATTCTTTTCGAGCTTGAAACGCTGATTGTTTAATTTTTCGTTTCCACTAGAATAACAATATCACATGCGACTTTGATTATTCTGTTGAGCTCCCACATTTCTCTGGCTTATTAAGTCCGTGAACATTCCAGCATGTTATCTTCATTAGTAAAAGATAGTAAGGTATTCATTCTACTTACTTTGGATGGATTGTACCATCCTTTTTCTTATCCTTCGGTTTTGTATTTTCCTCCCTTTAATATCCTTACCTTTTATGGCTTTATTCCTATATTTATCCACTTCACCTACAGCTTGCAGATTTTTAAACTTTAAAATACCTTGAATCATGTGGTCTTGATTGGCAGGGTTTGTTGAAGCTCGATAAGATTGTTGCATCACAATATCCTGGATAGTACTTGTTGGAGCAGTCTGGCTATAGAGGTTTGTTGGGGCATGAGTTTGTTGAGACAGAATATCCTTGTTGGCAATGTTTGTTGTGGCCTGAGTTTGTTGAGGAATAATATCCTTGATAGCGAGATTTGCTTGGACCTGAGTTCGTTGAGCTAGTGTGGATGGATCCGATGATATTGGAAGAGATGAAGTTCCTGACTTATGTTTCTCCTGTTCACTAGTACCATGGGAAACCTCTGTTGTGGAAGGCTCTGACATTATAGGTAGAGATAAAGTTTTGGAATTGTCCTTCTGTCCGCGGTGCTTTCCTTGTGAGTTGGAATGCTCAATAGTTTTCGCCACCAACGGTGCTACTGCCATTAGAGAAGAATCACTTTGTTGCTGAGGTGCTTGACGTGGTCGATAGACCTTTGTGGTTGGATTTGGGGTTTGCTGACAAGCTCCATTTGCATGACCAAAAGATAAGCAACGCTGACATCGTTGTGGCTTCCAGGAATATGAGACATGTACCTTCCGATTGTTCCCGTCGAGATCACGATAGAAAACCTCATTAGGAAGATCTTCATCGGAAGAAACCAGCACACATGCTCGTGCAAATGCTAATCTCGTCTGAGCTGCTGTTGCTTTGTCGATGTAGAGTGGCTGTCCCAGAGTGCTGCATAACTTTGCAATAAAACGTCGACTCCAAAGATGTAGAGGCAGTCCTTGAAAGGATACCCATAATGGAATAGACTGTAGGCTATCTAACTCCAAACGGATATCAGGAGACCAATGTCGTAGAATCATTGGATGACCGCGGATAGTCCAGAATCCTTCGAGGATTCGCTGCAAATCTTCTTCAGAGTATAGCTTGCAAACAAAGAATCCGTTCTCCAGCATATGAAGATCAAATGACGATATTCCCCATCGAGTTTTGATAAATGAGGATAGTGTGAAATAAGATGTTTTAAGACCTACCACATAGCCAACAATCGCCATAGACCATGTCTCAATAAGCTTTGCTGAATCAGTAGTCTCGTATACAGCAATCTTCTTATCAGCTTGAACTTCTGGAGTAAAGAATTCCAAGCTTAGATATGGACTTCCAACCGGAGCCTTGAAGAGGCTAGTCCAAGGCCGAGGATCGCTGGAAATGAAAGCAGGCTGCCGCGATCTAGAGCGCGACCTGCTTCGATGCTGCTTGGTCGAAGGAGTTTCACTGTGGAAAGGATATGTTGGAAGAGCAACTTGGGGGGTAGCGGTAGGGAGCCTTGCCATCGTTTCAACCCTCTCGCCACCATCGCCATCCCTAGGGGCCATCGCTGCCTTGTTTGATCCCTCTTGTCGCCGCTAAAGAAACGACGCCATTGGGAAAAGCCACCGCTGCAGTATATTAGATCGCCGCTACGGTACCGTCACCCTAGGGATTTATGGTTGCTGCTACAGTATCGTCGCCCTTGGGGAGAAGCCGACGCTACGGAGATTTGGTCGCCGCTACAGTGTCGTCGCCCTAGATCTGGTCGCCGCTACTGTACCATCGCCCAAGATCTGGTCACTGCTACAGTGTCGTCGCCGTCGCTACAGTACCGTCGTCCTTGGGAGATCTGATCGCCTCTACAGTGTCATCGCCCTTCGCTCGTGGGAGAAAGCCGACGCTGCAGGAGTTAGATCGCCTTAGGGAGATATGGTTGTCGCTACAGTACCGTCGCCCTAGATCTGGGCCGCCGCCGCTATAGTAGCATCGCCCTTGGGAGATCTGATCACCGCTACAGTGCCATCGCCCTTCGCCCGTGGGAGAAAGCCAACGCTGCAGGTGTCGGATCGTCCTAGGAAGATCTGGTCGCCACAATAGTACCGTCGCCCTAGATCTGGTCGCCGCTACAGTATCGCCGCACCGCTACAGTACCATCGCCGCATGTGATATTGTTATTCTAGTGGAAACGAAAATTAAACAACTGCCCAAAAACTGGCCAAAACGACCCAAAAAGGGGCCAAAACTGGCCATTTTTGGCTAAGCTAGCGAGCGACGAGCGACAGACAGCG
This sequence comes from Musa schizocarpa, assembly GCA_900464855.2. Classification (NCBI taxonomy): domain Eukaryota; kingdom Viridiplantae; phylum Streptophyta; class Magnoliopsida; order Zingiberales; family Musaceae; genus Musa; species Musa schizocarpa. The sequence goes on along the minus strand of LS990920.1, from coordinate 23,601,953 downwards.
AGCGAAGCGAGAGGCAGCACCGTCCCTGGTATACGAACGCCCCATCCAGCCCTGTGCCACCCGGGGGGTTCCAGGGTGCTGAGATGGCTGACGTTTTGATCCGCTCACGTCGTTCGTCGCGGCACGCAAGAACTGCCCAAAAACTGGCCAAAACTGGCCAAAAACGGACCAAAACTGGCCATTTTTGGCTGAGCGAGCGAGCGGCGAGCGGCGGACAGCGAGCAAAGCGAGAGGCAGCACCGTCCCTGCTATACGAACGCCCCATCCAGCCCTGTGCCACCCGGGGGGTTCCAGGGTGCTGAGATGGCTATCGTTTTGCTCCGCTCACGTCGATCGCCGCGGCACGCAAGAACTGCCCAAAAACTGGTAAAAACTGGCCAAAAACGGGCCAAAACTGGCCATTTTTGGCTGCGCGAGCGAGCGGTGAGCGGCGGACAGCGAGCGAAGCGAGAGGCAGCTCCGTCCCTGCTATACGAACGCCCCATCCAGCCCTGTGCCACACGGGGGGTTCCAAGGTGCTGAGATGGCTGACGTTTTGCTCCGCTCATGTCGTTCGCCGCGGCACGCATGAACTGCCCAAAAACTGGCCAAAACGGCCCAAAAACTAGCCAAAACTGGCCATTTATGGCTTAGCGAGCAAGCGGCGAGCGTCGGAGAGCGAGCGAAGCGAGAGGCAGCACCGTCCCTTCTATACGAACGCCCCATCCAGCCCTGTGCCAACCGGGGGGTTCCAGGGTGCTGAGATGGCTGACGTTTTGCTCCGCTCATGTCGTTCACCGCGATACGCAAGAACTGCCCAAAAACTGGCCAAAATGGCCCAAAAACGGGCCAAAACAGGCCATTTTTGGCCGAGCGAGCGAGCGGCGAGCGGCGGACAGCGAGTGAAGCGAGAGTCAGCACCGTCCCTGCTATACGAACGCCCCATCCAGCCCTGTGCCACCCGGGGGATTCCAGGGTGCTGAGATGGCTGACGTTTTGCTCCGCTCATGTCGTTTGTCACGACACGCAAGAACTGCCCAAAAACTGGCCAAAACAGCCCAGAAACGGGCCAAAACTGGCAATTTTTGGCTGAGCGAGCGAGCGGCGAGCGGCGGACAGCGAGCGAAGCGAGAGGCAGCACCGTCCCTGCTATACGAACGCCCCATCCAGCCCTGTTCCACCCGGGGGGTTCCAGGGTGCCGAGATGGCTGACGTTTTGCACCGCTCACGTCGTTCACCGCAGCACGCAAGAAATGCCCAAAAACTGGCCAAAACTGGCCAAAAACAGGCGAAAACTAGCCATTTTTGGCGGCGCGAGCGAGCGGCGAGCGGAGGACAGCGAGGGAAGCGACGGGCAGCGCCGTCCCTGCTATACGAACGCCCCATCCAGCCCTGTGCCACCCGGGGGGTTCCAGGGTGCTGAGATGGCTGATGTTTTGCTCCGCTCATGTCGTTCGCCGCGGCACGCAAGAACTGCCCAAAAACTGGCCAAAACGGCCCAAAAACCCAAAACTAGCCATTTTGGCTGAGGGAGCGAGCGGCGAGTGGCGGACAGCGAGCGAAGCAAGAGGCAGCACCGTCCTTGGTATACGAACGCCCCATCCAACCCTGTGCCACCCGGGGTCTCTAGGGTGCTGAGATGGCTGACGTTTTGCACCGCTCATGTCGTTCGCCACGGCACGCAAGAACTGCCCAAAAACTGGCCAAAACGGCCCAGAAACCGGCCAAAACTGGCCATTTTTGGCTGAGCGAGCGAGCGGCGGACAGCGAGCGAAGCGAGAGGTAGCACCGTCCCTGCTATACGAACGCCCTCTCCAGCCCTGTGCCACCCGGGGGGTTCTAGGGTGCTGAGATGGCTAACGTTTTGCTCTGCTCATGTCGTTCGCCGCGGCACGCAAGAACGGCCCAAAAACTGGCCAAAACGGCCCAAAAACGGGCCAAAGCTGGCCATTTTTGGCTGAGTGACCGAGCGGCGGACAGCGAGCGAAGCGAGAGGCAGTACCGTCGCTGCTATACGAACGCCCCGTCCAGCCCTGTGCCACCCGAGGGGTTCTAGGGTGCTGAGATAGCTGACGTTTTGCTCCGCTAATGTCGTTTACCACGGCACGCAAGAACTGCCCAAAAACTAGCCAAAACGGGCCAGAAACAAGCCAAAACTGGCCATTTTTGGCTGCTTGCGGCAGGGCGAAGCGGGCGGACAGCGAAAAAAAACGAGAGGCAGCACCGTCCCCTGCTACACCTAACGCCCCATCCAGTCCTGTACCACCCGGGGTTCCAAGGTGCTGAGATGGTTGACGTTTTACTCCCGCTCATGTCGCTTCGCCCGCCACGCGCAAGAACTGCCCAAAAACTGGCCAAAACGGCGCGAGAAACGGGCCAAAACTGGCCATTTTTGGCTGAGCGAAGCGAAGCGGCGAAGCGGACAACGAAATGGCGAAAAGGCAGCACCGTCCCCTGCTATACGAACGCCCCAACCAACCCTGTGCCACCCGGGGGGTTCCAGGGTGCTGAGATAGCTGACGTTTTACTCCGCTCATGTCGTTCGCCGCGGCACGCAAGAACTGCCCAAAAACTGGCCAAAACGGCCCAAAAACGGGCCAAAACTGGCCATTTTTTACTGAGCGAGCGAGCGACGGACAGCGAGCGAAACGAGAGGCAGCACCGTCCCTGCTATACGAACGCCCCATCCAGTCCTGTGCCACCCGGGGGGTTCCAAGGTGTTGAGATGGCTGACGTTTTGCTCCGCTCATGTCGTTCACCGCGACACGCAAGAACTGCCCAAAAACTGGCCAAAACGGCCCAGAAACGGGCCAAAACTGGCCATTTTTGGCTGAACGAGCGAGCGGCAAGCGGCGGACAGCGAGCGAAGCGAGAGACAGCACCGTCCCTGCTATACGAACGCCCCATCCAGCCCTGTACCACCTGGGGGGTTCCAGGGTGCAGAGATGGCTGACGTTTTTCTCCGCTCACGTCGTTCACCGCGGCACGCAAGAACTGCACAAAAACTGGCCAAACCTGGCCATTTTTGGCTGAGCGAGCGAGCGGCGAGCGGCGGACAGCGAGCGAAGCGAGAGGCAGCACCGTCCCTGCTATACGAACGCCCCATCCAGCCCTGTGCCACCCGGGGGGTTCCATGGTGCTGAGATGGCTGACGTTTTGCTCCGCTCATGTCGTCCTCCGCGGCACGCAAGAACTGCCCAAAACTGGCCAAAACGGCCCAAAAAACAGGCCAAAACTGGTCATTTTGGCTGAGCGAAAGCGAAAGACGACGAAGCGCGGATAGCGAAGCGGCTGAGAGGCAGCACCGTCCCTGCTATACGAACGCCCCATCCAGCCCTGTTCCACCCGAGGGGTTCCAGAGTGTTGAGAAGGCTGACGTTTAGTTCCTCTCATGTCGTTTAGCACGGCACGCAAGAACTGCCCAAAAACTGGCCAAAACGGACAAGAAACGAGCCAAAACTGGCCATTTTTGGCTGAGCGAGCGAGCGGCGAGCGGCGGACAGCGAGCGAAGCGAGAGGCAGCACCGTCCCTACTATACGAACGCCCCATCCAGTCCTGTGCCACCCGGGGGGTTCCAGGGTGCTGAGATGGCTGACGTTTTGCTCCGCTCATGTCGTTTGCCGCGACACGCAAGAACTGCCCAAAAACTGGCCAAAACGGCCCAGAAACGGGCCAAAACGGGCCATTTTTAGCTGAGCGAGCGAGCGGCGAGCGGCGTACAGCGAGCGAAGCGAGAGGCAGCACCGTCCCTGCTATACGAAAGCCCCATCCAGCCCTGTGCCACCCTTGGGGTTCCAGGGTGCTGAGATGGTAGACGTTTTGTTCCGCTCACGATGTTCACCGCAGCACGCAAGAACTGCCCAAAAATTGGCAAAAACAGGCCAAAACTGGCCATTTTTGGCTGAGCGAGCGAGTGGCGAGCGGAGAATAGCGAGCGAAGCGAGGGGCAGCACCGTCCCTGCTATACGAACGCCCCATCCAGCCCTGTGCCACCCGGGGGGTGCCAGGGTGCTGAGATGGCTGATGTTTTGCTCTGCTCATGTCGTCGGCCGCGGCATGCAAGAACTGCCCAAAAGCTGGCCAAAACGGCACAAAAACGGGCCAAAACTGGCCATTTTTGGCTGAGCGAGCGAGCGGCGAGTGGAGGACAGCGAGCGAAGCGAGAGGAAGCATCGTCCTTGGTATACGAACGCCCCATCCAGCCCTGTGCCACCCGGGGGGCTCTAGGGTGCGGAGATGGCTGACGTTTTGCACCACTCATGTCGTTCGCCACGGCACGCAAAAACTGCCCAAAAACTGGCCAAAACGCCACAGAGACGGGCCAAAACTGGCCATTTTTGGCTGAGCGAGCGAGCATCGGACAACGAGCGAAGCGAGAGGCAGCACCGTCCCTGCTATACGAACGCCCCATCCAGCCCTATGCCACCCGCGGGGTTCCAGGGTGCTGAGATGGCTAACGTTTTGCTCCGCTCACGTCGTTCGCCGCGGCACGCAAGAACTGCCCAAAAACATGCCAAAACTGGCCAAAAATGGGCCAAAACTGGCCATTTTTGGCTAAGCGAGCGAGCGGCGAGCGGTGGACAGCGAGCGAAGCGATAGGCAGCACCGTCCCTGCTATACGAACGCCCCATCCAGCCCTATTCCACACGGGGGGTTCTAGGGTTCTGAGATGGCTGACGTTCTGCTCCGCTCATGTCGTTTGCCGCGGCACGCAAGAATTGCCAAAAACTAGCCAAAACGGCCCAAAAATGTGCCAAAACTGGCCATTTTTGGCTTAGCGAGTGAGCGGCGAGCGGCGGACAGCGAGCGAAGCGAGAGGCAGCACCGTCCCTGCTATACAAACGCCCCATCCAGCCCTGTTCCACCCGGTGGGTTCCAGGGTGCTGAGATGACTGACGTTTTGCTTCGCTCACGTCGTTCGCCGCAGCATGCAAGAACTGCGCAAAAACAGGCCAAAACTGGCCATTTATGGCTGAGCGAGCGAGCGGCGAGCGGCGGACAGCGAGCGAAGCGAGAGGCAACCCCGTCCCTGCTATACGAATGCCCCATCCAGCCTAGTGCCACCCGGGGGGTTCCATTGTGCTGAGATGGCTGACGTTTTGCTCCGCTCATGTCGTTCGCTACGGTACACAAGAACTGCCCAAAATCTAGCCAAAACTGCCCAAAAACGGGCCAAAACTGGCCATTTTTGGCTGAGCGAGCGAGCGGCGAGCGACAGACAGCGAGCGAATCGAGAGGCTGCACCGTCCCAGCTATACGAACGCGCCATCCAGCCCTATGCCACCCGGGGGGTTCCAGGGTGCTGAGATGGCTGACGTTTTGCTCCGCAAATGTCGTTCGCCGCGGCACGCAAGAACTGCCCAAAAACTGGCCAAAACGGCCCAGAAACGGGCCAACACTGGCCATTTTTGGCTGAGCGAGCGAGCGGCGAGCGGCGAACAGC